>JASFXZ010000006.1:9722076-10979288 GCA_032209605.1 Mactromeris polynyma | reverse complement strand
TAATTGCATTACAGGGCAGTTGCGAATCAGGAATCAATTGATGCTGAGACGGCTATGGATGGTATTTTATCAGATCTTGGTGTTTGTCCACTACCGGGTGAATCGCCTTCATTAAGGTAAAGTTTTTAATGTAAACATATCTTATAACATTTTTCCTCTACCAAAGATGTGGAGGAATACTTTACACATGTTGGTCAGTCTGTTTACAAGTTGGTCATTATCCATTTATTGATTCCTTTCAAGTAATCAAGAAGTAGAACAATAGAAGTCCATCAAACTTTACATGATCATTGTCCATATATGACCCCAACTAATAGTAAAGGGTCAAACTGATTTTAATAAAATATTTTTGTAAGAAACTGACTTATAAATGCTGCTTTTATACATGCAGGTTAACATTGCAAGACATGGCTAACAATAATGACTTGACAGACCTCGATGATGATAGTGACACCAGCCATGATCCAAGTAGTGAACCCAAACTTGAAGTCTCTTCAAAACTTAGCTCTAAATGGTATGTTATAAAATATTATTTCATAAATAATCTGAATGCTGGTTGAAGTATATAATGTAACGTATCTAAAGCGGCCTTCTAAAGAGCAACAACCTCTTTGAAGCAGCATAATATTTTTTCCCAAAGTAACAATTTACTTTAAATTTTACCTCTATAGAGCAACAACCTCTTTACAACAACCAAATTTTGTGTTCCCAATGGGAGTTGCTCTGTAGAGGTTATACTGTACCAGGATAATTCTGTGTATATTCATGTTATGATAGAATTGGTAACCTTGTTTCAGTACATGTGACGAGTGTATGAAATAATTTTTATGGTATGTTTTTCCTTCTTAAATTTAATACTATTTCTGTATTGGCAATTTAGCTATTGTATTTAGCAATTCTAATTCAACAGTTTAGTTTTGAACCATTGTTTTTATAGCCCCGTGGAACAGAAACGCACCACCAAGGCTCTCTTCCATCGCCCATATACATCCACTAGTCCATCAACATCTAGAGTGAAGCTGACATATCCATGTCAAACAAGAACAGGAATGTCTGCAGCAGTGGATACTGCCTGGCACAAAAGAGGATTTGACTCTCTCACTTGTAAGTATATTGACTACATTTATTTATTTATTCATGTATAACAGTTCAAGTCAAAGCTGTGTAAGCAGTCCTGATTGTCCGTGGAGCAATTACCATGTGATGGTGGGTTACATGAATTTTCCATGCACATTTCTCTGAATGTGTGCCATAATTTTCATTGGTTAGCTGTGAATATTGCACTGATATTGACTGCCATGTTATTCATGCTGCATTATTGAAACAAGATGGTGTCACTAGAAATACAGTACTGGTCCAGTGACTTTCAATTCTGGATGCAAGATACTACACACACTAAGTCAATTGCATTAAAACATCATTCATGTACTGTACTGTATGTTGTCTATTTGCAGCACATACATTCTTCATGAGTACTAACAAATCATCAAAAGGACAGAAAAAGGTTATCAAGACTGTTGTTGGCCACCGTATTTGTGGAGTATGTAGTTGGTGGCGAAGAAAGCGTCCTGGGCAGAAGATCCGTGATCACAAGTGTGTAAAAAATCACTCGGGGAGTGCCAGAGCCATGGAGGCAACAAGTGGGGTTCAGGGAGTTCGGGAGCTTATTGAAGCTGGGACACCTGTAGAATATCTTGAGGGAGATGGAGATAATACCTTAATTTCAAGACTTAAATCGGACTTGAAAATAAATATGAAAAAACGCTATGACAAAAACCATGTTGTAAAAAACTTCACCAAAAGTCTGTACCAATTAAAGGCTGAAAAGGGTGTGAAAATAAGCAAAACAGTGATAAATCATCTGGAAAAGTGTATTAAATATGCATTTGCTAAAAATCAGGGCAACACTTCTGGGATGGAGGAGAACTTGAGGGCAATATTGCCACACCAGTTCGGTGACCATAGTTTGTGCCAAGAGAGATTCTGTGGATACCTGAGGAGACCAGCGCCTGGAATAAAATATCTCCACACAAGTCTCCCCTACAAGGCACCATTGCACGACAAAGTCCTCCTTGAGCGCCTTACCCCAATATTTTCTCGTCTGGCTAATAATGCTCACCAGTATGTAGACCTCGGTTCGAGCCAGCAGTGCGAGCATGCTAACAAGGAAGTGACTTTAAGAGCGCCAAAGAGTCACCACTATGGAAATACCAGAAGTCTGGATTATAGAGTGCATGCTACAGCAGCCTGTGTGAATGAAGGAAGACATTATATATCTAAGGTAATACTTTTTTCATTGTTACTGTTTGCCAGTTACTTTTGTTATTTATTGCTGTTACTTTATATGCTTGGTTTCTGTGCACTGGATGTGTTTTATCTAAAAAATAAACAATGACCAGTATTATATACACAGTGGCTAAATTGTTACAATTAGTTTGTTTTTATTTTCTCAGTGGTTTCATTTGACCCATAAATCTACCAAAACATTTTGACAACCACATTTATAATTGAGGGGTCTTTGGCTATGAATTACAAATTATCCAAATGAGTAAGTGAAACCCTTGTTTATTGTTGTTTGTTCAAGATACCTCATTAGAAGAATATATGAGCTAGCATTTGTCACTAGATAATTGGACAAATTGTCTTTTGCTTCCTGGTTGCATAACTAAATTTACTTGGAGACACACCTCATATACTCTTAAATGTTGAATTTTTATGTGTTTTTTGTTCCTTGTTTGACGTTGCATTTCCTGGTTCTTATGTTCAGGTTGTTGTTCACTTTGACAGATTTTTGGTTCAAGATGGAGAAGAAAAAGCTAGGTAAGTAAGACCTTTTAAAACTAATTACTGAGAATGCTCACAAGTTTGTTAGTACATTCACAATTGTTATAGAATGTTTTTGATAAAGGTTTGCTTTTTAAATTGTCAGTAATATAAATGGCAGTGTAGTTGTGTAACACTTTATATTAATATATATTATGTATTTTATGTCAATATAAGAAATACTTGTCTATTGTTGCCTATCTAAATTATGATTGGTCTTGGCATTATTGAATTAGCATAAAAACAGTCAATAATATTTTTATTTGTGAGTTGACAGGTGTAGATCCTAAAATCAGAATGTGAATTGAGGGTCTGCACTCATTAGTAGATTATTTAGTGACATATCTCATTTCTTGAACAGGGTTACTCAAAGCTTGGACTTTCGCCCGGTATTCATACTGTCAAACACTCAGAGAAGTGTATGAAACATCGGAGTAAAAAACAGCAAAAATCCTGTCAGCCATCGTCAAAAAGAAGACGACTAGTCCTCAAACAGGAAAGGTCAATAAATCAGGGTGCATTTGAGGCATTAGAAGGGGATACATATCAATCAGGTGAGAGTTTTATCTACCACACATTCAATATTTGTAGAATTAGAAAATGTAAGTTTATTTCAATGCAAAATAGAGTGCAAAAGTACAAACATAAATGCTTGTTGTAGCTATCAGTCTATAGTTGGTAATGGGACATTTGATTTTACTGTATTCTTATTCCTTGCTAATGAATGTATATATGACTATTTCAATATGTCAATATGGTGTTTCAGTTTTAGATTCACGTTCATATATATAGATCAATAATAGATAACAACTTTTCATTAATTCACAGGAATTGGTCACCAGCAAACTGTTGACACAGAACAAGTCCCAGATGCGGTAGCAAAGGGCACGTTCAAACCGGTTTCTGTTTCTGGAGAGGCAACATTTATGACATTTGACTTAGAAACTACTGGTCTAAGTAAGTTTTTCAATTTGTTCATATATCTTAATCATTGGCATTTAATGTTTTATTATTGAAACATATATATGCTGATCTAGGAAATCATTTTTTTGGTTAACGACATCAGACCAACTGTTTTCCTCCGTGTGAGTTTGACGAGCTTTATAAGCAATTTTCTCTTGGACATATGCGTTACATAAGATAACTTCATATTTTGTCAAATTGTTATGAAGGGTATGATCTGCTACAACCAAGATTTGAACCAGGACCATCAATTACAAGGCGAGTGAATTAACACCTTAGCCATGAGTCTGACTGAACCAATTCCAGATATTTGGTACACTGGTTACTTACAATATAGCAATATGTTCAGTTTGAATAAGTAAGAATCATTAAAGCTGTGCTATTGCTAGCAATGGTTGACATTTCATGGTATATGTAAAACGTAAGTTTGTATTGCACTGACTTCTTGTTGTTTTCAGTCGAAGGAAGGGTTATGCCCCAAATCACACAAATAGCGGCAGTAGAACTAAAGACTGGGAAGACCTTCAATACGTATGTCCTTCCAACTATTCAAATCAGTTCAGGGGCAACTGATGTCACAGGGATCTCGATGGTAAATGGTGTAATGAAAATCAATGGAGGAACTATTCATCCTGAACCAGTGAGATCAGCAATTGAGCTCTGGATAACTTGGCTGAAAAACTTTCAGAACATATGCTTAGTGGCTCATAATGGACGTCGCTTTGACTATCCTGTTCTTATTTCTACACTAAAAACTGTTGGACTTTTTGACAGTTTTCCAGTGTCTGTTTGTCTGGATTCCTTATCAGTATTTAAGAAGTTATATCCTAAGCAATCACACTCACAACCCGATCTTGTGTTATCCTTATTAGGTACAAAGTATGATGCACATAATGCGATAGCAGATGTTGTGGCACTTGGTCAGTTAATTGACTTTGTTAAATTACCCCAGAAAGATCTGTTGTTGCACAGCTTTAAATCATCGGCTGTTGCAAACCAGATGTGTTTCTTGGATCAGAAGGCAGCTAACCTCTCTAGCCTTGATCCTCTGGTTAGTTCAGGTATATGTAAGAGACCTACAGCAGAAAACATTGCTGGATCTGGTTTGAGACTTGCTCATTTACGACTTATTTATTCCCGTGGTGGAGAAGATGGCCTAAGGAATGTATTCACTGCCAAAAACTCTGAGGGTCTCCCTCGAGTCACTAGCTCAAAAAAAGTGCTGGAAGAAACTATTCCAAAACTTGGGGTATATTTTGAAAAGAACTGACGTTTTAGTTTACCTGGTTCAGCATGTGTCTTTTCATGTCCCCACATTATTATTTGTTTGTTTATTTTGGTTTCAAGGCACACCAACATAGTATAGGTTATCATAGCGTCTAACATTAGTTCCACATGTTATTTACATCAAGATTAAAAATATAACTCATGAGATCAAAACCATCCCACCTAATGTAGTATCTCAGTGCAATTGACATTTCTCTAGTTTCACAGTATGTTCCTTTTTGTGAAATTACTTCTTTGAATTGCTTGGAACAATTTTGTATTGTTATTAGTTTTTGTTTTATGCCAATTTATTTTATTTCAAGTATGTAATAGAGATGAACTACTATGAACACCTCATTTTTGATGGTTTCATTTTCAAGATCATGAAGAAGTTTTTATAACAATTGATAAACATTGTATTGTTTGCATCTTTCTAAGCATTTCTCTCTTCTATCTAAGAGTACGACAGAGGAATTTATCTAGAAAGTCTGAGACAAACCTGTTTATCTGATAATCATTATCTATCCATGTCACTGAGCCTAATTTTATGTTATCTAGTCACTTATTTAATATGAACTGCTATTATTGTGTTCCATTTATTGCTTACTTCAGGTACTAAATACCCAAATGACTAACTATGTTAAATTGACTATTTTTCACCTAACATCGCTGTATGTGTCTTGTTTTTCACCTTTGTTTTTCACCAAACTTCACACTGTCTTGTCAGTTAAAGGTTTCTCAATTGTAGTTATGATATTCATATATTTGAATGTAAGGCAATGTGAGTGTTTTTAAATTTTACTGCAAATTCAATTTTTTTATTAGAAATATATTAAAAAAGAAAAAAAAAATTAAATCAAAAAGTGGTATTTTTGAAAATATTTTTGAGCTAATAAAATTGGCCTAAATGTAATTTTATTTCGTATAAAAATCAATAATAAACCATTATTGTCATTTAAGTAGGCATATTGAGTAAAATGACATCAACGTGTATTGTTTCATTCCTTTTTAAAGACAGGAAAGATAATAAAAAAGGGTTCCAAGAACTCAATATATGTGCATACTATTGTTTAAAAATCCACTATTGTTATGTTTGAGGTTGTGTTACTTTTAATCTAGACGGTGAAGTTGTTTTTTTATCTTTCATTTAAACTTGCAATGGATAAAATAAAAAAATAAAAATGAAAATTTGGATTGAGTTTTTTTCGTTCTTTTTTTTTAGTGATGTTATTTCCACGGAAGATATATTATGTTAGCACAAAATGCCTTTGTTTTGCAAAAAGTTTCTATGTATAATTTACCATGGAAACTGATGTACTTGCTTTTTGGCATTAAATGGTCTTATTTCTGATTTTACAATGTCTACCAGATATTTAAATACCAACTTTGTTCAAAAAGTCTAAAAAATAAATGAGTTAGAGGACTTTTATTTACCCTTGGGGTCTGATCTTTTGAACGAAAATTCCTTGATAATTTTTTTGATGAAAAATGTGAAAAAAATTTTTTTTAGACGGTCAATCTTTTTTAAAATTTGCCATTTGATCTGATATATGATATAGATAATGGAAATATTAATCATGTTTGTTTTTGAAATATCTTCCATTAGGGGTGTGCTACCTTAACTACACAAATACAGCCATTGCGCTTCCAAATTATATAGAAAAACGGTTACAAATGGATTAATATACATATAAAAATAATATCCCACTCATAGATTATATTGAGAAATAACAAGAATACACCTATAGGAGCCAACACTCCTCTGAAAACTTTGTTTTAAACAAGAGCATTTTGGTCGAAAGGTTTTACTAACATACCTTTTTTGCAATAAAGTAAAACTGGACTAACTTTAAATTCTGATAACAGTTTTAGAAAGTAATTTTGTGTTTCTCAAAACAATTACATTTCTTAATATCATTTTGAACATGTGATCTGCTCTCAAGTGCAGGGAAATCATTACTTCTTTATGTTTTATAGGAGATAAAAGTCTTATAACACTTCTATAAAACAATTATTCAAAGTGAAACAGAGCTGACTATATCTAAGTATTAAAATTGCTGTATACTGTCATAATGACCATCTGTACACTTATGCAGTTATCAATGTTTTGCTTCAACAGGGTGGTGTCGGGGATACACAGGATTTTAGAGAGAGTTCAACTCCCAACAGTTGGGAATTTGACAAGCCAAATGATTCCGGGTCCTGGGAAATAGAATGGATCAAGGAACTAGGAATTAAACTAGCAACAAACTGCTTGCCTCCAGGGTTGGGAATTAGACGCCAAAAAAGGTTTTCTGTAGACAGATTATGACTGCCTACACATCCCATGAAGGCAAGTAAGTATTGGAAGTTCGTACAATTTACAAATATTTTTTAGTGGAACTAAACAAAAACTTGAACTACAACGTTTTAAGTTTAGTTTTAGAAACCGATTCCTTGAATATTTTCTTGAAAAACTATACTCTTTCATAGTACCCCGTGTCATGGTGGGTAGAACTGTCATGTTCCTTAAAGCTCATTTCAGATTATAACATGGCCACTTAACATTAGTCTGAGTCATTGTAATTTCTTGAATACTCTATCAATACTAAATGTTTATCTGTATGTATGTCAATACAAATGTACTCTTTAAAAGAAGATGCACAGTTATAGTACTTCTAAAGTGGCATTATATGCCTAGTTTCAGCTTCTGTAACTTAACATGGCCGAATATGTTTCTGGTCGATCGCAGCCATTCGTTAAAGGAAAATTTGAAATAGACAAATAACTATCTGACAATTAATTGCCCAGTGCTAATTATACGAGAATGGTCGTCAATTGGTTTGTAAATGGGAGTCATTAATATGAAAAACTAGAATTTAATTACAAAGTTTTTGTATCTTTAATGTTAGATAACTTATTTGTGAAATCTTCGATTTATTATTGATCAACAAATTACAGTCAGATTAGATATTTCACATTAATTGACATGACTAGTCACCAATCAGACACACGCAATAAATAAAACATTCCTGAAAGTGACAAAGAATTTTTATGAAAACATACAATTATTAATGAATTAAATAATAACCAGAGTGCCAAGATGCACTGGTATGGTATACAATAAATAACCTTTAAGAGTAATGCCCCCATCAATATTTTGCCCAGCTGGATAGATATTTCAAATGCTGCCAAAATCTGATTTAGTTACATGCATAACACCAATGAAAAACGTAAGAAAATGGCAATTATCACGATGTAAACAACACGCTGTATGTCACCGCCCGCCATTACATAGAGATGTTTACTCGACTACCCATCGGATTTAAACTCAATTAGCATTATCAAGGTGAGTGTTTTTTTCAATGGTTTTTGTTGCAACTGTACCATATTTGATTATTTATTAATGTGTCCTAAGTTTTATTGGTGAAATATTTGATTTTATATGCATTTCAATCGGCCCCAATATAAAAAGTGCTATGGGAAAATGACGATTATCCCATACGACTCCGCATTTGGTAGAAAACGTAAAATGTAAAATATCATCGAAAATGAAGGTAAGACGTGAAGAATACAAATGCTTGGAGTTATATGTGTAGGACCAGACCTAGAACCATTCGGCGACTATGTAGTATTAAATTCCAACCTGTAGGAAAACATCTTCTGTAAAATGTCCCGTGTATCCCCGCTGCCTTCCTAGGGCAAAACATTGATAAATACATAAAAGACATCCAAATTACAGTTAATAAATAGTAAAGTTAAATAAAATATGTATACATGTATATGTAATTATAAATCTGTTATTTTGATGAAACACACATCATTTTCCATATTAATGTAATTTATTTGACCGTTTTGGTGCAATGTCATTCATACACCATGCAACCAATAAACATAACATTCATTGTAACAATGTTATATGTACATATATGAACTTCAACGATAGACCTGTCTTGTCTGTCTAGTTTCACTTTATTCAATTACACAAAATCAAATTCAGTTTCTCATCGACTTACTAGACATTTTTCAAGAGGATCTTGATATTGTAACACATTTAAGATAAACATTATGAGTGTTATCAAACATTATGAGTGTTACAATAAATATCACTCACATTCGTTCTTGTTTAAACAAGGTATTCAACTACCTGGATAAACTGACATGCAATTAATTATCGAAACATAAACAAACGGATTACCTCCCTTCGCGCAATATCGCTAAATCATAAATATATCGTGTTTTTCTCCACAACTATAACTTTTATCAGAACCAATATGATTATCTAAAGCAATATGATTTATATAAATTGCTTATCATACCTGTGCCACGTGAGAACTTTAATCCACAAAATAAATTACAATTAACTGTACCGCACGATGAGGCAATGATAATATCCGAATGATCCGAATCAACTTCCTTAGTAACCACGAGATTCAATTAATATTTAATGCTTGTCAAGCGGTGTAGAAGTACATTTAACAATAAATTGAAACATTCAAAAGATAGTCAAGTACAATTTGTTTCAAAACTGTGTTACTATTGATATATCACTACTTATTCAAAAGCGAACTGATCAATGAACGGGAACATAGATTAAAATCGTGCACTTGTCCAATTAATAATTGGTAATTTAGGTTCAGTTTACGGAACCGGGGTAATTTTAACAAAGTGACTAAGAGATAATAAGGAGAAATTACACATGCACGTGAATACATATAACAAATAGGCAGAACAAGTTTAACACTCAAACTAAAGCTGACGATTCGCCAGATATTACAATCGAGGAGTGGCCAGCTTGGGAATTTTAAAGGATCAAATAAAAGACCCCAAATAAAGTAGCCAAATACCTGGGACCAATATGTGTATATTGGTCCCAGCAAATACAAAACGCAGTAAAAGACAGCTAAGTGCACAGACATACTTAAACATTTTAAAAAATATTATTCAATATCGATTTACAAAGAGAGGAGCGAAATGGCGAGAGCAAGGAGACTTGAGAGAGGAGAGGGAATGAATGGGAAAGAGGATCATGATTGGAAAGCGCAGACTTGAGTGAACGAGAGAGAGCCAGAATGTGATAGGGAGTACAACGAGTGACTGATAGAATGGAGTGGGAAAAAGTAAGAAAATGATACTGGAGTAGAATGAATGAGTGGGAAGAGGGGGTGAAAGAATAGAGGAAAGTGAGGAGGAGTGGGAAAAAGTAAGAAAGTTATAGTGGAGTAGAATGAATGAGAGGGGAGAGGGGGTGAAAGAATAGAGGAAAGTGAGGAAGAGTGGGAAAATGTCTAAAACGTGGCATCTAGAGAATCCATGGGGATTTTCTTTTACTTAACCCCTTGACGTAGTTTTTGACCCACGAAAACCAGTACGGAACTGGACTTGCACTGTATTTAGACAAATATTCTGATCAAACTTCAGGTAGTTCAGTTAGAAAACGTTAGCCTCAAGAGAATTCACAAGGATATTTCATGATTTGATGTAATGACCTATATGTTTACCCCATGTGAACCAGTACTATTCTTGACTTGCAATCCGTAGCATGTAGAACATCCAAAGGATTTTTATGATTTTTCTGTGACCTACTTCTTGACCCCAAGTGACCCATTATCGAACATTGCCAAACTTGCTGAGGCAAACATTCTGAGAAAGTTTCATTAATATTAGGCTATAATTGTGACTTCTCACATGTCCACAAGTATTTTTAAGATTTGACCTGATATCCTACTGTTTAACCCCAAATGATCTGTATCGAACATGACCAAGATGTAGTTGAGGCAAACATTTTAATCAAGTTTCATGAAGATTGTGCCAAAATTGTGACCTCTAGTATCCACAAGGATTTTCTATGATTGACCTTTTTAAACTCAATTGACCTATTACCTGATTTGACAAAAAAATTGTTGAGACAAACATTCTGAGTAAGTTTCATCAAGATTGGGCCAAACTTGTGACCTCTACTCTAAAGAGCCCACAAACAAATTAAGGCAGACACATAAACGGACATCCAATAATCCTTAAAGCTCACCACGAGTTAATGCTTGGGCAAGCTAAAAATATTGCAAATACTGTACATGTATAACTAGAGCCGTCAACTCTACAGGAACAAAAGCAGTTTGTAAAACCCATGTCCTCATGTAATGACAGCAAGGTTTGTTGTCAAGTACTGTCAAAGCAACATTTTAATGACCACAAACACCATAACTACCCTATTAAGTCTGAAGGTAATTGGCACAAGTCTTTTCTCCAGTTATTGATCGGGACCAATCCTCAGTGTCAAACTTTTATGTTGTATTATTATTGATGTAAATGTACTCTAACGAGTAATAAAATCATGCTTTGAGGAACAATGGCAATGGCGCTAGCACGATAAGACAATAAAGTCTTAGAATAAGCAAGAACATATTGATACTACAAGTTTAATCTTGGAACTGCCCCGAAGCTTAACAACACGTGATGGTCAAACAAGCATGCTACTCTATACATGTAGTCTGACAAGTGTGCTTTAACATTTGACAAAATTTACACCCAAACTTATACAGGTCATTTACTGACCACTGAAAATATTCAGAAAACGATTTCTGCAGCCAAAAGCACTCTCCAGCAGTACCAAAAATTCAGAAACCCTCGATTTATGAAGAAATAATATCACTTCGCTGGGCATAATTAGAACATCCCTCGTGCAAGTGTACTGTGGCTAAAACACAACAAAATGATATGCATTTTTTCATTTTATTATATAGAATATAGAAATTGTACAAAACTTGAAAACAAAAAAGTCAGAATAGAAATGCACCAATACTTTACCTCTAGAGTAACATAGTAATTAAAATTGCAGTATACATACACACATATTAACTGAAAGTGCCTGTGAAACCAACATACATTGACCAACACTTTTATTTAATCAAACACATGATAATCTCAAATAAAGGGTTTCACAATCTTTCGGAAAAAAACAACAAAATTGGTAATTTTATTCCATAATCTCATTCCACAAAGCACCAAAATGCCAAGAACAACCAATACCCAAATATCTCTTTATGTGAACACAAAAGGCGAAAACAATATCATGGCAACAAATATAACTCAACCACAATTAAATATGTAAACAATAAATGATTAAAAAAACTCACTAAGCGCCAAAGCTTGAAGCAATATATTTACAATGTTTGCTGCTATTTTCGCTGTACTAAATAAACAATGTAATGGAAGAAAAACTTGAAAACTTCCCTTAATTTTCTTTTGTGTTCCTTTTCTTCTTTTAGATCTTTTACATATCAAATTCTTTTGCAAATTTTTCCCATCATGTCATATTGTTTCAATGTATGTTTTGTTGTCAAAACATCAAAAAATAGAGGAAACGGAGTAAGGCAAAAATTGCAGCAAACAGTATAGTACGAAACAAACATTAATTGTTTGATATTCTATTTCACAACGCTGTTTAAACTATTTTATCATATAACATAAAATGGCACAAAATGATACAAAATATACACCGTGGTATAATAACTGACTACAGTTGTATGAAGTCACATGATGTAAATTTGCACAGAAACAACATTTCAAAACATACTTTTTTTTTCAAATACTTGACATTAATCAAGAGACACAGTTTGTAGTGAATAGAGAACCAATCCTGCCAAATCATAACTACAATTTGTGGTAGACTAATATTTCAGGATCCTGCCGGCGCATGGACCCACAATTTCAAATCCTAACCAACATGCATCAGTCACAACACTGTATCGCTCACCCTGACATACTGACAAGATCCATTGGAGTGCTGTAAAAACAAACCACACCAAAGCTCTCGACAGCATGTTTTTAACAGATTTCATCGGAAGAGTCACTCAATGATAAATCCTGCAATATCATTTCAAACTTGAGATTGCTTCTATAATAAGTGGATGTCTCCGAACATCATCACATTAAATGGGTGTTAGAAATCTAACCAGGTGTTTTGGAAGATTAGTCCAGTCACAATATATTCAATTAACAAAATGACAGCCCTTCAACATATGAAAACACCACAGGCAGCTGAAATACTGCATAAATTCCAACACTGCTGAACTTGGTGTTGATTTAACATAAAAAGGACAAACATTTTGACCAGGTTTTATGTAGATCAGATACAAAATGTGGTATTTATATCATTAGCAAGGTTTTTTTCATGATTTGACCAAATGACCTAACATGACTTTTTAGCATAGTTTTGCCCAACATGGTCCATTTTCAAACTTCATAAAAAACAAACATCCTGACCAAGCTTGAAAAGAAAATGCAGCCTCTGGAGAGTTAACAAGGTTATTCTATGATTTGAAAGCGTGACAGAATTTCTTGCCAAAATATGACAACAATATTAAATTTAAGTATAATTAAGATCAACCAATATTGTGACCTCAATTTGGATAAAAAGACAACAGTTGAAGACGGATACAAAATAATCACAGAATACCACCTCAAACACCTTGTGCTCAGGTGGGCTAACAATAGATGCTGATGATTAACACCAATTAACATTATGAATCCAACAAATGAACAAACATTTAACATTATTTGAGTACACATATTATGCATCAGTTCAAACGTTCCCAACGTTTGACTGGTCCTCTCTATTTTTCATGTCAGCCATCTTCAAGCTGATCCATGTATTCAATTGCTTTGTATGTAACTTTGCCCAGATCACATGATTGTGTAGAGCGAGAATCTGGGCCGCAGCAAGTGCTGCTCCGTCAGGGGATGTAACTGTCGCACATCCTAGTCCTGTAAGTATCAAAACAATCATCTTTAAATAAACTCTTTAATATTTAAAAAAAAAAATTGATTTTACAATGGAGATTGCAAATGGACAATTTCACTCCAACACCTTCATAGACAACAGCTAAACTCTACTAAAACCTTTCATATTCTGTTACATGAATGTATTGTTAAAAAGTTTTTTTAAACAAAACTAAATCACATGTAACATGTGTGTATATTTACCAGATGGCAATCTAAGAGATGACCAGATATCCTGCGAGCCCCAGTCAGCACTGATTGGTGGACAGTTGATGACTGGCCACGACGTATTACCAGACAAGACAGGACCCAAACCATTGCTCCGTCCCGCAACAGCAATAAACACAGTAGGTATACCAGCACCTGTATCAGAATGATGCTTTGTTGTAACAAACATTTGTTAAGATTAGGGACTTACCTTTTATTCAGCATACAGTGGTATCTTTCTGTGAAATTAAATACCATTTACTGTATTTGTATTAAGCATGCTGATATAAATCTGCAACTTAAAATAGTGCAAAAATGTTGGCATCCTGAATATGATTGGCAAACTGTCATAAAACATGCCTGTCCCGAGTCAGGTTTCATAGTTCAAATGAGCAGTAACGACAGTGGCAAACTGTCACAAGATACATCAGTCTCAATAATGAATTGCTGGCAATTGAAGACTTTCTTCGCCAGATAGAAACCTTAACATAATGGTATAATGATAAAAGTTCTAGGTAATTTCAGTAACTAACAGGACACAACGCACGAGAGACCGGGACAATATGGCTGATTATTGAACTCGGCCAAGATATTATGCCAACAAACATTCATACCAAGTTTGGGGAAGATCAAATAAAAACTCTAAGAGAACGGACAAGAGTAATAATTTTATTTTCAAATTTTGGAAAATCAAAGGGCCACAACTCCAGATCGACACAAGCAATCTGGCTGGTTATCAATCACGGCCAAGATATCGTACTGATTTACATTCACAGCAGGTTTGGCAAAGATTGGGTTAGACAAGGCCAATTAGGTCAAATGGAAAAACAAAGGGCCCTAACTCAAGACTGACGATGGCGATCTGTTTGACCAGCAAACAATACATAATATCACTTTGCTGGAGTTAAGATATGCCAGTGACTTCAAATCATTATGCACAACTTCACTGGTCAGCAGGACTCGCTCATTATCATGACCAAAAAAAGCCTATACTATTATTACTGCTTTTTACCACATTTAAGTATGAAGAATAATAGAGTTGAGGCAACTGACATGCATTTCTAGTAAACAACGAACGATTAATAAACCACTTACCTTCATATTGTGCAAGAATGTTCAGAGTTTCCTCAGTACCTTTATGAGCAGACGACACACGTAACTCACATGGAATACCATACTTCAGACAAGCCTTCTTTATATTCGCACAATGTTCACCATCTGTAGGTGAACCCATAAACACCACCACTCTGGAATTTGGTTTTGGTAAAAGCAGCTGCAAGAAGATACATGTATATTCATTTTACAAGTTAACAATCCAGGGATTTGTTTCACCATTTTGGGATTGAGTCCGGGTCTTGTGTAATTGGGAAAATTAGCGTCTAAATTTTAGGCAACATTTATAAAAAAAAAAATATTTTTCTCAAAACATCTTTTTTTAAGTATTCTTTATGGTAACTTGGTAATATTTTTGCAAAGGTCTAACCTAAAAATTGTCAATAATCATTGCTGAATTTTAAGCACTTGCCAATTTTGGAACTTTTAATGTTTAGATTTGGAAAAAACATACTACTTTCAACTGGGAATGGGTCCCTTTACCAGACCCAAATTTATAAGGAAATAAAACACTGCATTCTTTCTTGTAAATCAATAATTACCAATACACTAACCATTTAATACAAACATTTCATAATGTCTTAATGTATATACTCTTCTAGTCTTGATGCTACTGGCTCTTTATCAAGATTATAAAATATATTAATAATAAAGTCTTTATTTAATGAAGGTATGCACATTAAGCTAGGTTAGAAACACATCTTGTCTACAATGTGGCATGCAAAACAACAATGTAAAGAAAACAAAACTTTAAATAACTAACAAAATTGAAAAGAAAACATACATGATTATCACAAATTACAGATAATGTCATTCATACAAGACAAACACTTGGTGATTTTTATATTACAACAATAGAAAATACAAGCATTTTAGAAATAACTGAAATTACATGATGATGAATAACACATCTACAATCATAATTATGTAATAGTGTTACACAAAATCTTTAATTACAACATTAAATAACATTATGCATATAAGGTTGAATTCTAATACAAAGATGTGTGTAATCTTTACCTTCACCCTATTAGCCACCCACTCAAAGTTCCGTTTCACACAATCCAAACTTTCAGCATTAACCTCTTTAAGTTCCCTGTAAACTTGCTTATCTTTCATCAAACGCTTATCCCCGGATGGCCAGAGACGCCATGAATCACTGTCAATAACATCAGCCAATAAAATCTCACCTATATGTAGAAATGTTACATAATCTTGTATCAGTACTTTAACTTACATTGGGGCCTGTCTGATTAGCTCAGTCAGTAAAGAGCTTGATAGTTAATCAATAGGTCATGGGTTTGAACCCCAGACAAAATTCTTCTGTGACAATTTAACTGAGGATAGTGTATCCAAAGTCCTCTACCTCTGAACTCTGACGTACGAGTTGTCAGTTGCTTGCAGTTTAGCAGGCTAGTACTGGTAGGTAACCCAGGAGCACTGGCTGTGTCAACTGTCTGCCAAATATAACTGCAATACTGTTGACTACTTGTACTATATATAAATATACTATAGAATGGGCAAAGGGAGAGAACTCTAGAAGCAACAAAGGGAAAGAACTTGTGATAATCTCTTAGCTGTTCAGAAACAGTGTAAAACCCAGAAAAAAAACTCACATTGAAAAGGAAAATCATTCTGAATACTTAAAATACATCTAAAAGGGACATATTGCACTAAATTCCAGTTCTAGACCAGACATAGCCTGGCCACTGAATACAATGAAAATATAATTTTCCGACGTGTATGGCTTATAAAAATACTCTTTGTCTCTAAAGGATGCTTTTGTAAAGTATACTTAAATAACATAAGATGAAAATTAAAAAAACTGCCATGTATACACAAACATGCATCACTGCCCAAACTCATGTTCTACATTTCAACAATATTCATTTTCAAAATTCATTTTGTCAATAAACCTAAACTATCAAAGCTGATATTACTGTCCAAACATTTGCTCCACATTACATCCACACCTAAAGCAAAACAATATTTTCATATCTTATTTCATTTAATTGCAATACCAAAGAAATGTCATCAGAGGAAATACTTTGTGCGACAAAGAGAACATTTGTTTCCAAATCTCGTAGTACTCAATTAAACTTCCAGTGATGTAAATATGTAAATGACAGATTAGAGACATGAGATATGCACTATCAATGGTCAATGTTTCTGGTTTCTGACTGAGGAGAATTTGACACTAAATATGGGGAAAATATACATTTACGGAGGCTAACAATTTGTCCTGAAATAGGCCAAAAAGACCTGAGTTATACATTTAGGGAGGCTATACTAACCTGTATTAGGATCTACTCCATACTCAATCTTCATATCAATAAGAGAACAATCAAGTGAAGCCCACGCTTTCTCCAGGACTTCAAAAACTGTCACGGTGGTCCTGGACATAATATCAATATCATCACGAGTAACAAGTCGCTCTCCTACCTTTATCTTTGCTTCCACACATTGCTCATACGACCACTGTGGATCATGATTGGCATCGTCCTGAATTGACATGAAGACAATCATCATTTCAACAACATATAAAATGAATGTACAGTTCTATAAATATTGTACTAATAAATGACAATTGCAACATGATATTTTAATATGTCACCTTGAAAAATGTTTCCAGTTTAGGAGGACAAAATCTGTATCCTTCTTCCACTCCAGGATTTCTCTTCAAGAATGACCCCGTAGCAGTTCTTCGAGTAACCCATTCTATTGGAATCATATCACAATACTTGGCTAACATTGATGTGTTACCAATACATTTCTCATAGTGGGTTTTTACACCTAAAATGATAAAATTTTATACTTAATTGGAGGCATGAAATTGTCACAACTATGGCAAATCAACAAGTTCACTCTATGAACAGCACTTTGATGCTACAATGTTAATCATTCTACTGAAATAAATATGAATGGTGCTCATGATAAAAACACATTTCTTACTTAAGTTCAATTAATTCAGTAATTTTTGTAAAGGACCTTTGCAAAATTTTAGCACAATCAATCTATTAATTTAAGACAGGTGTACTTTCAGTACCAGTTAGCCATAAAGTATAGTGTTCAGAGAAATTGAAATTGAAATGCTTTAAATGTCCTCAACTATGATAAATAATGACTCAAATATATATATATCTACCAAGCCTCTTTTAACAACATACTGACATTTATGACCACCTACCTGCTTCTTTCAAAAGTTCAAATATAGCAGATGTTGTGGCTGTGGATATCTCAGCTTTCCCTTTCATATCATGAGCACGTGCCCCATCTCCTGCTGTAATTCTATCCTTCGATTGTAATACAACAAACCCAGAATGATCTAAACTATGATACACAACTTTCGTCTTCCCTTCTATAACAATATCACCCACTGTTTCACCTACAAATAGGATAGTGAGGAAGAGGTTATAAATCATTAAGATATTATACTTAAAACCCATTTGTTAGTATAGAGACTAAATTGACAACCATTAACTCCCCTGAAAGCAGTTTGCGTCCTCTTGTTAACTAGGGATTTATGCCCCTACTCTTATACTTATAGGAAGGGTGTGTCCTAGCTGTGACAGTTTGGAAGGAAGCATATGTAACTATGTGGGAGGGTCATGTCTGAAGTAAATCAATGGAAAAAAGCGTGCCTGATGTGGGGCTCGAACCCACTGAACACTATTATAGCGCTCTGTACCAACTGAGCTAACTGGGCACCCCACACCACAACACTCCTCCCCCTTCCGGCATATGAGCCTCAACCACTGAGGGCCGTCAAACACTACGCCGATGTGGGGCTCGAACCCATTACCCCCTAAACACTAGTACAGCGCTCTACCGACTGAGCTATTTTATCCTGGTGGCTGTCTAACCCCACACCAATACATGTCTCCCGATTCTGCCTGGGAGGGTAGTGAAGTAGTTTGTTTCCCAACACATGTGGACAGGGTTTGTGTCCAGGTCATGGTAAGTGCCGAGTCACACTAATAAACATGGGCCAAGGTGAGCTTATAATATTAACCAGCATCAATTACGATCCATGTTTATGAATACCGGTAATCCATTTTAAGCCATCAATGCACCAAATGAACACCACAGACTAGAGATGTAAATGTAGCATGTGGTTATGTACTACTGACCACACTAGAGAAAGAATAAATGACCCCAATATTCAGCAATTCTATTTTTACTAATTAGTATTTTGTGGTAACAGCACAGTAGCTAGCTGTAGCTAGGTCAACATAGACTGTATCTGATCTGTATAGATCTGTAAATCTGATGAAGTGAAATACTTATTTTAAATGTATGTATTACACGCCATTACCACACGGTTATTAGTATTTTACATCAGAACAACCAACTCTCGTTAAATGTTAAACTTAAAGGTCGTTATCCAAATAAAAAATATAACGAAATGTTGAACGCATGTACGCGAAAACACATTACAAATGTAAAATAACAACGTGTTTTAAAATGTCATTTCATTTAGAAGTAAAAAACGTAAAACATTACCATCAATTTTCATTTTTAACCACAAGAGAATGTCTCTCTCCAATGAATGCACTGAAAATACAAAGGTAATGCACGCTGCACCCTCACTTATGATATTCACGTGCTGCCAAGAGTTCAAGTGAGGGCAAAAATTTACCATCGACCCAAGCGTCCTCTTTTATGTGTTTTATATGTGAATTAGGTACATAATATTGACTTTGTCACATACAGTATGTTAAAAATCTTAATAGCAATTAAATAACTATAATATATACATTTATGTCTGATATCTATTTTGCGAAAAGCGGAGTAATTTCATTGCGGTTAGAAATACGGGTTGTCGCCAAAAGTGTTTACCTGGTAGCAGCTTGTTTGATGGAATAAAATCAAATGCCACAAGCGTTTATTTTAAATTAGACAGGCCTGGATCCACCGGGGGGCAAGGGGGCCATGATCCCCCAGTCGGCTGTGGAGTGACCCTTTTAGAACTATTCCTAATACAAACTTATATCCACTGATTAGGTCTTAATCTTACTACTATATTAGCACTTTCTAAAAATCAGTGCAATACATTGATTTATGGACGATTTCCCCTCAACTACCTGCTGGGACCATATTGGTCCCAGCTACCAGTATAGCGGAAGCAAGTGCCATAAAATGTGGCACCCTGGTGTGCTCACTGGCATTGAGACCGTCAAGAAGAATCGTATGCTTTTCACTCTACATCAGCCAGGCGCTTTCAGGCGCGTAGCTGCCTTTACGCCAAAAAGCCCGGGCTTGCACATTATTTTCCCGATTTTACTTTTCTTCATATCAATAATTAATTAAAGTACATTAAAATATGTTTTCTGTATATTATACACGAAAAGGTTATATAAGTAAAACGGCTAAAAAGGCATCAGATGTCACCATTTACATTCAACGGTTTCAAAATTTTCTGGGGGGGGGCATGCCCCCAGACACCCCTAGCATATTGGCGGCTTTGCCGCTCATTCAGGCTTGCACATAGATTTCGGTGCAGCTACGCGCCTGGCTTTCAATTTCCTTATCATGCATATTTTATTATATAAACGTAAGTTGAAAGCGTCTGTAAAACACAGATTATTGAGCAACATATGTAACAGAGATCTATCGTGGTGATGTTTCAGTGAAGGGAAGTTGAGAAAATTTATGGAAGGGAATGAATGTAATACGTGGGCCTAAAGTTTTGCAAAATAAAAGAATTTTATTTTTTCCAGAATAAGCCTACTTTCATATTTTCACATTTTCTTTAAAATTTGTTTAAAATAAACAAAAGTAATACTAAAGGTACAATAATGATACTAAAAGTTGACGTCAGACAAATGTGCACACACTTTACGGGTTCATCCCACGTGACAATGGTAACTAAAACAAAATGCCAAAACATGTTTATTTTCTAACTCAACCGAAGTGGTTATGATATTTATCATGCAACTACCATGGTAACAGACTGATAACACATGACCTGATAACATAAAGTGTTCTCAGGTCAATAGGCTGCTAGTAGCATGATAACACTTTTAAGCTCCGCCCACAAATTGACGGACTACTTTCATGATTCATGAATGGATCATTCAACTTGTTGTATCATTAAAAACAAGAGTTATGTCATACATTTTTTAGGTAAAGACACACTAAAACATGCTCGGAAAATTAAGTTTCATGATAAATAGAATCTCAAGTTACTGTCCGGCTCGAACAATGTTATCAGACTCGGCGATATCGTTCGTGGTGACTCGCTAAAGCTCGCCACCACAAACGATATCACCTCGCCTGATAACATTGTTCTCACCGGACAGTAACCCGAGATTCTCTATATAGATGTTTTGTTATCAGATACAGTATTCAAAAAGAAATTATAGAATGTAAATCCATTTTAATTCTAGTCACTTAAGGCTTATTTTACTTCGCCACCAGAAACCCATATGGCGAGCGTGCAGTCTCATAAATTTCCCGGGTTAAATACTAACCACTTACTTGTAAGCATGTTCTTCGAATTATATATAATGTGTTTGCCTCTGAAAGGGCTCGAACCATGACCTCCTGTTTTGAAGGCCGATGCTCTACCACTTCAGTTATTATCGTTGACAATTATTTTATGCCGTGGATTATCCACACATTCATGGTATTTCAAGGAGCATGCCTAAATCTGTTTGTAGTTTAAGTATATAGGCGGTTAACAGTTAATACATTTCATTAGTGTGCTCCCTGATCATGTCCCTGGAAATTTGTTAAAATGTTGGTACTTGTATGAATTGGTAGTTCTGCATTTTTAACAAGATAATACGTGTGCAATCCTCTTGAATGCGTCCTCAAAATATAGACCCGAAATGCACCAGAAACAAGCCTTTTATACATATATTGCAAAAATGTTCCAGGGGAGGTCTGACTGGGGGTTGATACAGGAGGTGGTGTCCTCTGGAATAATTTTAAAATGTTGATACTTGTATGCATTGTTCGTTCAGTATTTTTAACAAGATTATACTAGTGCAATTCTCATGAATGAGCCCTCAAAATATAGACCCCGAAATGCACCAGAAGCCAACATGTCATACCTCTATTGTACAAAATTTCCGGGGGAGATCCCCTGGACCCCCTAAGGGAGGGGTGATTTGTCCTCATGCATGCCCCCCCCCGTCTGGAATTTCTGGATCCGGACCTGGGATGGAAAATAATGGATTCAATAAAAATTCGGACGAATTACCGGGCCATTTTTTTAATACTCAACTTGAATCCAGAAATTATCGATGTAAAAGTTGGATGTGTACAAAGACCTAAATACCTTTTACTTTCATAATGGTTAACGTTGAACAATGTTAGGACACGTGGACTTGTTAACATCATATTAAGTTTAGTGGTTATCATAGAGTCTAAAGCATATTTGAAGCTTAAATTAGAGATAAATATCCACTAAATGTGGGAATTATTGACTTTTATTTGCATTCCTAAGGTCTTTTGCCAACACTGAAGTCGAAAATGCCAACATTCAAGTTAATAATATCAACACTGAACTTGATGTCATTATTCCTTACTGTAAAGGCCATAAAATTCCGATTTGTATATTGGTAGGTCTAATTCTAAGACTTAAGCCCGGTTTCCATGAAGCGGAAAACATACGCGTTTTCGGCGCAGCTTTATTCGGCGCCGAACACGCGCCGATTAGAAATAATTCGCTTCAGTCTATATTGCATGATGACGTTTCCATTGACGCGTTTTTCGGCGCTGAATATTGTCGGCGCCGAAAGAATTCGCTTCGGGTAGCGATTTTATTCCGCGTGTCGGCGCCGAACTGACGTATTGAGGTGTCGTAGATAGGAAAAATGACGTCATTTCCTCGATTTCCGGGTCGAACAACAACAACAGTGACTATCGACTGTCAACAAAATTGAAAGATGAAGTTTAGTGTACAAGTTTTAGGAGATGATAGAAGGCACCAATCGTCTTTCTCCTTTTTATTATGTTGTGGATCCAAAATCGTTGCCTGCGTTTGTGAAGCAGCAACTTTTGTTTATGCGCAAGCATCATATCCTCGACCTCAATCTCTTCCAAATGGGCAAGGAAAACTTGCAAATGTAGTGTTTGTTTTAACTTGGAAACGGCCATTAAAAGGTCAATAAAAGTAAAACGCATATGCGTTTTTATCCGAAAACCGCGTCGGGTTTCGGCTTCATGGAAACAGTTTTTCGGCGCGCACTTCGGCGCCGATCAAATCTGCGCCGAAATAGTAGGCTTCATGGAAACCCGGCTTAACGTTGATAATTGCAAGATTAAACTCGGCAAATCCATAATGATCTAATAATTAATTATAAGGATGCAAGTCAATATAGACCAAGATCTATTCGATTTTTACCCGGTATTTATTCTATGTTCTGTATTTTCTGCACGCACGTCTGTATGTGTAGCCTGGATACGCTCCTGTATACGTTAACTTGTATATAATCGCTCATAACTCAACTACGTGTTTAATATGCAAATTTTAGATCTATTAAAAGTTGCCGCCTCATGCTCTTTCAATGTCAAGGACAATATTAAAAAATAGTTCCGGTTGTAAACAAAACGCATGTTTTCCGGAACCGTCAGTCGAGGTATATTTCCTAATTTTGTTATATTCGTGATTCAAACCTGTTACTGTTCGATACTGTTATTTTCTGTTATTCATAATTGCGTTTAATAAGGTAGCTTAAATTTGTATTCAAGAGCTGTTCATTTTGCTACTAAAACATCACCCGTTTATTTACCGAGCGATTTCCATACAGGGTGTGGGCAAATGTTAGCACAGAAATGGTTCGATCATAATTATGTCCAGTCGAATTGAGAGATTTATTATTCATTTGAAGTTTTTAGTTTTATTGTAGGAACAAAAGCAGGTTATTTTCAAAATGTCATTTGTTCTAATTTAAGTGTACTCTTACTTGTGTTACATTGTAGCAGGCCCGGATCCAGAAATTCGAGACTGGGGGGGCCAATCATGAGGACCAATGATCCCTCCCTGAAGGGGGGTCCGGGGGAACTCCCGCGGAAGATTTGAACAATATAGGTATTAAATGGTGGCTTCTGGTGCATTTCGGGGTCTAAAATTTGAGGACTCATTCGTGAGATTTGCACTAGTATTATTTTGTTAAAAATACAAAATCGACCAAATTATACAAGTACCAACTTTTTAAAAAATGTCCTGGGGACATCAATTCCTGTGCCAACCCCAGTCAGATCTCCCCCGGAATTTTTTACAATATAGTTATGAAATGGTGGCTTCTGATGCATTTCTAGGTCTCAAATTTTGTGGACTCATTCATGAGAAATGACTAGTATTACATGCGTCTTGTTAAAAATACAGATCGACCAATTCATACAAGTACCAACATTTTACAAAATTTCCAGGGGACAGCACTTTCTGTACCAACCCCAGTCAGATCTTCCCCGGAAATTGTTTACTATATAGGTATGAAAGGGTTGCTTCTAGTGCATTACGGGGTCTAAAATTTGAGGACTCATTCATGAGAATTCCACTAGTATTATCTTGTTAAAAAACGCAAAACAACCATTTCATACGAGTACTAATATGTTTTACCAATGTCCACTTGTTGACGATTCATCGTTAACAGCATTGACAGACGACATAAAATGCCACCCAAAGGCAAAGTTTTTGAAAACAAAAGAACCGTACACTAGTCATGAATACTTATTGTGACTAAACAACATTAATTTTGATGACGGCTGCGCGGCAGCAGAATATTAAAGATGAAAAAAAGAAACTTTGTGTGATGTCAAATTATCATTATTGTACCTTTACTAGTATTACATGATACATGTAGTTCTTTTTAAACAAATTTTTAAGAAAATGTGAAAATTAATATGAAAGGAGGCTTATTTTTGTGCAAAACTTCAGGCCCAAGTATACATTTCCTTCCATAAATTATTGAATTGATTAAAACTATTTTAAGAAAACTTAAATTAATTCAGTAGAGCTAATATCAGGTTTGAAATTTTTACAACTCCCCATCAATTCTTTATCACTAAACACCACCACGACAGACCTGTTACGTATGAATTGTTCAATAATCTGTGTTTTACAGACGCTTTCAACTTATGTATATATATATGCATGATAAGGAAATTGAAAGCGCCTGGCTGATATAGAGTGAGCATACTATTCTTCTAGACGGTCTCTCGGCCAATCAACACAACAGGGGGCCAAATTTTATGGCTACTGATTCGGTCTCAAGGTCAATGAGCACAACAGGGGGCCAAATTGTATGGCACTTGCTTCAGCTATACTGGTAGTATACAAGAGGAAATCGACCATAAATCAATGTATTGCATTTAAAATGCTAAAATAGTAGTGGATATAATTTTGTATTTAGGAATAGAAAAAGGTCACTCCACAGCCGACTGGGGGGGCCAAGGCCCCCTTGGCCCCCCCGGTGGATCCGGGCCTGCATTGTAGGACACAAAATACTTATTGAATAGGAGTAAACACTATATATATCATCTTTGAGTTGTGCAGTTAGATATCCATAATTATATTCCAAATAGTTTTTTATTCCTCGATTGCTCAGGCTTTATAGTAAGGTATTTATTTAATATAGTGTCACCCTATTTAACAGGCCAGCCATTTCTGCCTTATGAGAGATCTATTTTCTGAGCACATTTACTACCTGATTCCTATCCTTTTATACCAGACACCAGACAGGTAGGCACACAGTATCCATTATTTAACTAGCTGGTGGCTCACCAACAGACCGTATCAGAACGGAACCCTACCGGGATTCAAAACTTCAACCTCCTGCTTCAAAGGAGGATGCCTTTACCAGGCGACCACGGGAGACAAGTTTTATACTTCGTTCTTATTAGATCTCCTATTTATCTTTACATTTATTTGGTTGGCTATCAAGGAGGATTGTAATATTGCTAAAGCTGAATAGATGTTGTTGTTACGGTTGAATATAATAATATTATCATGATCATGGGATTAAGGAGTGTTCGGGGAAGGAATTGTGTTGCATGTTATGGAGTTATGGCCCTTTTTAATGCCAAAATTTTGAAAATAACATTGTCCACTCTCCAACTTTGAAAGCCTTGGGTCAACCTTTAGCAAACTTTGTCTCAAGGCGTATATAGACATGGCATGTTGGCCAAGTTCAACATACAACCTGATTAACCCATGTATACTGGAGTTATGGCCCTTTAATTGCCCCTTTTTACTCTGTTCACTCTCTATCTTTAAAAGCCCAACTTTGTCACAGTAGTTGTGGGCTTTCCCGGACAAAATCCCCTTCGCTCATTTTGTACAAGGTTGACAAAATCCCCTTCGTGAATTTTACAAGGTGGACAAAATCCCCTTCATGAATTTTACAAGGTGGACAAAATCCCCTTCGTGAATTTTACAAGGTGGACAAAATCCCCTTCGTGAATTTTACAAGGTTGACAAAATCCCCTTCGTGAATTTTACAAGGTGGACAAAATCCCCTTCATGAATTTTACAAGGTGGACAAAATCCCCTTCGTGAATTTTACAAGGTTGACAAAATCCCCTTCGTGA
The DNA here is from genome assembly GCA_032209605.1 of Mactromeris polynyma. NCBI lineage: Eukaryota > Metazoa > Mollusca > Bivalvia > Venerida > Mactridae > Mactromeris > Mactromeris polynyma. Next base: position 10,952,615 of record JASFXZ010000006.1, on the reverse strand, counting down.
ATTTTACAAGGTGGACAAAATCCCCTTCATGAATTTTACTAGCCATACAATACTAAATATAATAATGACACGCATCAAACTGTAAATCCAATTAAGTGTTCTTGATATTTCTTGGTTTTACTGTCCATGTTAAAAATGTTCATGTATTCATGAAGGGGATTTTGTCCACCTTGTAAAATTCATGAAGGGGATTTTGTCCACCTTGTAAAATTCATGAAGGGGATTTTGTCCACCTTGTAAAATTCATGAAGGGGATTTTGTCCACCTTGTAAAATTCATGAAGGGGATTTTGTCCACCTTGTAAAATTCATGAAGGGGATTTTGTCCACCTTGTAAAATTCATGAAGGGGATTTTGTCCACCTTGTAAAATTCATGAAGGGGGTTTTGTCTGGAGGGGATTTTGTCTGTATACCTTGTATTTACTCATTCTGTTTTTTAAAGAATAATATTATGAGTACTGTTAAAATGTACCCACTTCCCATTAACAACAAAGGACAAGCATGTTAGGCAATAGTAGGACAAGACAGTTAATTGCACTTAAAACACTGAACAGTCATTATTTTGTTGCTATACCACTCTGATTGATATGTTTGTTTCACAGTTTGTCAAATATAAGAAGATTTATGTTACACAATTTCTATATTGACATCCTCTTGCACTTGCTTAACAGTTTGGTAAAAATACAGTGTAGTAATTTTCTAAACAACTAGAATGGAACAAAGACAGCTTGACACTTATGTATGCTTACTGTATATTTGATGTGAGGAGATCATCTCTCAGTGACTGTATAGTTTGACATTTGTAATATTACATGTACTTTGGGTTCAAATCATTTGTGTAAGTCTGTACTTACTGATCTGTTCTGTTTGGAGACAACAGTTTTGTTCAGGTATAGTTTTTATATTGTACGTTTATTAAATATCTGAAGTTACTGCGGTCATAGTGGGTATAATATTAATACTGTTGTTTTATTTTTCATGAAAAAATATATTCAAATACCAGGAAACTATTTTGAAAATGAACTTTGTTTTTAATGAATTTGAAAATTGGTTTTGTAATAATTTGTACATTATACTGTCTGGTTGTAATTCTTATAGAAAAAATCTAAAGGATACCAGCTATTTTAGCACTACTTTTCAAAGGCCAGTGAGCTTATGTCATGGTGAAGTGTTGGTTGTGTGTGTGTTTGTCCGTCCATGCAATTAAAAATTGGATTCCGATCAATAACTCTTAAAAGGGCACATCTGTATAGGATAATAAAATACAGGTCAAGTTTGATATCGGTTACATATTCACCAATTTTTGGAGGAGTTATGGCCCTTTTTAGAGACGTATACAAAAATTGGTTTCCAATCAGTAACTCTTTGAAAGGAGGGGAGGATTCAATTCATATTGGGCACATAGATATAGGATAATAAAATACAGTGCAAATTTGATATTGGTTACCATTTACTAATTTTTTAGGAGTTATGGCCCTTTTTTCGTCTAAAAAAACTGGTTTCCAATCAATAACTCTTGAAAGGATGGATGTATTCAATTCATATTGGGCACATAAGCATAGGATAATAAAATACAGGTCAAGTGTGATTTAAGTCACAATCTGCCAATTTTTTAGGAGTTATAGTCATTTTTACGAACAAAAATATTTTCAATCAATAACTCTTACAAGGATGGATAGATTACTGTACAGTTTTCAGGCTTTGCAAATGTTGACATGCTTAAACAATTTGAACAGATCCTTTAGCTTTTTGAAAGGTCCCTAAACTAATGTTTGTCAAGTTGGGAAGCTACCTAGCCCCGCATACGTGTCTCTGTACTCCGACTTTTACAGTATAGAGACGTGAGGTCCATGGCTGGACTAGGAAGCTACCATGCATTTGATACCTGTATAATGTTTTTATGTCAGACAAAATTTCTTTCGGTCAGACAATGATAATTGATTATTTTACTGACTGCGATTTTCAGAAATGGCGTCTAATGAAACCACTTGCGATGATTCTGGTATGAGAGAAGCTTGCGGTGTGTTTGGTTGTGTTGCTGCAGGTGACTGGCCAACACAGCTTGATGTTCCACATATTATATGTCTTGGTCTTGTTGGTCTACAACACAGGTTTGTATCCTTCTGCTAGATTGGCGATTATGAGTTTTGACTTGTATGGGTTTTGTTCATTATAACTGTGGTGTGGCTCATCTGTTGTGACAATAAATACTGTGCGAAATGATGAAATAATTCTATGAATGTAGGACCTGATACAGTATATAATAAACATGTTTGCTTAATTTTCACTCCGTTGAACTATTATCAATGATATTAAGCTAACTTTTTGGCTAGGGTAAATCTTTAAAACTTTACTTAAAAGATTTACAAGGGTAGCATCAATTTGTTCTACATGTACCATTATTCTTATGTTAAGATGCCCTAACACCAACAATATCCAACTGGTTGAGAATCTTCCATATTTTCTATACTGTAATGTATTGGTTATGTAGTGTTACTCAATATTAATTAATTAATGTATTATTAGTTTTTAGATTTAACTTATTGATGTCGCATCAGTTGTGACTTGATTTTGAGACTTAAATCAATCACTGTGGGTAACTGCTTCCTGGTTTTATAACCTGTATTTAGGTCTATATTATTACTATACCACATTTTTAGAGCACCTTTATCATAAAATACATATGTTCAAAAGTGCTTGAACAAACAATATATGTATATAACAACGAGTATTAAAAATATTAGAAATGATAGAAACGCTTGCATACAAAATGTATATAAGTACTTAATTGATAAAAACAAAGTTAACTGATTTACAAGTGTGCTTAAGATGTCCAAACATCCACTGTTCTTATGAAAAACGAATGGGAATAATATTGATCAGTTAAAACATGTACACCTTAAAAGAAAAAATTGAAACAAGATCATACATATTTCTTTTACTGAACATTTAAAACACCAATTTTACCTAAACAAGAGGAATATACACAGTAGCATATATACAGCGTGGTGAAGGGGTTTAAACCGTATTATAAGTATCATTAATTGATAAGCAAAGAGGTCTATATTTACGTATACATAGTTCCTACATGATGTAACATCTACAATATTTAGCTCCCTTGTTCTTAACTGTCAGCCATTTTGGTAGGCAAAACTGATAAGCCCTTATATCGGTAATTTCCAAAAATGAGATAATTGAGAAAATACCAAGAGAATTTGCATGTGACAACCACTTTTTCTTCAACTTACTGAGCCAATGCCCACATGAGCATAATTAATAAGTTTTTTTTATTTATCAGATTAGTTTTATCATCGTTTACATTATATTCCCTATAAACTTAAAGGAAATTTGCCTGTCAAAATGGCCGACAATTCAGAACAAGGGAGGTAAATAATGTAGATGTGGGAACTATGTATTGTGAGGTTTTGGAGGTGTAATCTACCCTCATCTTGTTGTTTCAGAGGACAAGAGAGTGGTGGTATTGTCACGAGTATGGGAACTAAGACGTCAAGGTATGCGCAGAAAAAAGGGTGCGGTTATATCAACTCTATATTTAGTGAAGAAGATTTGGTCAAAATGAAGGGAAACCTTGGTATTGGTATGTGTAGTAATCAGTTATAAAAGTATTATGTGCATGTTGAACCTTTAAAACCTGTAATAGCCTTTTGGAAGATCCTTTTAACCTTTATGTTTTCTGAAAAACCTATAAAAGCCTGTAATTCACTCTCCAAACCTTTAGGTTTTCTCACTGAGTTTGCAGCGACTTTTGGGAGCAATGAATATTACAATTAAATTGTTCTAATTATTTGTGAGTACTGCATTGTTATGATACTACTTGAGTATATCATCTTGAGTATTTGTGAAGGCAGTGTCGAATTGCCTAGACAGGACCCTCGCAGCGACTGGTGCACTGCTGGTCTGTCTTGGCCACAGCAATCTATCAAATTAGATGGAAAATTAAATTAGCCTTTATTTTACAGAAGTCGCCCTCAAAACCTTTATTTTGCTAAATTTCAACCTTTATTTTGTTTAATTTCAACCTTTATTTTGTTAAATTTCAACCTTTATTTTGTTGAATTTCAACCTTTATTTTGTTAAATTTCAACCTTTATTTTGTTAAATTTCAACCTTTATTTTGTTGAATTTCAACCTTGATTTTGTTAAATTTCAACCTTTATTTTCATTGAGGCCAGCTAGGAGGCCTGTATGAACTTAAACTGCCAGTTTTAAATATTCTTCCATATTTTACCTTATCAGACCACCTCACAACTAAGACCTCCTTTCTTCAGAACTAACAGTGGTCTTATTATAGAGGTTTCACTGTATATATGTTTTTTATTATTGTACACTGTAGCTGATGCATGAAACTATTTCAGGTCACACAAGATATTCTACTCTGGGAGGTTCTGATACATCAAACATCCAACCATTCGTGGTGGAGACACTTCATGGACTTATAGCAGTGGCTCATAATGGTGAACTCGTTAATTCTACAACAATTAAACAAAAGGTGATTACTGCATGTAACTTTTCTTAGGCTATATACAAAATATATTTGGCTTGGGCCAAAATGTAGAAAAGGCCTAAATTTCTTCTAGCCAAACCACTCCCAGGCCCCAAAATATATGTGTTATTTTAACGGGAAAAAATAATACTTCAATTTGCTTTGCCAGATTGAAATTGTTTAATCCTACTTTGATTTGGCTAATGCATAGCAGAAGCATAGTGTGGACATTTGATGATGCAAATTTGCAAGTCCCATTTATGTACTTCTATGGAACTAAATTTTGTCTTTTTGCTGTCTGTATCCGAATATTTTATAAAACAGGTTTTCCAATTGGATATAGCTGGGGTGTGCATATGGCATCAAGTCTGGGATTCCAGTCAAAAAATTTAGTTCAGATTGACATAATTATGTAGACCTAGCTTGGGATTGTTTGGGTCAATGTCAAGGTTGATGTAAGTGGAGTTAGGAATCAGATATTTCTATACAAAATAGCCCGCCCAGTCAACTCGGTAGGTAGAGCGCTTGCTAATCTAGAGGTCATGGGTTTGAAACTGGGCGAGGCATATGGTCTTCTGTGACAATTTGACATCCAAAGTACCGGTTGGTCACATAGACAGCACTGGTTAGGTCAAGTAACAACCTTATATAACTGAAATACTGAAAAACATGGAAGGTAGGTAAGGTAACTGGATGAGCAAAAACTTGGGATTGCATTTAGGACTGCTGGGCTAAAGGTCTGTGTTTCTGAAAAGTACACACACATTTTCATGCTAAAAAGTTATTTTGAATAGGCATGCTGTTATGATTTGATATCCATTGTGAAGCAATTTCCCTTAACTGAATACAAACTGCTTGATTGAGTATGACAACAAAATGGGTTCACTAGTGTCCTTTGTACACGTCTCTAGTAAATCACCCGGTTCTATGCCAGGAATATTTTAAACTCTTCATACAATAACTGAACGAAATTTCTACAGTGTTCACATTATTTGATGATTACATTTTGTACTCATAATGTTTTACAAGAAATGAGAAAAGAATACATTTTGTTTGCAGTTGTTGCGCCATGGTGTTGGGTTATCAACGGGTAGTGACAGTGAATTAATTACACAGTTATTGACACATATGCCAGACTGTGGGGAGCCCAACGGACCAAACTGGGTTGGAAGGTACATTTTAGCATTTTTGCATTTCACATCTTATTTTCACAGTGGAAACAATTTTCAGACTTGAATTTTAAGATTAACAACAGATTTCACAAAATTTAAAATTTATGCTTATTTTTACACAGTCTGATATGTTCGTGACATAAGACCATTTTGAGTTATATTTGATTTATTCATTTTCCTTGAGTAGAAAAGTGTATTGGAGAAAAAAATGGGTAATTTTATATGTAACATTTCATTTTTGGGTGCAAAGAAATTGTCTGGTGTCTGAAGTTAAGATTTGATGGTAAAAGTGGTGATTTAGCTGGTACACAAACAGGGTTCAGGAACGTTTGGTCCATAGATGTGGCTGGATTAAAGACGTTTCTGTGTATGAAATATGATAGCTTTATTTTCTGTTTGTGAGTAGGAACAAAACTACAGTAAAACCTCACTTTAAAGACCCACCTTCAAAATTAAGTGCACACTTTTCAAGTCCATGTTCACTGTTTTGCTCTTAATTCAACCTCAATAAAGACCACCTCACTAACAAGACCAGTTTTTTAAAGGGTCCCAATGGTGGGCTTATTATTGAGGTTTTACTGTATATATTCATATATTACAGAATTAAAGCCATGATGAAGCAGATTCCGACATCATATTCATTAGTGATTATGAATAATGACAAGATATATGCTGTACGCGATCCATTTGGAAATCGACCATTGTGTATAGGAAAATTATTGACAGCGGCAACTTTTGCTGGAGGTAGTGACTCATTGACTGATGGTTGGTGACGGCTTCGCATGTATTTGTTTACACATTTAAAGATATATTATGCTCATTTTTTTGTTCATTTGTTTACCTAAACAAACATGAAAAATATACTTCATCTAGTTAAAACTTCAATAAATATGCATTATCACAGAATACATTTATAATGTATTTCTCTGTATTTGTCAAAAAGACAAATTGTATTATCATACAATTAAAAAAAATCCAGTTTTTTAACAAATGGCTGTTTTTTTACTAGTTTTGTCTGTTAGTAATACAATTAAACAATATTGTTTTAAATGGTTATACATGGCAATGGTTCTTAATAATGATGTTTTAGACTATGTGACAACAATTCTGGATGAAGCCCATTAAAAAAATTCAGGTTCAGATGAGACAGATACACTTAAACATCATACTAATGTTTGTTCTAGCTGTCGAATGATCAAAACTGAATGGATGTCTTAGGATTACGTATTGGCTTGAACTAATGCTTTCAATAATTTTTTGTTTGAACATTTGCTCCTATTGGCTTTAGCTTAAGTACATTCTATCATGGACATACAAACCATGGATTTGAAACAGGCTGGTATATGTATTTAGACTTGTTTGAACTCTCGGGAGCGGTGAGATTTTCTTCCCAGATCAAACGATCTTGTACAATTCTTCTTATTTTTTTCTCCATCTTTTGACCAATGTAAATGCTAAAATCTTGTAATAGGTGAAACACAACTGCAATATAAATACAATGTACACAAAATGTATATATTGATATACTAAAAGTATTATGTTATACATTTGTACCAAGTTCATAATTTTATGCTGTTTTCTTATCTAATTGTGCCTCTGAAAGGTCAAAGTGGCACTTGCATGTTTAATGCTCAACATTTTATATATTTTCGTTTAAATCTTATTGAAACAACAGTAATGAAAAGTTTGTAACCTTGACTTCTGTAGCCGCGGCCGTGGTCCAGTGGTTAGTGCGCTGGACTTGTTACCCGGCGATCTGGGTTCGATTCCCGGTCGCGGCAGGTCATACCCTTCCATGAAAATTTGACAAAAATGTCGATTTTCCTCCACATGTGGAGAAATTGCCGGCTCCTTGTGGAAGGGTAAGTTAGTACTGGTAAGAATTCAGTCCAGGAAAAACTGGTTAGGCGAACCGGCCGCCGTGTATAACTGAAATATCGTTGAGAAACGGCGTTAAACCCGATGAAACAAACATTGACTTCTGTAGATGAAGAAAAATTATGTAGTAATGTGTTACACCATTATTTATGTGCAATGTGGAACTAAAAGAAATTTTATGAGACAATTAATGTGTTAATGTGATAATTATCAATGTAATTAATGATTAGGTCTGAGACAGTGCGAAGAAGGTAGTGATGGCTGGGTGGTGTCGTCTGAATCATGTTCGTTTGGTGCTATGGGTGCAAGACTGTATAGGGAAGTGTTACCAGGTAGGCTTTGAAATATCCTTTATACTACAATTTTACGCAAGGGAAAACAGTAAATGGCCCTAAGATTTTGTGCTGTCTAATTAGAAGAGATTTCTATCATGTTGATATGTCAACTAGCTTGTAAGATTCAAATACAAAATATAATATAATTTTTTTATTGATTTCCTAATTTGGTGTACTGAACCCCTTCTTGTGTTCAAAACATGTTGGGTTTTAGTTTACCTGGTTGGTACTCATTATTTTGTTGATAGTAAATTTCATATTTTGTGAATGTTTTTGGGTTACGACTACCTGATTTACTAAAACACAGATTCTTCGTTACCTTCAATCATATTTCCATGTTTATGTGTTTTCTTCTAGCAATCTATTTGTATTATATTATACTATTAGATAAAAAAATGAATCTATTGATGTATTTTATATTGATTCACTACTGTTTTTAGGGGAGATTGTTGAACTAAGTAAAGATGGTGTGAAGTCACAATGTGTGGTCGAACGACCTGAAGCCAAGTTACCGGCATTCTGTATATTTGAATATGTCTACTTTGCCAGACCGGACTCCGTGTTGGAAGGTATGTTTTGTAGTTGCATTGTCAGTAGTTTGACATCTAAATGCATGTTCTTCATTCGTTTTCCTTTCTGCCTATCACCAGAAGCTTCAATACTTACTTTTTATACAATCCCGTTTGGTTAGCTCAGACGGTAGAGCACTCAACTGCCAATGTTGAGGTTGTAGGTTCCAACCCTAGGTTTTCTGTGACAAGTTGACTGACATCTTAAAGTCATTTTTTCTCAGCCTTTAATTCATATGAGGAAAGTGTCAGTTGCTTGCGGAGGAACTGGTTAGCACTAGTTGGTAACTCGGGAATGTTGGTTAGGTCAGCTGGCCACGGAACATTTGAATGAAATACTGCAACTTATGGCTATGATTTGGTTTCATCTTTTACCTGTTTCTAATACAGTAGATTATAAAAGTTCTATGACAGATGGTAACAATGTTCACCAATAGAAAATGTTGATAAATGTTATACAGGTCAGATGGTGTATGAAGTAAGGAAGAGATGTGGTCGTCAGTTAGCTATAGAGGCACCAGCAGATGCTGATCTTGTCAGTACAGTACCAGAATCAGCGACACCAGCAGCAATTGCTTATGCTGAAACAGTGAGTACTTATAACCGTAGTTGGCAGACTTCATTTTGCCACGTTACATGGAAGGAAACTTCTGGCTGTATATTGAAAGTGTGTGAACAGAATAACACTGGCACCGCCACAACAGTGTAACCCTTTACAGAACTGTTTGACAAAGATGAAGTATGTTAATAACAAACAGTTTTGTAAAATTGTCTGTATCAAAGACATTTTAAAACATGGTTCTCTATATAATCTGAATTTTAACTTCATTGTTTGAAAGGATTTTGATCAAACTTCATTGCAGAGTTTAGGGCCTTTAGACTTGGAAAAAATGTGTACACTGGCATTATATGCACATGGGCGTTTGTGTTTCCATAGGTTTGTGTTACCTTTATTATTTACTGATTGACTCACTGGAAATTATGAATGTCCTTATTTTATCTGACAAATCAGTATTGCGGAGGTATTAATCACTTTCTAGTTTTCACTGTCTCATTTCATAACTTAATCAGTTGAATATATGGAAACACGTGTATATGTGATCTTGATTTACATTCCAGCTTGGTATTCCGTATGGAGAGGTTCTGTGTAAGAATCGCTACGTAGGTAGAACGTTCATCCAACCAAATATGAGATTACGTAAACTGGGCGTGGCCAAAAAGTTTGGTTTGTTGACAGGAAACTTCCAGAACAAGAGGATTGTACTTGTTGATGATTCCATTGTACGAGGAAACACTATGAAACCTATCATTCAAATGCTGAAAAATGCTGGGGCTAAAGAGGTTTGTGTATTCTGCTGTTTTGAGTATAGACAAGGTTCAGTTTTGATCTTAGCTTGTAAAGAATTCGAAATAATGAATAACTTATCTGGATACATTTTATGATCGTTCTAACTGTCAGTTTAATGTGCCTGTGTGTTGTATCATGTCAGGTGTCTATGGCAGTGTTTATATGACTGTGTTTTGTATCATGTCAGGTGTCTATAGCAGTGCCTGTGTGTTGTATCATGTCAGGTGTCTATAGCAGTGTTTATATGACTGTGTGTTGTATCATGTCAGGTGTCTATGGCAGTGTTTATATGACTGTGTGTTGTATCATGTCAGGTGTCTATAGCAGTGTTCATATGACTGTGTGTTGTATCATGTCAGGTGTCTATAGCAGTGTTCATATGACTGTGTGTTGTATCATGTCAGGTGTCTATAGCAGTGTTTATATGACTGTGTGTTGTATCATGTCAGGTGTCTATAGCAGTGTTTATATGACTGTGTGTTGTATCATGTCAGGTGTCTATAGCAGTGTTCATATGACTGTGTGTTGTATCATGTCAGGTGTCTATAGCAGTGTTCATATGACTGTGTGTTGTATCATGTCAGGTGTCTATAGCAGTGTTCATATGACTGTGTGTTGTATCATGTCAGGTGTCTATAGCAGTGCCTTTGTGTTGTATCATGTCAGGTGTCTATAGCAGTCTTCATATGACTGAAAAAGTGTTGGTGAGACGTAAAACCCAACACAAGAAACACTGATTACTTTAGTTTATGTAATGATGAATCATCTGTATTTTATGAGTAGTGTCTGCACTTCATAGTTTCCATTTTTAAGAATAGTACTCTTCAATACTCGTAATGGTCACCATAAGCATCTGCTCCTGACTAAATACTGACACTGCGTCACTATTAAACGAAAGGAAAATTGGAACTGAAAATTAGTACATGTAGTAGTATTTTTGCCAAACAATCGGAAACAAAATAAGTTTTTTTCCAGGGTCCACATTGCTACCAAAAAAGGCTGTTATGAATTATTAATTATGAATGTAATTTGAATATACATATACATCAAAAGTTGTTGCTACAAAGTAGGTTTGTCAAGTCACTGAATAAGTTCAAATAACATAGTGTATTTGTAGAGTGGTGATAACAACTTAATAATCAATAATTGATGATTGATGTTGATTTAGGAACCAATCCCAAACACTCATTAATTCCCATCTATTTATGGCCATATAAGAGAAGAATGTATTCCTGGTGAGCTGCTTAAAGTTTAACACATTAAATGTAAATATTTATGGATAATATATTTGTAGGTTCATGTGAGAGTTGCCTCCCCTCCTATAAAACATCCATGTTATATGGGAATCAACATTCCTACAACAGAAGAACTTGTAGCTAACAGAGTGAGCTTTGAGAAGATTGCTGGTCATTTTGGTACGTATTGTGTCTTTCAAATGTCTTCAGTTAAGGAATAAACTCGCAAACACCTGTATAGCCAATTTTATCAATAATAAACATGATTCCAAGTATAAACAAGAAATATCTTTAAAAACGATGGTCGGCGCAACTTGAAGTTTGCACTCTCTAGGTTAAATTTTGTTGTACAACATAAAAAATGCCTAAATGTCATTCAATTACGATATACTACAAATACTCCAAGACCTGTAAGGGGAGATCACTGCGTTTGAGACTGCATCAATCGTAACTTCTTGGCGGTATTCGGGAGAGCCAATAATGTCGAGGTGTTCCGAATGAGACGGCATAATAAATAACTCTGTAGTGTGATCATAGACACAGTATAGTCTGTTTCAATATAGTTCAACATTACTTATTGCGCTATAAGTCGATAACTCACACATCCATGTTAATAAACTTGTAACATAGCGATTTATCTGATTAAAAGAATATAAATGTTCGCGACTGGTACATAAAACCAAGAAAGTCTTCTTAATTCCAACACCAGAGAATTCCCCGTGGTGATGAATAACAAGGCTACTTACTGGATAAATACACTATAGAAAATGTTAACCAATCTGCTTCAAGGTTACAACTATTTTTAAATTGAAGAGAAATTGCGCGAAATTGCCTTGGTGGTTAACGTAAGATTTGCTTGGTTTACAGAACACTGAATATGTAATTAGCAAAACCATGTTAGTACGGCTGCGCCGAAAAAATGAACTCCTAAAAGAATGTTATGGCTATTACAATGAAGCAAGGAATATTCATAGCCAAGTAATATATTTATTAGTCAACTTCCATTTACGTGCAGTTAGGTATGTTAAACACTGTGTTCAGGTGAAATGTGTACTGATACCTGACTAGAAACTTTAGGTAGTGGCAAAATACATCTTGGATTAAGGAATTTCAACGCAAGGAATGTGAAAATGTAATATCCATAATTTTTTTGGAGGAGTAAATCAAAACTGATGCTCTTACTTTGAATTAGTGTGTATTAGAGTTTTTATACGAAAGTATTAAAGTAGGAAAGGGATTGGAAAAACTTTGCGTTTTTAGTAGGTGATGCTGCGATTGTGTCTTTTGAAAAGGAGGCTGCGAGCAAACACGAACCAAAACAAACAAAATTAGTTCCAGTACCAAACAAAGTTCGCAAAATAAATGAGGTTATTTCTATGGCAATAACCAATATTACTTTAATACTTCCGTAATTGTTTATATTAATTTTCTTGTTGATATGGTATTCATTTATAATCCAAGTTTCATTCATTTCTAATGGAACTAGAGAAAACAGCAGGTTTATGTATCTCCATCAATTGCCTATATGCCTTATTGATGTAAAAATCATTTTGAATGAATAATGAAGATGGAATTGTTGTCTGTGATTTCAGGTGCTGACACGTTACAGTATTTATCAGTTGAAGGATTACAGAAAGCTACACAGGAAGGTGTCAAAGTGGATTCTAATCAATCAGTAGGACATTGTGTGGCTTGTTTGACTGGTTCATATCCTGTGAAACTAGACTGGTAGCTTGTGAAACTAGACTGGTAGCTTGTGAAACTAGACTGGTAGCTTGTGAAACTAGACTGGTAGCTTGTGAAACTAGACTGGTAGTTTGTGAAACTAGACTGGTAGCTTGTGAAACTAGACCGGTAGCTTGTGAAACTAGACTGGTAGCTTGTGAAACTAGACCGGTAGCTTGTGAAAATGGACTTGTTGTATCATATCTTGTGAAAGTAAGACTGAAAACGTCATGTCCTGTGTAACAGGAATGGAAGGATCATATCCTTTGAAAATAGACTGGAAGCATCATGGCCTTGCCAACTTGTGCACCTTGCTGAAATATTTGTTGTTGTTTTTTTGGTAGGATTAATTTCAAAACATTTTGACACCTAGCTGTGACATGGTTAAATGATAAGTGGAGAAGTTGTATTTGAGTGAATGTCATGTAGCTTGTTTATGTTAAAAACTATGTACTTTTGTAAAAAGAACTATCAGCATGAATTTGATGACATTATTACAATATTTCTTTATCCACAATGAGATTGACATTATTACAATATTTCTTTATCCACAATGAGATTGACATTATTACAATATTTCTTTATCCACAATGAGATTGACATTATTACAATATTTCTTTATCCACAATGAGATTGACATTATTACAATATTTCTTTATCCACAATGAGATTGACATTACTACAATATTTCTTTATCCACAATGAGATTGACATTATTACAATATTTCTTTATCCACAATAAGATTGACATTATTACAATATTTGATTATCCACAATGAGATTGACATTATTACAATATTTGATTATCCACAATGAGATTAACATTACTACAATATTTGATTATCTACAATGAGATTGACATTATTACAATATTTGATTATCCACAATGAGATTGACATTATTACAATATTTGATTATCCACAATGAGATTGACATTATTACAATATTTGATTATCTACAATGAGATTGACATTATTACAATATTTGATTATCCACAATGAGATTGACATTATTACAATATTTGATTATTCACAATGAGATTGACATTATTACAATATTTGATTATCCACAATGAGATTGACATTATTACAATATTTGATTATCCACAATGAGATTGACATTATTACAATATTTGATTATCTACAATGAGATTGACATTATTACAATATTTGATTATCTACAATGAGATTGACATTATTACAATATTTGATTATTCACAATGAGATTGACATTATTACAATATTTCTTTATCCACAATGAGATTGACATTATTACAATATTTCTTTATCCACAATGAGATTAACATTACTACAATATTTGATTATCTACAATGAGATTGACATTATTACAATATTTGATTATCTACAATGAGATTGACATTATTACAATATTTGATTATCTACAATGAGATTGACATTATTACAATATTTGATTATCTACAATGAGATTGACATTATTACAATATTTGATTATCTACAATGAGATTAACATTATTACAATATTTGATTATCTACAATGAGATTGACATTATTACAATATTTGATTATCCACAATGAGATTGACATTATTACAATATTTGATTATCCACAATGAGATTGACATTATTACAATATTTGATTATTCACAATGAGATTGACATTATTACAATATTTGATTATTCACAATGAGATTGACATTATTACAATATTTGATTATTCACAATGAGATTGACATTATTACAATATTTGATTATCTACAATGAGATTGACATTACTACAATATTTGATTATCCACAATGAGATTGACATTACTACAATATTTGATTATCTACAATGAGATTGACATTACTACAATATTTGATTATCCACAATGAGATTGACATTACTACAATATTTGATTATCCACAATGAGATTGACATTATTACAATATTTGATTATTCACAATAAGATTGACATTACTACAATTGTTCATGTATAATAGGGGTCAGTATTTATGGGGTTTATGTTTTGTTTATGTGTAATATTGGTCTGTATGTTCTGTGTTCTTGCTGCAGAACCAGGAGGATGTACTTGTTTAGATAGGGATCAAACTTGTGCATGAAACTTTATTTGGGAAAGCAATATACCGGTGCTAGATATTACTGTGTGTTAGATGTCTTGTGTACATGTCAAATGGTTTGCATGATAGTACAAGATAATTACTGGTCTATATATAGGAACTGATAACACCAGGTTGGCACTGAAGTTGTATAAGTAATAAAACTGTGTCATAATGAAAGTTTGCATGTATGTAGCCCCGCATACATGTCTCTGTACTCTGACTTTTACACGCGTCATTCGTAACAGTTGTACAGCGACAGTATAGAGATGTGACGTCCGTGGCTGCATCTTTGCAAGCTTTGGTGTTATTATGATTACCTGTCTGTCTGTTACTTACTAAACAGTCTCATTATTTTGTATATTTTTGTTATAATACTCATTCATATTGACACTATTATACCACATTGAGATTGCTCTCTCATTCATATTGACACTATTATACCACATTGAGATTGCTCTCTCATTCATATTGACACTATTATACCACATTGAGATTGCTCTCATATCAAGATCACACAGATCTCACATTCATATTGACACTTATACCACATTGAGATTGCTCTCATATCAAGATCACACAGATCTCACATTCATATTGACACTATTATACCACATTGAGATTGCTCTCATACCAAGATCACACAGATCTCACATTCATATTGACACTATTATACCACATTGAGATTGCTCTCATACCAAGATCACACAGATCTCACATTCATATTGACACTATTATACCACATTGAGATTGCTCTCATATCAAGATCACACAGATCTCACATTCATATTGACACTATTATACCACATTGAGATTGCTCTCATACCAAGATCACACAGATCTCACATTCATATTGACACTATTATACCACATTGAGATTGCTCTCATATCAAGATCACACAGATCTCACATTCATATTGACACTATTATACCACATTGAGATTGCTCTCATATCAAGATCACACAGATCTCACATTCATATTGACACTATTATACCACATTGAGATTGCTCTCATATTAAGATCACACAGATCTCACTTCTCATCTCTTCTACATTGTTTGATTGCATTTTTGTTTCAAATTTTACAGAACATTTATTTTTTTAGTGAATGCTCAGATATGAATGTAACTTTGTCATTATTTTTTGTGAATTTAAGGCCTTGTGGGAATACGAATGCTGCTTTGACATGAGGGTAATCATCGTCATTATGGTGCTTTAAGTCATTCTATTCTTCCCTGTCTATCTCCTGTAAATCCACCATTTTTGAACTAAAGTTTTTCATTCTTGTTACAAAATTTCTTATTAACTGTAAATGTTGTTATACGATTGTATTATTTTACTTTTAGTAAATTATTTACAAGTTGTAACTGTTTGTACTGTAAAACGTCACTTAAAGACCACCTCAATACTAACACCGCCTCAAAAGCAAGAACACAATTCTCAAGTCCATTTTCACTGTTTTGCTCTTTAATCAAATTAAGACCACCTCAATAAGAAGAATAGTTTTCAAGGGTCCCAAGGGTGGTCTTATTTTTACTGTATCCATATGGTACTTCCATGTAATTATACATTGTACGCAGAGAGACCGTCCCAGCCATTACTAGGGAAACATTCATGAACCACAAGATAAAATCAATCACAAACTGGCAAAACCAATAAGATGTTTTTATTGTTGTCAGCAAAAATATAATGTAAATCGTAGGCACAAATCATATGTGTTATTCCCAATGCCCACATAGCTTCCCTGACAGAAACGTAACATTTGCATCAATATCAACAATGTGTACAAAACAACTATGTAACAAAAAGGCGTCATTATCAAAATACAGGGTATAACTCTTTTTGATAATAATTAGAGACATACTTATTATACATAAAAATCAATTTTCTTTGGATCATTCATGTACAACAACACCTATTTGTACACACCATCAAATTAACCCTGATGCTAGAATGTAAGAAAACAGTCCGAGCAGATAATGGAAACTTATAACAAAGACTAAATGGTAATACTTGTAGAAAGCTACAAAAATTACAGCTAAAGCAATAACAAAAAGAAACTCTAATTAGTATTTACGTTGACACAGAAGGAAAACACTAGATATACAGTCGGACCTCGTTTACTCGACACCTTTTTATCTGAATACTCGGTATCATCCAAACAAGTATGAGGTCCCAATGTATCTTCTTATGCACGTCAAATTGAAATTGGCTATGCGAAACCATGCATTCGAAATGAAATTTCGGGCCTGATGAATTCGAATGAACGAGATCCGACTATTTCATTCATGTGGAATCTGCAGTCCTTAACATTGAAGTTTACCACAAGGGCATGTAAAACGTACAGCTGCACATTTAAAAACTACTACGTTTACAGGCGATACTTCTCCCTGTGAACATGGGACAAAATATGTTTGCTTTCTGTGGCATCGTAACTATTGTAACAGTATAACCGATATAAAAATCACGGCATAAATATAAACAAAAATCAACTCATAAATGAAACCAAAAGTTAATGCCCTAACCTGCATGGATTGTCAGAAATACATATGAAAAGTAATACATGTACTTACAACTGCATGTGAGACTTTTTGATACATAAACAAGTCGGTACTAAAGTCGGAGTGACTCGGTCAACTTGTTCATTGGACAATGTTGATGACTAGAAGAAATTCATGAACTTTACGAAATGCTTTCACTCATGAATGTAACGAAATGTTATCAAACATGATTCAGAGAAGGTATCGCTTAATTACAGTAAAACCTCACTTAAAGACCACCTCAATAATAAGACCACCTCGAAATTAAAAACGCATTTTTCGAATCCATTTTCCCTTTATTGCTCCTTTTTCAACCTCAATATTAAGACCACCTCAATAAGAAGTTCATATGGTATTTCCATGTAATTATACATTGTACATAGAGAGACAGTCCCAGCACGTAGCTAAGGGTTTTCAAGGGTCCAAAGGGTGGTCTTATTATCGAGGTTTTACTGTAAATCTAATAACTGATAGGCAACAGAGACAAAATGTTAATACTTAATTTGCTATCATTTAAAAGTTCACTCCATTCAATCCCAAGCACAGAATTATAAGATAGCTGTATGATCTAAGTACTATGCTGCTAAGTACCATGCTGCTAAGTACCATGCTGCTAAGTACCAAGCTGCTAAGTACCATGCTGCTAAGTACCAAGCTGCTAAGTACCATGCTGCTAAGTACCAAGCTGCTAAGTACCATGCTGCTAAGTAGACTGAGACATGAGTCTCTCAATTTCATCCGGATGTTTCGGGCATGACTTCGTTAAAACGATAGGCTTGGATTTTGTAATCAATACATTGTCCTCTATTCGTATTCCAATCCCTCGATATTCTGGCTTTACATCCTCCCTGTCAGCTTTTATGTAAATACCTAAAATGAAGCCATTTTTTTAGGAAAATAAATATTAGTACATACATGTACAGGTTCTCAATATGGCCCAAGTGTTTATGTAACAATTCAGTAACAATTTAATCAAACATTAACAGTACAAAATATCTCCCGAGTTTCCAAACATAATACTCAGAAGTTAGGGAACAGTTAGAAAATAGAGCTACGGTCATTATTCTGTCATATTACCAATGTTAACAAGAGTGGCAAACTGTCAAAAAATACGCCCGTCATAAGTCAGAGCTTGAGAGTTAAAACAAGACAAATTTTAGGTAATTTCTAAAATGAAAGGGTGATAACTCCTGAGTGACTTAAGCGATATGGCTGGTTATCGAACTTGGCCGAGATATTATGCAACAAACATTTTCACCAAGTTTGGTAAAGATCGGATGAAAACTTTTTGACTTAGAGAGCGGACAAGGCTAATTTGGCCAATTTTGGATAGTTCAAGGGCCATAATTCCGAAGTGCCTGGGGCAATGTTGCTGGTTATCGAACTTGGACGAGATATTATGCCCACAAATATTTTCACCTAGTTTGGTAAAGATCGGATGAAAACTCTATGACTTAAAGAGCAGACAACAAGTGGACGCCGCACGCCCGCCACGGGTGTTCCCATAATACGTCCCGTTTTTCTAACGGGCATATAAAAAGTATATTGTTTACTGAACTGAATGCAGAATTTCCCATTTCCCTCATTCTGCTCTATGTATGCTTGCATTTCATGTTTGGTGTTGGATTTACAACATCTGTGTATTTATTATCTTAGCCATCTCATATTTATGGTCCAAGCCATTGATTATGCTGGTTTTACCAATAAGTCTTATAACATTTGGAATAATAGGAAACCTGTCCAGAACTAGCCATAAAGGCATTTTTTATTCAGAGAAAACATCCAAAAGAGACAATGGATACCAAAATGTGCATTGTGTGCTTAAAACTATCTGTTCATAGCATAGAATTATGTTTGTATAAATAACCTGAAACTATTTCCCCCAATCTTGACCATTGTTACCCAAAAATCCAGTGCCATAAAGTTTAAACTTATATATTTTACATCAATTGTAACAAGTTCATACAACATATACTAGTCGCTCATTATGACTGCTTCCTGGGTACCAACCAGTTCTCACGCAAAATTTAGGGATTGTGAAGTTCGGAATCAAACCCAGCTAAACGCAGGGCTCAAACTCACAACATTTGGATCAGGTTTCAGGCACTCGACCCCACGACCACTGCGCCTCCCTTCCATAGACAAAGAATGTGCTTCAAAACAGCACACAAAAGCCCTTAAGTGTTCCAGCATTATCATAGAATATACAAAATATAAACAAATGGCTTCTAAGGCATGTTTAGAGAATGACTGAGCAAACAGATTTATACACTACTGTAACAGCAATTGAGATAGGGAGCTCATGATCCAAAGGTCGTGGATTCGAAACCCACTTAGGGTGTGTTTGAACCTTGAATTTTATAATCCCTGAATTAATTGTGATAACTGGTTAAGTAATCCATGAAGCAGTCATTGAGAATGATTAATAGAAGTTATAATATCATGTCTCAAAATTGAGCTCAAATAAGTTTTATCTAATTAAGGAAAGGTACGTCTACGACAACATACCTGGCTCAATGGTAATTATCATGCCAGGAACCAGCTTCATGTTCTTGCTAGCTAGACTGGTGTCATGTACATCCATCCCTAGATAATGTCCAATATGATGAGGACAAAACTTAGCAGCAGCCTGTGAAAAAATAGTGTATCTTGTTAAAATGCAAGACAATATTTAAATAAAATAAGGTCAAATAAAATAAGTGTGGTTGAAGACTTCCAACCTACCTAAGTTTGTCCAAGACAAAGGGGAAGTAATCGATACTACCAAGGTTGTGTCTTTCACGTGTCTCCTACAAAACTGTGATTTATTCATAAAAACGGACATATAAATGTGTTACAATAAGTGCATATGAAACAGATTGTATATGGACATAAATAAAAAATTGGAAATATAAAAATATGGAAGTAAATATGTCGGAAAATGACAAACAAGTAAGTGATTGTAACAATATTGAAAACCAAAATGGCGTCCCATTGGTATTCTTTCAAGAGAGAGAACTGTTCGGTTCAAACAAACCAACTCAAGATCAGTGGCTTAAACATGAAGAGCTATACTTCAGCATAGCACACGTAATTGAACCGACGCATCTTACAGCCCTCCAGAGAGTTCGGGGCATGTGGCGTATATATGTTGAGACCTTAGATGACAAGGTTGACCTAGTATCGGCTGGGGTCATTTTACGGGGTAAACGTCTACCGATATTAAGTACCAATCCACTACGACTCGATAGTGAAAATACTGTTCGCATCAGAGTGAAAGACATACCACTTTCAGTTGACGATGATACTATTGTACATACTCTTATTCGCAACAATATTGTAGTGATATCAGCAACCCGTGATAAACTACGCATTGGCGGTAAACTCACAAACTGCGACACAGGTGACCGTCTGATAATTGTGAAAGCTTCATCCATCAAAACTCCTTTGAACAGATTCATGACATTTGGTCATTTCAAAGCAACCGTCTTCCATAGAGGTCAGATTAAGAAACAACCAAAATGCAGCAAGTGCCTACAAATAGGCCATATCACCTCCATGTGCGAAAACGACTGGGTATGCACTCAGTGCAAAGAATCCGGACATAAACAGAGCGAATGTAACGCTTTCAACAGTCCATCCCAGAGCGATGACCGGACACCGGAATATTTTGATGACGAAAACACAACAGTCAGTGACACAGAGCTCAACACGCGGCAAGTAACGACCGTAGTGTCTAATGCCATCAATACTTCTGAGCAACGTGAATCTCGTGCGACGGACATCAATAAACCAAAACAGAGGAAAACCAACACGACACAGATACACGGACAACAGACCATGACAAAATTCGTGTGTAATACGCTCGAAAGTGACACAAAAACTCCAAACAAACAAAAATCAAAAACAGTTGTGCGATCGCCACCTACTCCTGCTGAAGAACTCCATGATGAATCAAAGAAACAACGAAAATCATTCGAAAAATGGAAATGAGTGTGCGAATGACTCTGTATTCATTCAAGGAAAACATGATCACGGATTTCTCTACGGACCTTCCTTTAAGAATAACGAAAACACTATACTGTATGGTCATGTGACCAAACTAACCCACATACGTTGGGTACTAAATGTATTGTATTCATTTGCCGTACAAATCATAGGTACACTGAGTACCATACCAAACCTTATGTATTATAACATAGACTTTTATATGTGTCTGTACACATGTATGTCTTTGATATGTTGTACTCATTCAATACCAAACATTATTTTCATTGATAATATGTATTATAACATAGAATTCTGTCAACTATCATATACACGTGCATTGTGTACTCATTCAATAACCGATTAAATAGTGTCTACATTTAACAAAATGACAACCTCATTACATTTAATATCTCTCAACACTCAGGGTTTAAGAGATAAACTTAAACGTGCCCGATTACTGCAATGGTTAACACACCAAAAGGCAGATATAACGTTCCTACAAGAAACTCACTTCACGGTTGATCTTGAAAACGTTCTTTATAATGATTTTAATAAATGGGAACAATACCATTCTTTTGGATCTAATAATAGTAAAGGATGTTCCATTTTAATAAATAAATCAATAATATGTAATATTTTAGATTCTTTCACTGACAACTCAAACGGAAGATATGTATTACTTAACATTGAGTATAATAATAATATATTCACATTAATAAATATCTATGCTCCTAATGACAAACAAATTAGAAACGTATTTTTCAAGAATATTTCACAAATTATAGCTGAACACTCACAAGGAATAAAAATAACTGGAGGAGATTATA
Organism: Mactromeris polynyma; assembly: GCA_032209605.1. Taxonomy (NCBI): domain Eukaryota; kingdom Metazoa; phylum Mollusca; class Bivalvia; order Venerida; family Mactridae; genus Mactromeris; species Mactromeris polynyma. Next base: position 10,930,435 of record JASFXZ010000006.1, on the reverse strand, counting down.
ACGAAACCTTACATAATATCGATAGAATAACAAAATCAAATAAAACAAATAAACATCAAACTTTAGATGACATGATAAAATCACACAATTTAATTGACATATGGAGAATTCTAAATAAAACAAAAACGCAGTTCACATGGCGCAGGAAAAATGGAACTGAAAAAAGCAGAATTGACTTTTGGTTAATTGAAGAAAATCTCAGTCCACTCATTTTATCTACAGATATTCGTCCTGCTCTAATCCAATATACTGACCACTTGGCCATTTCGCTAAAAATTAAACCACCTTCAGAACGCGGGCCAGGATTTTGGAAACTTAACAAAGCTTACTTAAGCGATACTGATTACTGTGAACAAATAGAGACAATGGTTAAAAGCTTAACCACATTAAACATAAAAAGTCATCAAACAAAATGGGAAATATGTAAAAACAACATAAGAGAAATCACAATTACGTACTCAAAACAAAAATCTAAAGAAAGAAAATGCAAATTATCTAATCTAGAAAAACAATTAAATGAGCTCTATAAAGTTGACTTAGATACCAACAATCCGGAGATTAAAACACGAATCAACAAAGTTGAAATCGAAATTGAAAAAATATATAGCTTTAAAGCTAAAGGTGCACAAATACGTTCCCGAGTTACATTATTAGAAGACGATGAAAAAAACACAAACTATTTCTTGAACCTTGAAAACTCTAGGCAAACAAGAAAAATCATTAACTCTTTATCAACAAATGGAAAAGTAATAAAAGATAAAGAAACCATTTTAAAAGAAACAGTTAAATTTTATGAAAATCTTTACGACAGTTCACATGTCAGCGTCGACGAATATTTAAACTCCACAGAAATTGATAATAAATTAAACGATAATGAGGCCAAAGAATGTGAAGGGCCAGTTTCATATGAAGAAGCTACAAATGCTATAAGCGTTATGAATACAAATAAAAGCCCAGGTCTCGACGGTCTGCCAATAGAATTTTATAAAATATTTTGGAAGCAAATTATGCATTTAGTAGTTGATTCTTTAAATGAAGGTTTTGAGAAAGGCGAACTCTCATTTACTCAAAAACAAAGCGTATTTTCCTTACTTTATAAAAAGGGAGACCCAACTAAGTTAGAAAACTGGCGACCTATCTCTCTACTCAACACAGACTATAAAATTGTAGCAAAAGTTCTAGCCATGCGCGTACAAAAAGTTCTACCAAATATAATAAGCCACGACCAACAAGGTTTCATTAAAAATAGATACATAGGGTACAACATAAGACAAATACAAGACATTATAGATTATACGAACGTAACCAAAATTCCAGGAGCTATTTTATTTCTCGACTTTAAGAAAGCGTTTGATACAATTGAATGGCCATTTCTACTAAAATCTTTGTTGAAATTCGGATTTAAAAACTCATTCATACAATGGGTAAAGGTTCTGTACACCAATATAACGTCTTGTATAATGAATAATGGCTGGAGCTCTAGCTTTTTTAAAATATCTCGCGGCGTCAGACAGGGATGCCCATTATCAGCCCTATTATTTATTATTGTCGCTGAAATAATGGCAATCAAAATAAGAATAAGCAAACAATTTAAAGGAATAGAAATAAAAAAAGATAGAAATAATAACAACACAAAACATATCAAAATCACTCAGTTAGCAGACGACACAACAATATTCATACAAAATGAAAATGAAATAAATATCTCTCTAAAAATAATCGAAGAATTTGGTAAATATTCAGGTCTAAAACTAAATAGAAATAAAACACAAGGGCTCTGGATAGGCAGTTCAAAAACCAATACACACAATATTGACAACATAAATTTTACAAATAATTATGTTAAAGCACTAGGAATTTATTTTGGCAATAGCCCGGATGTATGCGAAGATTTAAATTGGCAAAATAAATTAGAAATATGTAAATATCTAATACAAAAATGGCAAAAACGAAAACTAACATATTACGGGAAAATAACCGTACTTAAAAGCCTAATCCTTCCCAAACTGACATACTTAATGCAATCTATGCCCACTCCAAAGCATATCGTACAAACTATTACTAAACTATTCTCTACTTTTCTTTGGAGCAATAAACGTGAAAAAATAAAAAGAACGACACTAATAGGAAATAAATTTGATGGAGGTTTAAATATGGTTGATATTGATAGTTATTCAAAGTCCCTTAAACTAAAATGGATCCAAAACTTGCGATCACCTAATAATGCAAACTGGAAGATTATTCCATGTTTATTATTGAACCAATTTGGTAAAAACTTATTAATATTTGACATGAACGTGACTAACTTAAAATCGATCCCAAACGTAAAAATACCAATGCCTCCCTTTTATTTAAATATCATAAATACATGGATGGAATACAACAACCTTTCACCTAAACCAGAACCAACATCTTTCTATGCAATAAGAAACCAAGTTGTATGGGGTAATAAGTATATCAAATTTAAAGGAAAATGTCTCATATTTAACTCTTGGATAAATTCCGATTTGATATTTGTTAACGACTTAATTGATATCAACGGCAAAATAAGCGAACGCATAATCTATGAAAAGCTTAAAAATAAAACGAACTGGATCTCTGAAAGTGAAACTATTAAAAAAGCAATACCCTCCGAATGGAAAACCGAAATCAAAACAGCACAATCAATACAAACTTTCACTAAAACTAAATTAAACTCAAGTGACAAAACTAACCCAAAATTAATAAAAAGTAAAGAATACTATCAAGAATTTATAAAAAGAAAATTTGAAACTCCCTATCTACAAAAATATTGGGATTCAAGCTTTAATAAAAAGATCAATTGGCACAGCTACTACTATTCCATAAACAAAGCACTTGTTGACAATCGCGTCAAACAATTTAAATATAAAATGATACATAACATAATTGCCACAAATGAAAACCTTTACAAATGGAAAATATTCACTTCCCCAAACTGCATACATTGTGGAGCTTTAGAGAACTTAAACCACTTTTTTATAACGTGTCCCTATATAGAATCATTCTGGGAAACGATAATCAAAATATTTTCAGAAAACGGCATAAACATTACAACCAAAAACTCTCTAGAATACATAATTATAGGTTATAAAATCATGTACAAACAATATGAAATAATTAATATAATATTAAGTCAAATAGGATACTGTATTTATAAAGAATATTTTAAAAGTGAACGTAGAAAGAATAAGACTAATATTCTCCAAATGTTATATTTTGATTTAGACATTTTAACTCGATACTATAAAAACAAAAAACAAAATATTGATTTCCTAAAGAAATTTTGTCAAGCACTGAACATCTCTATAAATCATTAATGATCAATACTTTATTATCTTGGAAACGCATAACTACGAAATTACAGTTGCCTGTATACATTTGAACATAGATTTAATAATTATTCTTGTATTTTTGCATATTTAAATTTTAATTTAAAAATATTCCCGCCATAATGTGATTTCGATCCCACTCCATCGAAATATTTGTTATTCATTTGAAAACCTTATACTTGTTGAATTGAATAGAAACGTTTAATAACTGTATTATAGTAACTATTTTGGACATAACAAGTATATTCAATCCATCTTTAAGCATGTTAACACAAATTGTATGTTTTACCAGTACTGTATGTTTGTATAAATATTGCCTATTGTGAATAAAGTTTAGAAAAAAAAAAAAAGTTTGTCCAAGCTGACCGTACGTTTTTAAGAATTCACAAGATATCATTACCATTTTTTTTTTTTTATTTCTTTATTTATTTAAGTTTATACAGTGCACATACAATAATGTTGAAAATTACAGATTAATACACAATAAGTAAAGTAGTGTAACATTGATATTAATGACATTAAATAATTGATTACAATAGTATCCGTATGTGTAGTGTTCTAAACCTAAATGGGTTTTTTGTATATAATTATAAAAAAAGAGTTAAAGGTGAAAAAAAAGAAAAAAAAAAAATATATATATATAATTACTGCATTATATTTCTTTTCTTTTTTACACTGATCTCATTAAATATTGCTTGATTAAATACCATCTAGGAACAAAAACTCTTAATCTATCTCAAAAAGTGTACAGATCCTTGAATATTGGAATGAAACATAGTTGGATCTTTGTTTACACGGGCCCTAATATTATTGCGTTTAAATCCCAGACAATAGTGACTATCGCTGTGATGATTTATGGGTACTTTTGAAGTTTTTGAAGTCAAAGGCTTTATCCATGCATAATTCTTCCACAAAGCATGGTTTAAACATGTACATCTTCCATTTCAACATTTTATATCACATTTTCATAAAAAATATAGGCGATTGATCTGTAAGTTCCCGGACTTCCTGCTGCTGGAAATCACATACATCACGCTACTTGGCTATCATTTTATGTCAGAACATAATCAAATGTTTGCCACAAAAAGAAAACTATTTTTCATGAAGACCAATAATTCAGCTAAACACATTGAACCAGTCGAGAATGAACTAAAAAATACCCCATAACAAAAATTTACAATGTTTACTTTGAAAATCGGGAGATCGCAAGTTGGCTGTCGAATACTGGGGTATTTTTTCATCTTGCCTGAAATACCCCCTTATGGAAGGGTTGAAGCAAAAACCTGACATTTTGACCTCTAAAATACCCCCTCGACTTATGGCCGAGGTCGACTTATGGCCGAGTATATACGGTAATTAAAATACATGAAATTACTTGCCAAACTTGCTTCAAAATCATAATGGACCTACCTTTAGTAATTTTGATGTATCATTCGTATCTTTTCCAGGAACAAGTTTTAATAGAACCAGTTGGACGGCGATTTGATTTAACATCTCGTTGTAAATATCTGCCAAACTATAGTCTCGTGTACACATCGATATACAGACTTCTTGCACAGCCAATACTGATAGATAAAGTTTTCTCTGTGCCCTGGTGAATTCACCTGATAATATAGAACAACTTAAATACAGGTAATTGTCATTAATTTAATTTTTATGTTTTTACAAAACTAGCCCCGCTTACATGTCTCTGTACACGCATCGTTCGTGTACAGCGACAGTATAGAGATGTGACGTCCGTGGCTGGACTATTACAAAACATACAAAAAGCAACCCCAAGTCAATTTAAATAATTAAAAAAAAAGTGTTGTGTTGTAAACATCTCTTTAAGAGCATTACAGAACTGTTTTTCCTTTTTTTGGTGAGTATATAAATAAAAAGTTATGGCATTCTGAATCATTTGATTTGTCGAAAAATTCTGATTTTTTTGTCCTATCAATTACCATAAATGTGGTCCGCACAGATGACATCAAAGTCCAAGCAGAACTGTTTTTCCTTTTTTTGGTGAGTATATAAATAAAAAGTTATGGCATTTTGAATCATTTGATTTGTCGAAAAATTCTCATTTTTTTGTCCTATCAATTACCATAAATGTGGTCCGCACAGATGACATCAAAGTCCAAGCACTTACAATTAAGTAAAATGACCATAACTTTGTTTATTTATAGAGATACTTTGTTGAAATTCCAAATACATAATATCTTTTCAATACTCTATTGTCTGTATATTTCATTTTGTTAAATTTATATGAGAAAACAATATTTTATTACAAATCAGTGTTTGTATTATCATATTTGTCTCATCTAAATCATTTCAGTAACTAACGTACTGAAAATAACAAAATGAGATAAGTGAAAATAGGAAGAATAGAGACTTGAATCATTCATAATTGTCAGCAAGTTTATCACATATATGTATACTGGTGTTGGGAATTAGTTCCAAAATCATGATCAATCATTGGTTATCATCACTCTGCAAGCTTAGCACTATGTTTATTTAACTTATTAAGTAACTTTAAGAATCTCAACCCTGTTTGTATTTGTAACTTCAACTTGTGCTATATTATTGCTACACCTTGATTGACGTTACCACTTAGCCCATTCACCAGTTTTACGAAGCCAAAGTGCTTCTTCACAAGGCTGCGAGCAATTTTTCCCAGATATGGGAAAATACCAACATAATTTGCCAATCTACGTGATATACATACTTTTACATTCTGCAACATTCACACACCTCAATTTTGAAGGACTATGTTCAACTGTTGGTAGCCTGAATCGGTAATTAGACTTGTCTGGGACGTCCAGCTAGTGGATTTCTACAGCCCTGGCATTGAATAAGCAATAGAATTGTGTTTACCTGAGACAGGCCATGTACGTGTGATGTCACTAGTATAACCATGATATTCACATCCAGCGTCCATCAGCACCAGCTCTCTATCACTTACAAACTGATTGTTATGTATGTAATGTATAATATTAGCTCTGTCACCTCCTGCAAGGAACGAATACACAAACACATATCGGAAAGTTTCAGAGAATATTAACATGCTTGTATCAATTTAGAATCCTTACATTTATTTCAATATGAACAATAAGTTACTTATCTAACAGAGATGGAAAAAACAAAGACTTGACACAAACTATTGTAAAAGGCTGCAGAAATAACAGCACAGCACTGTATATTATCAGGAAGTCAAAACTTTTATCTTTAACACCGACATATAAACCACATATTCAAAACAGGCTGATATCGGTGAAACGATAACGAGAATAATTATGAAGTGACCAATCAACCAGTATGAAGATAAAGCAGCAATTCAATAACTGCATGACAAAAAACTAATGTCCCTGGCCCCGTATTCACAAAACTCCCATTTTCAATATTCCCACAAACTCAAATCACTCATCTCAGAGTCATTCAAATCTGTATTCAAGCATGCCTTAGATCCATCCAAAATACTTGAGAGTAAAAGCAACATTTGAGATGAGACTTCCAGCGAATTTTCTTTATGAATGAATGACAATATCAAATAAACTGATCGAATATTCAAATTAAATTTGAGTGCGAGTGTGAACTTGAGATCTCATGAGAATATGAGGCCAGAAAAACCTTTGAAGTCAAGTTTCCCAGAAATAGGATAACTGGTGTTAATACCTACCAGCCACGACTGGGGGATAGGCAAGCATTTCAGCATTTCTGATCCGACACTCATAATCCATCTTAGCATATAAGTGAGCCTCATTTATCTGCAACAAGAAATTTCATACACTGAATAACCGCAGTTACAGTAAACAAATTTTATGCTTTGATTTAATACTGCAATTTGTTGTATTGTAAGAGAAAAAATAATCTCCAATAAGATTACCAAAGCCAATTACAGGCGAAAATATGAAGTTTATATATTAAACAAATCATAAAATAAATGTAAATACACAGTAAAACCTTAATAATAAGACCATCACCGGAACTATTGAAAACTGGTCTTCTAATTTAGGTGGTCCTATTCTCCTAATATTGAGGTCGAATAAAGAGTAAAACAGTGAAAATAGACTTGAAAATTGTGCTCTTAATTTTAGGTTGGTCTTATTACTTCCATCCAGGTAATTTTACTGGCTCCAGGCTCTCATCGACACCCCTGCCCATGTCATGATAGAAACCTGTCTGACTGCATTTTGTTAAATCATTTTACTGTACAAGCATTAAATTCCAGCTACAAGTAATTACATTGATCTTATAGAACACATAAGCTACTGTACTCATACATCACAGACCATGTCATAGAACACTTTTAGACAAAGACAACTGGAGAAAGAAGGAAGAAATCACAAATTGAGCAAACTATGAAAAAGCATACCTCAGGCCGAGAAAACTTCATAACTTCAATAAATGCCTGAGAAGCTATTTCACATGTACTTTCCATAAGTTGTATTTCTGCAGGTGATTTAATAATTCTTTGTTGCTGCACTAATGCTGTAGGATTCTCTATTGCCTTCTTACCATCTTGTTTGATGAAAGTATCAAATACTTTTTTATGAAATTGTTCATGGACAGGTTTACTTATGTTGTACCATATCATATATTCTTCATTTTCAACACAGTATTTGTACAAATATTTTTCTAATGTATCTATATTATAAGCTTCAGTCATGCCAGTCAACTCCAAAGAACCTTCAACACCAGATCTTGGACCGTCCCATAATTCCTTTTCTGGGTCACGTTTCTGCACAAACAATACCGACTTAAACCCACTGTACGTAGTACGAAGAACTAAGACACTATCTGGTTCCTGAAATCCTGATAAGTACAGAAATTCGGTGTTCTGTCTGAAAGGATAAGGGACGTCATATGACATGAATACTTTAGGGGCAGAGGGAAATATAGCGATATGATTTTTAATGAGTCCTTCAGTTTTTGTAATGATTTTTTGCATGAAAGTCGTCCTCCTTAAATCATATTCCTGTTTTGTGATACCTGGAGTGACCTCTCCTTTATTCACAAGATGTGGATGTGTGATAGAAGCTGGCTGCCCAAAATATCGCTTCTGTTGCACATACTTAAAGCCACAGTGAGATGGAGTATATCCTAGAAATATAAAAACAACAAAATAATTCATCATGTAAAGGAAACATTTAAATAAAAAAGCCAAAATTCATTGTAAATATAAATTAAAGGAAGTGTGTACTCTAGTGATGGGCTATCAGCTGTATTTTCATTATCGATTAATCGGACAGACAGACCGATTTATTAATCGGATTAATCGATAAATATCAGAAAATTTCAAATAATACATTTTGTGTCATTTCCTATCTAGTCAGTACTGGTAAATAAAATCAAACTTATTGCAAGGCTAAGTATGAAATAAAATAAAGAAGTGATGCTATTTCTGGTCAGTGAGTTTCCCTACAAGGACCCTTCTTTAACTAGGCAAAAGATATTTGAGCAGAAAGAGAAAAAAATAAACAGAGAGATTCAGAACGCGGATTCGACCCTGGAGTATACAAATTCTTTGATTAATGGATACCGGCAAAATGTCGTCACTGATCATTGACTTCAAGCCAGCAGTGACGATTAATTGACTATCGCCGATAATCAGCCCACCACAAGTATACTCTGACAGGTAAAGGTGTGGATTGACCAGTTTCTTCCAAGATGGATCTCAGCTAAAATGCACAGTAACACATGCAAAGATATTTCAGGCAAGCGTTCTTGGCTAGAGCATTGCAAACTTAAATTTTGCCCAAGACACGATACATGCATTACTGAGTGTCCTTGCAGAGATCCATTGAAAAGAATAAACTAACCCATACAATTTTTTGGAGAAGTCACTCCTTCCTTCAGCTGAGATAGAGAGAAGTGGGGAGAAATTAGGAAAAAGTGGAGACTGCAATTTATTAAATTATTAGGAACTGATAAAAATTCTAATATCATCAAAAAGATTACAGTAATATATATCTTGATGGGGCATAAAAATTTGATACAGCATTAAATTTTGTTTTAAAATTTAAACAAGAATGTGGTTGGAGTTAGAAGAGAACAATGTTCTTCAATAAGTTTAACTTTAATGAGATTGTGGGGGAAAATCAATGTTTCCTGTCTACATAGTCAGTTGCTGGTGCCCATAAAATGCTAAGTACTGTCTGAAAGGTGCTGCAAAAACTGACACTAACATAGTTGGTGTATTTCGCACAATGTCTGCTAATTTCAATGTTACTAACTAATTTCTGAAAAACAGTTTTGAAGTAGTTTCTAAGAGTAAGAGTTCCTTTAGGATGATTCGGATTGTTTGGGTCTTTCAATGGACCCGTCTTAACCCCACACATATATTGTTTGTACAGCAGTTTTGATGTCAAGTTGCGCACCCAATGTAGAAGTGGTCAGTTGTGCCAAACATATAGAGCTCTCACCATTTTTCTCCAAAACTGAGTTTATTGCGTATCGAAAATGAACATTTTTTCGAAATGGTAAGGCAAAGTATCTGATGGGCGCAGCCATCTTTAATATCGCTTACATCATAGAGAGTATTCTTCTTCGTTGGTCTAAAGTACATGTTTATTATAAAACACCGGTAATGAGTTCACTCATAATAACAATAGAAAATACTAAGATATACGTAAAAGGATGTCTGTCAAGATATATTTAAATTCATTATTATTGTTGATGTAAGCAAATACTGAAGGTGCACAGAATTTTCTAGACACATAGCGTGCATAGATATCGGTAATATTACATTTTAATGACATTTTCTGTTGTAGTAGTGTATGCATATGACGAAACTGAATGTCCTTAACAAAATGCAGGAGAAAATGGATCATGTCATTGCTCACTTTATTTCAGAAATCGTCTTATTGTCTTGAATTATTGTCCATATATTCGGATGAACGATTTCGTCTATGTACATATTATTATGTATCAATATTATTCTCTTAAATATTAAATGGTTGTTTTTCATATTCAATAATAACCTAATTGTGTTTTTGCCTAACTTCTGTGAAGCATTGCACTTCCCTACCTGGATTGCAAAATCTTAAATCTGCAATCAAGTATTTTTACAATTGGAAACTTGACATCGGGACAATGGAAAACCTTTTGTCTCAGAATTTTAATAAAGTCTTATTTGACTCGGAGAATAATATCATTATTAAATGCATATGAATTATTCGAACATGTTGATACTTTCGGTGTTTTGGAGTATTTGCCTTTCACATACTGACATACAAATGCTTATCACTAAATAAGAAAATTTCTGCTCTTTAATTTTGTTTTCTATGAATTTAAGAGTTAAATTAACTCACTGATGAGATGAATATGGAAGTTGATTAAAAAATATGTACTAATACAAGACACAGTTATTTATAATAGTGTTTTAGTACATATATATATATACAATGTATTAAGAAAAGATTTTTTCTATTGTGAATCAAATTAGCCCCTCCAATTTAAGTTGTGTATTGATTATGTTTGTAGTCCGATTTTACAACACTGGAAATTTGTGAGATGTTAATTTCATCTATAAATTTCAGTGTTTCTGCTGTGAATGGATTATAAACAGCCAAATACACTGCAACTCCATTATAATGCGATCAGGGAGGGTCCAAAGACTCGCAATTGCGTAATATCTGACTGCGTTAAAATTAATAAGATAAAAAGATTATATTCGTCTCATAAAGTTTTTCACACCAATTAAATAATATTAAACATTTTGGCCGACTACACTTGATCTAACAAGACACGGCGCCTTTGTAGTCTGCGAGAACATTGTTTTTGACTTGCAGCACTTCAAACACTCTGTGCCGATTTGTCCGCTTTTGCCTTGACTTAAAAGGTAAACATGCCGATTCATAGCTACTTTTTGTGAGAGATTATGAAATAGTCGACCGACACATCTAGTAGATCTGTGTGAACAACAAGTGTTGTATTAATCGTAATTAGAGCATCCGGATATCGCAAACAGGTTTGCATTGTTATTAGGCTTAAATTAAAATTAGGTTTGTTTGCCCTTTACCAACCGACCCGAGATTTGGCCGCCGACTCAAATAATTTTATTGCAAAATTCGGATTTTAATTTTTTTTTTTTGGTTTTTTTTTTTTTTGGTTTTAAACCCGACTATACACCATTATGTCACACTACGATGTGGGCAGTTTGTTCTTCTTAGTTACAAAACAATGACTATTTTTGTTTCATTATGTTTGCCTTATGATAACTTCCTCTTGCTTAGAAAAACTTTGGAACCCAAAGTTAGAAAAAAGTATGACAGGTCATAGTTGCCCTTATAATATTTTCATCAACAATTATTGAAGCCTCGTGCTCATACTCACTAAAACAGACGGGCTATATAAAGTATTAAAAATAAGTACACATAAAAGTGTCAATTTTGCTTTCATTTTACCAACATTAATTTTTTCTGAATTGATCCGAGCTTATGTTAACCATGTTTTTGACAACCACATGACTTTGTCATTTAATCGTATCTTTTTTAATATTTACAATTATTTTACTTAAAACATATTAAAATTTCCACAATAAAATATTTTTCCTACCTACCTACCCACCTCTAAAATCTAGGGTCGGTAAAGGGCAAACAAAGACTTTTTTAATTATGGCCTTATTTAGTTTATTGAGGATTAACACTGTTTTTTGTTCCATGATTGACATGTCCTACGGTCATTCACTCAATTAAAGAAATCTCGCCGGTTCGCGATCATCTAATTGGTCAAGGTAAGGAGAATATACATGTATATATCTCAGTGGACTTACGGCTGTGTTTATACAATTTAAGAAATCTCGTTGATTCACGATCGCGGTTAGTTTACAGCACGTAATTTCGCGAAAGAGCAGACAGCAAGTCGCGGAAAAATACGATTTTGATCAATTTTTCTTCCTTCTTTGACAAATTTTAGGATTTTTCATGAAAAATAATCTGGAGCCACGATGACATCGCGTTACATTGGATATCGCGCTATAACTGACCGCAGAGTTAGGGAGTTCAGTGTAATACATTTTTTAAATTGCCGATATGGGAATGTCTTCTCCGTGAAAGTTATTGTCAGCGTTGTGATTGAGTTTAATATTTATAGTTTAATATATATTTCAGACAACCAAAATGAGTGGAGATATGCCACCTGCCCAGGTGCAGCAGTTGAAGATGTTTGTTCAAATGTGCAAAAGTGACCCAAACATCCTGCACACACCTGAACTAGCTTTCTTCAGAGTCTGGCTTGAAGGGTAAATTAATCACATTCCTTAGTTGTTTGGCTGCAGTTTCATGGATGTTTAATATGTTGCCTACTTCTATTGGTGGACATATTGACTTGAAACACTAGGTTGTTGTTCAAATATGTCTATTAAAAATGCAACAGAGCTCCATATTTACAAGCACAGCTTATAATAGAGATATCATTACATTTATTTTATTTCAGTAACATTCTAATGATGCAGCAACATCATACTGGTTGTTAATTTTTTATCTGACATATCAGAAGTGTTATTTACTAATTGCATGCAGTGTTTTTTTTGGGGCCGTAATTCGGACCCATTCCCCTCACTCAAAAGTATGTTTTTTTCCCCTATTCTCTGTTAAAATTCCCCTCCTACAGCTTTTTTTTTTAAATTGGAGATGTTGCCAGTATTGTTGATATTTTTAGTCAGAAAGATAGAAACATTGACCTGTAATGAAACTAACTGATCTGTTAGCATATTTACATCACTGCAACAAAGAAGTGTAGTGAATACAGACATAGAAATGTATACTTTTTTATGCACGTTATTTTTCCCCTATTTTCCCCTCACAACGCTATATTCCCCTATCTAAGGGCCCCGTCACCATTCCCCTAGAAGTGAAAAGAAACACTGGCATGTTTATAGTTTTATACTATAGCATTTTCCATAAGTTCCTTAAAGAATGATAATGATATGACTTCAACATGTTTTGTAGCATGGGAGCTTTTCTTCCGCCACCACCGCCACAACAGGAAGAAACCCCGCAGGTAAATCTTCATACATTATTGTTATTGACAAGGAATTATGATTTCAGTAGATAATTTTCCTGGTGTAACTCTTACTTTATTTCTAGAGAGTTGCCCATCTGAAAAAGCTCTTGTATTTCTGTGATGATCGATTATTATCAAAACTCAATCAAAATGCTCTGTACACGGGGTTATAGTTTTAAAAGGTTCATCATAGCTAATTGTCTTAAGCAACATGAAATTATTGTTTATAATCTTTTTGTCAAATTGTTTTGCCATTTGAGTGGCTGATGATAAAGAATTTGATAGCAAACATTTGAATAGCTGATATATAGTGATGATAAAACATTGATAGCAAACATTCGAGTAGCTGATATATAGTAATGATAAAACATTGATAGCAAACATTCGAGTAGCTGATATATAGTGATGATAAAAACATTGATAGCAAACATTCGAGTAGCTGATATATAGTGATGATAAAACATTGATAGCAAACATTCGAGTAGCTGATATATAGTGATGATAAAACATTGATAGCAAACATTCGAGTAGCTCATATATAGTGATGATAAAACATTGATAGCAAACATTTGAATAGCTGATATATAGTGATGATAAAACATTGATAGCAAACATTCGAGTAGCTGATATATAGTGATGATAAAACATTGATAGCAAACATTCGAGTAGCTCATATATAGTGATGATAAAACATTGATAGCAAACATTCGAGTAGCTGATATATAGTGATGATAAAACATTGATAGCAAACATTCGAGTAGCTCATGTATAGTAATGATAAAACATTGATAGCAAACATTCGAGTAGCTGATATATAGTGATGATAAAACATTGATAGCAAACATTCGAGTAGCTCATATATAGTGATGATAAAAACATTGATAGCAAACATTCGAGTAGCTCATGTATAGTGATGATAAAAACATTGATAGCAAACATTCGAGTAGCTCATGTATAGTGATGATAAAAACATTGATAGCAAACATTCGAGTAGCTGATATATAGTGATGATAAAACATTGATAGCAAACATTCGAGTAGCTGATATATAGTGATGATAAAACATTGATAGCAAACATTCGAGTAGCTGATATATAGTGATGATAAAACATTGATAGCAAACATTCGAGTAGCTGATATATAGTGATGATAAAACATTGATAGCAAACATTCGAGTAGCTGATATATAGTGATGATAAAACATTGATAGCAAACATTCGAGTAGCTGATATATAGTGATGATAAAACATTGATAGCAAACATTCGAGTAGCTGATATATAGTGATGATAAAACATTGATAGCAAACATTCGAGTAGCTGATATATAGTGATGATAAAACATTGATAGCAAACATTCGAGTAGCTGATATATAGTGATGATAAAAACATTGATAGCAAACATTCGAGTAGCTGATATATAGTGATGATAAAACATTGATAGCAAACATTCGAGTAGCTGATATATAGTGATGATAAAACATTGATAGCAAACATTCGAGTAGCTGATATATAGTGATGATAAAACATTGATAGCAAACATTCGAGTAGCTGATATATAGTAATGATAAAACATTGATAGCAAACATTTGAGTAGCTGATATATAGTGATGATAAAAACATTGATAGCAAACATTCGAGTAGCTGATATATAGTAATGATAAAACATTGATAGCAAACATTCGAGTAGCTGATATATAGTGATGATAAAAACATTGATAGCAAACATTCGAGTAGCTGATATATAGTAATGATAAAACATTGATAGCAAACATTCGAGTAGCTGATATATAGTGATGATAAAACATTGATAGCAAACATTCGAGTAGCTGATATATAGTAATGATAAAACATTGATAGCAAACATTCGAGTAGCTCATATATAGTAATGATAAAACATTGATAGCAAACATTTGAGTAGCTGATATATAGTGATGATAAAACATTGATAGCAAACATTCGAGTAGCTCATATATAGTGATGATAAAGACTTAGATAGCAAACATTTAAGTAGTTCATATATAGTCATATACATTGATAGCACACATGAAACAGAACATTGTGGTGCATCTCTTTTGCCAACATACTTAGTACAATGTTTTATGTAAAACATGCTGAACAGTTCATTAAATAGCTAAGGATTGATAGAAACATGTTGTCTAAACACTGAAACGAAGAATATACAAATGTACATTTAGGTATATCAAAAGTATTCCCCTGACATATGAAAATGTAGTCTTAATCTTATTGGCTTACAGGATACTTGTGGTCATTAAACACTATTGTTTATTGTACTATTGATGAATTGAAATTTTGACTTGTTCATGTTCTGAATTTCGAGATTAGGTTGATCGATAACAATCACAGTTGTATGTGTTACTTCCAGGAGGCTCCTGAAGCTAAAGCCAAAGCCAAAGCACCGGAACCAGAACCTGAGCCTGAACCAGAAGTCGAGAGTGAGGAAAGTGATATTGGTAAGTTGAGAAATGTAGGCTTACTATTTGTAGTGGTAGAGAATTAGCAAATTGGCAAAAATAAGGTAGTAAGTAAAAGCCGACAATGGTAAAACCGACACTGACAATTTGGTATTGTCAGATTGATTAGTACCGAACAGAACATATCCTTCATTACTCCCAGGTACAAATACATACAGCATGGGAAAATATCATAAAGTTGTTCATGTATGAATGTAACTATATCTGGTACTACATATAAGTGTTGATACATGTTATTTATGTCTGGTACAAGAGAGTGGATTTTACTTGAAAAAAAAGAAATTAAACGTAAGTGTATCCAGATAATGTCGATAAAATTCTTCACAGCAAAGCTAACTGTATCCATGAGGAATACAGTTCTGGATGTTCAGTACTAGCCATAATGAGCTATAGACTTAACGACAATTTTTTAAAGTTTAAACTGACTGCTGTAGAATGAACGTCTTCCAGCTTGACCAGAACTGATTAGAGATTGTCATATGTGAGACTTTATGGGTATTTCAATCTTCAGATTGTAGTTTATTTGACTTTTTCCTCATTCTATAGAATCTGAATGATACCAACTATTTTTCCTTTGGGAACTATTTTTCCTTTGCTATTGTTGGTCAAAACTATAAATCTTCTATGCTGAATGACTTTTATTTCTGTAATGTACAATCTGTTAAATTAGGTGTTTTCGGTTTTATGTATAATTGATTCATCTAAGATATATTTACAGAGTTAGATAACACCGACGTTGTTGATGATCCTGACGATTTTATGCCAGAATATCCCCCAGGGGATGATGAAGTATCTGAAGATGCAATGGAAGCAGCTTCTGACAAGAGAAACCAGGCGATGTCTGCTGTGGGTGATGGTGAGTTCTCATGTGAAATAACTTTGGTTATGGTTCGAGCCTTGTTTGAGTGTTGATAGTTAATTTTTTGTGACTGCATTGTATTAAAAAAAAATAGAGGGTATTTGTTAGACTAATTACGTTGTGGGGGATATTTATACCTGGCTATTAATTGTGTATGCCAAAGGTTTGGTTTCTTAGTACAAGTCTTCTTCCATTGGTAAACAAGTATAGAAAGAAAATAATTCTATTTGTGTATAATGATAATTATGTACCAAGTATTGCATTGCATTTGATTCAGTTGTAGCAGTCAATGAGTGTTACTGGCAGTAATCAATTAAGTTTTATTATTGTCTGTGAAGGTTGACATAGTACTTGTGAGTCAAGAAGCCATATATGTGTATGTTTTATTGCAGGAAATCTGGATGAGGCTGTTAATTTGTTCACAGATGCCATCAAACTTAACCCTCACTCGGCTATATTGTATGCAAAAAGAGCGAGGTATGCACTTACATTTTGTTATCGTCCATTTGTGGTCAATCAGTAATCAAAAAATCAATTGAGTTAATGAAGACAGATTTTATATCAAAATATGCTACATAATAATTTTTGAGAAAGTGGCATATTAATGCCATCGCACAGACGTACTCTAAAACATTGTATTTTAACTTTTCGTAAAAATTTCCCGAAAACGCGACTCCGTACAGGTATTTCCTATGCTAGTGCTAACTTGGCCCGTAGGTTTGGATAGAAAATACCGGTATCGGACATTTGTCTTTGTGGTTTTGGTAACCATGTGAAGAATGACAATGCAGTGTTGTAGAGTATATCTGTATGAAGTAAATTATCACCAATTTTCTCATATTTATCACTTAAGATATTTTGTCAAACTAATAAGACTATGTACCTTTAAGTCTAAGAGGCAAACATGTCGAAACATGTTTCATTTGCTTGCAGTGATAGAAGATATGTAACTATTAGCCGGAGTTGATAGCCAGATTTCTTCATCCTCTTGCATGTTAGTACTTAATGTTTGTAAGGTTTTGTCTAGATGTATACTTTGTCCACTTGTAAAAGTTACTTCCAATTTATATTACAATAAAATATTCAGTCATATTCTTGTTTCTTACTTTATGATGTTCATTTGTTGCCATTTCGGGTATTGTGATTATTACAGTGTCTATATTCGCATGAAGAAATTAAAGGCTGCCATTCATGATTGTGATAAAGCTGTACAACTTAACCCTGATGCTGCTACTGGATATAAATTTAGAGGAAAAGCCAAAAAGTAGGTTCATATCTCAGTATAATTGATGATGGACTGTCTACCTTCCACTATATGCCTGTCTGAAAAAGAAATTCGCCACATAGAAACCTACAAAAATGTTTACATTAAAATTCATTTGTTAATGTAAAATGTCAAATTTTGTACACAGGAAAAATGGACTTTTACTGGACATGTCTGTTGGTGAGATGCCTATTGACACTTTCCATGAAACCAGTCTACTACCAATATTTGCATTTTAAAACCTTTCGAACATATCTGCCACCAATACCAAGTTAAGATTAAATTGAAAAATGTTAACACCCTTACTTGCATGTAGGTAAGCATTTGGCTTTCTAAAAAGATAGATACATGCATGTTGTTGAAATAAATATGGTCTTGGTTTCTGTTTCAAACTAGGATTATGATACATGTACATTTACTCTCCTTAACAATTGCTTATTATATTGAAATTCTCTTGTTTGAATTTATTGAATTAATGTATCTATGAAATCCTACCATATCACTTTGCGTTTGTTACATATAGACAACTTGGACAATGGGAGGATGCTTATAATGATTTGACTAAAGCTGCTAAACTAGATTTAGATGAAGATATAGATGATATGATCAAGCATGTAAAGCCAAATGTAAGTATTGTGAACGATTCAAAGAGTGAATTCAAAACAAATCTTATCTTCTTCTTTACTTGTAGACAAGAGGACCAGTTTTGCATTCACCCTTATAAGTGTTTATGTATGCTTGGTATATATACTAAGTAATTGAATTAATTAGTATTTATGTTGTGTATCATGTAATGAAATTCAGTAATTTTAACTTGCAGTAGCGGTATTTGTAGCAATGTTCAAAACTCTTCGCACAAATAACAGTGACAAGCTGCTCACAGTAAGCTATTGTGATCGTCCTGTGTCTGTCGTTCCGTGCGCTGTCATCTACATTTGGCTTGT
The DNA here is from genome assembly GCA_032209605.1 of Mactromeris polynyma. Classification (NCBI taxonomy): domain Eukaryota; kingdom Metazoa; phylum Mollusca; class Bivalvia; order Venerida; family Mactridae; genus Mactromeris; species Mactromeris polynyma. Next base: position 10,911,540 of record JASFXZ010000006.1, on the reverse strand, counting down.
ATGCATTCAAGACATTACAATTTTGGCTCAATCTTAGTAAATCCTGGTCAGGATGTTTTTTTCTATAAATCTTGAATGAGATTGCTACTGGGTCATCAGAGAATAAAAAAAAAACTATTTTACACAGGTCACATTTTGTACCTGACCTATATAAAACCAGGTCAAAATGTATGCCATCATGAACGAAATATCTAGGCCAGGTTTGTTTGGTTCTCAGTTGAGTGATACAGGTCTGTCACGACCCTCTTGTCAGTGTTTATCATTAGTTATGACAGAAATTCAGTATTGAGATATGATATTCACGTACACCAACGATTGATTTTCTACTGTAGGCCATGAAAATACAGGAACATAAGAGAAAATATGAACGTAAAAGGGAGGAGAAGGAACTACAAGCAAGAAAAGATAGAATCAGGAAAGCTAAGGAAGCCCAAGAGAAAGCTAGACAGGTTTTATATCCCTTATATTTGTATCAGATCTTCATTCTTACAGATATTTCTTGAGCTCCAAGATGGAGGTTTGGGTATCCAGAGATGGTTTTCTCTTTGCATCAGGGTTAATAAGTGAATTATGGGAACACCCGTGGCAGGCGGACAGCGTCCACATGGTTTCCGCTCTCTAAGTCAAAGAGTTTTCATCTGATCTTTACCAAACTTGATGAAAATATTTGTGGGTACAATATCTCAGCCAAGTTCGATAACCAGCCATATCGTTCAAGTCACTTGGGAGTTATCACCCTTTGATTTTAGAAATTGCCTAAAATTTGTCTTGTTTTAACTCTGAGCTCTGACTTATGACGGGTGTATTTTGTGACAGTTTGCCACTCTTGTCATGTTGTGTATAAACATAAAGCAATCATTTTCATGCCTTGTAATAAGGACACAATAAGCAGCTGATTATTCCATTATCAATTTGGGAAAAAATCTTGTGCATAGGTGGCTGTGTTTTATACATATTTTTTTCTTAATCAAAGTTTCTATAGTTTAAGTTGTGATAATACATGTAGAATGTTTGTTTCCTTGCCTATCAAGTATTATATTCAATAATTTGTTTATTTCAATTAGTTTATCATTTCAGGAGAGCCAAAGTTCAGGTAATAGTCCAGGAGGATTCCCTGGGGGTTTCCCAGGTATGCCAGGGGGGTTCCCTGGGGGAATGCCTGGGGGAATGCCAGGGGGTTTCCCTGGGGGAATGCCTGGCGGAATGCCTGGTGCGGGAGGTTTCCCAGGTTAGTGGTGTTGTTTGATTCTTGTCAATTTTTAAAGCACAGCAGCTCAAGTCTGCATCACAAGGATATGCATGTCTGACCACTCTTCAATCATGTAACAAGCCATCCAGCTGCATGATTGTTGTTTCTTTTATTTCTGCTTGGCATGACTTCAACATATGTCGTTGTTTGTCATACTCATGTTTCAGAAGTGAAAATCTGCAGACATAAGAAATATTCATATTTTGTCTTTGAGAATTGTATGAAGCAGTGTCATTCAATTTCTCTCTTGCAACTATCCGACATCATATCATAATGTATTGTATTGTTAATCCACATCTGGTTGAAAATCAGTTTTTGTGAGTCCTGGTTTACACTCTTATTCAAAGAGTCTGTCTGTTCAAATCATTATTGGCACAGACATTTATCAAACCTAAACAAAGTGCTTCTTGCAAAATTTAGATCCCTACCCCAGATGTCAAGGTCTCAGGAATAGGAAGATGCAAGAGTTTTGTTCTTTGTCTTGTCCAGTCAATTACTTTGCCATGCATGGATGGATTTTCGAATAACTTGGCACAAATATTGCCATAACTAAGATTGGCTATTCAAACCCCTAGCTCAAAGTCCGAGGTCATTCTAAAGAGATAATAGATTTAAGAATCTTTGTCATGTCTTATATGTAACAGCAGGGGTGTCGCTACTTCTTGAAGTAGCAGGGAAAAGGCCAAAAGTAGGCGGGATTAGGAGGATACTCCCCTTAATTATGATCATTCATACAAAAAAAGTAGGTGGGTGTTGATACTTAAGTTACCATGTGTCTTAAACCGCCCACATCCCCCCCATCCCCCGGCTCTTACTGACACCTCTGTAACTGGTCAGTGAATGGTTTAAAAAGTAATAACATATTCCACAACTAGATGATTTGTTGCAAGCTTAATCGTGACCCCTTAATTCTCCTGCTTATATCTTTCACTCCCACTGCCCCCTAGATGACAATACATATTTTAATTTATGACGAGAAATGAACGTAATTTATTATGAGTCTAATAAGTTCGGAACACTGGCCTTTCATTTCCTCTTCATTCATAATAAGTCAACTGAATGCCCTTGGAGCTTTAGGAACTTGCAACTAAATTTACTGAAAGTACATCAGTCATGCATAATTTTATTAGCTCTTCACCTGTAGGGGTCTTAGTGTTGCTTGGCAATACATCCTTCATGTTGTTAGACATTCATGAATTGATGGAATTATCACAGGTTGAAGTTTGGTCATATTTGTTTTATTGCTCTGATATTAGTCTTGATGCATATTATTCACTGCTGTTTAAAGAGTCTTTATTTAAGCTGATTGCTTCAAGCTTTTTTCACGTCATTTAAGTTTTATTGATTGATTAAACTTTGTGAAATTACTAAAACTCGAAGGTAAGGTTGACACATCAGCTGTGATATCATTTGTTTTGCATGAATGTATTGTGACAGTGGAAGCATAGGGTTTACTGGAGATTAGCTGAACTGATGTTATTTTTAAAGTTGTCTGTATTCTGGTTTGTATGAGGGGTCTTGTATGAACTATTCTAATTTATGAAGGATTTTTGTGCCTTGCCTTGTCATTAGATATTAAATTTGGTAACTGGTTGATATTGCAGGGTCAGTATTGGATGTACTGTTCTGTATGTGTAGAACATCCTTAAGTCAAAAAGTCAAAACACATTTCATATTTTCTGACAATAAAGACTTGAATACTCACAGTGATTTCACAAAGTTTAGAACAATTACTTGTATTGCAAATTGTTTTACCATTGAATTGCATTCTGTTTTAAGTCGACCTTTAAAGCTATATTATTGTACTTACATTTTAATTTCCTCTGTCTTGGTATATTCTGTATTTTGCTTTACATTTTGTGGCTAAATGATGTGTGACTGTGTTTATAATATTGTGTGTTATGTGTATAACTTCAGGAGCTGGTGCAGCAGGGGGATCTGGAGGAATGCCTGATATCTCGAAACTTCTACAAGATCCAGAAATACTTGGCGCATTCCAGGTACAGTCAAACCTCAATAATAAGACCACCCTTGGGACCCTTGAAAACTGGTATTCGTATTGAGGTGGTCTTATTACTGAGGTTGAATTAAGAGCAAAACAGTGAAAATGGAATTGAAAATGGTGGTCTTATTATTGAGGTGGTCTTAATATTGAGGTGGTGTTTAAGTGAGGTTTTACTGTAGTATATACTCAATGTATTTTAACGTCTAGTCTCAAATTTTATACACCTAACATACTGTTCTCCTGATATGGCTGTAGAAATAGCGAAGCTCATGGTTAGGAGATAAGTATTGAACACTGAATGCTGGTATTCCATGAATTCAAATTCTGATGGATCAAGTGCACCTTTTTCGTTGTTTCAGATAGAACAACACATTTATATATCCAAATTGAACTACTTCAAACAAAGAGTAGGTTTACCTAGCCCCGCATACGTGTCTCTGTACTCCGACTTTTACACGCGTCGTTCGTAACAGAGCCACGCACAAGCCTATAGTAAAAACCTGGGATTATGCCGCATGATTTTAACGGCACTATTATGGCGTCTTTATTATCGACCGAACAGACTTTAGAGATTGCGGAAAAACTGTAGCAATCTTTCACGAGTAGAAGCACACCCAAATCGAATTTCTAGCGCATCTGAGTGCCTCACAATTACTTCGACAAGAAGACAGGGGTCAAATGTTTATGACTGCAAACATTGTCGCTAAAATATCTGTCAATCAAACGTAACTCCGCCCACGGTGCGCAAGTAAACTATTCACCTTACAAACTGTATGTTGACATTCGCGCTCTCGCCAATTTCGCCCGTCAAAGTAGCAATACAAGATGGATTTTAATGTTGAAACAACTTTTGATTGAATTCGTGATATATATAACTTTCAGTATTGGCTCAAGAAGGAGCAAATAATAGCAATATCGACAATGATCTTAGTAGGGTAATAACTATGTGCGCACCGCCTCCATAGCAACTCTCCCATCTTCTTATTTAACAGGTGGTTGATTCACTATTTCTTTTACAAAACAAGTTGTATCCATGAAAATATTGTGTCGAAAAGACAAATAAATCAACGAAAAGCTACAATTTTATGTCGTACAGTTTTTTATTGCACGCAAAGCATATATCTGTTCACGAAAATAAGAGTAAATGCAGTGGAAAGACCGGCGGTGTCCAACTTCTATTTACTTTTGTGAATGGTTTAGCAGGACGTTGTACAGCGACAGTATAGAGACGTAACGTCCGTGGCTGGACTAAGGTTTACCATACTACATGAAAATACAAACTTGTATATAGACACCTATATTGAAGTAGACAAACATTGATTTTACATCATCACCCAGCTACTTTTCTTGTATGAATGATCATAATTAAGGGATTGTTCCCTAAGACCCCTGTCTCTTATTGGTGATTTCCCTGCTACTTCAAGAATAAGTGACACCCCTGTGTTTGTATTGGGATAAAATCCTGTTTGACTTACATAAGTTCATGTTCTGTATTTGGTAGGATCCTGAGGTAGCGCAAGCATTCATGGATGTAAGCCAGAATCCAGCCAATATCTCCAAGTACCAGAATAACCCTAAAGTTCAGAGAATCATACAGAAAATGTCTGAGAAGTTTGGAATGTTTGGTGGCGGCGGTGATGGCGCTGGTGATGAAATGCCTCCTGGTGCACCGGGTGGTGGCGCTCCTGGTGGTGGCGCGGGTGGCGCGGGAGCACCTCCATCGCAACCAGATCTTGGAGTGGATTAATCTGGTGAGATAATCAAAAATAAATATATGGTGTACAGTCAACTCTCGTTGTAGTGAACATGTTGTTTTCTGGATTTATGTTGTTGAATTGAATCTTGTTTTGTTGACTTTGATCAATGGAGCAATGGGAAGTTTTGTTATCGCTGGAATTGTGTTGTTAAAGAAAAATTCTTGTAATTAATGTTAATGAAACGTGAGTTGACTGTACCAGATCAGGAAATTGCTTCGCAGATTGCCTGGCATACTGTCGGAGAAACTTGACATTGTCCGACCTACAGATATATTGTCAGGCCTTTAAAAGTTGTAAATGAATGTTGGCTTGTTACCTCGATAGATGTTTGGTCAGGGACCTTACAAAAGGCTACAGAACCTGTTCGAAATGTGTCAGTTGGTCCTGTAACTTGGTGAAGCCTGATGTAATTGCTGAGTTATGTGTGCCGAAAGTTTGACATTGAATAATATATACAATTTGTATAAAGTTTGACATTGAATAAAATATACAAAATGTGTCAAATTTAAAATGGCAAAATATACAGTGTAACCTCCCAAAACCAGACCCTCTTAAAACCGGAATACTCCCGAAACCGGAAATATTTTGCGGTCCCGATTTTTTGGTTCTATTTCTATTAGGGATGTCAACGAATATTCGAATATTCGTTTTATCTTCGAATATTCGAATCCTGTTTCAATATTCGAATATTCGGAAAAATATACTTAATAAAAAAATTGATGAAAATAAAATTGTTTGTTTATTTATTGCCGACCCCGATTTGTGTAAGATAGTATGAGAGTAATAAAGGATGTTGTTGTTGTTGTTGAAATATACGCGCTTGTAAAAGTGTCATTGTGTATATTGGGGGGTGCTAATATAATCGATAATCCGTTAATTACTGACCTTTTTAACAGTTAGATAGTCCATAGTCTCAAATAGAAGAAAGTAGGTGTTTAATTGTCGGTAATTTTGTTGTTGACGAAAGGTGTAAAAAGTAGGCAGATACAACCATCGACAGGGACTTGAGTTAATGACTCGCTTTTTAATTAAGGAAGATGAAAGATGTAATTGAGAAAAGAAACATGCCTAAAAAATGGGGTAACGGGAAACAACATAATTTACATACTAATTTTTCACGTAGGTCATATCATCCAATTCATGCTTTATTTGCAAACTAATGAACAATTGACGAAAACAGAACATATAAACACTTCACAAAGATATTCATAAACACGAATTTTGGCATTCAGAAGATGATATGTTCACTGCAATAACTTCATTCGTCAGAGTCTTAACTTCCGGTGAAAACAAAAGTAGAATACACACAGCACGTAAGGAACTTTGGTATATGAAATATTATTTTTTTAATAATTTTGTCTAAGTTGTGTCGATCGAATATTCGAATATTCGTTCGAAATGAAAAACGAATATTCGAATACCTGATTTGCTATTCGTTGACATCCCTAATTTCTATTGTATTAAAACACTCTGAAAACCGGAACCTCTGAACTCCGAAAACCGGACGAAAATTCAACATAATTTGGTTCCATTTCTATATAATTTCACCTCCGAAAACCGGAACGACTTGCGGCTGCGCGTGTCATCATGATTAAACTTGCATTATGTTGACACTTTGTGTATGTTTAACAGTTTGACATTACTACACATGTGTGACTATCACTTATTGACTAATGCCGATGGCAATTACTACTGATCGAACTTTTATTCGTTGATTTCAACATACGATCTCGTGTGAAAACACAACCATACAATGCTGTCACAATGTAAAAAGTTTATGCTAATGAATATATGTAAAGTAGTAATTATCACTTTTACGAGTCTTTCTTTTCATAAAAAAAAACACATATTATTTCATGTGCATCACAAAGCAAAATATATGAATTTCTTTAAGCTTGCTTGTACATTTTTAAAATAAAGGCAGTCATGTTTGTTACAACTGTGTACATCTTCGAAAATAAAAAAATATCATGTGCTTATACTATGTAAAATTCAAAGATGTGCAATTATTCAATGAAATAATGACCTGAACCTAGGTAAGAGTATGAAATAGCATCAAAATGAAAAAACCCTCTATAAACCGGAAACCTCTGCAAACCGGAATTTTCAAACGGTCCCGAAGGAGTCCGGTTTAGGGAGGTTCCACTGTATACAAAATGTATAAAGTTACTGTCTCACTAATTTCTTACTAATGGTTCCCAGAAATTCCTAAGGTATTTAGTTTTAAAAAGAGTCTAAACTCTAGTTTTGTGTTAACCACAACAAATAATTGACAATTCAGATTAATGAGGACAAGTGAGAATTTATTTCTTGTATATTTTTCAGGTAGAATCGGGACAAAGTATTATATAACTACACACGGTACAAGGACTAGACTGAAGTAATATATATTCTGATGTATGGTTTGTGCTCGAAACTATTATGGTATTGTTCAGTGTCCGATTTTATTGAATGGATGAATTTGTGAAGGAAAAATGATGAATTCTGGTGTTGTTATTGCTAGTATCACAGTGATTTTTTATTTGAGGGATTCCTGACTACCGTAGAGTGAATGTATTACCTTGTACCTTTTTTGGAATTATTGATCAACTTCCCCAGTCTGATATTGCAGAAATTTCAGTCTATATATTGACTATACATGTATTTTCAATTCTATCACAACTCTTTAGTGAAACATCAATATGCTGACTTGAAATTAAAATGATATTACAACATAAAGGATGGTGACAATGCACGACTGTATACAAATTTATCTCAGACAAAAAATTTGATCATAATTTGTCAAATGAAAGAAGTTTGTGTATTTGGGCTGCTTTTGAATATTAGTATTTGAATTTGTATACTTGCATGTGATTGGTGATATAATATGCACTTACCTGATAAATATTCATTTAAAATTTATACATTACCAACTTGTGAACAACTTCATTATTTCATTAATGTTTGATATGTATTGTATAAAATGTTGGTTGGTTGACTGAACAATACTTTACAACTTATTGATTGATTTCTTGAGATTGTAGTTAAGGATTTGTATATTCCAGTTTTGTTTGGTTGTAGATGTTGAGTTAAAATGTGACACTATCACTTATTGGGTCCAGTTGTACTGATGTTTATTCCCTAGCCATGTTGACTTTGTGGTTGTATTTGTCTTCAAACTTCATTTTTGTACTAATAATTTAGGTTTTATTATGCCCCTATTAAAGATGGCAAAGGGACATAAAATGTTACCCCTGTCCATCTGTGTGTCTGTCCAGGCAAAAAATTAATTTCAAATCAATAACTCCTGAAATGATGAATGAATTCAATTCATAATAGGCACATAAGCAAAGGATAATTTAATACAGGTTGATTTCGGTTAACATCCACCAATTTTTGGACAAGTAATGGCCCTTTTTCGAGAAAAAATTGCCCCTCGTAGTTTTCAAAATTTCACCTTGCATTTGTCACCATATGTCTTTTAGGCTTTTATCATTGGAATCTGTACATGTTTGTATACATTATGATCTATCAGATAGGATGTGAATCACATTTTTTCCTGCCATTGTCAATTTTTTTATTCATGTTAAGATGTTTCCGTACATATTACTGATTTAGCCGAGTTTTGCATTCCTTTCTTGGTTTTATTGATAACCAAATGTTTATAGAAGTTGTTTTTGAATAGTTAGCGCATGTTTGTACTTCACGATCATGGATTTTATCAGTTTGTAACCCATTTTCATTTAATAAATGTAAAAATGAAGATTTTTGTATTTTGGTTTTTACAGTCTGCTGGGTCTCCCTCTAGGGGTTAACACTGTTTCTTGCTGTTGTTTGTCTTGCCCTCCTACATATTATGTCTGCCACCATAACTTTAAATGTCAATGAAGCATTACAACACAGCATCAATGTTAACTATAACATGCTGACATGCAGAAAACGACTTACATTACAGAGGTGTGGTTTTTAGAGGGAGTAAACATGGGGACTACTTTTTCTACGTTTAAGGAACTGCACTGCTACTTTCCCTACATAGCGCAAGGTAGAATTCTATCTTTAGACAAGTAGCATGATCTGACAGTGCTAGCTTTGCTAAACAAAATGGCGTCTATGTGGAACAATGTCTTCTAGTCTGGTGGTGGGTGCCATTTTGTTGCTAGCAAAGCGTTTTATAGACACCTACATTTTCTACCTTAGCCAACTACCTCTAAAAACACGCCTCAGATATATAACATAATTACAACTATCCAGCAGTGTCAGGCCCACCAGTTAGCTTAGTTGATAGAGCACTTGGCTGCCAAACGCGAGGTCATAGATTCAATCTACAGATGAGGCATACGTTCTTCATGACAATTTGACAACATTCGAAGTTATTTGTTCAACTCGTCTGTTTAATAAGGGAAAGCAGACCTTTGCTTGCAGAAGAACTGATAAGTACAAGGTGGTAACCATAGAACAGTGGTTGGGTCAACTAACGGTCGTAGATAAGTGAAATACTGTTGATAAACTGTAGAAAAGTCCATCAAACTAAACAGTATCAATCGTCGCACAAGTATATGTACCATATTCATCTTTTTAAGCAGCAGAGAAACAAAAACAACATGGAGTTTATCAATAATTTACTTCAGAATGAGTGACTGTTTTGTCATCAGTGGGTTTATAACATAAACTTGAGTTTCATATGAAAGATATGTGGATATGAGCATTATTCCTAAATAAATGTTGATACAAAATGACAACAAAATAACTGACTACAAACAAACAATACAACATTTCTACTGAGATGACCTAAGATTTGTCATTCACCATTACTCTCTAAATGATGATGCAAAACTAAGACATTGTAGTACAATGGTCTTCCAGAGGCAAGATTGTATCTACGAATCAAGAATTATTGCCTACCTCAGTACCTGAGAAAGTTGACCAATAAAGCTAGCACAGATTGCCGTCATATATACAATCAGACTTATGTAGGTCAGGTTGACATCATTGCTTCCAGTGTCAATCTAGTTTTTCTATGATTTAACCTAATGACCTTGACTGTGCATGACCCAGTGCTACACTTGATCTTGATTGCGTAAAGACTAACATCCTCACTTAGTTCAGCATAGTATATGACAAGAGAGAGGTGTCGTTTTAGTGTTAACACTTTATGATTTCACCAGGTGACCAGATTTTTTCCCCAATGTCCCATTTTGCGAGTTATGAATTTGGCCAAAATTCCAAAACGACTAACATACTGACAATGTTTAATGGAAAAAAAATGTGTGTACCCAGATAGTTGCCATGTTCACAAGGTTATCTAGTTCAATTACCCAGTTAAGATCTTAGCCAAGATTTCATGAAAACAAACAGACAAAGTCCATTCAGATAAAAGAAATGTCGCCTCCAAACAGTTAATTTAGTTTTCCTATCAAATGTCATGATGCTTTGGTTTTGACTCGACGACCAGGAGTCGAACTTGGTGATTTTAATGAGGAAAACATTCCAACATTCATGATTAAAATTGGCCAGCGGTGGACAAAGGGCAATAACCATAGCTCACCTCCAACACCTGCACTGCGTTCAGTTACGGCTATCAGTGGAAAACGGTTTGTGTTGTATCCCTAGCTCACCGTATCACATTGGCTGCACACGGGAACCAAATTGCATAACGTTTCGAAACGATAGGGCTGATAGCTGTAACTGAACGCAGGGCTTGTGCTAAGGTAAATGGAACTGTTACTATCTATATCCTTTTTATTCAAGATATTAAAAGTAGACATATTTAGTAAACCCAGTGTAACTGATTAGCTGAATTATTAATTTCCATATAAGATACATCATATTATTAAATACAATTTCATTCTGGCTACACACATATATGCTTTTAAGCCAAAAGTTATATATTATTGAACTCCATTTTACAGGCCAACTAATCTCTGGAATGTCCACATTAAACATATTACAACAAAGTCATTGGAATTACTCTGAACAATGGATGCAGTGGTGAAACAAAATTCTTACAAGAATAAAGACAACATTAACACAGTTAATACAGCATACCCCTGGAAAAAAATTGAATCATACATGTTTATAATAAAACCGTTGATCAGCATCGAGGTCGATCGAAATCATAAAATGAATACAACAAGCAGAACATACATAATCAATGTTTATAAACAAATGAACTTCACTTAGTGAAGTTTTGCTTTGATGATTTATAAATTATAAATGAAGATGATGATTAAATGTTTAGTAGTTTGTTTTCACAGAACATCTCCAAGAAAAAACCCAATTGTTATCAAAATTTTCAAGGAAATTAGCTCGAATGAGCTTTGTAAAGTGAGTTGTATTCGGGTTTCATGGAATCCTGTACTGTCCAAGGAAACTGGATTAATTAAGTAAAGAACAGGCAAATTTTGAGTGCATTGGTGTTCAGTTTTGACATATTTCAGACATTTACAGTGAGTTAGTATTACATTATGACACAATGTAAAAGTTTCTTAAAAAGCACAATGATATGTTTCGATATATGAATAATTTATGGCTAGAATTTAAAAAGAAATCCTCTAAAGTCTAGAGAAATATGTCCATTTCAAGAAGCTGGACCTAATGTAATATTTTACCCCTGACCGCAGTTTGATTTATGCATAAAAATGAAAATTGCCAACTTGTCAATCCAACTTTTTGTCTGAATGTTACAGGAAACAGATATTTCTTAAGCTTTACTATCAAACATGGAAATAGGGTCTACAGTATAGCCACTAGTCCTTAACATGGTCACAGGCAATATGCTTTGTCGGATCTGGACAGTAGATGGTAAACACTAGTCTATTGAGGAATAACAGCTGCTCTAATGAACACATTGTTCTGAAGATATTATGCATGAAAATAAAATTGTAACACAAACAAAAATGACAGAACACATACTAGCTATGAAGAATGTTTCTAGAAACACGGAAATAATCAACTTGCAGACAAAAAGCATTTAACAACAAGAAGTTAAGTTAGTGTATTCTGTAATAAAATCTATGCCCTGCATCAAATTATTATAATTTTAAAGTCCAATCATAAATTAACGGAAACATGTGGATCTGCAACATTACCAATATTCTCAAGTTTTGTTTTCATTATATGATTGACGACAAAATGAAAAAATACAGGGTTAGACAAATTTTATGAACATAATTAAATCTATTTTTGCAACAATAACAGATTGTTCATAATTTATAACCACAATGATGTTTAATAACTTATTGTTTTAATTGAGCAACTCAGTCATGAATGTCTAGAAAACATACTAAGAGGAGAATGCGGAACTAGTCTATCTGCATAAAATTGAGAGGCAAATACACTAGTTTGGCTTTCACACCTTAATACAGTCCACTTACATAGAATGTAATCTACCGAACCTCAAACAATATTATAACTCTAAATATTTGTTCATTTCACATAGGCATGATCTTTGTATGTTGTAACATAGTGATTATTTGTTGACAAACTACTGTCTTTCTCCTCATTCAGCGATTCTGTACCTGAATCAGACAGCGAGTCACTGTCTGAACTAGAATCATCACAATCATCTGTTTGCTGCAATAACACATAGCTATGATCAGTGTCTGTTTTCCTTTCTGTGAACAAAGATATGCGACCCTCTGTAGAGTGTCTCCTTGTCTGTATAATCAAGTCTGTAAGTGGTAACTCGGCCGTTGAATCACTCATTTCTTCATAAGTATGATCTGATAATGGCTGATTTGGAAAGGCAATACTGGTCATTAACATAACATCATCTTTGTTTGTCTTTAAGTTAGATTCACAGTCAACAGCATTTGAAATAGTCCGCGCAGAATTTGTTGCATGTGATGAAGTATTTGGTTCATATGTACATGGACGTCTATCCTGACTAGAACTCCGATTAAATTTTTGCCACTCAACAGCTTGATAGCTGTGATCAAGAAATGGTGACTTGGTGAAATCTTTCCTCTTTAAAACATAATTATCAGCATGTAAATTGATATCGTCATTACTGCGTCCACGTTTCACGCCAGCGTTTTTTGGTAGACTATCTTTCAATTTCTGACTATAAGAGTGATCCATATTTGATTGTAGTCGGTTAGGTAAAGATGAAGAGGTCTCAGTTTCTGTCTTGCCCTGAATTGTCATTCTTGAAAGATCTGGGTCGGACACTCCAGGTAAAATACAATTTTCCGAGAATACATCAACTGTTTTCACATGTATATTTTCAAAAGAATGACATTTGTCTGATATGGAATCAAATCCTGTAACATCCAAGGCACTGTCATTGGAACGATAGTGAGGTAGCATAAAGGGTATCGCAATGTTTTTGTCCAAGGTATTAGTTGGGTCTGATGCCAGGTTTTCATCAGATAAACTAGCCACTTTGCGATGGGCAAGTTTACTGCAGAAGGCATAGCAGTGATCCTTGTCCATTCCATCCAAAGCGTTCTTTTTATCTGAGTAAGCATATGAATGTTCATTCCTAGGATCACCTTCTAAAGCAAGAGCGGTGTATACCAGTGTTTCAAACGATGTCATTGCTCTGTCAAACACGTCTACATTACCTCGTGGTACCTCGGAGTAATCAGTTTTTACCAGAATCTCCACACAGTCTTCTTCCATAATATTATTGTCTGTCACTGCATTTGATTCAGTTTCCATTGCGTCGCACGAACAGTTAATGTGTTTCCTATGCGATTATGTATAATTATCAATATGCTGATAACTCTCTTCCTCTTTCTTTTTGATAGATATTACGTTTCGTGTCGGATCGATGATTGACAGGTCACAGGTCAAAATTGCAGAATCGTTTCCGCTAAAGGGGAGCAACTCGTACAATCCTGAAGGTTTGTGGAAGTTTCCGTTCCAACCGTACGGAGCGAATGACGATCGCGAGCAGCTTAGTTACATATTTTGTTTTGCGAAAACTGGAATTCATTTACGTTCACTGTCTGAAATAAGTATACTAAATTAAGGATCGATCATACTGATGAAATATAAAAATCGATATATACATGTAGGCCTAAGTTTTGATTGCCAACTTCGACTGTGAAACAATTAAGTTCTTACAACTTATTCTAGTCACTTTCAATGACTGCTTCCTGGCTACCAACCAGTACTCGCGCCAAATTGAGGGATTTTGAAGTTCGTGATCAAACCCCGCTCAGCACAGCTAGGGCTTCGGATTAGGAGTCAGGCGCTCTATCCCTCGACCACTGCGCCTCTACAGTAGACTACATAGTATTCTAAAATAACATAATCATCTTGAATTTATTGACCGGGCCTGCAATTTGATGATAAATCAAACCATAGCAAATGGTTAAAACAATTTATCCATGTATGTTATGGTTTTTTTTCAATTCTATGTTTTACCTTGGACCAATATAAACATATATTGGTCCCAGGTTTTACTAATGACACTTTCATTGCAGTGTAGATATATCTGGAATGACTATCAGTAGGCCCTACATAATTATAGTAGTCATACCAGGATGTATCTGGAACACACTGTCAAGATATAACGTCCTGGATGTATCTAGTAATCAGTACTAATATGCAAAACATCTGATATTTCATAAAATTATTACACCCTTCAAGAAAATCGCGATCTAGTCTAGACAAACTCACGACCAAATTGTGTTAGATATCTTCAGTAAAACCATGCATTTAGATCTAAGGCGTCATACTGACTCGTCGGTATTTTGTTTACTCATTTATTTAGGTCTTTGGTTAACTGAATAAAACCTATAAAGGGAACATAATGCCACGGACATATAAAAGTCCGTGATAAAGCATTTCTTTGTAGAAGCACTGTTGGAATGATTGCGTTTTAAAAGAAATAATACTCTTGTGGGTATACTGTAAATATTAGGCGTTTAACGGGTTATTCCCCTTATGTCATCACACCGAAAGTCAAAACTATAATATATATAACTCGAATATTGTTAATAGCAGATGAACTCAACTAAATTGATGTATCAATGTGGCATCGTCATAAAATTGTCTACATTATCTAACACACAATATATAAAACTTTCAGAGACTTTTACCGTCCGGTTACAGCGCAATTTCATTTTGAACAGAATTACGTGCACATTTCTCTGAGAAAAAAGTAACACTTCTATGTGGTTTTGTTTTCTTTTTAACAAAAGAGTTAAAAAAAAAATTCTGGAAAATTTAAGCCAGTGTTGTTGTAAAACATAATAATAATGAATATGCAACAGAATCATGGTAATAACTTTTGAAACAGTTTCACTGTATTTTCAATATAATGTCACTTTGTTACCTCCCTTTTTAAAAAAAATCATTTTTTTTAAATTATTGCAATTCTTTGTTTTTAGAAAAATGTATTGAAGCAATTTTGAATAGGATTTTATAATTCAAATCAATTATAGATGATAACATTTTGATATTAAATATCCTAACAAGTTTTATAATTTGCTTACTGAGCCATACATATGCAATGCATGGAAATGAAGTATTTCAGTAATGGGTGGAATACATTAAGGCACGGACCTATATATAGGTCCGTGCTTAAGGGTAACAATTTCTTGTGCATAATTAAAAAAAAATAGTTTATCAAAATGAAATATGACCTAAATGCTGTATCACCTTAAAAATAGTCCTATTTGTGAACCGGTGTACTCTCACAGTATCAGTGTTGAAATAATGTTCTGATAAATAAATTTGACGCACAGACTCTTCATCTTATAACGATCATTGACAAACTAGGGATGACTTTCTATTATAGTTTCATAGATATAGAGATTATACAGTTTTTTTCACTGAAGTTCGTACAATCGTCCCGGAAGTGCACTCACTCCCGACTTTCCACATTGTACTTTCAAGGGAAGTTTGATGACACCTGTAACGATGTAATTATACATGACAGTTGGATGCACATCAGTGGATGCTGAAGTGCGGATATATTGATTTTAGAGAAAATTGTCTGATGTTGCACTGACGCACGTGATTTATGCATTGTATGACGTGTGGTAAACGTGTTATTCATACCTTGTTGATACCAGGAATATCATGATGGATTACATCATGGCCATATATACACGTTTACCTGTATTATAACACTAAACTGACCATTTTTACTTTATACGAACTTTACATATTTAAGGGTCATTAAATTTATTTACGTGTGTGCTAGCCTACTCGAACAAAACTAAACCACACACTTACAAAATTAGTGAGTTAAATTACTGATGCAATAGTTACATGACGAATCAATGACCTTGACTGTTCTACGATCAATGATTGTGAGATTAAAATTTGTGCACGTGCGATAATATCAGCAACGCGGAATCAACAGGAAAGTTAATAGATGAAAGCCGGAATTCGCTAAAGATGGGTTTTAACCAGGGATAATTTTAGATCCATTGAAGATCAGTCAGACGTTAACACCTGTCTTTGTTTTCATTGTGATTCGAGCAAAATGGTAACGATATATTGGCGTTTGTACCACATCGGATAATGAATGAAGGCGCTATTGTATTCACAAACTCAATCTTAAGAATATTTCCAATTACATGTATAAAGGGCCATATATAATCCCATCACGCATATGCGGATCAGGCTTGATCAGGAAAGAAACCGAGTACTCATTGATATCTAACTACTGAATAAGTATGGTTAACATCGGGTAATAAATTAGGCTGTATTGTGTTCACAATATCAATTTTCAGATTTTCCCCAATTTTAAAGGACCATAATCCAGTCAGACACGGGCGAATCTGACTGGTTCTCGAAAGGAACCAAGTTCTCATAGATATCGAACTACTGCATAAGTTGGGCAACATTGGATAATAAATGAAGGCGCTAAATGTTGTGTTCACAAGCTCTATTATAACAATTTTGACGATTTCAAGGGCCTTAATCCAGTCATGCATACGCACGGTTTTCGAAATGAACCGAGCTCTCATGAATATCTAACTACTGTATTAGTTTGATTGAGATACAATCAAAACTGACAACCGTTTATCGTGTTCGCATTTATAAGACAAAAACAGAGTCATTATTGTCTGACCTTCCTTTAAAATACACGTTCTGAGTCATTTCCATACAGTAATTGTACGCGTAAATGTAAGTCAACATTTGTATAGAAACAAGATTTAAATATATATAGCAAATTTTTATAAGTCACTTTCTCCAGATATCTAATACAACAATTTAGGAAACACTGGGCTTATCAGGTGTGATTTATTGCTTTCCCATCAGGCTGCAATGACCTGGTGTTATCAATCCAATTGATACCATGACAGTCAGAAAGTAGTTTCTACACATATTCAGGGGATTGTCTAGTAATTGTAGAGGGAAACCCCCGTATTTATTCCAATCTGGAGCATATCTATTATTGATTTCCATCAGCGAGCTCGAGCGGAATATGCCGGAATGTGCCGAATTGTCTGGAGAAGTACGCCTGAGGAACATCTGCTGTTAACATTACTCATTCATTTTATCGGGGTGGATTATTTTTATATTCTTAGAGTTTGTAGATGCCACCTATCCTACATTGGCCTTTAACAGATATATAAGCGCTCAAGATAACTGAAAATTATTAATACTCACCTCGCATAAATTTAGGCCTAATAAATATCAGAAGTTTCATTATCAACCAATCCAAACCCCAATGAGAGTTCAATGAGTATGAAATGATAACTGCTAATATCATATAGATCTATGTGACTCGTTTGTCATCCTAAAATACGTGACGTTTTCTACATAAAGCCTACTTCAGTTGGTAGTCACGGAGGAAAGGGTGTTTTCTGTGTGACATCCAGACATATCGTTGAAGGCATTAACTTGACATCGATGCATATCGCCGTAGATTTGTAACGATTATGCAGTTTAAAAAATATACAGCTCTAGCTAGTATAAACGAGTAAACAATGTATGTAGCATTGCCGCATACTCGGTAACGGGTTCATGACTTTGCTTAGTACCATTTGAAAGCAACGCTTTAAAATGTACGGACTTTATAGTCGACAGAAGCAGACGGGATTGTGGGATAGGGTGAATGTTGAACTTTCTATTTCTACAAATTCCCCGAGGGAGGACTCGGGCACTCAATCATCGTTAGAGACACACCATCTCCCTGATTGCTCATACTTTACGTCCTTGCGGCCTCTAAATGTGAGTGTGTGGTTCCGGTTTCAGCAAGTCATGGAATATAAGGAATAAACAATACACCCGTGGAATTACCACTACATTAAAAAGGACATTCGCTTTGAATTTCCTCTAGCTTTACATACGCTTGTCATGTTAACACATGTAGGGAGTCCTACATGTTTAACTTTTGGAATTTAAATGGAAAGAAGTGTTCAATGTCCTTTACAAACGTTATGTACGACATTCCGGCAGGTTTACGATCGTGCGCACCCCCTTTTACTGGCAAGCAGCGATTTTCGTTAGGGGCTG
Source organism: Mactromeris polynyma (assembly GCA_032209605.1). NCBI lineage: Eukaryota > Metazoa > Mollusca > Bivalvia > Venerida > Mactridae > Mactromeris > Mactromeris polynyma. The sequence continues at coordinate 10,893,125 of JASFXZ010000006.1, read as the reverse complement.
AAATTCGCGTCGAGATCTCGTAAGATTTCACGATTTTAAGCCTTAATGAAAAAAATCCTCCTCCCGCACATTCCCCTTCTTTTTTTCGAGGCTTAATAACTCGCCCCTTTACAAAATCCTCCTGGCTACGGGCCAGTTGAATATATTCATTTTACGGCTGGGAACTCGACTCAAACTGTAAAATGGTCTGATTAACTGATTGTCGGAACGTTTGGTGTACATAAGAATAATGTATATAATGGGTTGAAGCCTTCCAATATATCGGGTATCATCTTGGTGTATCACCTTGACAGGTAAAATAATGATAAAATTGTAATTTGTCTGAAGATCTTTGCTAATTGTCTTCAATCTATCACACACTTTACCAAGAGTGTTTCCGTCAGTCAATTATGACATTGTGTACTGTATCATCTTGGTAATTTTAGAATGGAATTTAAACAGAAAAACGCCTGTAAAATAATGTAGACGATACAAATTGGGGATAGACATATCTACATAATTATACTGTCTTTAAAGTAAGCATTGATGCTCTTCATTATTTAGTAATTATAAAATAATTATTAAATTAATTATTTAAATAATTATTAAAATAATTATTAAAATAATTATTAAAATAATTATTAAATAATTTTCATAGTTTCTGGCGGAAGACCAGGGAGTAGGCACGAGTGCTGTCCTGTCCAAACTTTTGAAATGAATCTAGATCTAACCATCCATTCTTAACCCCTAGGTGAAACCGCACTTTTATACTTCAAATATGTTCTCTCAGGTAATTTACTTAAATGTCCCGGGTCAAAATTGTATTTACAGCACTTTGATTTGTTTGACCTCACTGCGGATAAACAACACAAATCAAGAATACTCATGAATACACACAACACTGTATTCCCTTTGTTTTACAGCGCGGTCATTAAACCCCTACTCATCCTGCCCGCCAGTTTTTAAATCGACCCTGGCGGTTACATCCTCAAGCTGGCAAAAATAGGAAAACGCATTATTAATCGACTTGTGTCCGCTAAAATCGGCGCACGGCTATATCGACATTACTAGCAGGAACGGAACCAGTACATTATGAAAAGGATGCAGCCAATCAGCGAGATGTAGCGTTTAAGGTACAGACATCATTACTCACTGTAACGGCTGAGCAGTCTTTCGTTGGGGAATTTGAAAGAAGCAACATCGTACGTGAATACAATTAACTACAAAAATGAGAGAAATAGTACATTTACAAGCTGGACAGTGCGGAAATCAAATCGGAGCTAAGGTTAGTTGATTATTCTTATTTAATTTGTTGTGATGTCAATTTAAAATCCACGTTTAGTTGTCAGATAACTGGTTCAATTAAAGGGAAACTATTTTAGCGGCAACATCGTAGATGCGCGGTAATGGCGGACGCCGGGAAGGCGCGGTCGTCGTGTTGACTCATTTGGTGAAAAGATGGGAACTTCAAGTCCCTGATAATTATTATATAGTTTATTTGCTACATATAGATGAACATTACTTTTGTGAATAACCGATTTCTTCTGACAAGTCCTTTATTCGGATTTATAATTGACTAATTTTCGCGTCGAAAGATGAGCTGATGCTGAGTCATTTCATTAATTAATTGCAGACGACTGTATATTTGCCATTATTCCGTATAATCGTAAGCGGCACGGGTATGTAATGCTCAGAAACGTGTTTTGTTGATACGATTTCACCCAAAATTTTAAGTTCTTTGTTGACTGGCCTATTTTCGGGAAATCCTTTTAATCTTTAAATTGACTGATCGCGGTGATAAACGCTGCACGTGATATTTTCAGACCAGCTACGTAAACATTGAACCAGTTTCCGTGATATAAAGTTCGGAATCCAAGTGTGGGTTACTCATGTCTTACTTTATTCTTATCAAACAATTGAGGTAACAAGACTAATTTTGATGCAAAGCATCAAAACGGCGGCACAAGTTTTAGGAAGCATGATATTGAAGATTTATTATTTTGTTTATCAATAAATAAGAAAGTATGATCATCACCAAGCCATAATTCTGGTAAGAATCATCCACAATTCATGACAATTGCCTAAATAGTCTTGGTACCAATCAATCATTTGTAGTTTAATTGGAATATGACTTGTTTATGTAAAACAAACCGACCAGTTTGTGACATGCATTTATCTAAACAGACAGTGAGACAATACAATAACAATGTGTAATTTTTAGTTTATGTGGAACATATTATTTGTCATGTGATGAAAAAAGTATTCACATTGGATTCAAAGTAAAGGAAACGGTAGAATGTGCTTACAAATTTTTATTCCTTACAAATCAATTGTGACCAAGTGTCACAAAATTGTGTCAAATTGTAATCTTTTAAAAGTGCCTTAATTTCTTCAGTTCAAATTAACTAATATGAAACTAGATATAGGTTTATACTGATAAAAGAAGACCTTTAACTCAGTACGTAGACCATTAAACAAAATCTCAATATTTAGTCAAAACTGTGAACTGGAACCTTTAGAAGGACTATATATGATCACAAGCACTCATCATGTGACAGATCAGTTTGCAATAAATGCTAGCATAAAAGTTGCTTGTACATGTATGAGTACATGGTAGACAAGTAGTCATTAATGTAAAATATTAGTTTGGCATTAGAATTAACCAAGTTTATTAAATATAATTTTTTAAATGCCACGATGATCACTTTCTGAATTGACAAGTAATTTTCTGAAACGAAATTGTCTTGTAGTTGAACCCAAAGTTATTGTCGACCTACCAATCAACAACATTGCACTCATAGACCAACTGATATGTGCAAAACAAAATATAAAGTGAAACCTCCTCTTAATGTTAATATTGGATCAATAATAAGACATTTGAAATTGTGAGCCCTTTTTTCAGTCCATTTTTATTGTTTTGCTATTGATTTAACCTCAACATTACATTAAGACCAACTTAATAATGAGAATAGTTTGAAAAGGACTGAAAGGTTGTTTTATTATGGAGGTTTCACTGTACTCATACATGTTTGATGAGGATATAAAAGAATAAAAACAGTAGTATTTATAACAAGAAAACATTTATTATCAAAACTGCATATGGTATGTGAAATAAAAGTACATAACAGATCTTTTACAAAAGAGATGATACAAAAATAATAGCTGCTTGCATTTTGTGGATTACTTAATGATGGGTTTTTTATGATGATATATGCATTAATACATTCATACATGCATGAAAAAGTAAGTTTTGTAAAAAAATACACATATGATTATACAGACACCATGATCATTTTCATTCATATAAAATGCTGATTTAGTTTAACAGTTGTCTAGTAAAGTTTGAGTATTATAGCCAAATGGCATAGGTACATGTCTTATGAAGTAGATATAATGATTAATCTGTAAAACAATGTATGCTTTTGCAATATTATTGTATGTAAGCGAAAAAAAAATGCCATGAAGATTTGGTATCTAAGGAAAAATAACTTTAAAAATATGTGGTATCTCTTGCTTTGAGCAATTAATTTATGTTTGAAAAACATGATTTATTGCAAGAAGATGTTTAAAAGCTATTGTTATTAATAATTATATAGATAGAATAGAAACATAAAAGCATTGGCAAATAAGTAAGTATGCACAACAGCTTATTTTAGTTTTTGAGACTTACAGCTAGCACCATTTAATTACTTAGAAGGGCATAAACAATTTAATTGAATCAAATCAATATGTGCAACCCAAGATTTTGTAAAATTAAATACAACAATATTTTTTTCTCGTTTTCATCCTAGTAGACAGCATAATAAATATTGTTTATATTAAGTACTCACGACAATTGGCTAAGCAACAGGCAGACAAACAGCAATCACATAAGCTTACCTACAGATATGCAAAAAATACCTATGGATTTTTTTTTGCACTTTTATAAAAATTTAATACAAGACGACTTCATAAGAAGTGACAACCTGTCACAAAATAAACCTGTCTTAGATATGATAAATTTGTAAATAAATATTCATATTTAAAGTAAACTTTTTAGGAATAGTAGAAGACAATATAACAGTTCGCACTTTTAACTGACTAGCAACATGTCTACAGTGAGTACTATGAAAGTCCAGCAGTCTTTTCTATATAAAACAAAGTAAGCTAACTATATACATATTTACAAAGACATGTAAACAATAACAATAGGATTATATAATTTGTGAGTGTAAGGAATACAATAAAACGAAGTAGCAATTGCTTATATTTAGTACACATGACAATTGGCTAAGCAACAGGCAGACAAACAGCATTCACATGAGCTCACCTACAGATATGCAAAAAATAGGTATGGATTTTTTTTTAATTTAATAAAAATTTAATACAAAACCACTTCATAAAGTGGCAACCTGTCACAAAATACACCTGTCTTAGATCGCGGGAAAATGCTGGTGCATCGATTTACACGAAACGAAGAAAAAAAACGATTACACGAAACGTAGATAGAACGAAACGGATCTAAAAATATACATGATTATAACTTCTAGTTTTACAGATCTAAAAGAACTATTGGGATATCAAAAGGGAAAAATATCCACTAAAAATGTCAAAACAACGTAATTAAAAGTTCAGTTCAACCATCAGCATTTGATCTCGAATGTACTGAATCCGTTTTACTGCCAATGCGTTATTTGAACAACAAATGCTATGACGTTTTCAACGACAATTTTCATTGGCTGAATTTTGTTTACATATTACCATCAGTACATAACTTATATGGGTCAAGTTAAGGCAATGTATATTGCATAGTTTGGTCACTGTATTTATATTTGTACATTATAAACTGCATTCATGAACTTATTAATATGGATTAACATTTTTTGTTTAACAATTTGCTTTTTTATAAGTACAATTTCAATTTGCGTGCACAGCATTAGGAACCATTTCCTGAACTTTGATGATGAATTGAGCGTAGTTGTGAAACGAAGCTATGTAATACACGATGCCTAACCGTTTTCGTGACTAGCTGTTGTAAATTCTTATAAGCATACGTAAAACATTTTTTAAAGCTTTTTATTAACGGTAAAAATACATTTTAAATATTTTGACATTTTTTTATTATCAATTAGTACACTTTTTTTATCTGTATAATTAGAATCACGTTTTGTAAGAACAATTTAAAAAAGCATAATACCAATGGCTTCTCCCATTTCGATTATGCAACTCCATGTACCTAGATTAAAAATTATTCAAATAGACGACGGCCTGAAGGCCGCCGTCAATAATTCATTAATTGATTCAAATGTTTGTTACAAAGTTAGATTTATTTGTATTATATATATATATGCCAATTGCTTTGGACATGTATATCAGCTATTTTTATTGCAAATTTGGGGTCGATATTGGGCCCAATTCCATAAGAAAAAAGTATATATTTTTCCTCTACTTAGAAAGAAAATTCCCCTTCAGTCATTTAAAAAAATTTTAGCCTTATAAATACCCAAATTGGGTGATTCAATATGCAAGTTTCCCCTATCAAAGGACCTGCCATACTTCCCCAAAAACTGAAAAAAATGGCTGATATATGTATGTTATTCTGCTACAATTGTAAAAATTGCTGTTTCCAATGACTTGGCAACATGAACTATATATACTGACTGCACCCTTATGAGAATATATCTACTTATGATAAAAACGATGAGTTTGAGATGAGTTTTTCTTGGCAGGGTAATCAGTCTGATTTGGCTTCTGTCGATTTATTGAAGATTTTTCCGATAGCCTAGCCAATATTCTTTCTGTTTCATGGATTGAATTCTACCATGCTTGTTTACATCCTTCAGTTTCATTTTAATTCTACAAGATTCGTGGGCTAATTTTCAATAGTGACTAAATATCTAATCGAATGTTCAACAGTACTTTTAATTGTTTAGAAGAAAAACGGGAGTTACTTTTCATTGATTTTTGTTGCAGTGACCTCAGTTTATATAATACTCTTAGATTCATTTCATTGGTACTAAGCGAAATTCTTAAAAAAAGTATTGTAAATCTAGGATCACTATTATATAGTGACCAATCTTAATGATCTAAGTTTTACAATACTTAAGGTAGTTAATTCCACTGTGTTAGACCCAAACTAAGAAAAGTGTGTGTTTGCTGTCTCCCTGCTTACCCTTGCAAGTGCTGGGCTCCAAAAATTGGCCCAAATCATTAATGTATTGATTCAGAGATTGTTAAACAATGACTTACAAAACATGCTGTTTTGTTAAAAAAGAAACTGCCTACCTACCCAACTGCAAGAATCTCGCATGGGAGACCGTAAACAAAGCTTTTTTTAATTGCGGCATTATCATGATTGTGGGTATCATCTCCAATTGAAATTAAGCGTTTAGAATTTATTGCATACTCGTTAAATCATGTGTCTTGTGTAGACCCAGTTTTGTCTCATTTTGACCCTTTTGAATTTGTCAGATGAGAGCCTTAGACCTATGGGCCTATTGTTTATTTTACTAATAAATATAAATGAATCTAATTGCACTTTTTCATAGGTAAAAATACTGTTAAATTGGCTAAAATTAATCTGATTTCATTGGAATAATTTGTTTCAATGTATAAAACAAACGTTCAAAAGCAGGGCCAATTGTTAATCATATGAACAATGCAGGTGATTTATATAGTTTTCATGCAGAAACCTTCCTGTTCTGCCAATCTTCCTGTTCTGCCGTATCTATCTGTGTTTTGTCTTGATAAAAATGATACATGTTGAATTGTCTTCCTCAATACAAGATAACATTTACATGAACATACCTTGCAGGGTAGGGTTATTGTTCAACCATGTCTTGCTTGTTGTTGTCAGGATTGATAGTTTAAACCTGGTGAACGATCTTGGTATATATCTATGGGGTTATGCAAATGATAAATTGGTAAAATATGTGTGGAATGTACTATATAGTGATGCAATTTTGTATCATTGAAAGTTTCAATTCAGTGATCTATCATTTTCACTTCACATAATGGTGTAAAACATTTGTGTTTTTTACAGTAAACATAAGTGGTCCTAATGTATATCTGACACTTGCTTTAATTAAAAGCTTGACATTTTTATGTCGGAAAAAGGTTATAAGGGGGTCACTATTGAATTATCGCTTAACATTTCAGTTTTCACTTGTCTTATGAACTAGACATTGTCTACTTGATGCATCATTCTGAAGTTTTGTCCATGTAAAACATTCTCAACATAATCAAATTATCTGCATCAAGTTTTATGGACTAACAATTTCCTAGGATGAAAGTGATGTAATATAGCATTTCTCCAGGGTCTGTAATCAATTATTGAGCAATTAAGACAGAATCAAACAAATGCATTGGCATTGTCTAGAATCTAGAATATTCTGACATGAAGCCGTTATGAGTCCTGTGTGGAATTCTCACTTGATGTTTTGTCTGAAATTTATACGTAGACAAGTTAAAATACATAAATTTTCGGCCTTTTCTGGAATTTTGCCAACAGTGTATGTATCCCAGACCTTGTCTGGAATTCTGGCATTAGGCCCTTGAAGACTTGTTCTGTACAGAGAGATATGATTATGGATTGTCCTATTTGCATAGAATCATCTATCTCCCTCTGGATAAATTGTCAAGATTAATATTATAAAAGCAAAATCCATTGAAATCAAATACAATGCAATCTCTTAAAAGTGGCCCTTTCTTGTGAAATAACATCTCATTAGCATGCACAATTTTCTGACATTCAAGGCATAACATTCAATTTTACCCTGGAGTTGACCCTTTGACCCCTGAAATTTCCAGAAGGCCACATGTTGACCCTGCCTTAGGATTCTGGCTGAAGAGATTCAGCCCCTTGTGGAACCCCTGAATTAGCTTCTCACTCGAAACAAATAACCTGAATTTGTACTCTATCAAAGGGTGTTTCTCTGGAAAGGTTGCACTGTTTTGTACATTTTATGATTTATTTCAGCTGCAGAGATTTGCTGTCAACACTCCGATATGCTGACATTTACTGCTGAACATTCTTCATATTATCTATTGTTTTGACTTTTAAGGGTATTGCTGTGTTATGTTTCAGTTCTGGGAAGTGATCTCAGATGAGCATGGTATTGACCCCACCGGTACCTACCATGGAGACTCCGACCTCCAGTTAGAGAGAATCAACGTATATTATTGTGAAGCTACAGGTATGTTTCTCACAGAAACATGATATGTTGTTACCTGCTACTTTTATTTTCACATTTGTATTTTTATATTATTAGTTCTGGGAAGTGATCTCAGACGAGCATGGTATAGACCCCACTGGTACCTACCACGGGGATTCAGACCTCCAATTGGAGAGAGTCAACGTCTACTATAATGAGGCCTCTGGTTAGTTTAGTTTTTTTGCTTTTTTTGTTTATCCTTGAAGTTACACGAGTCCTCGTGTATGCCAGCATTCTGGAATGACTCTTAGCATGTGCAATTTGGCATGAAAATGTCTTACTGTTATTCATTAATATTTATCATATTACACCCATATGGGAATGAGAAAAACATACAATATTTATTATCTTAGTTAATCTTGTGGGGTTGCATTTAACTGTTTTTGTGCTGAATAAAGTCTGTTATCCATATGTGTCCTACAAACAACATAAATTCATCTTGTAATGACAAATTTATAGAAATACTAGGAAATTTAGTTGGCAATTTGCACAAATCGTTGCTATGGAAACAATGAACAGAATAATGCTAAACTATTGATCTTGCGCAGACATGCTAATGATTACTTGTTGCTATTCTAATGAGCATGATAGTTTTCAATGAATGTATATCGATGTTCTAACATTTTTCATTTTGTTTGATTATACTAACTTGACTTGCTAGACTTGCATTTAATTTGTTGATCAAATGTCTAATTTTATATTACTGTTGAGTGTAATTTATGTTTTCAATTGTGATGTGGCAGGGCAGTTTCAAGGGAGATGGGGAAAAGGGTCCCATTTTGAATAGGGAATTCTTTTGCAGTAGAAATTAGGAAAATGTATCTACTTGTCATCTGAATTGGTATCTTAAATTATGTATTCTTGCAACTCAATGTTTTGAGTTTACTGAATCTAAAGGTATTTGCTCTCATAGAGTTTCGTCGGACTGTTCAGTAATTTATTCAAATAAAAGAAGCGCGAGTTAAGTCTGGTATAACGAGTTTCTCATGGACGTATGTAAAATCAATCAGATTTCAAGCAGGAATTTTATCTTGAGATTAGGAACAATAGAGCCTATTTGACATTGGGATCAGACCCATATTTTGGCCCCTGTGGGACCCGTGGAAATAGCCCTGCTGTAAGCATTGCATTGATCTGATTACTTCTGTGCATGATATAGTGAATAGATAATTTCCCCCGAAATGGGTTTGGTTTAATACGGTTGTCATGTCATTCATTAATTATGCATTATTGTACTTATTTGTTTATTTGGTCGTCACGGTAATAACAATATTTATGTTACGGTATAGTGATAATTTATGAGCCGTGGATGATAAAATCACTTCAATTGAAACTGTTGTATTATAAAATGTAAATGGAAACTGTTCCTAAGAGGCCTGTATGGTAATGATGATATATATTGATGTATATCCGGTATATGATGAATAAATGAGCAATCTAAATATCTGATGTTGTGGGGCAAATGCAAAACTTATCCATTTGCTTCTTTATTTATGTGCAGATACACTAGTTTTGCGCTCACCCCTTGATATTGGGCTGGTTGATACTACATTGTTGCATAAATACCACAATTCACATAGTAATGGTTCAATTTTCAATGAGTTCTGTGTGTCTGAACATTTTCATTCACAGAACACGCTGATGATTTGAACAGATGTACTTAATTTTCACTATGTCTGCCATTCCTTGACTGTATATGTTTCATATAGATGTGAGTGCAATATATTTGATAGACGGATAAGCGCTCGTGAAGGTAGACGAAAAAGCAACAGACAGATAAAATTAGAATTATTGCAGTCTGCAGATCTTATTTGGGGGATTGATCTTATTTTCATTGTATCATCCTCTTACACTGTTATAAGTATGACTTGTTCAGTTCTTTATACTGCTTGTTGAAATGTATGGTAGAAAATCCTTCAAGTTTGCGGTTAATTCATGAATAATTCTCAACCTGACGTAGATTTTTTACTTCTACCACAAATGTGGAAATATTTCATTAGAAGCATGGAAAACTAATTACATTTGTTGCCTGTTTTCTACAAAAATGTCAATGAGAATGATGAATTCGTTAATTTTTTATGATGTGTGTTGTCTGATGCAGGTATGGTAGGCTCCATGTTCATGTAGTTAGCAGTAAGTGAAATGAATACCAGTTGTAAAGTTCTAGTAATACTGTCACACATGGGTTAAGTTCTTATCTAAATCAAACAATGTTGTGTGCTTTCATTCAAGTTCAAACTTTCCGACATATGACTCATAATTTTAACCATTGGGATACCGCAAAACAGGGAGAAATGCTTATGAAACATTAATGCACTGACTTGAGAATAAACTGGAATATCCCTTGCTGAGCATCTTATTCTGTCTGTACCAGACAAGTCTTGTAGAAAAAAAATACTCTTAAGGTTAAGCTTCGAAGTTACATTTTACTAACTGCATGTGCAGGAAAAATATCTCATTATCACTGCACACAAACAATTGATGTTATGTGAGGTTTGAGGTAAAGTTAGACAGCCCACAGCATTTTTTACCCAAGTCAAACATACATGTATTTCCTTGTGGATTTACAAAGAGTAATGATAGTTCTTTGATACTGCAAATACTGGAGGGATGCAAATGTTATATAAATACACAAACTGTAGGGCTTTTGTTCATCTGGATTCATTTGTGTATGTATTCCATAAATGCCAGTATTGGATATAAAGTAAATCAATTGCTACCATTGTAAAAATTCTCTTGCAGATTTTGTTTCAGTCATTTCTGGTCAATGTAGTAGATTGCAGCAGACGGCAGGTCACATGACTAGCATGAATCAATACATCTCTGTATCACGAGTCTGACTAGATGACTCACCAGCTATATTATCAAGCTGTTGCTGGTTTTAAAACACAATCAAGTACCGTAGACGTGTTTCTTTATGTCTGGTAACAGAAAACATTTGTGTTTTATTTGTTCATGGTTATGCATCCATAATTTTATGCTATGTAGAGGGTGTGTATCAGGGGGTAGAAGCGAAACAAGTCTATACATGTGCTTCTTTTATATACATACAAATTAATTGTTTCCCTGTGGTATAATTGAGTAATTCATATGGAAAGTCAATACCACATTTTCATAGAATGACTTATAATTCAACCAATATGAGTTCACATTAATTATTTAGATCATTTACTAATTGACATTAGTTTTATTGCTGTAAACATATTATATACAGTAAATTACGTTCCTGTAGGGATGATCATGTGTATTTTAACTGCACTTGCAATGTTCGTTAGCTCATGTTTGAAATGTTTTGTCTTGACTGTAACTTAACATTCCAAGTGACTACAATGGGGCTTCAGACAAGTCTAAACCATGATCAGATATGTTGCACGCACATGTTTAGTCGTATCTCCAAGGCAACAGACTAATGAATTGGTTTTCATGAACATTTGTAAAATATTTTGTGTGTCCTACTTTTAAAACAAATCAATGGATTCCTATGAAACTTGACTGTTTAAAACAGATCTAGTGTGATAGGGAGGTTTGTCATGTGTATCTGTACCTTCAAGGTCGCCAACTAGAGAGCTTATTTCAGAACCAGAATCTTCTTTTTAATCATGTAGATGAACAGAAACTAGCTAGACTTAATAAATTTTAGTATCTGACATAAACATAAATATCCTTCTGTATGGCTATTGGTTATATAGTCTGACTCAAATATAACAATAAATGTTTTTCATTGATGTTTACAGTCGTTCTTTCAAGTACAATGTATTGGATGTTGTTGCATGCTGTTAATCATAAACTTTAATGGTACACTGCAGCTTGATAACACTGGATGAATCTAGATTAGTTTCAACATAATCTGATATTGATGATATTACACACTCCTGTTGACTCATACTGGTGACTAATGCGTACCAGTATATTCATTACATCTAGGATTAATCTGACACTGTTCCTTGAACAAGTTAATGTTTCTCGATACTAATGCTCAATGTATATGTAATATAAGGCCACTCCTTTTTTATTTTTTGGGGAAAATGTCTGCTGGGTGGTTGAAAAAAAAAAAAGGGAAAAAAGTCACAAAACATACTCTAAAAGGGTAAAAATCAGAGAAATGACTTACAACATTGAAAATTTATATCATTTACTTGACATTTTTAATTCTTAAACTGCTATTTAAACATGTATTAATACACACAAAGTTTCATAGTTCTAATTAAACACACTGTTTAAATCTTACATACTGTGCATATAAAACATACTTTGAGAACATCAATGAAATTGACTAGAAAACATGTATATATACTACACTTTTTTTCAAAGATACATTTAATATCGCTAAGCCAGACATTTGTATTGCTTTAAGGCTATGCTAAAGCAAAAGTGAAAGCAGAACATTTGAAAATGACCAATATTAAAAAAAAAAATTGAAAAAAAAAGTTAAATTAATTTTTTATTTTTTTTTCTACTTTTCGGAAAATTAGACCCGCCGGTTTTGTAAACCAATTTGTATAAAAGTAGTGGCCTAATGTGTTAGATTTTTTTCATTCTCTCGAGAGTACTCGGTATCACAATTTATCATTAGTTTGAATATGTTCTAATAACCACAGCACCAGATTGTTAATTACATGATTAAATTAGATTTATCTCTGAAGTATTATTTTCCAGGGTAGGTTTATCTCTTACAGTAACGCTCGTTTATATGGGTACAAAGTAATACTTTATGGGAAGTTGGGGTGGATATTTGGGACTTATGTTTCCAGCAAGATAGAAAACTGTTGTGGTTGGGCATTATTTTCTCCCTCGCTTCGTTCGCACGAAAATAAATGTTTTCTTTCTTATACTCCATTTTCTATGGATTGTTTCATTACACCCCTGTCTATGTAATGTATACTATGAAAATGAAAGGTTATGAATACTGTTACGAGTATTTGTCCATAAAGATAGCGGATTACTAAAAAATTATTAATTACGTTAGTCATTGAAATATAAGTGTTTGCGAACAATGTGGCGGTAGAAGAGTTATGGCAGGAAGTCTAAATCAACATAGTTAAGCAGGCTGGAGGGGGCGAGGATCTCAGATGTTTTGGCAAAATACTGTTGTCCATATCTAATCCTAAATTAAGAGGGGTCCCAAATTCAGGGTCTCAGTGTTTTTGTCTTTAAAAAACCTGCATTGCATTGCAAAAATCTAGGGACTCCAAAGGCTGAGATAGATCCGCTGCCTAGGAGCTGGACCTCCATGACCCCCTTGACGTTAATTGCTGGATCTGCACGTATTAAGTGTCTGCTTAGTGATAAATTGGGCAGTAGAAGACTTAATGGCGAGAAGTGATAATCAACATACGTATCGTTAACGTGTACATCTCAATACAATATCAACAAACTTTAGGAATAAATTTGTGACAAACATAAATTTAGTTTTAATACAATGATTACACAAGTCTTACCTCTAAGTGTTGAACTATGGAAAGCCAGTAACAGAAAGATAAACAGGATACTTGTAAGAACGATCCCGACGAAAAGTCTGTTACCTTAAATGTACAACAATATTACATGGCAAACTGTTCGTGGTATGCATTCCTTTTTTAAACCCTTATCTCATTGATCCTTTTCTTATTAAAACTAATTTACTTCAGTGCCTGTATATTAGCTACTATTTGAGCCCAATATGTGTGCGTATATTGATCTCAGCTACATAACACCGGTATGAAGTTAGCAGTAATATCAGTGACAGCAGTAACAGCAGCAATACTACAGGAATAGGTGCTGTTAATGCTGTAAATCAATGATACTAGCAGTAATAAGCATCAATGCAGATAATATTGCTAGCAGTAGGAGAATGGTCAGATTCAGATTCATTGGTGATACTACAAGCAATAAGAGGGACATGCGAGGGATGTACTGCTCCTAGCAGTTTTATTAACAAACTGTTATATAACACAATAATCAATATTATCTTACCCTGAAGCCTCATCGTTAACTTCATCACTGAAATCATTGTTCACACCTGTAATTGGATCTTATTATGTTATTAATCCGTGACAGCCGTATCGTCAATTTGTACCTCTTGTAATTGTTAGTATTAAATTAAGTTTAAACAACAAATTAACACGGAAATTGTTAACTAATATATGAATGTATCGCCTTAGGGGTACATTGGATAGTGACACTACACTCATTCGCCGACAAAGACACCTATATTTCTGACACTTGATAAAGACCATAAGTTTCAGTGTACCAATACAGTGGCACACGCTTATAACGTTCTCGGTTATAACGAAAAATCGGATAGTACGTAGTAATTTTTATTCCCAGACCAAGCTCTATGTATAGATGTTATACGTAATTTGTTATATTTTCTCCCTCGCTTCGTTCGTCCGAAAATAAATGTTTTCTTTCTTATACTCCCCATTTTCTACCCAACAAAGGTAAATCATGTACTGCGCACCGGCTGCCCCAACCCTTCTCTTTCTTTTTGCGAGGGGGGAGGTAGGGAGAATCCATGCACTGACCAGCGAATAGGCTCTCTCCGCCCCCTGACTTCTGAGTACTAATGCGGTAGACTTTGCTAATAAAAATCAAGTACGACATGTATATGTATTTACATCATATGTCTGACCATCTCCTCGTAATGCTCTTCAAATTGTATACAATATACTATCATAGTAATTTGCAGAACTATTATTTAAACACGTCTTCTCGCTTTGTGTAGTAAACCTCGAATGATCAAAACCCTGCGCTATTTCACGTATATTTCGTGCCTTACTTGAATCCCAGTATCATTAAACCCAGTAAAGAAACATAAAGTACCGAAAAGAAAACGACTGTAACCCTGTCTGTATGTGGTGGGTGTGAATGGTAGCCAATATTGTGAAAATCTGGTAGTGTCTGGAGCATTGATATTCATGGCGGGGTTTCAAAATGACTTCACAAATGACCACCGTTACAACATAATGAGTTACTTGCAAGAACCATGTTGCAAGCTTAAAGGTCAATGTCACAAATGACTTCATAATGTCGGCCACTTTCCTGTATAAATTAGTGTGATTAAAGTTGTGTGAAGCCCAGAACCAGTTAATGGTGGGATTTTAGTAGTATCTTGCTGAAATATTAAACTTGTTGTATGCAAAATCCGCGTCAGCTGTTTAAAGGTTACTGTTTTGTCCATATTCCTATAATATAATATTATTATTCAAGTGATCTCATATTGGCCTCATTAATTGGCTAAGGACTCGTATTTGGCCAATCAAATGATGGCTAGATATGTTATTATGAGGATGAAGGTCAGGGTTAATGAATTAGTCGTGTCCTGTTGTCATAATGTATATTAAGAGGGCATTTTTTTCCTATCTTAACCTCACAGCAGGGTCATTGGGTTGTACAGACTCATTTCTAGGTCTTAAAAGTTTTGAAAGGCATAGTGTAAACTTAACAAAAGCTCTACAGTTTGTGTATTAATATAATATTTCCATTGTATGCTGTCTTAACTTTACCTCAAACCTCACATAACATCAATCGTTTTGTGTACAGTGATAGAGATTTTTTCCTGTACATGTAATTTGTAAAATGTTACTTTGAAGCTTATATCTACTTCCTTGATGGACTTGGCTTGTAGACAATATAAATAGATCTGTTAGACATGCATATGTTTTCACTTACTTTAATTTCATCCTCGTTATAATCATGAGTCAATATGCACTCTACTTTTTTTCTGAGGTAAAAATTTCCGACAAGAGCTAACATACAGATGTTGGTTTGTTCTGCCATATCTTATAATGCATCATGAAAATATATTTTGACTGGTATGTCTGTTATAAGTATTAAGCGTTATGTCTGTCTGTTGTTAATCAAGTATTCTCAAGCACGATGGTATTTTGTGTAGGGAACATCTTAAAAGTTCATACATTTGTACGCCAGGTGTACATCGTCTAAATAGAATTGCTGATGAAAGGGTAATATTATTTTATCAACAGTATTTACTAGCAAACATTTCCAATGGTAATTGTAGATTGTCTACTACATTACTAGCAATTTGTTTTGTTGTGTTTTGCAGTTGCCTTTTTATGTCTTCAAGCATCTTTTCAATTGTTATTAAAGCTAATATCTTTTTAAAGCTGCCCTTTAACACACTTTCGGTTTTACAATCCGCCACATGTCGGAGGCATAAGAAAATATGGTTTAGGTAATGTGACCTGCCTTAGTTTTCTATGCTGACACAAAAATCTTCCTGTGAATTCTGAAGAACATTTGAAGTGTTTTTTTGCAACTGATCATCCCTAAATTGAAGGGAGTAGGCTGTTTTTGTTCCCATAAGATGAACCATCATATTTGATTTTATGAAGCTGTTCCAATGTCAATCTACAGTTTCAAATATAAATTCAAAAATACATCGAAAATATTTTCCAACCTACTGACCTTGGATGTATTTGGCCATGATACGTGAACTACACATCATTTTTTATTTGGTCTATTTGTTCACCACTTGAATTCTTGTTTTATTAAATGATAGAATATCTATTTTAACTGATTGAATGTTGAGTACATTCCAAAAAATCTTGGCATGAATTTCATGTTTATGAATAGTAACAGCTGCCATTAGATAATGGATGGGTTTGTCTTTTTTTCTTGTAATCTGTTAAGTATTTCTATGTTATAAAAATGTATACCATGTTTATTATGGGTGGTGTGATTTTTTTCTTGTGTTAATAAAGATTGCTTTGTATACTTTAGGTGGAAAATATGTTCCCCGTGCTGTCCTTGTCGACCTTGAGCCAGGAACTATGGACTCAGTCAGGTCCGGACCATTTGGTCAAATCTTCAGACCAGACAACTTCGTCTTCGGACAGAGTGGTGCAGGTAACAACTGGGCCAAGGGTCATTACACAGAAGGTGCTGAGCTTGTAGACTCTGTGCTTGATGTTGTCAGAAAGGAAGCTGAGAGCTGTGACTGTCTGCAGGGATTCCAACTCACACACTCCCTCGGTGGTGGTACCGGATCTGGTATGGGTACCCTTCTCATCAGCAAAATCCGTGAAGAATATCCAGACAGAATCATGAACACATTCTCAGTAGTACCATCACCAAAGGTATGTTCTCTGCTGATATCCAGGAATATATCGATAATTTAAGAAGTTTGAAGATTAAATTTGACATCAATCATTTGTTGGGTATGCTGTGTCCCTATCATATTTATATGATGTCCTTGGCATGCAGAGCTCTCTAAATTTACCTCATTAGTCACATAAAATACTCTTATTCAGTCCGGTTACTAAATTGAAAATTAAGTAATCGGCAAATATTTCTTTGGTCTGTTAAAGGCTGACTGTTTGCCCATTGAAATTCTTCAGTAGTATTTTCTGGTAAAGCGTTGATTGCTTAAAATAACGTCATTCTAAATGAAGTTTTTGTTTTGTCAAAAAAGATGGGTTAAATAAAATAAATGATGTCATTTTCAGGTGTCAGACACAGTTGTTGAACCATACAACGCCACCTTGTCAGTCCATCAACTTGTAGAGAACACAGATGAAACATACTGTATCGATAACGAAGCTCTCTACGACATTTGCTTCAGAACATTGAAGTTGACCACCCCAACCTACGGAGACTTGAACCATCTTGTATCGGCCACCATGTCTGGTGTGACCACTTGTCTCCGATTCCCTGGTCAGTTGAATGCTGATCTCCGTAAATTGGCTGTCAACATGGTACCATTCCCCCGTCTCCATTTCTTCATGCCAGGTTTCGCTCCATTGACCTCCCGTGGTAGCCAACAATACAGAGCTTTGACTGTGCCTGAGCTCACCCAACAAATGTTCGATGCCAAGAACATGATGGCCGCCTGTGACCCACGTCATGGACGTTACCTCACTGTTGCTGCTATCTTCAGAGGAAGAATGTCAATGAAGGAAGTCGATGAACAGATGTTGAACGTACAGAACAAAAACAGCAGCTACTTCGTTGAATGGATCCCAAACAACGTCAAGACAGCTGTCTGTGACATCCCACCACGAGGTTTGAAAATGTCCGCCACATTCATTGGCAACAGCACAGCCATCCAGGAATTGTTCAAGCGTATCTCTGAGCAGTTCACTGCTATGTTCAGGCGTAAGGCTTTCTTGCATTGGTACACTGGTGAAGGTATGGACGAGATGGAATTCACTGAGGCTGAATCCAACATGAACGACTTGGTCTCTGAATACCAACAGTACCAGGATGCCACAGCCGAGGAGGAGGGAGAGTTTGACGAGGATGAAGGGGAAGCAGACGAAATGTGATGAACTTTTAACTTGACACTTGATATTCTTTATTTCGTACCAATTCACAAAGTATTAAGTTACATTTTCAAGACTTCTACAATTTAACGGCTTTTGTTACATTGGTTTCATATAACATGATATTGAATGAATCTAGTCAGTGACTTACATTTGTTGAAGCTGTTGTTGACAAAGCTGACAAACATTGCTTTACTTCTCTCATCTCTTACTTTCAACTCTTTTTCGTGATTTGTGACATGGACTGTCACTGTTAATGATCTGAAATAAAATAAAAATACTCTGTACAACATGTTTATTTGGTTATTTGTTATTGGCATTCAGATATCCTGGGTTACTGCCTGACATTAGCTTATTTTTTACAATGTGGTGATATCAATGTAGATGTTGCATGGAACACAATATGCATGTATATCAAAATACAGGTTTCGAGAGTATTTGTTGGCAATTGAACGCAGGTTATTATGCCAATGATCATGATTTAAGGCGAAATTTGCTTTTTAGCAAAATGTTTGAGACTACATACTATTATAGCAAGGTGAAATGTACACTGTTTTTATCGTTATACAGTCCTTCATCTATAACTGCAACAATTGTGTAAACTTGTTGAAAAATAATTTAAGTTATTTGAACTTTTGGTACTGTCAAATTGAACATGTACTGTAAATCGGGCTAATTGCTCGATCGTTAATTTTACAAAAGAAATGCATGGATACAAAGATGAATTTTATCCAAAAAACCAGGGATGTGCACGGAAAATCATTGGTACAGAAATTGTAATGCCATTTACAGCGAGCAAGTGTTTTACTTCAGATAAATTTCAAGGTTCATTTTGAGACTTCAGTTTTATGAAACTTTGGCCTGATTTTCATTCTTTACACCGGCAGTTCTACACAATGACAAATACCTCTAGGTATGTTATATACATGATAAATGTGGTGCGTTTTCTCGTGCTTGCATGCATTTACTCGTGCACAGTAAAAAACAACACGTACTCTGGAAGCTTTTACAAGGCCGTGATAAATTACTCGCCAGATTATCGATGTATGGGTTAGACAACGAGTGGCGTTGTATATATACTCTACGCCATTAAAGACGGAACTAAATTGTCTGCGTCAACACGGTGACATTATAAAGGAATAATTGAATGTTAGTTGGCAAACATAATTTCATAAACTTAATCTGACAGTTACATGCAATATGAATACTAGGACCATGCTTTCTTTTTGATGAATGATATACACTAGGCACAAAATGAAGTCCAAGTGACATAGTTGCGTTTTTAATGGCGTTAAGTATAGAATAGACACGACTGATAACGAGTTTTTCCTGTAAGAAAGTGAGAGCTTTCAATTTCGGAAGCCGGGCTAACAGAAAGAAATAGATAACCGGTGCCTTCTGGCAATTTCAAATATGAATTCCAATGGCTATTTTAGCTAACAGATGAACATTTCCAGATGGAGACTGCAAAACGGTGTTAACGAAGAAAGCATCACATACCGGTGTGCTTGTCTGAATAAATAACACGCATTATCTACTGAGAGTCGAGTCAACATTTCGGGACCGCTGGTGATTTTAAGAAATGACGTGTACATGACAGACGTATGATAGTGGGTCCTAACCAGCATCTTGCAGTGTGACTCAAATAGCAACATCGAAACACTTAACACAAGTATCGGTGCAAAGCGTGGCTATTTGCAATATGAAAGCAAACTAAAGACTATATTGTGGTTTCTATAGATTAAAGGAAGATACAAATTCAAGCGTTCGATACATATATTTCCTATGCTGGCGCTCATTCGGAGCGAAGGTCAGGATAGAAAATACATTTGAATTTGTAGTTTTGGAAACATGTAAGAAAAGCGACAATACATTGTAGAGTACGTTATTTTGTATGATGTATTCTCATATTTATCACTAAGGATATTTTGTAAAAAAAATCAGTCTATGTACCTTTAAAATTAGGATCGTCCTTTGAACTCTTAAAACGCATACCGCACAACATATTAAAGTTGGATGTATATGATTTATATAAAAATAATGAACTTTTTAAAAGGTCAGTTTATATCATCGGATTTACAAGTGAGCCATTTACCATAAAGTCAAATACATATCATTTCAAGTTTATTTCGGTATTTAGAAATGTTGGATACGTGTGTGTGTGTGTACGTTGCTGAGTAACTGACATATCGAGGGCTCAATGCAACAATGTCGTAACTCCTATTCACATATATAGGAGTTACGACATTGTTGCGTTGAGCCCTCGATATGTACCTCTAGTATATTAAACACTTTCTCTCCATCCAAGACCGTTTTACTGATGGTATAAGTACTCATAGTCTCTCTATTTGTCATCATAGGAGTAACCCTGTGCTGTTTAAAATTAGAATTATATATTATGAGATGGTGTGGTATTATGTTAACAGTAGCGGCCCAGGGATAATGGGGATATGTTTGGTAAGTATGGGGTTTTAAGTATACACATTTTGTCTACATAGAATCCTGCAGATAACAACAATGTTCAATTCAAGACGGTATCATACTTTTGTGCATACATCTAAACAGTTATTTCAATGCGAACCGGACCCGTCCCTGCTAAATCACCGTAATGAAGGTATAAAGTTCGACGCAGCACGTCACCGTGCGGAACGAAATAAAAATATCTTGCCGATGAAATATTCATATATTTATGTTGCTTATGCACTAAAAGATACTATCAATCATAAAATAATTTATATCATTTTAAAAAGGAAACATTGAAGTTTGTGCTCATATGTGAATAAATTATGTGAATTAAATAATAAAAACATTATGATAATTTAAAAAACTGTTTACTCTTTATTTCTATAGCCACAAATTGAGCGGAATGACAAATCGATACCGCCGATAGCGTATTTTCAAGGGAGACAATTTCATCAATAAGCCAGCGATTTGCTTGGGATTTCTGGCAATGACAATGTAAAAGTTGAGAAATTTTGCTGTACAATCTTCAAAATTAATAATAGTATATTGTGTATTTCTATTCATGTCCGAGTCCTTAGGCAAACGGTGTTTCAACTACACAATTTTCAGCGGTAGATGCTTGTGGATGATTAAACTTTTAGAACATTTTCTGAACATTTAGTTATGTGCTCAATAAGATCTATTATACTTTGACTTTCTATTATTCTCTATACAGTCAAACCTGTGTTAAAGACCACCTGCGAACAAATACCACTATTGCAAAACCTGTCTGAAAAGACCACCAATTTTATCTCCCATCACACCATTTTCAATGATATTTAATCTGTTAATAGAGACCACCTGTAAACAAAGACCACATTTTGCTGTTCCCATGGGTGGTCTTTACAGACAGGTTTGACTGTATGCCTTTAAATTTCTACTACCGCATTATTTTAGACGTTTATTAACTCTGAAAGAAATATATAAGGAAACGTAAGTTAAACTGTTTTCGTAAATAATTAACTCACTAGTGCAGCTGGAAAATCAATCTAATGGCGCTCTGTTCATACATTGGCATAGCAGATCTTGTTGCAACATGTTGGGCAGGGATGTGCGGCCATGCTCACTGGTATGATACAATATGGGAGTACTTGTTGGTTCGGTCATAGGTTTGAATCTGCTACGAGACAATTTGTTCAGAAACAATCACTGGATGCTAACATACCATGAGACGTTTAATTCCTCACACAAAACACGCAATTATAAAGACAAATTAGATATATGTTGGGTAGAGGTGTCATGATATATGTGCATCCAAACTGTATTGTACCACGATATCACGGACATGTTTTAAATATTATTTCTGCTGTCTGCTGGAAAGTTACAGACCACAACCTATAACATAAACAAAGTATCTACAGTTGTCATGAAAGCCTTAAATTTGTAAAACACTGAATGACAACCGTGAAGTTTTAGGTTTTGTAACACATTTGAAAAGTTTGGAGTTAAATAAATGCGATGAAGTAAGAACAAAATCAACAGTCATAGCTCTGGTTAAGGAAGCAATATAATGTGGTACATAAATAATTGCGACGCGTGTCTTAAGTACGTATTGCAATCTATCGTGGTACGCCTCATGTCACGGTATCACGTCACCCCTACGTTGTTGGGACAGGACATTATATGAAAGTGATGTAAACAACTGAACACATTACACCGTGGAACAATGAATACTTGAATACTATTGTTCATTATAAATATTTCCTTTGGAATAAGTGCATATACTACAGATAATTGTCCTCATCCTCGTTACAAACGATACACCACTCAAGTGGTTATATATGGTCTATTATACATGTATCTATACATTTCCACATATTAGCATGTGTTTTACAATATACATTCACGTGCTCATGGTCTTCTTTCTGTATTGAATAGTGGGTGTATTAAAATTGTTTCATAATGTTTCTTATGTTGATATTTTGTGTTCATGGTAGACTTGAAGATCGACAATGCTAATCAATGATCAAAATCTTGGGTCACAACCTTTCCAGAGCGGCCTCTCTTGGATCACAACCTCTCCAGAGCGGCCTATCTTGGATCACAACCTTTCCAGAGCGGCCTCTTTGGTCACAACCTTTCCAGAGCGGCCTCTCTTGGGTCATAACCTTTCCAGAGCGGCCACTCTTGAGCAACGACCTCTCTTCAACAACATAATAACTTTTTTCCTGTGGTGATAGTTTACTACCAATTTAACCTCTCGACAACCCCTCAACCGCAACCAAACGTTGCGTCTTTTAGACTTGTTCATCTGTGTTGAAAGACGCTGTGTTTATGTGTGCTGAAAGACGATGTGTTTATATGTGCTGAGAGACGCTGCGTTTATGTGTGCTGAGAGACGATGTGTTTATGTGTGCTGAGAGAAGCTGTGTTTATGTGTGCTGAGAGACGATGTGTTTATGTGTGATGAGAGACGATGTGTTTATGTGTGCTGAGAGACGCTGCGTTTATGTGTGCTGAGAGACGATGTGTTTATGTGTGCTGAGAGACGCTGCGTTTATGTGTGCTGAGAGACGCTGTATTTATGTGTGCTGAGAGACGATGTGTTTATGTGTGCTGAGAGACGATGTGTTTATGTGTGCTGAGAGACGATGTGTTTATATGTGCTGAGAGACGATGTGTTTATGTGTGCTGAGAGACGATGTGTTTATGTGTGCTGAGAGACGCTGTGTTTATGTGTGCTGAGAGACGCTGTGTTTATGTGTGCTGAGAGACGATGTGTTTATGTGTGCTGAGAGACGATGTGTTTATGTGTGCTGAGAGGAGACGCTGTGTTTATGTGTGCTGAGAGACGCTGTGTTTATGTGTGCTGAGAGACGATGTGTTTATGTGTGCTGAGAGACGCTGTGTTTATGTGTGCTGAGAGACGATGTGTTTATGTGTGCTGAGAGACGCTGTGTTTATGTGTGCTGAGAGACGATGTGTTTATGTGTGCTGAGAGACGCTGCGTTTATGTGTGCTGAGAGACGCTGTATTTATGTGTGCTGAGAGACGATGTGTTTATGTGTGCTGAGAGACGATGTGTTTATGTGTGCTGAGAGACGATGTGTTTATGTGTGCTGAGAGACGATGTGTTTATGTGTGCTGAGAGACGCTGTGTTTATGTGTGCTGAGAGACGCTGTGTTTATGTGTGCTGAGAGACGCTGTGTTTATGTGTGCTGAGAGACGATGTGTTTATGTGTGCTGAGAGACGCTGTGTTTATGTGTGCTGAGAGACGCTGTGTTTATGTGTGCTGAGAGACGATGTGTTTATGTGTGCTGAGAGACGCTGTGTTTATGTGTGCTGAGAGACGATGTGTTTATGTGTGCTGAGAGACGATGTGTTTATGTGTGCTGAGAGACGCTGTGTTTATGTGTGCTGAGAGACGCTGTGTTTATGTGTGCTGAGAGACGATGTGTTTATGTGTGCTGAGAGACGCCGTGTTTATGTGTGCTGAGAGACGATGTGTTTATGTGTGCTGAGAGGCGATGTGTTTATGTGTGCTGAGAGACGCTGCGGTTATGTGTGCTGAGAGACGCTGCGGTTATGTGTGCTGAGAGACGATGTGTTTATGTGTGCTGAGAGACGATGTGTTTATGTGTGCTGAGAGACGATGTGTTTATGTGTGCTGAGAGACGATGTGTTTATGTTAGCTGAGAGACGATGTGGTTGTCTGTGCTGAGAGACGCTGTATTTATCTATGCTGAGATACCATGTGGTTATATGTGCTGTGAGATCCGGTGTTTACAATGTGGCTATTCAAGTGCAACTCTCTCCCGTTTCATTTTTACCACTACGAGTCTCGATTGTTATGTGTCATTATTTGTTTTTATTAGACGCGGCCAGGCGCATAGCGTTCCATACTTGATTTGTTCGAGTAAATTTGATAATGATATGATCAACATAAAAATAAACAAAATACATGTATATTTTAAATAAAAAGTTTATTTCTTGAGTGATTCGATTTTTTTAAACAATAAAAACAACTACACGATAGTGATATCTATATGTAAGTATATATATGTTCGTTTCTGGTGCTTTTTTGTAACAGGGGGTTAAGTGACATATGAACAGCAAGGATCATAAAGTAACTAATCCGGCTATCATGGTGGAGGAAGACCCCCCAAGGCGTAAAGCAAGGTAGAACCACTGACCCTCCGTAAGCCAGCTGGAGAACTACTAGTAACATACTTCTATATATAGGGTGGGATTCGAATCCGCAGCTGTGTTCTGGTGCTTAACTATTGTATTGAATTATTTATAGAATGTGTGCTTGTTTATATCAATATCCCATTCTAAAACAATCGGTTGTTGTACAGCAAGCCACGACGCCAATATATGTGTTCTCGTATTATTGAATAACAATACATGTACATGTAATTTCTGAAGGTAAATAACCAGTACTAGTAAGACATTCAGTAGGTAACGAAAGTACCCGTGTAGGCGGAGCTGTAAAGTTACATCGTCGACTGAACTACATGTATTTCTAAATGGTGTCCGTCACAGACTATTTGACTCAATGTTGAGGAACTAAATATGCTATATACAATATATAGCATACATGTGAAACATTAGTCTTCTTCTTGCATTTCTTCATCCTCTTCCTCGTCAAACTCTCCCTCCTCCTCGGCTGTGGCATCCTGGTACTGTTGGTATTCAGAGACCAAGTCGTTCATGTTGGATTCAGCTTCAGTAAATTCCATCTCGTCCATACCTTCACCAGTGTACCAATGCAAGAAAGCCTTACGCCTGAACATAGCAGTGAATTGCTCAGAGATACGCTTGAACAATTCCTGAATAGATGTGCTGTTTCCGACGAAAGTGGCAGCCATCTTAAGACCTCGTGGTGGGATGTCACAGACAGCTGTCTTGACGTTGTTGGGGATCCATTCAACAAAGTAGCTGCTGTTCTTGTTCTGGACATTCAACATCTGTTCATCGACTTCCTTCATGGACATACGTCCACGGAACATGGCAGCAACGGTGAGGTAACGTCCGTGACGTGGGTCACAGGCAGCCATCATGTTCTTGGCATCGAACATTTGTTGGGTGAGCTCGGGAACCGTAAGTCCACGATACTGCTGACTACCACGTGACGTCAATGGAGCAAATCCAGGAATGAAGAAGTGGAGACGGGGGAATGGTACCATGTTGACGGCCAATTTACGGAGATCAGCGTTCAACTGACCAGGGAATCGGAGACAAGTGGTCACACCAGACATGGTGGCGGACACAAGATGGTTCAAGTCACCGTATGTTGGGGTGGTCAACTTCAATGTTCTGAAGCAAATGTCGTAGAGAGCCTCGTTATCAATACAGAAAGTTTCATCTGTGTTCTCGACAAGCTGGTGGACGGACAGGGTGGCGTTGTATGGTTCAACAACAGTATCAGACACCTGTAATACATACAACAACAAATCGTGACTTGTTGCAATCAAAATTATTTTGCAGATATGACCAATATATTATTATAAATCAATCAAACAATAATATTATGATTGGTCAGTAAAAGTTTCAACACAGATGGCTTAATTTGTTTTAATAAATTTGAATCAAAGCATTAAATTATGCTAATATTTTGTTCATTTGTTTACCTAATTTCCTATAGTTAAATATCAATAAAAATGCATTAACAAAGAATGAACTCATAATGTATTGATCCGATTTTATTAAAGAAAGATGTTTGTACATCATAAAATAAAATAAAAGTTTTTTAACAATCGGACTATTTTACAAGTTTTGTCTGTTAGTTGAATGTTAAAAAAAGATATTTTCATCGGTTATATATGGTGGCATATTACTGCCACCAGTTAGCATGATAGCGTTCGCGAATAAATTCGTGTTAACCACTTAATTATTACGATAATTATCTAGCTATCTAGTTAATATTCGTGATAAATTTACTGAGCCAAAAATGAATAAGTGGTAACACGAATCTTAAGTGAAATTCGCGAATTTGAGTTATTAAGTAACATAATAAGTGGTCAACTAGATAAGATTCGTGTTACCACTTACATGTAGAAGTCAAAAACGCCTTTATAAATAAGTGGTAACACGAATCTTAAGTGAAATTCGCGAATTTGAGTTATTAAGTAACATAATAAGTAGTCAACTAGATAAGATTCGTGTTGCCACTTAAATCTAGTGTAATACATCCTAAAAATGTAAGAGGTGGCAGTTATGGGCACTTTCAAGCCTTTTTCTAGTTGTATGATATTTATCTTACCGAAAATTTATCACGAATATTAACTAGATAGCTAGATAATTATCGTAATAATTAAGTGGTTAACACGAATTTATTCGCGAACGCTATCATGCTAACTGGTGGCAGTAATATGCCACCATAGTTATACATTGCAATAATTCTTATATAAGAGATGTTTAGCCAATGTAACAACAATACTAGATGAAGCCAATTCGAACATTTTATGTTCAGATGAGCCAGATACATCTTTAACATTGAGGGATCGACTGTCCACAGGTGGACAAATCTCGTACCTTTGGAGATGGTACAACAGAGAATGTTGTCATGATTCTGTCCGGGTACTCCTCCCGAATCTTGCTGATGAGCAATGTACCCAGGCCTGCACCGGTACCACCACCGAGGGAGTGTGTGAGTTGGAATCCCTGAAGACAGTCACAGCTCTCAGCTTCCTTTCTGACAACATCAAGTACGGAGTCTACAAGCTCAGCACCTTCTGTGTAATGACCCTTGGCCCAGTTGTTACCTGCACCACTCTGTCCAAAGACAAAGTTGTCTGGTCTGAAGATTTGACCGAATGGTCCGGACCTGACAGAGTCCATAGTTCCTGGCTCAAGGTCGACAAGGACAGCACGGGGAACATACTTACCACCTGAAATAGAAGAATGCTGGTCAATATACTTCATATACAGTAATACATCAATAATAAGAACACCATTTGGACCATTACCCTTGAAAACTGGTCTTCCTATTGAGGTGGTCTTAATATTGAGGTTGAATAAAAGACAAAAAGTGAAAATGAACTTGAAAATTGTGTTCTTATCATTGAGATGGTCTTATTTTTGAGGTGGTCTTATTATTGAGGTGGTCTTATTATTGAGGTGGTCTTTAAGTGAGGTAAGCTGAATTACACGTACAATTGAATTGTATTAGTAAGCCCTGTAATGTTATACGTAGAAATAATAGTTTACCGAAAATGTTTCACTGCTGTTCAAGTAACCTTTATACATGTAGTTACGGGTTTGTTTTCTAAGCAAAATATATTCGAAGGATATAAGACTGAAACATGGGTAATTTGTAATAGTAGTGTTCAACGGGATGCATGAATACAACAACTTTATAAAGCATATTTGACAAAACACGAATGCGAATTACTTGCCCGTAGCTTCGTTAAAGTAGACATTGACTCTCTCCAGCTGGAGGTCAGAATCTCCCTGATAGGTGCCAGTAGGAGTTATTCCATGCTCATCGGAGATCACTTCCCAGAACTGAAAATCATCGGAATTTAATTTATAGCATTGGGTGAAAAATGAAGCTCTCTCAAAAGAATCACATGGATTCAACAATTTCTCATCTTGAAGGAACTGAACTGTGCGCTGTTATTGAATAATTAACAGTAAAATTATCGCTTCAATTTCATAAGGCGCCTTCCTTGTAACTATTGATCAGTGCATTGCAAACTATGAGTCAGACAAACGTCTGATGTTGCTAAATATTGAGCATTATGAAGACACAACATCACATACAAGACTTTGATCGACACGACTGTATAAATTATAAATAGAGTAGAGTATATTTCTGACGCAGTATGTTACACTTTCAGTCAGTCATTTTGAATATATTGTTGGTCTTTCGGAACAACATATATTTCTCGAAATTGCAAAATTCCAACCTATTGATTTCAATTTATCTCTACATCAGTTCTTTTCATTAACAATACGAGATGTTTCATAAAACGAATATCGTAAACGATGTGATGACAATGAACTCTGTTCGATATACAGAAAAACCTCACTAGAGCGGCCCTGTCTTTCACAATCTATACAATACAATCTACAGCCAATGTTACATCTCCATGGCAACTACCTCTCAACAACGGCGGAAACATGGTTTGCATCTCCAAACGGGCGTTGCTATGGAGACGTTTCACTGTAAATATGCTGCTAAATCACGTGACACGATCAAACCATGTACTAATTAACACTGAGTTATTTAAGTATGGACAGTATTTGGAATTCCGGGATTGTTTCCAGCCCGAAGGCCACACCTCTTACAAGTCTGTTATGTTTAAGTTATATATCTCGGGAGTGACCGTTTCCAAGGCACAACCTGACTAGAAGTCATGCCGCTCATAGTTCCAACCAAGCTAAGGAAATGTCGTCTCTGGCGCACTAGTACGGGGCATGGAAGTTATGCCTACCCAGTTTCGTCAGTTCAAGGCATGGAGCAATGTTTATTAGAACTGTTCAGTAACATATACATTATTCCAGTAACATATAGGCCTAGTCAATTCAAAATATTACAACTCTTTATTGTTGATAACGTTTGAACGGCACCAACTATTCGTAAGCAACTGCATATGTTTTAATCAATTGTGGCAACAATTAGAAATATATGAATAATAAGTACAAATACTAATAAATATGTGGTAAAAAATAGAATGTGTCATACCTTGGCTCCTATCTGATTCCCACATTGTCCTGTCTGGATGTGTACAATTTCTCTCATCTTGATAGCAACACGTTGTAGAAAACTTTACTTTTCTTGACACAATGTCTACCTGCTTCAGTCTCCGTCTGCGGTGTGAGTAGCTCCATATACCGTGCACGCCGGACATAATTATGCAAACATATTTTTTCACTCCATGGAAACGAACCAACAGATCATTGATTATATTAAAATCAATCAAAATATCCAGAGTTGGGAGATGATAGACATCGTATATTGACGTGAAATACTGGTCGATAGAGATGATATCTGGAATGCTAAAAACTGACAATCCGTTGTCAGTTTTATTTTCAAAAGGGAAGGATGTGAATTATATATAAACAATGGATAATTTAAATATCCTCCTGAGATTTCTGGCCAGTTCCAAACATGACTTGCGCCCTATTAGCTCGCGTGAGGAATTTTACTTCTAATGAACAACTCATTTCACCCACGAATTCACTTAACTACAAAACAATAAATCTTGTTCATGGATTGTATAACTACTTGATTTTATAAGAAATCGATACATTTATATACTGCCTACAATTTTACTCAGCATATAAGTGATGATATTCTTCTTCTAGTCATACACATCTATTTGCTTAAAGTTCATTCCGGAAGTTTTACAGACCTCCATGTCTCCTGGCTCGTCTTGACCGGGGTATCTCATGATGAACACACGGGTATCTGAATGTTCTCCGCTGGACCTTTGCTTGTATAGACAATACATGCAGTAGTTGAATTCTTACTTTAGCTTGACCGTTATTTTCCATCGGTTGTGAAACAAGTTATTACAACTTATATGAATCTATCATGTATGCTTCCTAGGTTTCAAACCGGTACTCACGCCTAATTCAGTGAGTGTGCAGGCCGCGGAAGAACCTCACCTACGGCAAGATTCGAAGCCACGCCCCTTCGAATAGTGTCCGCTGATCCATCCCTAGTCCGTCATGTCTTCGCAATTTGCAGCAATCAAGTAGCAGGTTTTGTTCAAGCTTGCATTTTTTCGCTATCATTATGCAATCATGCTTAGTCTTTTTTCACGACAACCTGGACGGTTGTCAATATATCGAGATATAAGGACAACCAGCTGTTATGATACAGACATCTGATCACCGGTTGTCTTATATACATGAACGCTGCTATGGGATTTACAACCTCTTCTGCAAGTGACGTCATTTCAAGAAAACGCAACCTGTGATGTCACTATTTTCAAGCAGGAAACAATATTACTCCAAATGGTCACTTCGTTTTAATATTGCCATATGGGGCAAATATTGCTTAGGCTACTGTCAGTACATGGTGACGTCACATGTGACGTTTTCTGGAAATGACGTCACTTAAAGAAGAGGTTGGAAATCAGACAGCGGCGGCGCTCATAATACTGATATCAGAACTGATTGATATACCGGTACGTATATAACTTTGTCGTCAACATATTTCAAATTTGCATTTTGCACACAAGAATCTACCATACACGCTTGTATAATACGAGATTACAAAGTAGTGAGAAAAATGTACATGTATATGATAATTTTATGTTACTGCATTACGTACTAGGGTTGAGATGAAGATTTATTTTTCACAGCAAGTGGAGCGTCACGGTAAGAAATCACCGAGGCTTAAATAAACGCTTTAAATATTCATTTAAAATCCCATAAATAATATCTACACTATACAACATAAGATACAATGTACTAACATGTTTACTATCATACTTTTAGTCTAGGTTAACATACCAAGGCAAGTTATTACAAACGATAAAGCCATAAATTATACACTGTACGAGATACATATAGTTATTGTTTATGCTTATGGAGGCAATCCTCCTCTAATACAATAACGAGGTGGCATTGAAATTGTGATTTAAAATAAAATCTAAAATAAATAACTGACACGAATTTTTCTCTCCACAAGAAGGATTACAGATGCCGCCATTGTTAAATACTTGTTCTGTAGTCAGAATAATGAGGGATTACGGTAAAACGAAGACTTGGAACTCAAGCTCCAACCACACAAACATGGTCATTTATACGGCCCGAGGTAAACAGTTAGACAGTTTAAGCCAGCCCATGCCATACAGACCTGCGCCAGTCCTACCTAAAAGACATCATACAGATCTGTAGCAAACAGTCTTACCTAACCCAGGTCATACAGATCTGCAGCAAATAACCTTACCTAACTAAGGTCATATAGATCTGTAGCAAACAGCCTAACCTAACCAAGGTCATACAGATCTGTAGCAAACAGCCTAACCTAACTAAGGTCATATATATCTGTAGCAAATAGCCTTACCTACCCAAGGCCATACAGATCTGTAGCAAACAGCCTTACCTAACCAAGGTCATACAGATCTGTAGCAAACAGCCTTACCTACCCAAGGTCATACATATCTGTGGCAGACAGCCTTAACTAACCAAGGTCATATAGATCTGCAGCAAATAGCCTTACCTACCCAAGGCCATACAGATCTGTAGCAAACAGCCTTACCTAACCAAGGTCATACAGATCTGTAGCAAACAGCCTAACCTAACCAAGGTCATACAGATCTGTAGCAAACAGCCTAACCTAACTAAGGTCATATAGATCTGTAGCAAATAGCCTAACCTAACCAAGGGCATACATATCTGTAGCAGACAGCCTTAACTAACCAAGGTCATACAGATCTGTAGCAAATAGCCTAACCTAACCAAGGTCATATAGATATGTAGCAAATAGCCTAACCTAACCAAGGTCATAAAGATCTGTAGCAAACAGCCTAACCTAACCAAGGTCATACAGATCTGTAGCAAACAGCCTAACCTAACTAAGGTCATATAGATCTGTAGCAAATAGCCTAACCTAACCAAGGGCATACATATCTGTAGCAGACATCCTTAACTAACCAAGGTCATACAGATCTGTAGCAAACAGCCTAACCTAACTAAGGTCATATAGATATGTAGCAAATAGCCTAACCTAACCAAGGGCATACATATCTGTAGCAGACAGCCTTAACTAACCAAGGTCATATAGATCTGCAGCAAATAGCCTTACCTAACCAAGGTCATACAGATCTGTAGCAAACAGCCTTACCTAACCAAGGTCATATAGATCTGCACCAAATAGCCTTACCTAACCAAGGTCATACAGATCTTTAGCAAATAGCATTACCTAACCAAGGTCATACAGATAGGTAGCAATTGATCTTACCCAACTAAGAACATACAGATCTGTAGCAAATAACCTTACCTAACCAATGCCATATATATCTGTAGCAAATGCCTTACCTAACCCAGGTCATACAGATTTGTAGCAAATAGCCTTACCAAACCAAGGTCATACAGATTTGTAGCAAATAGCCTTACCAAACCAAGGTCATACAGATTTGTAGCAAATGCCTTACCTAACCAAGGTCATACAGATTTGTAGCAAATAGCCTTACCAAACCAAGGTCATACAGATCTATCGCAAACAGCATTACCTACCCCAGGTCATACAGATTTATAGCAAACAGCCTTACATACCACAGGTCATATAGAGCTGTAGCAAACAGCTTCCACTACCCAAGGCCAAATAGATATGTTGCAAACAGCCTCACCTACCCCAGGTCATTCAGATTTGTAGCAAACAGCCTCACCTACCCCAGGTGATATAGATCTGTAGCAAACAGCCTCACCTACCCCAGATCATAAAGATCTGTAGCAAACAGCCTCACCTATCCCAGGTCATATATATCTGTAGCAAACAGCCTCACCTATCCCAGGTCATATATATCTGTAGCAAACAGCCTCACCTATCCCAGGTAATATAGATCTGTAGCAAACAGGCACACCTACCCCAGGTCATATAGATCTGTAGCAAACAACCTCACCTATCCCAGGTCATATATATCTGTAGCAAACAGCCTCACCTACACCAGGTCATATATATCTGTAGCAAACAGCCTCACCTACACCAGGTCATATATATCTGTAGCAAACAGCCTCACCTACACCAGGTCATATATATCTGTAGCAAACAGCCTCACCTACACCAGGTCATATATATCTGTAGCAAACAACCTCACCTATCCCAGGTCATATATATCTGTAGCAAACAGCCTCACCTACACCAGGTCATATATATCTGTAGCAAACAGCCTCACCTACACCAGGTCATATATATCTGTAGCAAACAACCTCACCTATCCCAGGTCATATATATCTGTAGCAAACAGCCTCACCTATCCCAGGTCATATATATCTGTAGCAAACAGCCTTACCCACCCCAGGTCATATATATCTGTAGCAAACAGCCTTACCCACCCCAGGTCATATATATATGTAGCAAACAGCCTCACCTACACCAGGTCAAACATATCTGTAGCAAACAGCCTCACCTACCCCAGGTCATATAGATCTGTAGCAAACAGCCACACCTACCCCATCTCATATAGATCTGTAACAAATAACCATACATACCCCTAGTCATATAAATATGTAGCAGTCAGACTTACCCACCCCAGGTCATATTTATCTGTAGCAAACAGCCTCACCTACCCCAGGTCATATAGATCTGTAGCAAACAGCCTAACCTAACCAAGGTCATACAGATCTGTAGCAAACAGCCTAACCTAACTAAGGTCATATAGATCTGTAGCAAATAGCCTAACCTAACCAAGGGCATACATATCTGTAGCAGACATCCTTAACTAACCAAGGTCATACAGATCTGTAGCAAACAGCCTAACCTAACTAAGGTCATATAGATATGTAGCAAATAGCCTAACCTAACCAAGGGCATACATATCTGTAGCAGACAGCCTTAACTAACCAAGGTCATATAGATCTGCAGCAAATAGCCTTACCTAACCAAGGTCATACAGATCTGTAGCAAACAGCCTTACCTAACCAAGGTCATATAGATCTGCACCAAATAGCCTTACCTAACCAAGGTCATACAGATCTTTAGCAAATAGCATTACCTAACCAAGGTCATACAGATAGGTAGCAATTGATCTTACCCAACTAAGATCATACAGATCTGTAGCAAATAACCTTACCTAACCAATGCCATATATATCTGTAGCAAATGCCTTACCTAACCCAGGTCATACAGATTTGTAGCAAATAGCCTTACCAAACCAAGGTCATACAGATTTGTAGCAAATATCCTTACCAAACCAAGGTCATACAGATTTGTAGCAAATGCCTTACCTAACCAAGGTCATACAGATTTGTAGCAAATAGCCTTACCAAACCAAGGTCATACAGATCTATCGCAAACAGCATTACCTACCCCAGGTCATACAGATTTATAGCAAACAGCCTTACATACCACAGGTCATATAGAGCTGTAGCAAACAGCTTCCACTACCCAAGGCCAAATAGATATGTTGCAAACAGCCTCACCTACCCCAGGTCATTCAGATTTGTAGCAAACAGCCTCACCTACCCCAGGTGATATAGATCTGTAGCAAACAGCCTCACCTACCCCAGATCATATAGATCTGTAGCAAACAGCCTCACCTATCCCAGGTCATATATATCTGTAGCAAACAGCCTCACCTATCCCAGGTCATATATATCTGTAGCAAACAGCCTCACCTATCCCAGGTCATATATATCTGTAGCAAACAGCCTCACCTATCCCAGGTCATATATATCTGTAGCAAACAGCCTTACCCACCCCAGGTCATATATATCTGTAGCAAACAGCCTTACCCACCCCAGGTCATATATATATGTAGCAAACAGCCTCACCTACACCAGGTCATACATATCTGTAGCAAACAGCCTCACCTACCCCAGGTCATATAGATCTGTAGCAAACAGCCGCACCTACCCCATCTCATATAGATCTGTAACAAATAACCATACATACCCCTAGTCATATAAATATGTAGCAGTCAGACTTACCCACCCCAGGTCATATTTATCTGTAGCAAACAGCCTCACCTACCCCAGGTCATATAGATCTGTAGCAAACAGCCTCACCTATCCCAGGTCATATAGATCTGTAGCAAACAGCCACACCTACCCCATCTCATATAGATCTGTAACAAATAACCATACATACCCCTAGTCACATAAATCTGTAGCAATCAGACTTACCCACCCCTTGTCATATAGATCTGTAGCAAACAGCCTTACCTGACCAAGGTCATACTTATATGTGGCAAACAGCCTTACCTTAGCAAGGACATATAGATCCGTAGCAAACAGCCTTACCTAACCCAGGTCATATAGATCTGAAGCAAACAGCCTTACCTGACCAAGGTCGTACATATATGTAGCAAACAGCCTAACCTAACCAAGGTCATGCAGATCTGTAGCAAATAGCCTCACCTATGCAAGGTCAATATCTGTAGCAAATAGCCTTACATACCCCAGGTCATATAGATCTGTAGCAAATAACCTTACCTACCCCAGGTCATATAGATCTGTAGCAAACAGCCTCACCTAACCAAGGTCATACAGATCTGTAGCAAACAGCTTCCGCTACCCCAGGCCATTGTATATGTTGCAAACAGCCTCACCTACCCCAGGTCATAATGATATGTAGCAAACAGCCTCACCTAACCAAGTACATTCAGATTTGTAGCAAACAGCCTCACCTACCCCAGGTCATAATGATATGTAGCAAACAGCCTCACATAACCAAGGTCATACAGATCTGTAGCAAACAGCCTTACCTACCCCAGGTCATAATGATATGTAGCAAACAGCCTCACCTAACCAAGTACATTCAGATCATCTGTAGCAAACAGCCTCACCTACCCCAGGTCATAATGATATGTAGCAAACAGCCTCACCTAACCAAGTACATTCAGATCTGTAGCAAACAGCCTTACCGACCCCAGGTCATAATGATATGTAGCAAACAGCCTCACCTAACCAAGTACATTCAGATCTGTAGCAAACAGCCTTACCTACCCCAGGTCATAATGATATGTAGCAAACAGCCTCACCTAACCAAGGTCATACAATTCTGTAGCAAACAGCCTCACCTAACCAAGTACATTCAGATTTGTAGCAAACAGCCTCACCTAACCAAGTACATTCAGATTTGTAGCAAACAGCCTTACCTACCCCAGGTCATACAGATCTGTAGCAAACAGCCTTACCTACCCCAGGTCATATAGATCTGTAGCAAACAGCCTCACCTAACCAAGGTCATATAGTTATGTAGCAAACAGCCTTACCTAACCAAGGTCATACAGATCTGTAGCAAACAGCCTTACCTAACCAAGGTCATACAGATCTGTAGCAAACAGCCTTACCTGACCAAGGTCGTACAGATCTGTAGCAAACAGCCTTACCTGACCAAGGTCGTACAGATCTGTAGCAAACAGCCTCACCTACCCCAGGTCATAATGATATGTAGCAAACAGCCTCACCTAACCAAGTACATTCAGATTTGTAGCAAACAGCCTTACCTACCCCAGGTCATAATGATATGTAGCAAACAGCCTCACCTAACCAAGTACATTCAGATCTGTAGCAAACAGCCTCACCTACCCCAGGTCATAATGATATGTAGCAAACAGCCTCACCTAACCAAGTACATTCAGATCTGTAGCAAACAGCCTTACCTACCCCAGGTCATAATGATATGTAGCAAACAGCCTTACCTAACCAAGGTCATACAGATCTGTAGCAAACAGTCTTACCTAACCAAGGTCATACAGATCTGTAGCAAACAGCCTTACCTAACCAAGGTCATACAGATCTGTAGCAAACAGTCTTACCTAACCAAGGTCATACAGATCTGTAGCAAACAGTCTTACCTAACCCAGACCAAAGAGATTCATAGCAAACAACTTCCAATAAACCAGGTGATACAGGTCAGTAGCAATTTGGTGTGAACAAAGCTTTTTGATATTTTATTTCCAAAAGTTGGTCTGATCAGAAATGTTTGACATTCTATTTTATACCAAAGTAAGACACCTGTTTGATATTGATAAACAAGTAACATTAATCTTGTTAAGCAGAAACAAATGCAACACCATGTCATTGGTCCAATTGTTTTATTCAAATAAAATAAATTTCAGTAAAAAGATACTTTCATAAAAGTTTGTTACACATTTTTAAAATAAATACAATTTTTTTAGAAATAACAATACAATGATTCACTTTAAGTATAATGAGCAGATACAGAATCGCATCAGGAAACAAAGTTTCTATATAGCAATATGAGAATATTATTGAAATAATTGACAGATTAACTCAATTGAATCCTGACAGCAACATGCACATTGTTATTCATCATAAATTGTTACCATGGTAACAGTCTTAACAGTACAAATGATACCACAAAAATCAAATAGCACATTTATCTAAATAGAAGAAATATGTTTTCACAATATTTCAGCATAATGTCAGTTAGATATAGTCGAAGGTCAACAAACACAAAGCCTGTGGAACTGACAGAATAACAAATAGGTAAAAAACTCAAATAAAATTCTGGTATATAGGATATAATGGCACTAACAAATATGTGGTACATATAAAAGCAAAGATGGCACTCACTTAATGTATGAAAGTAAAGGTACATAGAACTATTGTTGACAATCATAAAGCCAGTAGTATGATCAGGTAGGAAATCTTAATGATGGCAATCATAATCTAATAATACAATCTGGTAAATAGGAGCACTTTAAAAAACTAGGAAAAACTAGGAAAACTAGGAAAAAATAGGGAAAAATAGGAATGCTGGAAAGCCTGATAGTACAAACAGTAGGAATCCTTAGCCAACAATACAATCAGGTAAATAGTAGAAACAATAGGAATTATAAGCCAACAATACAATCAGGTAAATAGTAGAAACAATAGGAATCCTAAGCCAACAATCAATACAATCAGGTAAATAGTAGAAACAGTAGGAATCCTAAGCCAACAATACAATCAGGTAAATAGTAGAAACAGTAGGAATCCTAAGCCAACAATACAATCAGGTAAATAGTAGAAACAGTAGGAATCCTAAGCCAACAATCAATATAATCAGGTAAATAGTAGAAACAGTAGGAATCATAAGCCAACAATACAATCAGGTAAATAGTAGAAACAGTAGGAATCCTAAGCCAACAATCAATACAATCAGGTAAATAGAAGAAACAGTAGGAATCATAAGCCAACAATCAATACAATCAGGTAAATAGTAGAAACAGTAGGAATCATAAGCCAACAATACAATTAGGTAAATAATAGAAACAATAGGAATCATAAGCCAACAATACAATCAGGTAAATAGTAGAAACAATAGGAATCATAAGTCAACAATACAATCAGGTAAATAGTAGAAACAATAGGAATCATAAGTCAACAATACAATCAGGTAAATAGTAGAAACAATAGGAATCATAAGCCAACAATACAATCAAGTAAATAGTAGAAGCAGTATGAATCCTTAGCCAACAATACTATCTGGTAAATAGTAGAAACAGTATGAATCATAAGCCAACAATACACTCAGGTAAACAGTAGAAACAATAGGAATCATAAGCCAACAATACAATCAGGTAAATAGTAGAAACAGTAGGAATCCTAAGCCAACAATACAATCAGGTAAATAGTAGAAACAGTAGGAATCCTAAGCCAACAATACAATCAGGTAAATAGTAGAAACAATAGGAATCATAAGCCAACAATACAATCAGGTAAATAGTAGAAACAATAGGAATCCTAAGCCAACAATCAATACAATCAGGTAAATAGTAGAAACAGTAGGAATCCTAAGCCAACAATACAATCAGGTAAATAGTAGAAACAGTAGGAATCCTAAGCCAACAATACAATCAGGTAAATAGTAAAAACAAACGGAATCATAAGCCAACAATACAATCAGGTAAATAATAGAAACAATAGGAATCATAAGCCAACAATACAATCAGGTAAATAGTAGAAACAATAGGAATCATAAGCCAACAATACAATCAGGTAAATAGTAGAAACAATAGGAATCATAAGCCAACAATACAATCAGGTAAATAGTAGAAATGCTGGCAATCATATACTAACAATACAGTTACATAAATAGTTGAAATAATAAAACTTAAAAAGGATGTAGTAAATTCCAGTAAGAAGAAGAAATTTGGCACTCACAAAAGAATAAAATAAAGTAAAATAGCATACATGTTTGCATTCATAAACTGTTTGCATTCATAAAACACACACTAAGTCAGTTGCATAGCATAGTAATGTGGGTAAACAAAGCATAATGGCACTCATACAATTTTAGTACAACCGGTAATAAGCCAGCAAAACTAAGATGAAATAATTAGAAACAAAGATGGCAAAGACTTTCATGTCAATGGAATAAATAGCTGTAATGTTAGCATGCATGTAATCCACAGTAACATCAGATATAGTTTACAAGTCCAAGTTCAACGTAAGTTATCACTCTACGTAACTTACTTAACTACAGAATGACCTTTCAAGAGCAGACAACTTGAGCAACAACCACTCAACAACATTATCAGTGTGCCAGAAGTAAAACAGGCTACCCATACAATCTCTTTAGAGCAATAACCTCTAAACACAGGGGTGTTAATAGAGTCAAAACCTTAATCCTGAAAACTAAGCGTGGAATCAAAGAACTCATTCAATTACTTGTCCGCGGAACACTTTAGTTGTTATCGTATGCTTTTTTAAAAATACATTCGTACTCAATTCCGGTCGTTCAGTAGCAGATTCGCCCTGACCTCCATAAAAGTATTTATATCGATCTATGGGGCTCTGAATCCGGATATCCGGAATTTTGACACCCCTGTAAACAGCAGCCAATAGTACACATGGGTGTTGGTCTGGAGAGACTACTCTGTATATCTATCACATACATTTGTTCCCTTAAGAATATGCAAATATACACAAAATGTAGTAAAACATAAGATATAAGGAAAGACAGTTCATGGTTTGCATAGAACTTGAGCATCATATAGATTTGTATGACACAGAAAATAAAGTACATGTATGTGTATTGTGAAGTAAAATGCAGTACATGAATTGTAAAACCTCTTGAATGGATAGTAAAAATATAAAATTCAAAATACAAATAGTACATAACGTATATAATTTTACATTCTGAATGGTTCCATGAACATGAATTACTTACATCGAACTGAAAACAAGGATTACCTGGTAATACACATGCAACTGTAACTTTTACGATGGCAGATCCAGAGATCTGTGGACAGTGTTATGTGTGGTGTGTAGCGTAATTTGAGTATTTTGAAAACTCTATATGTATTATCACAATGAATACTAACTGTACAAGTGTGGCGTGACTTTGACGTCGTCACAACAAGGCAAGTTGCACCAGATCTTTCAACATGTACATATTAGTGTTATCATATTTTGGATGATAGTCAATGAAATTGCTTGAAAACATTCATGCCAAAAAACCGGATTCATTCAGGCCAAATGGAGGATCGTTCAGGCGGAATTTTCAAAATATTTGTTCATTTTAAATATGTTCTCATCAGTGTCCACAAGCCCCTGGGTCAGCCCTCATACAATGGAATGTAACAGATAAAAACATGATTAACAAGGTTCAAAAATCACATGTATGGTATACAATAAATGTCAGAAAGGAAAGTATAAAACAGAA
Source organism: Mactromeris polynyma (assembly GCA_032209605.1). Lineage (NCBI taxonomy): Eukaryota > Metazoa > Mollusca > Bivalvia > Venerida > Mactridae > Mactromeris > Mactromeris polynyma. Next base: position 10,851,949 of record JASFXZ010000006.1, on the reverse strand, counting down.
ACTTAAGAAAACACTATGTACAACATGACAAAACACACATAAAATACAAGCACTTGATGTACAACAATGTAAATTCAACAGGAATTATTACATTCTATAATGTTTACTGCAAACAGATTGGTAATTTGGTTAAATAAAAGCATCAAATGACCATTTTTCATAAAAAAGTGAACTGTTCACCATTCCTTCAAATAACATCAGTGTAATCCTGTTTTCTAGTTAATAATCCATAAAGTATTCCAGATAATACATAGCAGTGTCTACATCATTACGTATGTAATTTAATCAGTAATTTCTTTGAACCCCACTTATTCTGTATATTGCTACATTGCTGTTTGTTTGGGTATAAAATCATATTAACATATTATGAATTTGTATACACTGACTAAATAGTTCACAGCTTTGGATTAAGTCATTTTGCTTGGTCAGCTAATTTCAATGATTTACCTCGTAGATTAAACCAATTTATTACACATCAATTGTGAAATACGTTAGTACATCTTATATTAATCACTCCCGACGATTAGTTCCTGGTTTCCTGGCCAGTATTTGTGCCAACTATCAAGACCCTAAAGTATGCTGGTTAACCTTGTCAAAGACAAGATGACCGTCTGACCTAGGCCCAGGATTATAACGGATACTTACACTCAGCAAATTTACTCTCATCAGTCTGATAGTGGAAATCTGTGTGTGAAATATGTATGATACTGTTGCATGAGTGCTGAATATTTTATGTGACATGTTTTCACAGATTTGAGTGTAATGAGAGATCTGGAAGTAATTATTAAGTCCTGGGAGTGGAGAGTGGCCATAGAACCCAATAGTTACTCCCACGTCCAATAATCTGTCTAAAATCTCAAAGAAAATGGACCAAAAAGTATATTCAGCACCTGTTAGACATGTTCATGCATTTCCACTCTCAGATTAATAAGAGTGAATTTTGTGATATGGGATTGTCTTGGTGTAGGTGTTGAATGCAAGAATCGGTTATAATCTGGGGCCCTAGAATCAGGTACTCTACCCCTCGAACACTACACGTCCAATTTAACTCTTAAACCATGATACAGGTGCACAGTAATGCACCACTTGGTAATTGGGTAAAATGCCTATCAAAAACAACATGCATTACCTGGAATGGGAACCAATGACAACAAAAATATACAACTTAGAGCAACAAAATATTATGAAAACAACACTCTATTCCAGGTAATGAAACAGACTAATTTACAATGCTTATATTAGATGAGTTGAATATAAGTGCTAACAAGTAAAACAATTACTGATTTCGATATGCTGTATGTGGATGAATGAATGAATCTCCCTGCTATCACGAAAATATAAAAGTACAAATTTTAGAAAGAAATTATCTCTAAAAATACCTGATTTTTAGCATCACAGTATAAAATACTTCTTTGATTAATGAAGAAAACAATAATATTAAACATTCATCAGAATAAATGTTGATGGAAAGGTTACATTATAGAGATCAGTAACAATTTCTGAGTAGGGTTTAGCACTAACGATTATTGTTCAAGGGAGGCAACTATAGCATACTGGCTATGCATCATGGATTCTAAATAATGGATCATTTTTTCACACCTAAAATAAGCACATCAATTTGGATTCTGGATTTGTTATAACATGTAAATTAAGAATAATACTGTAAGAACATAAGGTAAAGATTACTTAAAAATCACATTTAGATATTATTCATACAATTATGTACATTACAAGCGAAACAGCATATAATAATACAAGTTAGTAAAATTTCAAAAAAGTTAAAAACAATGATACTTAACAACATATTAGTAAAACACAGAAATTCTATAAAACATTATAAAAAGTATACAAAGGCACATAGAGTCTTAGACAATGACAGGTCATTTATATAAGCATACAAAGTTTGACCTGTTTTTATAGACAATGGCACGTAGAGTCTTAAACAATGGCAGGTCATTATATAAGCATACAAAGTTTGACCTGTTTTATAGACAGACGTGAACTGAGATCAGAAATTCGTATTAATCTCACAAGGTTGGAATTTCCAGCATTAAACAAGCGATAAATGTGAAAGTTGTCTTTCTGCTCTTCCGCGAATCTGATCTGATGAATTGATATCGGGAACACCTCCTTGTTGTTGGAGCATGTGCTCTTCACTTCAATGTATTCATTCCTTTTCTTCCCATCAGCGTACTGAACCTCAAAATCGTACGGACTACCGATCTCACTTTCTTCATTTTTCCATTTAAAATCTTCAATTTCTCCCAATTCTTTCTGATGTTTCAAGTACTCAGCTACGAGTGCCTCTCCCCAGCGACCGATCTCTTTCAAACCAGCATCTTCTTCTAAGGTGAAGGTCACATACTTGCAAAGGTCACCTGATGAACCAAGGTCATCAAAAGAATATTCTGTAGCTGATCGACTCCATGCAGGATCATCTACAGAAAAAAAAAATATTCCTTAATCATTATACAGTTGGAGCTCATTCATTGGGTCAGATTTTTCATTTCGAATAAAACAATAGCCCATTTCAATTGGACATGCCTAAGAAGATACATCGGACCTGATAATTATGTTTTAACGATTCTGTACATTCTGATGTGACATCATCATTTTGTAGCTTACTTTTGAATCTTGTCCTTAATATTGGAGTCGCTATAAAAAGAAAAGAAGACTTCCAATTTTAATTCTTTTGGGATTAAATAAAAGTTTGAAAAATACAGGTTTTGTCGTAATTCTCTTAATTATCAGTTATTTATGTGACAAGGTCAGCTTTTAAAAAGTTTAGCTAAATGGTGTGTTTGACCTTGAACTTGGCAGTAATCATAGTGTAAATGACCTTGTACAGGCAGTAATCTTAGTGTAAATGACCTTGTACAGGCAGTAATCATAGTGTAAATGACCTTGTACTTGGCAGTTATCATAGTGTAAATGGCCTTGTACTTGGCAGTTATCATAGTGTAAATGACCTTGTACTTGGCAGTTATCATAGTGTAAATGACCTTGTATAGGCAGTAATCATAGTGTAAATGACCTTGTACTTGGCAGTTATCATAGTGTAAATGACCTTGTACAGGCAGTTATCATAGTGTAAATGACCTTGTACTTGGCAGTTATCATAGTGTAAATGACCTTGTACAGGCAGAAATCATAGTGTAAATGACCTTGTACTTGGCAGTTATCATAATGTAAATGACCTTGTACTTGGCAGTTATCATAGTGTAAATGACCTTGTACAGGCAGTAATCATAGTGTAAATGACCTTGTACTTGGCAGTTATCATAGTGTAAATGACCTTGTACTTGGCAGTTATCATAGTGTAAATGACCTTGTACTTGGCAGTTATCATAGTGTAAATGACCTTGTACAGGCAGTAATCATAATGTAAATGACCTTGTACTTGGCAGTTATCATAGTGTAAATGACCTTGTACTTGGCAGTTATCATAGTGTAAATGACCTTGTACTTGGCAGTTATCATAGTGTAAATGACCTTGTACAGGCAGTAATCATAGTGTAAATGACCTTGTACTTGGCAGTTATCATAGTGTAAATGACCTTGTACTTGGCAGTAATCATAGTGTAAATGACCTTGTACAGGCAGTAATCATAGTGGAAATGACCTTGTACAGGCATTAATCAAAGTGTAAATGACCTTGTACAGGCAGCAATCATAGTGTAAATGACTGTATAAAGGCAGTAATCATAGTGTAAATGACCTTGTACAGGCAGTTATCATAGTGTAAATGACCTTGAACTTGGCAGTTGTGAGACATGATATGTACCAGATGGATCACTTACTTGTGATGTAACAATAAAATAATTTGATTTTTGACACAGCCAATAAATATGTTTAAACTTGATGCTGATTATTATTTCCAACTATCAATATGATTATCATCAAGAGTAAATGCAAATTGTGATATTGATGATATGTTAGCTTTAAAAGAAGACTATGAACAGAACAGTTGTATCGTACATTTTACTATATACATCGAACCTAAGTACCAGGTACAATTTAACCAATGGAATAAAGTAACAACAAATACAGGGATCTTATTCACCAACAATTTAAAACCAAAACTCAGAATTAGGCTGTGCAGAAGTTATATTTACCAGTCTTTTGTTTTCATTGTATCTAAACAAATGAAATTCTGTCTGAATAATCATTGTAATCCACTTTACACTTTTGCAAGTTTTATTAAAATAAATATTGTTATATAACAATTTAACATTTTAAAGTCTAAGTCTGAGTTTCAGTCCTACATTGTTTATACATAAGGCCCCAGGTAAAACTGAGACTACCTGAAGCAAACCACTGTCTCTTTGTACCCTGTCCGTGTTGCTGAGGCCCTCGGTGAGGCAAACCATCTGTAAGTATAAAATCATTGTAATGATCAGAAATGTTGGTTTTTGACGGGATACTGAAAACATGCATGAATATTTGAATAATACATAATCACAAACAGTTAGTTGTTTTCATATTAGTTGTACAGTAAAACCTCAATAATAAGACCACCCTTTGGACTCTTGAAAACTGGTCTTAATATTGAGGTGGTCTTAATACTGAGGTTGAATAAAGAGCGATACAGTCAAAATGAACTTGAAAAGAATGGTCTTCATTTTGAGGTGTTCCTATTATTGAGGTGGTCTTTAGGTGAGGTATTACTGTAATCAGCACAACCTCTTCTGAGCAGCATGCTGTATTGAGACATTGATGCTCTAGAGAGGTTACAGTATAGTCTGGACTTCTTTAAGCAGCCCCATGCTATAGGCAACTCCCTGTTCTAAGTGAACCTTATTTTTCTCATATTGGGACTGAAAAGTTTAGTTTTATTTGGACAGTCCTAAATGGAACAGACATAACTTCTAACACTTATTTTGATATAAAATCGAAGTCAACAAAACACAACATTGACAACAATTTTTTTAGAAATACAGATGTCAAGAAATCAATTATAAACAAACACGTCTATAGTAACAAGATGTACAAATGATGACATAACATGTTCCTCTTACGTATGAAAAATTTGGTGTCTGATGAAAAGAAAATGTAAGTCACATCCGACAGTCTCTACTGTAGTAGTTAATATTCAACAGTTATACTGGTGTTAAAGAGAGGTCATTGATAAATAGAGGGCCACAAAAGACAGCTTGCAGTGTATATTTAAATGCAGACAAAATTTGCTTTGATTACATTGCATAATTATTAAGACACATGCAGATTGTTTTTGAAACACAGGAAACCATGCTTATGTAAAATTATTTTAAAATCAATGGATGCTTGTTGCATATAGCACAGGAAGACGATACTTAATCCCTGGTTTATAACCACACTGTCCTTAATTCACAGATTATTATTTTAATAATAGTACAGCAAAACCTCTCTTAAAGACCACCTCAATAATAAGACCACATCAAAAATAAGAACACAATTTTCAAGTTCATTTTCACTTTTTCTCTATATTCAATCTCAATATTAAGACCACCTCAACAGGAAGACCAGTTTTCAAGGGTCCCAAGGGGGTCATATTATTGAGGTTTTACTGTATAACTACTATGAAACTTACATATTCTGAGACATTTTGAAAAATATTGTGAACGTCACATAATGATGTGAGGAGGGGTTGTCATTGTAATGTCAGTACTTGTCTGCTCATAAAATAGCACAAAAAGTTGATACTGGTTTAGGGGTTACATTTGTCATTGGAACTTATACTTTTTCAGAAACTCAGCTACATGCAACATTTAACAATTTTGTGGAGACAATGATCAAACAATGACAAAAGCTTTGTTCATAACACCATAGCTAATGATATATTTACCCACAATTTCTTAATATTCTCAATGTTCCTTCAATAAAACATATTAGTTTTACCTGAATATTGTTGCCCCTGATCATCAGCAAAGTTCCTGTCCATGGCTGATGGATAATTTCTACCAGTTTGTTTCTCTTGTGATGCCGATTCACCATCTTCTGTAATACACAACAAAACAAAATGCAGACTAAGGACACCAAGGCAATAAGATCTATTAGAAAATTTTGCGCCAAAAGTAAGTCTGATAGGCTGTCGATGTAAACATATAAAATATTGTACCTTGTGTTGCCTTTACTGAAGACTGATGGGTTTCTTGTTGTTCTAAGGTCCTTGCGTCATTAGCGGTCTCATCTGCTGAATTGTTAACGTTCTGCTTTTGTTCATCAGACTGCTTTTGTTCATCAGACGATAAGGTAACCAGGGAAACAGGTGGTTGTGCTGAATTTGTTTCATTAATACTTCCTTGTTGTAGGTAGTGCTGGGGGACTGCTGGATTAGCTCCACTCTGGTTGCGTACATGAGCAGCATACGACTCATTGCCTGCGCCCGGGTTCTCTGTTGGAGCTGATGACTCGTCTGGTGTCGGAACAGCAGACGACACTCGAATATTCGCTGGTAGATCTTTAACAGACTTCATGTAATCCATACCTTGTGGAGGAGGCCATATATTTGATACAGGGCGGTCAGTACCATCAGCTTAAAGTGAAGAAAACAAGTTAAAACTAGAGCTATCACTGAAGGTGATTAATACCCCCACAATACCGCTTTGTCAGACATATTTTTGATAAATTCAAAGATGGCCGCCAGTCAAGACAATGAAATTATCTATCACTATCTATCACTACAGGACCACAATCAGAATGTGCCGACAATATACACAACTAGGCTTGGTAGAAATAATTCATGGAAAACCATGTTATGTGACATGACGGAACAAGTGGTGATTCCCATATAGCCCCCATTGCATATTTTGAAGTGGGGTTATAATAAGAATTGTGTACATTTTAATATTTCGGAGGTGATATGAATACCACAGTATGGGAGTCAGGTCAAAATCAACGAGTCCAAAAGCAACCCCAAGCAAGCTCTCCACATTTTCTTACTATACACCAAGTTTGATGTCAATATGATCAACAAAACAAAAGTTATTCGCAGGGAACCAAATTTCTATTTTTAGTAATGGTGACCTTGACCTTTGTCGGGCCGAACCCAAAAGTAATCCCAAGCGAGCTCTCCACATGTTCTTACTGTACACCAAGTTTGATGTCAATATGTTCAAAGAAACTCAAGTAATTCGCCGGAAACCAAACTGCTATTTTTAGTAATGGTGACCTTGACCTTCGTCAGAACAGGTCCAAAAGCAATCCCAAGCAAGCTTTCCACATGTTCTTTCTGTACACCAAGTTTGATGTCAATATGATCAACGAAACTCAAGTTATTCGCCGGAAACCAAATTGCTAGTTTTAGTAACAGTGACCTTGACCTTTGTTGGACCGATCCCAAAAGCAATCCCAAGCGAGCTCTCCACATGTTCTTACTACACACCAAGTTTGATGTCAATATGATCAATGTAACTCAAGTTATTCGCCGGATACCAAATTGCTATTTTTAGTAATGGTGACCTTGACCTTTGTCGGACCGAACCCAAAAGCAATCCCAAGCGAGCTCTCCACATGTTCTTACTATACACCAAGTTTGATGTCAATATGATCAATATAACTAAAGTTATTCGCCGGAAACCAAATTTCTATTTTTAGTAATGGTGACCTTGACCTTTGTCGGCCCGAACCCAAAAGCAATCCCAAGCGAGCTCTCCACATGTTCTTATTGTACACCAAGTTTGATGTCAATATGATCAATGTAACTCAAGTTATTCGCCGGAAACCAAATTGCTATTTTTAGTAACAGTGACCTTGACCTTGGCCCCACCAGCCCCAATATCGAACTTGACCTGTATCTTCTGATGTTACACCTGTGTACCAAAAATTTTTCAAATCTGTCTAGCCTTTCATGAGTTATCGTCCGGAAACCATGAAAACCGACAGACCGACCGACAGACAGACCGACAGACCGACCGACCGACCGACCGACAAGCTCACTCCTATATACCCCCTCAAACTTCGTTTGTGGGGGTATAACAAGAGATCTTTGTTACCCATATGGCCCCTAATATGTAAGTGGGTAGTTAAGTAAACTGACCCTTCACCTTTGACTCACAGACCCTTCTAAAATGTATTGACAACAGGCAATAATTCTTTCAAGTTTAATGCCATTAGGCTCAAAGACATTTGATTATTGAGCTGACACCGATTTCAATCTCAAGGTCACTGACCCATATCACTTTAAGACAACATGCAATCATTGCATAAAACTTAAAAGTTCCACACCAAAGAGTTGTATTAATATTGATTGAAAACCATTTCAATCTCAAGGTCATATGGCTTTGACAACCTGACCTGAAAAACTACATGGGCCGTCAGCTGACCACAGGCACTCTAACTTTTAAATTTGACTGCTGTAGGTCCTATCATTCTCCATTTATAGATTGGAAAGCAAACAGTCTACTGATCAACCAACAAAGCAACAAACCATATTTCAATATAAGCTTAACATTAAATCTGTGCTTCTTTGAAGAGGAGCATAATTACACTAACAAAATATCATTTTACAAAAACTGCAAAATTTACAATTAGATATCATTGAATAAAAAATAGGTCTATCTTCTATTTGCGTATTACTGAAACTGGACTCACAGTGTCGTTGGCAGTTAGTACTCTATCTGTAATCTAACTTACCTCTGATGATACGTTTGTTGTCATTAGCAATAGGTGGCCACATCCTTAACTCAAATGGTCCTTCCTGTTGACTGACTTGTATAATCTCCTCAACTTCTTCAATCTCTGGTTCTTCTGCAAATGTATACAAATATATTTTGCATAACATTATGCTTTTGTCAAACACTATTTGTACATTTTAATTATCCACAAAACCAACTCTGTATCAAGCTGTTACAACTGCTATATACATTCTTAAAATTATGAAATACTAAATTCAATGTTTAGGGTTTCCCTAGGATTTTTCAGCTAGGGGTGCTTTGACCCTTGTTTAACCAATTGGGGTCCTTAGACAATTTGCAGGGTCCCAGATATGAAGTTTATACTTGACAAAGGTTTATTATAGGGGTCACAGGGATGCACAATAAGTGGAAAATGGGAGTCCCTAGAAACAAAAGGGAGTCAGGGACTAAATATTTCTGCGTCAAGGAAATCCCAGAATATTATTTCAAACCTTAAATCATTATCTCAGTGATTGCACAAACCAATGCTCAACAGTGTTAACCTTAAGGAACTGCTGAACTGTAAAACTGAATTAGAAAACAGGGGGCTTATTCAAGACTTTAAGACTGAATCTCAGACTTAGACTTTATACTGGTAAATGTTAAGTGTGCTCCGACTTTTTATAACATAATAAATTTCGTTAAAACCGGCAAATTGTAGAGTGCATAACAAGAAACGTTCAGACAAATTTTTGCCGTTTACATGTAATGAAAACGAAATGCTGGTAAATTTAACTTATGCAAATTTAAAGTTTAAGTCTGACTTTTAATCTTAAAATGTTTGTGAATAAGCTTGTAATAGGTTTGTACATAAAAAATATGTTTCTCAAAAGTGCTGCACATATTTCAGGACATACTGTCAGAGGAAGCTACAATTATTGCCTGACATATGGAAATATTCCTCTCCTTTACAGGTTCTGAATGCATGGAAGCAAATAAACTTGCTGGTCCTCTGGTCAGGGACCTTGTTTAACGCTGAAATAAGTCTGACATGTCAGTTGGTCCAGCAGCTTTCGCAAAGCCTGTGGAAAATCTAGATACTGTATAGGTCGATAATATTGCGTGTCGAAAAGTTTGCAAAATTGCCTTTTCCAGACATTTTGCACACGGAAATGTTTGCGAATTGCAGAAATCAGTTTCTTTATAATATCTACACATTGTAAAATTATCAATTTCTTAATTTTATTTAATTCGGCCACGTAGTACTTTAGATGTGTCTCCATGGATTACTGGAAAAATATACTTCGTGGAAGTGAAAACTTAAGCTGTGGAAATTGTTTGTGAATTTTGTCCATTCGCGAAATTTGCAAACTTTACCACCTTGTAAACTAAACCAATTATACCTAATTCAGGTTCTATGATTTCAGGTTCGGGTACATATGGTGGTTCTACTGTCCATACTGTTTCATCAGGTATATCTTGTACTTCTGCATCATGTCTTCGAAACAAACTATCAACCGTTTCATCCGTACTACCCGATATAATTGCTGTCAGATCTGACAGGAAAAGCCTGAAAGAATTATAAACTTTTTATTTTTTTGTAATGAGGCATCAAGTCATGTAAATAGCCAGGATAATGGGCGAAGACACCAGGTGGGACCTGAGTAGAACCACAGACTTTCCATAAGCCAGCTGGATATCTTCCTAGCTTACAAATTCAACATCCTGAGCAAGATTTGAACCCATAGATAGGCAAGTCATTTGAAGTCCGTGAACATAACCACTTGACCTAAGAATGATAAATGTTTCAAGATTATTGTTACAGTAAATGTTTGGCCAATAAAACTGGCACTAAGATAAGTTGTCCCAAATAACCAATGCCAAACACAACATATATATGATCAAACGTTACCATTCAACTACTTGAGTGGCTACACTTTTAGAGACATCACAGAAAACCTATTGTTTCTATAGCCACCTGAGTATCAACGTGTAACCACTAGGCGACAGACAACTGAACAGACAACTTAATATAGGATAAATGTACACAACTCATCTAAATTTAAAATGCTACCTGATCTCAAGTTTTGAAGCATACAAAGATTGTGACATCTGAAAAAGATTACATTGATGAAGAAAACCAAGTAATACACCACAGTATTGAAGTAGATGTCTTACCTTACAGTAACAGGACAAATAATATATGAAAGTGAGGGCTACAGTACCACCTATCCAAGGCGGCCATCTTGTAAGCAACAACCTTTCTTCAACAACATAATTATAGAGTTTATGACCAATCCAGCCTCTCTAGAGAAACAACCCATCAACAACAGCCAATATTTGCATCTCCTAAAGGGCATTGCTCTAAAGAGGTTTCACTGTACACAGTCTTCACTGTCTTAATCTCTGTCATTACCTTAGCGTATTATTGCAGTTTTTGTCACCAAGACTAAAGTATCGAGCAATCTCTTTGTTGATATCTTGTGTTGATTCAAGGTGTTCACGATGAATATAGAAGGTTGGTGGATCAAAGGAACATTTCTCTTCCCTCAATTCAACAATGACGGTTGTCATACCATTTAACAAATAACTGACTTCTATCTTCTTAGTCTAGAAAACAGATATATAGAAAACATTCAAATATGAATAGAATACATTCACCCTTTCAAAAGTTGTTGATCAGAAACCAATTCTTAAGTTAAACAGGGCCATAACTCCTCCAAAAATTGGTGGAATGTGGCCAAAATAAAACTTGACCTGTTATTGATTGCAAACCCATTTTTATGCATGTATGGACACCTGACGGACAGGCCTATCACTTTATGTTCCTTCGAATGGCGATGGCATAAAAACACAACATAAAACAATATCATATAAAGAGACAAAGTGGACAGTCAAATAAACTAATGTTTCAGAGATCAAGGATTTCAACACTGACTATACTCATACTTACTTGATAGAATTTAGCTCTAGCCAGCATTTGTTGCGTATCCATTTGTTCAAGCTGTGAGTATACATCCTCAAAACTGGCCATCAGATATTGTTGTATGGTGGGTATAATCTGATGGAAGTAAGCTTGTAGTTTATCACAGGGTTCGATCATTTCTGGTGCTGTTTGGAAGTCTACAACTTCACTTAATTTCTTGATTCCACACATCTCTATGACAACATCAATCATTTCTTGTTGTATATTATCATCTAGAATAATAAATAATCAGAGAACATTTACATTAATTAATGTTGGTAAAATGAAAGCAAGAATGACACTTTTATGTAGACTTATTTTAAATACTTTATATAGACCGTCTGTTTTAGTGAGTATGAGCACAGGCTTTTTGTGTCATAATTTTTTCTAACTTTGGGTTCTAACGTCTTTCTAGCCAGAGAAGTTATCATAAGGCAACATAATGAAACAAAAATAGTCATTGTTTGCCTTTTGATAACTAAGAAGAACAAACTGCACACATTGTAGTGTGACATAATGGTCTATCAATAATTAACCATGATTAACAAAAATCATCCAGGCTTGATCATAGGCATATAAACTGTGTTTAATAAACGCTCGGTCGGTAAAGGGCAAACAAACTTAATTTTAATTAAGGCCTAATGATATATCACTGGAAACAAACAATTAGCACATACCCTTAGGTTGAACTGATCTTCGGAGTTTCCCTTTCTTCGACCTTTGTTCCATGTCAAGAAAATGTACACCTTCTTTATTCTCAAACATCTTCTCATATTCTTTGCTGTCAGCAATGATGGGATGATCTGCTAAACTAACCCACACCTGGCCTTTGGTTGGAAATACCTGAAGGTTGACAAATGATTGAAATAAAACTGGCCTTTGGTTGGAAATACCTGAAGGTTGACAAATGATTGAAATAAAACTATCATGAAGCATAAACATAACCATCTGTGTAGTTTCTAGAATGGAAGATAAAAACCTATTATGTGATAAAACCATTAAAACAGCACTTGTTTATTCAAAGGAAGTAACTAGCCAATATCCCCTTCAGATAATCACAAATAATGGACAACAGGTTGTATACAACAGAATATACCCGTACCTTCTGTGTCCGCAGTTTGGACAAGATCTTCGCCTTTTCTGGCTTCAAATAAGTCTCAGTCTCTTCACTGGTAAGGCCTTGACAAGGTGTGAGCAGAATTCTACCAATTGTTGAGAAAATATGGTACACATCGTGTAATATGTCAATGGTCTTTGGTGTGGAAGTACTGCACAGCAGACTAAGCAATTCTAGATACTCTTCAATAGTAGGCAATTTATCTATATTTCCTTCATTTGTGAAGATCTGTACTAGGTCTAGTCTATCCATATAAAAAACTTGCATAGTTCGCTTGCAACTCAAGTCAGAGTGGAAGTCTTTCAGGAGAGAACTGTATTTTTCCATCAATCCAGTGTTGTCACACAGCCATACTTCGTTTCTGCTCAGGAACTTTCCAGGAATAACAGCACCACGATTGTCAAGATATTCTTTCTTGTTTGGCACAAAAATTACAGGACAGTTCTGAAGAAGAGATCGTAATTCTTGTCCTTTCAAATTATCAGACAAATATTTGTATACATTTTTCATGTGAACCATCCTAGTACAGAAATCTGCTGGTTCTCCTGGCTGTGACCTTGAACTCCAAGTCATCAATTGCTCTTTTACTGTCTCAATGGCAACATTCACCTTTAGACCAAGAAATCTCAAAAATGAGTCTCCAGCAATTTGTACAGCAAGATACGAAACATTCTCTGCCAGTAGATCAACTACGACCTTTGTCCTTAAATATAAACAAGATGGTTCCTTCATCACAGTACATGCTTTCATCTCAACAGAACCATCTGGAAACTGGCTTACTTCCGTTTCTGTAGCAGGCAACCACTGACTGGTATGCAGTAACATGCTAAAAGAAGACTCGGTTTCCTTCAGATCCCTGCCATCCTTGGTCTGCACACGAGTACTACAGTACTTGGAGTAATGTTTGTCCCACAATCGGTCAAGATAAACACACAGGGATCTCATTTGCTCCACAAAGATATCTCCATCTGGACAAAGGTTTTCTTGTATCAACTTTTCTAGTTCAACACATTTGTAATCCTGCACTATGTACTCATCCTCTCTTGGCCAACAAACTGCTGCAGACGCCCAGATGGAAGAAGCCTTAAAGATGCAAGAAACAGAAAGTAAACAAAAAATAGCTAACATTTATGTACCAAAGTAACTTGAAGTTTAAGTTTAATTACTGACAACAGTGCAGTGCAAATCTCGAAATTTTCACTTTTCTAATAATGCTAACATTTCAACAGCTACTATAATTCAAGGAGTTACATCTACATACTCGTATCTACATAAGAAATCCAGTTATTCACAGAGATACCAACCCTGAAAACAGCAAACTTAAATACATGTAGTGCTTAATGTTTCTAAGTTTACAGTATTACCATGAATGGTTCAGTGTTGTCAATGAGAACCAGTCGTCTGCGGCACTTGCTGGTTCAAATGGCAAAGATTCCATTGGACAGAGAATCATGTGTGTAAAACGTTTACCGTATCAAAAACACACTTTAATCTGTATTTTAGGTGAGTCTTTCTTGAAAAAGGTTTCAAGAACCAAAATATCAACTTACCCATCTCGTGCATCAAATTACAGTTTTGAAAAAAATGAGACTTAGAAATAAGGGAAGTTTGTGGGTGCTGCTATTTTGTATTCGGTTTGCAACTAACACATAGATTGACAGTTACTATATTTTGCTTTTTCAACATCTCATACCCATCAGTACAAACAAAATATCAACCTAGTAATTTCTTTTCATTGGTTTTGTACAACAGAAAATGTACAGGTAGAAGTGGTCTATTGTGAATGTTTGGTTGATATTTTATACAGCAAATAGTTTGAGCAAAATACTTGACAATATTTGACATTACTAGATCATCTCTGTGTATGTGCACTTCTGTTTTTCTGACAGACAGGAAATCTTCGACACCAAGTTTTTTAAAGAAACTCATCCAACTAATCATATCAGTCGGTGTACATGTACGTGGCAGATAACATCTACTTAGAATGGTCCACTCATATCCTGAAAATGATATAAATGCGTCTTAAAATGGTAAGTCAGGCAACAGACATATAAACAGTGGATTCGAAACAGGCTGGTATATGTATTTAGACGTGTTTGAACTCTCGGGAGCGGTGAGATTTTCTTCCGAGATCAAACAATCGGAACACCTCGTACAATTCTATGAAAATGATCTGCAATAATGACCAAGGTGTTCCGTTTAGCGGTAAAAAATTGACGACATCCGCCATCTTGTTTCTGAATTGAGAAAACTTTACATTTTGAACCGCCGTAATCGTCATGTTTAGAACAGCTATATATTTCTTGACGGTATTTATATATTTTGTGTTTATATTTTTGTTTGCTTGTATGCATGTTTTGGTTCAATACTGAGTTGTAAGACTGATCCAGCAGAGTTTAATCGGATGAAATTTCGATTCAAATCCATGATACTTAACAAGCGCAGGCTAAGGATTGTGGGTAAATTATTTCTTCTCATCGTTTCACCAATATCAGCCTGTTTCAAATCCATGGTTTATAATTATGTCCTTTGTCAGGCTAGGAAAAGTTTACACTAAGTTCTGATGAGCCCTTCACAAAAACTAAGTAAAAAGGTTGTCCATTATTTCTTATTTTATGTAAATGCAACACAATCAGAATATCATGCAATAGTATGTACTAGTAGTTAAGTAAATTGTCTGTATGACATGTGTACATCGGAACTATGGAGTTAAATCTACGAACACCTTCCATCATCTCAAGGACTATTGTCTGGGGCAATTGTATGTCTGTAGTCTATGCCATGTCCATGTGCCAATAAACAAGGAGATTGATCTCCCTTTAATAACTGAGGGTAAAAAAAAATGTAAATAGTGCACCAAAAAGGAACCATTTATTGATTGAAACATTTGAATGTTGCAATTTGTCAGATTAGGACTTTCGCTGGAATTTGGTTCTTCAGACATAGCAAAATCGATGAAGATATAAATACACTTATGTGTAATGTTTCGTATCAAAGTCTTATATACATATATATGTTATCATCTTATCAGTCTGCTTTCTCTACAAGTTGACTGCTAATGGTCATATCTGACTGAATGTCACAATTTACTGAGTTTAACTTACCCGGAAAATCTCGTTTTAGATTAATCTGGTTACCATACTCTGGAGGGAAGTGTACACAGTCTCTCGCGGGATGTTTATACCCATCATTTGTCAGAACTACGGCAACGTCCTTGACATCGTCCATGTTACATACAGACGGCTGTTTGTCCGTTTGTATCTTGATATACATCAGGTATGATATCAGTGTCTCCCTCGATTTGGACTGAAATGTTTGATCAACAATGGTTCACCAATAAGTCTACAACTAATATTTACTCTACCGTCCCCATCATTTTTAATGCTGGATAATACTGTGAAACATCACTTTGAAAACATCATGTTGAAAGTAAACCATCTAATTACTATGACCGTACTTCCTAGGAGCAATTTTCATGTTTCATTCATAATTTCTTGCAATAATCAGACCAGTTGCAACTGCTAACGACTTACCTCAGAACCAATGGTGGTCTTATTAAATGTATTCAGGGCCCGCTCTCTCAAAACATCTCAAGTAGAAATCTCGGCTCAAGAAGAGATTTTGCTCAAATCAGAGACCGAGTTTGAGACAATCTCATTTTGGATCAATTGAAAAATTTCTGAGAAAAAACTCATCTCATCTTTTTTATTTTGTAATATCTATTTTTAGTTTACAATTTGAGACAATATTTGATCTGAAATTTATGTCAGATTGAGATGCTTCAGGAGATGGCGGCCAGGTTACACTCATTCTTATTGAGGTTTTACATCAAATGATTAAGAAACCAAGCACAAATAAACCAAAGGTCATGAAAGGTCATGAATAAATGAATTTGTTCCAAATATTAGCTAACAACAGTAAATACACCTATGTAGCAAAATGCTGTCAAACTTGTCAAACGAATTCATAACATCAATTATTTATGTACATGAATGTAATTTTTTTTATTTATATCATAAATTCTAAATGCACATTACATCCACAATACTTTTTCTCGTATAATAGTAGTGGACATTGCCGTTAATCAATTTTTGATGCGACATTATTTGTTAAATAATACATTAGTAGTGGACATTGCTGTTTTTGATGCGACATTATTTGTTAAATAATACATTAGTAGTGGACATTGCCGTTTTTGATGCGACATTATTTGTTAAATAATACATGGGTGTCCTTTTTACAAAAACGTTTTATAAGAATAGATGAAGACAATTTACATCATACTGTATGTAACATGAAAGATCTGTAAGAAAGGCGTACTGGATGAGGGGTAGGGAGTCTGACTCCTGATCTTAAGACTACAAGTTCAAGCCAGCAATAGGCAGGAGTAACTCACAAACTTCACAATCCCTGCTTTGATGTATGTACAGCTTGGTAACCCAGGAAACACAATCCCTGCTTTGATGTATGTACAGCTTGATAACCCAGGAAACACAATCCCTGCTTTGATGTATGTAAAGCTTGATAACCCAGGAAACAGACATTGTAATTGATTGGTATAAGATGTGAGTACATGATTCACAATGGTTTAAAATAAATATACTTGACAGCATTAAAAACGCAACTATCTGAACTAGGCGTCATTTGTAGTACCGACTGTCAAAAACATGTTACAGTTATCTGTGAGTGACTTATAGTTCAAAACTTTATTTAACTCTAGACCAATTATTTTTTATTTCATAATTGATTAATTTTATGAAATTAATTTGAGAAATAAAGAATATTTTTGCCTTTGTAATGTCACTATATCTATATGCACTTTTTCGTTGCGTTTTTAATGGCATTAGGTATATATTCAAACTGAACCAATCGACTACAAGTCAGCAACAATATTGATGTTATGAAGTGAACTTTCTTACCTCCCATGTGTCTGACTTGAGGACTGGTATTATATGATGGTTGATCACATCACCAGGAGACATCTTCTTAATTCCTAGCCTCACAAGTAGTTTATTAACCTGACTGTTCACCTCATCATCCCCAGTATGCAACAACAATGGATGAAGACTGTTGACATCTTTTTGTAAGTAATAGAATAGATCTGTAAGTACAAAACGCTAGTAAGATATCTGAACATGAGATATAATTGCTACAAATGTAAAAATGATATTATATTATACACATGTTTTACCTTTGACCTCCAAGTGTGATATTGGCCTTTGAGCTAGGACACGGGTCTTGTGCATGACACCAAGTTTCATTATAAAGAACATTTGTGCAAAGTAATTTGAAAATCCCCTTATAAATGACAAAGTAGTGATCCAAACAAAATCAAATCCACACAAATGCACGCACTGATGTATGTACATATACCAATCTGCCATTGTGTGGCGACTATGTCGAGCTCAGGGCAAGTAGCCTCAACATAAAAAACAAACAGGTGAGAAATACAGGTATAAGGTATAACTTTGTCTAAAACAATACTAGAAACATAAACTTCCTGACCAGCCCACATTCACTATTTACCCTGATACAATATAATCATATGCATAACAAAACACATCAACTAGCTAATTAAACCTGTCTACATCCTGATAAAACCTGTCTACGTCTATATCACTTCTCACATAACCTGTCTAAATCCTCACGTAACCTATTTACACCCACACCAAACCTATCTACATCCTCGCATAACCTATCTAAATCCTCACCTAACCTATTTACACCGACACCAAACCTATCTAAATCCTCACATAACCTGTCTAAATCCTCACCTAACCTATTTACACCGACACCAAACCTATCTACATCCTCACATAACCTGTCTAAATCCTCACCTAACCTATTTACACCCACACCAAACCTATCTACATCCTCACATAACCTGTCTAAATCCTCACCTAACCTATTTACACCCACACCAAACCTATCTACATCCTCGCATAACCTATTTACACCCACACCAAACCTATCTACATCCTCGCATAACCTATTTACACCCACACCAAAGCTGTCTACATCATCACACAACCTAACTAAATCCTCACTAAACCTATTTACACCCACACCAAACCTATCTACATCCTCGCATAACCTATCTAAATCCTCACTTAACCTATTTACACCCACACCAAACCTATCTACATCCTCGCATAACCTATTTACACCCACACCAAACCTATCTACATCCTCGCATAACCTATCTAAATCCTCGCATAACCTATTTACACCCACACCAAACCTGTCTACATCCTCGCATAACCTATCTAAATCCTCACTTAACCTATCTACACCCGCACCAAACCTATCTACATCCTTGCATAACCTATTTACACCCACACCAAACCTGTCTACATCCTCGCATAACCTATCTAAATCCTCACTAAACCTATCTACACCCACACCAAACCTATCTACATCCTCGCATAACCTTTTTACACCCACACCAAACCTATCTACAATTTCACCTTACCTGTCCACATCCTGAGGCAAGACACAAATAATTATTTCAACGGTTATGAGCAACTGATACAAATGTGAAAACTAACCCTTGTCTGTTCTGTTTGAACTGGAGTCGGGTATAGGATAGAATACTGTCTTATCTTGTAGTGATACAAGTTCTCCATCTGATAGAGGTAACAAACGATGAGACTGTAGAGTGGTAAGTACAGTATCTTCATTGTGAAACTCATCCAGGCTACAGTACATACAAGCCAACCATTTAGCTATCAGAATCACATCATTGTCACACTCTGTAAATAAAACGTAAGCATACTTCACATAGATGAAATAATCATTACCAAAGATCTGATATCAAATCATGTTTGAACTTTGCAGAGACGTTGCACATCCATGGTCAATAAAGGGCAAGAATTCATAGACAATGCATTGTGCAGAAGGTCAATATGGACAAATTCCAAATATTTATTTTCTAGCTTTATTCAGATTTTGTCTTAAAATACATATTCTTAAACTACAGTATATTTATTCACATACTTTATTAAAAGTATCCTGACCAGTCATAAAATCACCTCATCAAGCAATACAGCTGCTTGCTAATTGGAAAGGTTTGTGGCAACAACAACTCCAAATAGCATAGTGGTTGATGGGTAGAATGCCTCTTTCCATGTTCCCAGTTCAAGCCCCCTTTAAGCAGTGTGCTTGATCGCAAACTTCATTATCACTTAATTTGGCAAGAGAACTGGCAGGTAACACAGGAGGCAATCATCAAGGACAATTAGTATATGTTGTAAGAACTTAGTTCATAGTTAATGTAAAATAAATAAGTTCAAACTTAGAATGGCCAAATGCGTAATACTTACCACAGTGAGTTCCCATGTCAGTAATAAAGGCACAGCCAAGTTTGGAAAGATGTTCAGAGTTTAATGTTTCAATACCCAGACATGAAGTCAATGTTGGGTTCAAGTTGGCGGCCACATCGCTATGGAGATAGAATAAATTGAGATGAGTCTGCAACAGCTCTGGTGTAATAACACTGCGTATACGATGATCTTCTACCCTTACAGTCTGAGATGGTATCTTCCAGCTGAATGTGCCTAAATATAAGAATATCAGATTTATTTATAGAACATAAACCTTGCCACTAGTATTTTACCAGTAACTTCTTTGTTGATTAGCTGAGAGTCCGTTTATTCAGAGCTATTATACAACTATTTCACAAATATCAATCAATTTCAATCATTTTTGTTAGCATGCTTTGTCAATCCAGACACAAGGTTTGATTAAGATCAGACAAAAATTGTTGCCTCTAGAGTGTAAACAAATCAACTGCCCATGACGGAGAGACAACAGACATCCAAGGATCTGTAAAGCACACTACAAACACTTCATGCTCATATTAGCTGAAACAATAAATATCTTGAAAAAAAGAAGGTCGCCACAATTTTAAGATTTGTTGTGCAACATATCCAGATCCAAAATGGATTTCGGTAAATTCACTGGAATTTCAGTGGATTTGGTAAGGTAATGTACCCTTTATCGAAAGGTTAACCAATCCGCGTCAAGGTTACAAACGTTGTTCGGCTGAAGAGAAGTTGGTTAAGTGGTTTACGTAAGATTTGATTGGTTTACACAACACTGATATGCAAATAGCAAAGCCATGTTAGTACAGCTGAGTCGAAAAATTAAGTTTGTGCTAAAAAGCAAACCTTGACTGTTAGGTTGTGTTGGAATACACTGCTTTCCTTTCAGTTTTCTCAATATATCAGCAGCAACAGGTTTGAAGAAATCTAGAACTTCATCTTCCATAGGAACAAACTGTAGGAATGTACACACGGCGTCCATGGGTTTGTATTCTGGGTGAGACTGGCAAACAAGAAATATGGTAAGTACTATGTGTAATGAGTATATTTTCAAGAGCTCTTCCTTATTCAGTAACACATTAAGAAAATACCATATTCTGTAATTACTCATTTTCTCTGCAGTATTTTAATATCCTTTTAACGAAAGACTTCAGCAAGTTTTATCAAATTAGACTAAATGACTTCAGAGATTTCCTTTGAAGGAAATGTGAACAGAGGGACAGACTTTTCTCAAAGTTTGAAAGAAACTAAATTTGATCTTGATCCTGAAACTGAAAACAAAGTATTTTAGACCAAGGGGACCAGAGCACTATATACTCGGGTGAGCTAAGTATGATGCAATAAAGTATCCAAGCAGTGTTGATGATAGTACATGTATACACTTTGGACTGAAACACAGCCGGACAATCTTCTCTCCGAATACTCGGTATCATCCAAAATAAATATCAGGTCCCGATGTATCGTCTTATGCACGTCAAAAATTTAAAGATGCTATTCAAAACCATATATTATTAAAAATAATATAATATGCAAACAAAAGATAGCTGTTTTCAGTTCAGAAATAACTTTGTATGGCACAACATATACAGAGAGGACCTCTCTTGAGCAACAACCTGTCTTCAACAACATAATAAATTTTCACGAAGTAAAATTTACCACCAATTTAACCTCTCTAGAACATCAACCTTCCAACAACAGCCAGGGTTCCCATTTCCCAAAGTGTGTTGCCCTAGAGAGATTGCGCTGTATATGAATGATCATATACCAACCTTAAATGTTTCTAGAGCTTCAATGAAGACTGTATGAATCTCGTTTCTCAACCATTGGTTCCAAGAACTATCTCTGTCAACATCTTCTCTGCTGGAGGGTACATCAAAATCACCTACAATTATGTATTCAAGAAATATATTAAAGCTTCCTCCTCACAGAATTATATTCCATCTATAAAAGAATGTTGCTAAAGCTTCCTCCTTACAGAGTTATATTCTGTCTATAAATGAATTTTGATAACCTTTAACTGCTAAACATATTGTGTAACATATAAAAAGGTCTTTTATAAGCTCAAAGTCTTGAATAATTACTGATTCTGATGTGTTTATAATACATTAAAATTCAACAGTACATTATTTTTCAACATGTCTTTGACAAATACTCACACCTTGCCATCTTAAATAAATCATTTGTAAGTTAAATAGAATAAACAAATAGCCAATGTCAATCATCACATTCTCAAGTCTTGTCAACCAGTTACAGGCATGAGAATGAGAAATTTCAATATCAGCTGAAAATTCGGCAAGGGGTCCAGGGGGCCACTGAAGCTCCTGGTTTTTAAGCAACTAAGATGGCTTAAATGGTCTCAAGAACAGCCCATGCGAGCGTCAAATGCGAACAATTTTCATGTCTGCATTTAACATATAGGGAACACTACTCAAAAATATTGAACGTTTGTTACCTTGAATGATAAATCGGAAGCCATAACTACGCAGAGGAAGAAAAGCAAACACTGGTTGTTTAGGTGGTAGAACCTGCAAGAAAATATTCATAGATGAAGGAATGCTAACTCAGGTTACCAAGGAGACAAAACCTCCATATGTCATGTTGTTTGTTGAAATGTTACAGTGCTGTTAGATTGAGGTAACAAAATGTATGCGTATACTATAAAAGATGTTTTATTTACTTCAGGATCATGTACAGCACAAACTCTCAAGAGTGACCTTCTCATCAGCAACAACCTTTCTTCAACAACAGTATCAATTCTTCCGGAACTATCAATTCAACCTCTCTAGAGAAAAGACCTCTGAACAACAGCCAAAATTTGTGTCTCTCAAAGAGAAATACTCTGCAAGTTATACTACTATAATTCTTACTTTATGGGTAGTTTTTTGTCCAGAAGGCTTGATAGGGAAAGCCAAAGCAATTTCAGTCGATTCCACGTCTGCTCCAGATTTTGCCTGCAGTGATATCTTGCTGGCATCTAGTGTGGATTTCACAACAAGCCATCTCTCACACGTGTTCGACTCCGTATGCTGTATCTCAATAACATTGTTACCAACATCTCGACGACGCATTGTTTTTTCTCTATTTTCTACCTGAAAATACAGTAAGAAAGAATGCACAAATCATAGACAGAGTATCAATCCTGACTGAAACACATTATATAATCAAAGCAAAGCAATCACAGACCAGAAATACAGCAACGACACAAAACAAGCTTTCAAAATGACCACAAAAATATATTTACATTTTGGTAATTAATTCACAAGCCATTTATTTGTATTTGAAAATTATATGAACTAAATGAAATTTATATTATTTGTTCATGTTTTTTTTACATCACATGTTCTTCAATATAGCATGGACACTGAGACTTTTCAGGGAATCGAAGAAGATACTACCCACAATACCATACTATCAAAGATATAATTTAACTTCAGAAAGAGAACAGCACGCATTTGGTACATAGTATTCTTACTTAGCTAAGGTAAAAAATACAGGAATATAAGATAGATTGGGAGTAGGTCCACCGGGCTAGCCCAGTTCGTAGAGTGTTAGACTTTCACCCGGGAGATCCTGGTATGATTCCTGACTTGGGCAGGTTATGTTCTTCCGTGACATTGGCGACATGTCCTCAACATGTGGAGAAGTTGTCAGTTGCTTGTGGAACAGCAAGTTAGTTCTGGTTGATAATTAATTCCAGGAAAACTGGTTAGGTCCACTGGCTGCCGTATATGACCGAAAAATTGTTGAAAATGGTGCAAAACCTGATGAAAACAATGATTGGCTGTTGCTATAGAAACAATAAGAATTACCTTATTTTCAACGGTTATTTTTCTCAATCTATGAAGAAACAACAGTAACGATGGATGAATGTCATTAAATCGTGCAGCGAGTGTTCGTGTATGTTTCAACATGTCTGGCTTCAGTCTCAAAATTATGTGGGTTGTCCATCTGCAAATATGTATTACAAAGAATCAATTTTGTCAACTTATTATTTCTCTCATTCCATTGGTTCAATAATTGACAAAGAAACAAGAAAAAACTGTAGTGTTTAATCCAAGAGCATGCATGCCCTCATTAAGCAAAAGTCATATTGTTGAGACTATGATTTAAAGAACTTGGCCAACTCTATTATAGTGGTTTATGAGCCACGTAAAAACTACATGGCATTACATTTGTCTTCTCGAATAACTAACTAGTAGTTTCAAACCACCTGAATAGCACAGAAATTTTTTGTTAATGTCATTCTTTATCAAATTAGTAAAGTATTTTTTACACGAGTAACAGTGTGTATAAATAAAAACAAAAAACAGGACAAGTGCATTACCATACACATTCTTGCATTAAATATATATTGCAGTTCACTTACATTTTTTGCAAATTTTTGCTATACCATCTAAATTGGATAATTTATAGATATGATCTTTTCACAGAAGATGTGTGATAATGTTTTGAATTGTTTTATACAAAAAAAATGAATTTCAGAAAAACGAATCCCTTAGACCAATTACAATTTCATCCCTCGAACTAAACCTTAAATAAGAAATATCATTACAGTAAAACCTCAATAATAAGACCACCCTTCGAACCCTTGAAAAATTGGTCTTGTTATTGAGGTGGTCTTCATATTGAAGTTGAATAAAGAGCAGAAAAATGAAAATGGACTTGAATATAGTCTTCTTAATTTATAGGTGGTCTTATTCTTGAGGTGGTCTTTAACTGAGGTCTAACTTTACATCAATCACAAAACCATACCCATTGTTATCTGCTTGCTCCTCTGTAGGTATCCAGTGTGGTAAGATGTATCCCGTAGGCCCACTGCTCACATCAAACTTGATATGGAATCCATTGGAATGTACTTCAGGTGAGTCTGTCACTCTAAATACTGACTTAAAACCAATACCTTTCTGACCTGTTCAATATATTAATGTTTAGTCAGTAACTTTCATTGATAAGTTGTTAAAAATTCAGTACAAACATCACCAGATTACATTATTCTTGTATACCAGATTGGAATTTCCTGCACTTACAACGGTGCTGGAAAACTCTATCTTACATTGGCTACATGTGCAGATGGAAATGTCCGGCTCTCAGGTAACTGTTTCGGCTCTAACCGGATATTCATATCCAGACCAGTAGCCACGGAAACATTCTTGTATCGTGCAGAATGCAGTGAACTCGCTACCATGTAACAGAAATTACGTAAAAATCAGAACTTAAAACTAATATTTCTACAGTTGTGTGTGTTTTCAACGAAATGACCCAATCCTAATCAAGAGAAGAAACAACATCTCTAACTTAATGTTACCCTATTTTTTAAATTTTACAATACATCTACAAAAGGTTGTGTTGGTGTCTTGTTTCCTTTAAATACATATCTACTACATATATCAAATACATGACTATTATATAAAGAAGAAAAATCTTTCACATGTAACCAAATCAAGTTGAAACATTAAGCGGAAAACACTATGTATTTTGAAAAGACAGAACACATGGATGTCAAAAACTATTTTACCATTTCCATATACACTGATCACAAAATGGATGCCATTTGATTATTGTAATGTGATGATTAAGATGCTTTTGCCATTTATGAAGAGTAAAACTCATTTTTTAACAATCTCCCGTGATTTTGATTGCTAACATATCTTGAACTTGCTAACATATCTTGAACGTCTTACTCACCAATATATCCAAACTTATGTTTTCCTTTTGTGCTTCTACCAACATCACACAGTGCTTTGATATCTTTCTCTCGGAAACCAAGTTCATTATTCAGGACATATATCCCATCATCCCTTATGACAAACTTCACTGAAGGACAGTCATCATTCTGGTTGCTAAGTAGATCGTCATTGTAACTGTTGTCATCTGCATTTTGAATCAATTCCAAAACAAAGTGTGTGTCCTTACTGTACAGATCTTTGGATAAACGATCCAAGCTTCTTCCAAGGCGTTCTTGCTGCACCTGATCAAAACAAATCAACAACAGCAATAAAACATGGGAGCCATTGACCAGGTGTTCTAAATATGTGTACTGATGACTATATGTGTACTGATGACTGTATGTGTACTGATGACTATATGTGTACAGATGACTATATGTGTACTGATGACTGTATGTGTACTGATGACTGTATGTGTACTGATGACTGTATGTGTACTGATGACTGTATGTGTACTGATGACTGTATGTGTACTGATGACTATATGTGTACAGATGACTGTATGTGTACTGATGACTGTATGTGTACTGATGACTATATGTGTACAGATGACTATATGTGTACTGATGACTGTATGTGTACTGATGACTATATGTGTACTGATGACTGTATGTGTACTGATGACTATATGTGTACTGATGACTGTATGTGTACAGATGACTATATGTGTACTGATGACTGTATGTGTACTGATGACTATATGTGTACAGATGACTATATGTGTACTGATGACTGTATGTGTACTGATGACTGTATGTGTACTGATGACTGTATGTGTACTGATGACTATATGTGTACAGATGACTGTATGTGTACTGATGACTGTATGTGTACTGATGACTGTATGTGTACTGATGACTATATGTGTACTGATGACTATATGTGTACTGATGACTATATGTGTACTGATGACTATATGTGTACTGATGACTATATGTGTACTGATGACTATATGTGTATTGATGACTATATGTGTACTGATGACTATATGTGTACTGATGACTATATGTGTACAGATGACTATATGTGTACTGATGACTATATGTGTATTGATGACTATATGTGTACTGATGACTATATGTGTACTGATGACTGTATGTGTACTGATAACTATAAGCATCTTTCACTGGCTTCTGGTACAGATAGAAATATCTGGCTTGTGGGTTAATGTTTTTGGCGGGAATGAGGTTGTGCTGAGTTACGACCTAAACAGTTACCTGAGAGCCAGATATTTGTATAAGCACACAAAGCTAGAGAGATATTCTTTTACTTCATACTTTTTTAAGAAAAAAGGACGAGATTTTGTTATAGTAATGTACAAATAGATCAAGTAATTCAAGATATTATTCTATGTTACGAGAAGTCACCATATGTGATGTATTCAGCAAGAGACTCATCCTACAGTAGGGTGTAATATAGTGTTCCAGCACCAGTGTAAACACAGGAAATCCCGGTCTCGTAGGCAAGAATAGACTGTATGCAACGACTCTTTTGTAGGAGAGGATTTTTGTTCAATAAGATACACATTTTATTCAGACCACAAACCAATCACAATCCAATGAAGTTTACTTATGTTTCTTTTCAAACATTCGCAAGTTGTACTTGTCGTCTGGTAGAGTGGCAAACTCCTGATCTGAAAGTCACGACTTCAAATCCCATATTAGGACAGGGAATCCCATATTAGGACAGAGAATCCCATATTAGGACAGGGAATCCCATATTAGGACAGGGAATCCCACATTAGGACAGGGAATCCTATTTTAGGAAATGGAATCCCATATTGGGACGGGGAATACCACATTATGACAGGGAATCCCAGTTTAGGACAGGGAATCCCATATTAGGACAGGGAATCCCATATTATGACAGAGAATCCCATATTAGCCATATTAGGACAGGGAATCCCATTTTAGGACAGGAAATCCCATTTTAGGACAAGGAATCCCATATTAGGACAGGGAATCCCATATTAGGACAGGGAATCCCATTTTAGTACAGGTGAACATGAAGTTCACAAACCTTGAAGAACATGTGAACATTGCTTAGTAACTCACGAAGCAGTATTTGAAAGTGATTAAGATAAAGATGTTATAACTTGTTTAACAACCAATGTAAAAACACGTTTAATATTAACCTTCATAAGTCTTTCACCATCTTCACTTAAATGTATACCAACACCGAATTCATCTTTACGTATCTGGTTAATGATAGCTTCACATACAGAGACAGCAGGTTCTTCAGGTATTTCCTCTGAACCAGATTTTTCAGCATCATCGTTATCTAATTAAATATAAAAACAAGACTTAATTTCTAAGGAACATACAAGAAAACTGTCCATATTTTGCATGAAAGTTTTTGGAGAATTGAGTATTATTGGATTTGAAGCAGTTTTTAAAATCATTTCTCTTGAACACACCTCATAGCAAGTCAACCATCTATGTAATAACCAGACTTCAAATAAGTAATTGAGAAAAAATGGACATTTTCGATGCAATATGGCTGTTACTACAACATAGATTACAGTGATCACTCTAGCAATCCAAACTCTTACCAGGTCTATTAAATCAACCTTTGATGGGTGAGATTCTAAAGTGAGACACCCATTAAGTTTGGATGGCAAGAAGCTTAATAAGCTAGCAACAGTATACCGTTTGCTTGTATTTTCGCAGTACTAACAAATGGAAGAAAAAGCGATTTCGATTTTCCTTGTGGTCAGTTTCCTCTTTCAAATCTTTTCTAGTTAATTAATGCTGACAAAATAATTTCCGTATTTTTTCTATTATGCCATAATTATTGTTTTAGTGTTGTAAAAAACTCTCAAAGAATCACGAAACCGGAATTAGCAGCAAACAGCATATTTCTTTCCCTGGATTTTTGTCGTTGTACTGAGTATATTGTGTATGGAATTTGAATATATCGTTCAAACAAATGGCAGTGTAATGCATGCTGACTATATAAAACAAACTATGAATGTATTATCAGATTCTTATGATCACCTTGTTTGTCAACCACAGTATCGTCCACCATTGCTGGTATGTCTGACTCTGCTGACACATCGGAACTTTGATCCGACTGGTCCATTCCCAAGTTTTTGTTATCCGCAGTAACGTCGGTATCAAAGTCACCTGATACTATATCATCAAAATCGTCCTCATACAATTCATCAGTACTTTCTTCTTCAACCTTAAAGGATTTAAAAAAAATTCCAAAGATCATTTCTCAAGTGTTTTTGTAAAAACAATTATACCTCTCCCCTGTTAAGAGCTTCATCCAAAGAGTTAATTCTTCTGAAAACAAATACTTGTGTTGCCATGTAAAATGTGGTATTTTATGCCAAGCTATGTCGGGTAAACATACTAGGAAGTAGACCATACAGCAATTAAACTGTGTTAACCATAGCAACTTGAAGTCATGCAAATCTTTCAAATATCTAATAACTCTTAGTACAAAGTAGCTTTTACAGAATATATAGAGTCAAACATAAGTATACTTAAGCAAAAACTTCTAACATCATTCAGCATTTAGTATATTTTTTGTAAAACTGTAGTTTCCAGTTAATAAATCTGTACAAGCTAAGTACAGGAAATGATAAAAGATCAGAAATACAATGAAAAAATAAGATAAAACAAACCTGTACAACATCAGCCGTTTCAATAAGATCTTCAAGCTCTGGAGTTAAATTTTGTATGTCTGACTCTGAGGGTTTGAATTTATGCTGAATCATAGAAATCCAATCCTGTATGCCTAACAAGCAGCCAAGCTTTTCCAATTGGTTTCTTTCAGATGGTGTCACACAAAGTTGAGCAAGCAATTGTTTGGACATACTTGACCCCACGACCTGCCCCAGGGGATCAAGGAACATCTGGTTGGCCAGAGAAACACACAGTTTTGTAGGAATACATAACAGACATTGCAGAACGAACTTAGCAGCAATGTGATCATGACTGTGTGTGTAAGAGTCTCTTGAGTAAGGTGCATCAGTGCTGGATTCCTCAGCATACATCTGTAGCAATGCCGACTTCATGTGGCTTGAGAGGAGTGCTAATGGCATGCTTCCAATACCTTTATAAGAAACAGCCATGGAAACCAAGTGACCACAGGTAGACCTAACATCACGTTTCTTCAGAGCAAAAGCAAAATGTTCTTGTGATGTAGATGAGACGAGTTTTATCAGTTCACCAGGACTGACCTCCATTGCCATGATATCAATCTCAGCAAATTTTCCACCTACAATATGATATAAGAACATAAATGGAGCACAAAATAACCAGGAAGTGACACTAGTCTATCTGCTTCTTCCTGTATATTTAGTAACGAACTGTTGACTGTGGTAAGAAAACCCATTTACTTTTATTGAATTTATATGTCTCGAAATATGTGATATAGCGAGTACGAGCGCCAGATCATTGAAGTTTCTTACAGTCATGTGAGTGTGACCAGTATATCTACATTTTCTACAAGCATTCAAGAAAAACGACGGATAGGTCAGACAAAAAAAAAGAGGTACATTTTTCCAGAATGATTGGAGAAAATGTAGTATTACAGGGAAAGTCTTATCACAACGAGAAACTTTAATGATCTTGGGCTCATATACTGGCTACATCAGTATTTTATAGAAGTATAATTTCATTACAAATAAACAGGTTTTCAGAACAAATTCCATTATTTGTTTTTAAAATTCTGTATCAAATGCCGTAAATACTTTTGCAAGGATGGTGGCCATGGTGAATAACATACAAAATGTGCTGATGAAAAAAATGCCTACCTAGCAACCAACCCAACTTTGCAAAGAAGGGTTGGTGGACTGCAATCTAAGACTTTTGAATTTTTTTAAAAGAAGAACAACAGAAATTCTCACCTTCTATCTTGATTTGGTTCACACCTTTGTTGTTAAGCATTTGTATGAAGTTTTTCAGAGTACCAAACTGGGGTTCAAAAACAACACTCCATTGAGACCAGTCTGCCATATTCTCCAACAAAGGACAATTGTGTAGACACAAAATTGCAGCCTCTTTTGTTTGAAGCCCAAGCATTCCAACTTTTGAATCATTACTAGAAGGTATTCTAAGGAAAAAAATATGGAAATTTTGAGATAATGTTTTTGATTGGAATAAATATGTAATAAGAAGATCGGGATCTGATGTTTATTTCGGATGATCCCAAGTATTTGGATAGAAGGTTGTTTAATAAATAAGGTCCGTCTGTAATTATAATTTACATGAACCACTTTTCGACACCGTTTCCTGGATTTCTAACCAGAACTCTTGCATAATGAAAGAATTTTGCAGACAGAGTAAGAATTTCGCAAATGGCAGGTGTCGAACCCACGACCTTAAAATCAGGGTTCTAGCAATCTATTCTCTTGACCAAGCGGCTTGCCACATTAAAACAATAGACATATTACCCTGCATAAAGACTGAATGGAGTCTCATAAAAAACATTCATCCCTGCCATGTTCATACGTTTCAAATATTTTTCTGCATGACTCAGCAACAATTTAATGTTTCCGTATCCAAGGTTACGAACTTCCTTCACACTATACTGCTTACATAAAGCCGCTTCAATCTCTGATGGCTGAAAGGAAAACACTATATATGCAGCTTACATTAACATTAAAGGCATCAGTGAATTTAAACATCAAAAGTGTGACCTTGACCTTGAAGCTAGTGGTAAGGGTTTTCATCTCTCACACCTGTCTATCACAGTAGACTCTTATTGCCTGAATCTCGGTTCATCAAACATCAAACAACCTGTATGACTCAAACTGATTGCACAATCCCAATAAACTTCTCTATATACAGTCAAACCTGTGTTAAAGACCACCTGCGAACAAAGACCACTATTGCAAAACCTGTCTGCAAAGACCACCAATTTTATCTCCCATCAGACCATTTTCAATGATATTTAATCTGTTAATAGAGACCACCTGTAAACAAAGACCACATTTTGCTGTTCCCATGGGTGGTCTTTACAGACAGGTTTGACTGTAATCCACATTGTTCTACCACGTTTTGTTCGAACTGCCCAGCTTCGAACTCTCGAACCATTTATCTAGTCCCTTCAAGATAAATTGCTCTATAATTCACACTATTAGGTCGAATAATACATTGTCTCGTCTCATAATTGACAAAGCTTGATTGTATTCAATAGTGAAATCTCAGATGGGCGTCATTAACTTATTTGTTACTGAAACATCCCTAGATACGTAACATGGCATCCGTCAGACAGATGACCAGAGAGACACTGCACATAACTATAGTCCCAAAACCCTTGTTAAACATCGTCGTGCCATACCAGAGTTTCACATTTTTGCATTATTTACCCAACAACAAACATACCTGTGATATTCCACACTGTTTGCATTGACCAATGAAAACATACCTGTGATATTCCACACTGTTTGCATTGACCAATGAAATCATACCTGCAATATTCCACACTGTTTGCATTGACCAATGAAATCGTACAAGTCATCTTGTTGTGGTTTAAAGGAAGTTTCACAATCACCAGCCCCACCGGATCCGGATCCTAACTGCAAACCACCGCCTTCCTCTAACACCTGGGTAATCATATAAATTATTACCAATTAAATTATCCAGAAAAGATAGTAACCTGTTATGTGGTTAGATATACTTTTGTTGTCATGACAACAAGTGAAATATTCAATATTCTGTTGGACAATTTGTATACAATGTAAACTGAATAAAATGTAAATTTCTAGCCTACCAGACCTGACTTACTCTGGTATTGGGAAAATCTAACATATCTCCCCCATCAACCCACCCATCCCCAGCGTGCATAGTCTCATACTAATAATGTCACATAAATTGACATAATGGCACATTTTAACTTCAAAGAAACAAAAAAATGCTTAAAATGTAAATGCCGTTTATTTAATCTCATCATTCATTTCTGACATAAGGAATTCAAAAAGAGACATCTATCACAGGTTTTGGGTGCAGATGGAATTATTTCTATCTACATCAGAAGGCAGTTAGATTCTTACAATACGATTAGTAAATATTAGTAATGTTTAAAAACCAAATCGTAAACTTTCAGCACACACGTTACATCAATAGAATGTGTAGCAATTTACCTTTTGAGTTTCTCTCAATAGAAATTCAAGAAATCGTCCAAAACCCATTTGGCTGAATTCTGAGAAGCCAAATTCTTCCAGCAGTTTCTCCTCCATTCTGTTGAAATCAGGCAATGACAAAGCACGAACGTTGAGGCAGTTCTTAATGTACTTCTTCAAACTTTCCACTACAGCATCTGATAAAAGTTACAAAGAAACATACAGATGATGATTTTTAGTGACTTGTTGTTCATATTCTGTGTTTAGCAGTATTTCAAACATTAAATTATATGCAACAGTCAGTTGTCTTAGCCAACATTTCATGGTTTCCAGTAGTACTGTCAACTTAAGGAAGACATAGGGGTGGAGAATGAAAAATAGTGGTCAAGGGGTTTAGTCTAAACTTACTTATTTTACATCGAGTGTGAAACAAGTTCTTACAACTTATACTAATCACTCTCGATGACTGCTTCCTGGCTACCAACCAGTACTCGTGCCTAATTTCGGGATTGTGAAGTTCGTGATCAAACCCCACTCAACGCTGAGCTCCAACTCAAGACCTCCGGATCAGGAGTCAGATGCTCTACCCCTCAGCCACTGCGCCTCCTAATCGAATTGTCATGGGTTCAAAACCCATGTTGGGCGAGGTGAAACACCAAAGGTTCACATCAAAGGTTTGCAACCAAGGTCAACACCCAAGGTTCACATTCACAGTTCACATTCTATGTTCACACCCAAGGCTCACATCAAAGGTTTGCAACCAAGGTCAACACCCAAGGTTCACATTCACAGTTCACATTCTATGTTCATACCGAAGGTTCATTTTAAAGGTTTGCATCCAAGGACAACACCCAAGGTTCACATTCACAGTTCACATTCTATGTTCATACCCAAGGTTCATTTTAAAGGTTTGCAACCAAGGACAACACCCAAGGTTCACATTCACAGTTCACATTCTATGTTCATACTCAAGGTTCACATCAAAGGTTTGCAACCAAGGTCAACACCCAAGGTTCACATCAAAGGTTTGCAACCAAGGTCAACACCCAAGGTTCACATTCACAGTTCACATTCTATGTTCATACTCAAGGTTCACAACAAAGGTTTACAACCAAGGTCAACACCCAAGGTTCACATTCACAGTTCACATTCTATGTTCATACTCAAGGTTCACAACAAAGGTTTGCAACCAAGGTCAACACCCAAGGTTCACATCAAAGGTTTGCAACCAAGGTCAACACCCAAGGTTCACATTCACAGTTAACATTCTATGTTCACACCCAAGGCTCACATCAAAGGTTTGCAACCAAGGTCAACACCCAAGGTTCACATTCACAGTTCACATTCTATGTTCATACTCATGGTTCACAACAAAGGTTTGCAACCAAGGTCAACACCCAAGGTTCACATCAAAGGTTTGCAACCAAGGTCAACACCCAAGGTTCACATTCACAGTTCACTTTCTATGTTCATACTCAAGATTCACAACAAAGGTTTGCAACCAAGGTCAACACCCAAGGTTCACATTCACAGTTCACTTTCTATGTTCATACTCAAGGTTCACAACAAAGGTTTGCAACCAAGGTCAACACCCAAGGTTCACATTCACAGTTCACTTTCTATGTTCATACTCAAGGTTCACATCAAAGGTTTGCAACCAAGGTCAACACCCAAGGTTCACATTCACAGTTCACATTCTATGTTCATACCCAAGGTTCACATCAAAGGTTTGCAACCAAGGTCAACACCCAAGGTTCACATTCACAGTTCACTTTCTATGTTCACACTCAAGGTTCATATTCAAGGTGCACACCCTAATTTCACACTTATTGTCCACACCAAAGTACCACAATCAAGGTTCAAGGTTTATTTAGTTGCATTGCTACATCCAATGTATATCAGTACACAAGTAGAAGCTGAAACATGGCTTTATATTGTATGCAAAATTATATATTACCTTTCCTAGGAGGCTGTTTGCTAGAACGACCTTTGACCTTATCACCAGGGTCCTCGTCATATGCCGGAGGTTTCAGGAGCTCGAGAGCTTCCTCTTGTACTGATACACTTGTCATACATATTGCCAGGTGGAGTAGCATCTTTCCCAGGTTGTCATGACGCATGTGAAGCAAGAAGTCCTAAACATTAAGAGACATAAGGGGGTCAGATTGTTTGTAAGGACACAGTGCTATAGACAGACATCTAAGATTTGTTTAATTGTCACAGCAGGTAAGTAACCATGTAAGACAGTATTATTTACTAACTGGAAAACACTGCCAGTAACACATCTCAGATTGAATGAAAGACACTGAACTCTATTTAAGTGATACCATAGGTCTACAACATTAATAAAAAGAACAAAGTTATGGGACTTAGTTTACAAGCACAACTCCACCTCATATTTCAACATTGTCCATACTGTTATGTTACCAAAATTTCCACTAATTTCATAATTTTCATTAAAACTATACAGAAATCAAAACAGCATATAGCTTTGCAATGCTTTCTGCTGTTCCTATACTCTTCAAGATATCTCTTGTCATTGTTTTCATGTTTAACAATTATTAGACTGTGAAATACTACAAGGATATTCACATTTATATGGTATTATTGGATACATAAAATTCCTTCGTGAAATTCACACTAAAATAAGATGCCAATAAGACATGTGCCGAGTAATGGTGGAAACTGAGGTATCATATAAAATCACACTTCAAAGAAATATTTGGCTAATATGGTTAACCACTGTACAAAAGTGCATTACATGATGTAAATATGAGTTGTCCAGTATTCATGCAAAATACAATATGATCATCGACACTCAGGAGGGAAATATTCCTCTAACGAAAAGAATTACAAACAAAACAGATCATTTCAGTGGATGAATACAAAACTCATCTATCAGCATATAAATAAAGAAGGTATGCAGACTCGTTTCATAGATTGGTTAAGTTAAATAAAATCGACTGTTGCTGGTATGACGTACAACCTTTCATCTGAGTAACAACCTTATGGAGATTCAAATTGTGGCTGTTGTTCAGGTGTTGCTCTAGAGAGGTTATACTAGTGATCAATTCTTTCTTCTGAAACTGGATAATGTTATCGAGACGTTGTTGCTATGGAGAGGGCCGCTCTGGAAAGGTTACATCATACAATATGCCACTGATAGTTTGAACTGAATGAAGAATTATTCATGTTTGACACTAAAGAAGACAAGACTGAATGAATAGCAGGCAGACCAAGAACAGTAACATTACAACCTCTACATAGAAGACCTCAACTAAACAACTACCTCGCTTTAACAACAGTATAAATCTTCTGGTAGCAAGAATTTACTATCAATTCAACCTCTCTAGAGCAACAACCTCTAAACAGAAGTCAAAGTTTGCATTTTCCCAAAGAACTATTCTTAGGAGAGGTACTGGATCAAGTATATGAGCACATCCATGACAAAACCTGTATTAGTGACGTAGGTTATGATGTCGAGTATTTCCCTATGGAAGTTTCGATGTCACTAAAGTGCTGTCTCTAAACTGTTTTGGCTAATTATTTGTGATACATAGAATTAAATGAACACCACAATATTTATAACTGTTGTGCAATTTTTTTAATTAGAAGAAAGAAAATATTTTGAGAATTATTGTACATTTTAGTAAAGGGTTGACGTGACATCATTTTGTAGTTTACTTGTGCATTTTGTTCTTAACATCAGAATTGTTATAAAAAGAAAAGATGTCCAATTGTAACATTTTTGGTATAAAATGAAAGTACAAAAATACATATGTAAGAAAATGTACAAACATGAGAATGAGTTTTTGGTGTTTAATACAGGTTTTATCGTGGAACAGCTTAAATGTGAATGGCAAATATACTTACCTCTATCACCTTCTTCAATTTCGGCCTTACATAGGTCCTGTCTGTTCCTGATTCAACTATCAACATCAGAATGTTCAGTTTTTCACTGATCTCCATTATTGCCAATTCTGGC
This sequence comes from Mactromeris polynyma, assembly GCA_032209605.1. Classification (NCBI taxonomy): domain Eukaryota; kingdom Metazoa; phylum Mollusca; class Bivalvia; order Venerida; family Mactridae; genus Mactromeris; species Mactromeris polynyma. The sequence continues at coordinate 10,815,165 of JASFXZ010000006.1, read as the reverse complement.
TGCATCTTTAAGTAATGTTTCCTGATTTCAAACCCATCTCCATCACCTCGTTGTAAAATGGTGACCTTGAACTTACTACAAAGTAATTATAAACAACTCAAACATCACAATAACATTATTTTCATCAGAAATCATTAATTTGTACATGTACAAGTTAAGTGAACAATAAATGCTTGCAAATAACAGAATTGCATGGAATTCCTAGAGGAGTAAGAGAGAATTAACACGTTTCTAAACATTGTAAAATGTTCGTCTGCAACCAAGCAACATTTTATACGAATATTGAAGTGTTATTTCAGAAACCCCCCCTGTGACCTTTACCTTTTACCCAGTAACCCCAAAATCAATAGGGTTCCTCTGCTACCCAATGTGAATGAATGGACCAAGTTTGAGAATGATAAGTCCAGGGGTTCTTGAGTTAGGCCATGCCGTTTTATATTTTGGTTAAGCCTCCGCATGTGCCTAGGTTTAGATCTCTTTGGGTCAAAAAGAAAACATTTTCGTAAGTTAGAAAAAACACCAAGGGAAGTAACCATTGTGTCGTATTTCCGTATGTTTTGGTAAATATTTGTTAACTTGCATGTTTGAAACTAGCGAGTGGAAATTAGTCAGTTTTTAAGTTAGAATTCTAATGATTCATAAACAGACAGGTTGCCTTGTTATATTTTATCATGTTTACCTCATTAAAACATGTGAAATGATACATTGTCTCTTATCTGGCTTTGCGTTTTTTCGAATAGGTAGCTAGGTTTCGCAAACCGAGGCCGACACTTAACAAAAATATAAAATGGTATTGCCTTATTGATCGGAAACGAAAAAGTTACGGATGGACCGATGGTCGGACCGACGGACATAACGACCGACAGACATACCGATAACTGACATGTGCAAACCAGTATGCCCTCTCTTCTTCGAAGGGGGGCATGATAAACCACCACCATCAGTTGTTTTCAGGGATTTTAGGCACTACTGATTCTTAATTTGTCCACAGGAAAAGCTACAAAGCAGCGATGGAAAAACAAGAGGTGTATACAAGCATATGTGGTACCGATGCGTACATGGCCCTGAATGCCAAAAGTCAGCCGTCAAACACCAGTTTAAAATTGATTAAATAGTTTCAAACTTTCAAAAATGGTGTTGGTGATAAAAAATTTAATCAGCCATTGAATGGCTACTTTACGATCAAGACATGCAAGGGCATTAACTGGTACTATACTATAGTTGTAAGGTACAGTGCATTCCCCTGAATCAGCAGTCCGACAGATTTCCTTGCTGACCAAATAAAACAGCTGGACTTCAATCTGTACTCCACGCCATTAAAAACGCGTCCACGTCAACAAGATGACATTATAAAGAAATGATCATATTTTTATTATCAAACATAATTTCCTCAACTTAATCAATTATGAAATATGAATACTGAGGGCCAAAGTTCAATTTCTTTTTGATGAATGATTTACAAATTTGTAACAATAACAGGCATTTAAAACTTGGAACAAAATGAAGCACGGTGAAATAGTTGCGTTTTTAATGGTGTTAAGTATATGTGTGAATGGACACAGTATAAGGGAATGAATAAATAATAATGTATGACACACAAAATTCACCTGAAAGCGTCTTCAAGGTCATCCTTCAAATTTTGTTTGAAATGTTCATACACACCACGTCTCTGAGTGGCAGAGTCTCTTTTAGCTTTCTTCAATACCTGAATAACAAGTTAAATGTTGATTGCTAATAATCATGGTAAAAGATCACCAAAAGGCAGACTGAGAGTGATCACAATAGCTCTTCCCCTACACAATAGGGAATGGGGAGCTAAAAGGGTCTAACCGGGGCAGGTTAGCTAAAAGGGTCTAACAGAGGCAAGTTGGCTAAACAGGTCTAACTGGGGCAGGTTAGCTAAAAGGGTCTAACAGGGGCAGGTTAGCTAAAAGGGTCTAACAGGGGCAGGTTAGCTAAAAGGGTCTAACAGGGGCAGGTAAGCTTAAAGGGTCTAACAGGGGAAGGTGAGCAAAAAGGTCTAACAGGAAAAGGTGAGCTAAAATGCTCTAACAGGGACAGGTGAACTAAAGGGCTCTAACAGGGACAGGTGAACTAAAACACTCAACAGGGAAAGTTATTGCACTAATTTCAGGAACATGCATCTTTTAATAACTACCTCAATGCAAAATTCCCATAAAGATTAAACTGGTGTATATTCTACAGGCAAACAAGGCAAAACCATTACTCCTAAACCAAGTTTTAATGGAAATGGCCGCAAATATATTACTAGCAAATCTGCTGGAAACTCAACTGAAATGTCAGTTAAAAAAGAAATAATAGTCCTATTTACTTACTCCAACAACAAGTGGTAGAGATCTTATCCTAACACCAAGCATGAATGCATTGTCCGCTTCATACTTTTCAACCAAGAAATCCATGAATGGTTCTAATTCAACCTTGCTAGTCCATTGGTTGGCATGGGTCAAATATGAGTCGAAGAGATCCATTATCTCCATACTGGTTATTGGTGGAATTTCAGCCATATTGGGTGGAAATCTGAACTGCTTATAGACCTCTGGAAACCGTTGTAACGGTCCAGTCTTCAACACACTAAAATCACCTTTCCCTGGGACATATTCACGCAAGCATTCTTTCAGTTCATACAAAGTACAAATTGACCGTGACTTTAAAAATGACGTAATATAAGCATTCACTTTGCAGACAACCCTGTTTAACTCATTGACGCTATCGAGATGTTCTATATACCTCAAACCAAGTTTTCTGATACTATCACACTCAAATCTCTGGCAAACCAATTTCTCAACACGTTCTGGGGTGACAAATTCATTGGATTCTGCTAACATCTCAATACATTCTTTGGCAACTTTGTCCACATCCTCTTTAGTGGGCTGTTTGCCAACAGGAACATATACAGGACGAACATCAATCTTCCTAACCTCAAATTCACTCTTGTCGACTGGTTCAACATTACGTTCTTTGAATTCATCCCAGAATTTCAAAATAGACCTTTCAGAGGATTCAGTACTTCTAGGTTGTGAAACAGCATTCATGGTTGCTGCACTAGGGTTTAAATCTTCTGGTCTTATAATAACTTGTCTTGTTTGTTGTGTAATGCCTGCAGCATGAGTTCTAGGATCTGAAATTGTCCTAGAAGCAGCATGTCTGGTAGCAGGAACATCTCTCACTATATCAGGTATTAAATGGGACATGGGATGTGCCACTGACGGTCGTGTTAATGGTACAGAAGGCATTGAATGTGCCACTGATAATTGTGTTATTGGTACATTAGGCACTGGCATGTGACCAAGTGCAGACTGCCTTCCTGCAGATTCCCCTTGAACTGATGTTTGAGGAGGTATATGAAAATTCCAAACTGGTTTCTGATATGGTGATGTTATTGGACTAGCCCTGGATGGTAGTACATTACGATTGTCATTGGGCATTTCATGTACAGAAGCAGGACTTAGAGAGCTGCTATCACTTCGACCTGAAGGTGAGGTAATATTCATGGGTGGCATAGGCATAGTCACTCCATGTTGATGTTGATTTGCAAAGCCAAATGGTGATGGATTGTACACATTAGGACTAAACATATTGGGCAACTGCATGGCTCCTACAGCACCAGGTATCTGAAACATATTGGGTATCTGTGGTTGCATACGATTGGGACCACTTGTTGCAGAAGGCATTGATCCATAGAAAGGAGACGCTGGCAGTCGCCCAATCTGGTTAAAGCCAGGTGATGGCAACATATTTGTATGCAAAGGAACGTTTATCACTTTTCCTTGTGTTGGTATCACTGTGGCCTTTTGCATTTCCTTCAAATCCCCACGATTAATTTTATCACTTTTACCAGCAGCTTCAGGCGATGTTTTACTGTCATGATTAGAGTCATCATGCTCTTCATCACCTTCCCCATCTGTATCACTGTCTTCATCATCTGTATTACTTCCTTCATCATCATCTGAATCACTTTGTTTGTCATCATCTGCACCAGTTTCCTTGGTTACATTGGGATGCCCTGCTGAATTCATTGCTAGTGTCTGTCTCATCATAAAACCCTCATGAACAGGCAATTGTGGTCTTACTATATGCCCCGCCATTGGCATAGGTTGTAACTGACGTATCATAGGTTGTCCTGCAAAAGGATTAGCTGCGACATTCGGAGCCCCGAATGGACGCACATTATTCATATACATCAGTGGCTGCATTGAATATGTTCTTTGACTTCCAACTATCTGACTCCATCCTGGTAAAGATGCTGCTTGTGATTTAGGGTTTTCTAGTATTGTTCCAACTAACAGAGGTCGAGTAACAGGAATTCCATCATCTACAACATGTTCATCAGTCACCTCATCATCTACAACATGTTCAGTCTCATCATCCGATTCTTCATAATCCAATGCTTTTGATTTATCATCCTGAGTATTATCACTGCCACTTTTCTCTGCTTCTCCCTTCGTATCATTTTTCACTTGTCTTATTGCAGGGTTAGCAACACAGCTTGTAGTGTGTTCAAGTTCTTCCTTTCCTAAATCAGAAAAGGTAGAATCAAATGTAAAATCCAAACCTTCAGTTGCATCATCAGGAAATGAACTCATCATTTCGACAGCTGGTTTCTTTCCATTTGAAGCAGTATTCCTTTCAACACCACCAACAGCTCCAGTCAAAGTGTCAATATCTAAACCACTGCTCTTTTCTGACATATTTTCAGGATTAACTTTTACTGACTTCTTCGTAGCAGTTGGATTTACATCAACTTTTGGGAGACTTTGTTTGGAGCGCAATTGTACAACTTGTCCATTTCGTTTTTGTTTAACACAAACAACATCACTCCATGTGGATAAAAGGTCACTTATTTTTGGTACCCCATATGCACTTGCACTGACAGAAACCTTTGAAGTGTTCTGGACAAGTTTCCAAAGGTCGTTTTTATCTAGCCCAGCAGGATTCTTCCTCAGTACATCCACCACAGCTTGCTTCAACTTCTCTTTCGACAAGTCTCCTTTTGTCATCTTGACAGCCTTTTTACCTGAAAAGAGGTTGCATGAATGTCTAGAACAACTCAGTAAATGCTGGATTATATACAATAAATCATGAGTCAGAATGGTGGGCAGGGTTCCCACTCCTTTTGCAGAAAAAAATTCAAGGACATTTCAAGGTTATTTTCACAAAATTCAAGGATCAAAACAGCATTTGTACTGCTATTTTATTCAATCAACATGTCTTTCAAATTAACTTATTCCAAGAACTTTTAAGTATTAAACTTAAAATTATGAACTTATATACAAGGACATGTTAAACTCACTCCGACGTGAGTTTTCCAAGGCTTGCAAAGCCGCTATTTTCTATCTGTTTAAAGTGATTTTTGTAAAGCACACAATAATATTGTGAGTGTCCAGAAAATACAAAATTCCCAACTTATTCCCGTTTTTTTGCTCTTTCTTTTAAATTCAAGCACTTTTCCAGGCCTGAAAAATGACATGAAAAAATCAAGGACTTTTCAGTTTTCCAGGAAGCGTGGGAACCCTGGGTGGGCCAAATGAGAAAGATAAAGATAGATAAAGCAGCTTGTTCAATTTGACCTACAAGAAAATGAGCTGCAAGGTACCCACAAACAGACACCTATCTTGGCTTATTTATCTCCTGGTACAACCCTTTGTAAGGGTGTCATGATATGCCTAAGGCGTGCCACAATACACTTCAATACTTTAGCAAGGTACTGCAATACGGACCACAATATATTGCTTCACTAACCTACGTGATTGTGGATATTATTTAACAAATAAAACATGACATTGCGGGCCATACACATGTTTACAGACTGGGCAGTCGGACTGATGATGATATATGGACCGAAGCTTCGCTTTGTAAATATTGACCGGCTGATGTCACATTAGATATATAAGGAAAAATTAAAACTCCAAATAAATCTATATATAATCTAAGTAATTTGTTATATATGGAGACGTTTCACCCCAATTTAGATATTACTGCAAAGACTAAAAGAATACAATGTAGTAAGGCTGATAATATATAATGATATATATAAATCTAATTAAATAAGTATGCATGCATCTCCAATTATTCTAAAATTCTAATTTGAAAATGCAGTTATTTTTTCTGACTCCTGATCCAAAGGTCTCGAGTTCGAGCCCGCATTGAGCGTGGTTTGATCACGAACTTCACAATCCCTAAAGTGGCGCGAGTACTGGTTGGTAGCCTGAGGAAGCAGACATTGAGAGCGATTAGTATAAGTTGTAAGAATTTGTTTCACAAACAATGTAAAATAAATAAATTTAAACACTAGAGAAGCTTTATATAGTGCAGTATTGTTTATAAGACAGAAAAATATCAAAAAGTGAAAATGCTCTTGGTGAAATCATTTTTTTCAATGATAAACACAAAAATGGTCGAAGTGAATAAATATTTGTTTATTATTTTATTAAAATAAGTACTTCCGAATGCTTAGTAACAGTATGATACCATATTAAAATATACACAGCTTTAAATTAACACACATTAATGGCATCTGAATGTCGATGTGGCATTAGTTCAAATTTATTTTGCTTTTGTACCAATTTACATTGTCAAAGCACTATTTATTATGACCGGCTCAGTACACAGTCCCATAATCTTCATTTACACATGTTTACTGTCATAATTTATAATATATCATATATTATAATAATGTCAGATTTAAAATGCCATAATAATTTTAGGCCTAACATTATAATTCAGTTAGCTGCTGAAGGAAAACAAAAATAATAAATAGCTTCCTTTGGGTAATTTGATAAATCTACTTTCACTTTCACTTTCAGATTGCATTTTCTTCATATTTTTTAATTGAACATCCATCCATGATCTGTAACAATCTCATATACTGCAGTTTCTTGTTAAGTATGCCTGACATATATTTTAATATCCTAAACTGATGGGTTCTTTTAAAGACGTATGAAGTTTTCTAATAACTTTATTCATTTATTGATCTCTCAGTCCGAAGTGTAGTCAAATAATCTGAAGAAATCTAGTACAAGGTAAGTCTAATAACGTCTGACAAAATACATCCCTCGAACTGGACAATAGCCTACACGCACTGCAAAGGAAATTAACTAGATGGGAAGTAACGAGACACTTTTCTCGAACCGTAAATTAAGTTTCGCTCGATATCCGAATTTGTTTTGTCCGAAAACGTGCATAAAAGAGTGAAAAATCGCTTTCTAACGTACTGGACGATGACATTTCAGTTCCGTTACTAAACATCTAAATCGCGCACGGTTTTAGACGATTTTTATACTCACCGGACTCGGAAATAAACTATAATTTGATAAGATACATGTAATGATCATGTTGTTGATTACGTAGAAAAGAAATCTGTAAAACGCGGGTCTCAATCGTAACATCTCGGCAATTTCCGTACAGTCCATTTTTAAAAAATAGCCGAGATGATCCGATTGCGTAGGTCTGTGTTCAACACCCGTTGTTTACGGGCGCGAAAATTCGTTTTTAATTAAGGCAAGTGTCAAACTGCTTTTCAATGCAATATGATACCACACATAGATGACCACCAACTAGTCTACATGTGTAATTTATAGTAACTCTATTAGATGTAACTCATTTACTTCATAAATTCGAACCCGACAACAGCAATTAAAGAACAATGTGATGTCTATCTATAAGATAGTCCCTAATATACAATATTTACCTCCCTTGTTCTCAATCAACAGCATTTTGATAGGCAAAACTGATAAGCCCTTATAGGAGTCATTTCCAAATATGTGATAATTGAGAAAATACCAAAATAATTTGCACGTGACAACCACTTTTTTCATTAACTTACTGAGCCAACTGCCCACGTGAGCATAATGAATAAGTCAATTTTTTTTATCTGATTAGTTATAAATCATCTTTTACATTATATTAACTGGCAAAACCTGTTTAAATACACTCCAAATACGTTCAAATATTTTGTTTAATTAATATGGATTACTTTTAGATTATTAATAAGGGTTTCACTGCAAAAAAGTGCATCCTTTTTTAACATTGAAATGTTGTTTTTTATGTACTTTTGATGATACCTTACTTATTTTAAAATATTATTACTATGTCATATCAGGGCTAGCGCTGGCTTTTTTTTTCTTGAGCCAATTTTGGAACCCGGTCGGTTTCAGTCATTCGCGGGCTATATTACAGCGCGCAATCTACAAATATTTAGAGCAGTTTGTCCCCTCAATCACAAATATTCTATAGCATAGGACTTTGTTATTTCTAGGTAATACATTTTAGTGAGTCTTTGAAATTGCTTTTAATAGGCTACACATAATTTCTAATAGGCGGTATTATGGACCGTACGGTACGGATTTTATCGTATACTAGACCCGAAAACGAAAGTGATTGCATGGATATTCGCGTGAAAATCCAAGGCATAAACGTTTTAAATTTTCTTAGTCGATGTCTTGCGATGCTGGAGTAAATAGTTAAAGAATTAACGTGGACTGCTGAATAAATACACGTTTTCTACGTCGTCGTCGGCAATCTTAATTTCATGAGATGGCATCTTATATTGCCTTTTTTCTCATGTAGTTCTTTTCTTAGGATATAAATACTTAGTAGCCAATAAAAATGCCAGCCTCTCAACATTTGAATTTATCTTTTTGTATAGTAGTGTAATTCTATTCAGATTGTAAATAGAATGTCTATAATCACTGTGTCATAGTCTCAATTATTATTCTTATAGAATGGTCTTGCATGAATATATGTATATGTATTGTTTTTAATGAAAGGTTGTGCTATAATATGCAAGAATCAGATATAAAAGATATATTTATATATATATAAACGAAACGAGTTATTGGACCACACTCTATTACTTTAATTTTAGATGTATTGTTGTTGTTCACTTAGTTTATATGTAATTATCGATCACTGTAATCCGTTTGATTGTCAAATTAAAAACGTGTTAACGTCATAAATAACGGCCACTATCATGATTAAACAATAAGAACTCACCTTTGTGATCCATCCTCGAATGCGCGAAAATCCCTGAAATGACACAAATTTTTCAGTTTCATTTCAGTCGCAATCAAAGGTTACTTAAAAATGAATACACGGACATATCCTATTTGAGGTTTATACCAATGCACGTCCACGTCATGCATTGAATAATCGGCAAAGCGATTTTCGAAAAATGACAAAAGATTTTACTTCCGCAACCGCCTAGTGTCATTATATATAGGCCTACAAGTTATTCTACGTTAACCTGGATAATTGAGAATCATGATTTTTTTATTTCGTACTTCATTCAGACTCACTCGTTTCCGTGAAAATTAGAATAATGTACATGTCCAATTAATAGATCTAGTTAGATCCAATAGTTCACCAGTGGGAAAGATGCGTACACAGTTAACTTAGTACAACATAGCTGTAGATCTACGAACTTTTGTAGTAGAATCAACTTATATAGCTAAGTATCCATGTAATGTTATTAAAAAGTTTTTATTCATGAACCAAAGTACAAGTAATATGTGCTGAAGATGGTTTTATTTTAGAAAGAAATTCTCTTATGCAAATTGTATTTACCAAATTAAGTACACAATTAAGGTCAACATTTACTAGCTCTACAATTTTTCGGAATTTTTAGTTTTCAATAACACCCACTGTTGTATATTTTAAATGCTTCTTTCATACATTTTTGATCGATATTAAAAAGTTTTCACAAAGAGTTTATTTCAAAGCAATCTCTCGAACTACGTTAATGGAAGAAAATATTAAGCAAGCCAACGAACGTTTGAATATAACAAAGAGCTTCTAACAACGACTTTCAAATTTTGTTTATGTAGACGGGTTCATAACTATTTCTGGATTATATCGATCAAATATGTAAGTATGTACCAATCTACCTATTTCCCTCAGAATTTAAATCTGGCATAGTGTATTTGCTACAATTAGTTTACTTGTCATAGCCTGGGCAAATTTTACATCATGGGAAATACGAAACATCATTTCATTGCAGCTAGAGGCTTTTCAAATAAAAACCAATTTCAGATTTTAGTGAACATAACCAACATATAATTAGACATACATGGCCCGTACGCGCGATTATGCCATAATTAAACACAACGTGTGTTTGGCATACCATTACTGACCCATGATGGTCTCTACTAAAACAATATATATCTTTATTAACATACTCGGCTCGTACGTGCCTTTGGTTATATAACACAAAATTGAGGAGTGGGATTATTTGGCAACATATAAATAGTTAACATGAGTAAGACCATACAAATAATCAATAGAAAGAAAATTACTTACCCACCTAAATTTTGTATGGTAAGGTTATGCCGAACAAACGCTTGTTAAGGGTGGCCTTTATTTACATAAATATATAGCATGTTTTATCTTATAAGTTCTGTCAGAGTAATCTTTTATAAAACTGTAGGTAATAAAATTCGATGTTTTTGTGTCTATAATTGTTACACTTTGCTTACATTTACAACCGTATACAGCTTTCAGAAACCTAGATATTTCTCCACAAATTCAAACGGATTTACTGATGGATGTTTTAAGAGCATTATAGATGCATTATTCAATACAACATGTCAGTTGGTCCCGTTGATTACTTCATTTGCGTTTAATTAAAACACTTGTGTGATGAAAAACGGTCTCATTGTATCAAAACCTGCGAGAAAATATCGACATGTACTTTTAATATATACATCAATCAGGACACGAGTTAAATGTCGTCTGCTATATACATACCCGCATAATTATTGGCGACATCGGGTTAACTTAGAATGACTGGTGCACTATTACATAAAGTTTATCATAGCAAATCTGTGTCCATATACGTGAAATACCATCCGTGATCGTGTTATCAATTATTGATAATAAAATATTATCTTTCAAAGTTCATATTTATTATCATTATAAACGTTATCCATTTGACATTGAAACAGGCTAGCTGTGTCCAGGCACATGCGTACATGACAGTTATGCGCAATATGAAACTCGAATTATCAGATTTTTACCAAGAAATGCTTACGTAAACAATTGAGCAGTGCTGACGTAAACTGAAATTGATTTTAATACTGTTCAACAGATTTAGTCAATAGCTGACACAAACATATGTACATCAATTTACTCAGCAAAGTATCGATACCTTATTTAATATACTATTTTTATCTCTTTCGTCACTGATGAAACCATAGTAACTATGTGTTATTGTTTGATAATAAAAAGTTGACAAGTCAACCATTTCATATGTTGCTCAGCGAGTAAGATTCTTGAAAAGTATGTAAGATACGGGACTTTTTAGTAAAACGTACTAGAATCTATAAATTATAATAAGACTTTGTGTGAATTGATTTTGAGTTATTAAAACGTCTTTGAAAAATATGACATATTTTGTTTTCTTTCAGCCTATAGTCAATTTAATGAAATGTGATACAAACTTAGAGGGGAGAAACTTTTTTGTTCAAGGTGAATACATCATTTTCAAATAGTTAAAACTTTGTGGTCACTCAACATTGCTAACTGCGTTGGTTGTTATGGACGTCAACAACGTCCGGCACGCGCATTGATAGAGAAGTTTCAAACATCTTCCAAGACGTTCTATAAACACATTCATTTTGGTATCATAATACATCGGATGGGGGAAGAGACCGGGTTTCCGGACTCTGAGATGTTGTCCATGGATATCAAGGGATCCCAAATTCAAGAGCCTCACTGTTGGGCGCAAAATTAGCGCAATTACATTACAGAATTGATGGACTCCAAAGGCTGACTTAGGTCCCCTTTCTTACCTGGGGCTGTACCCCTTAATCACCCGGCGTAAATTGCAGGATCCGCGCTTGTACACCACGCAAACGGGGCGCATGTATATCTATCTGACTGAGTGTGCATATAATCGCATGCGCGCGTTTGCAAGTACGCACAGACAGTCAGTGTATTTTACTGAGTAATGCATTTGTGTATGCATTTTTATATGTCAACAATCGATACATAATCATCGACATCATCATATACTGATTCAATCATCATCTTTTTCTCCATCATCATAGTTAGATTTACTCTGATGTTGAATCATGGTGTATTTACTGTACATGTACTTTGTGTTTTTCGAGAATTGATAAACACTATCATAGTGTACAGATCTCTCAAGTAGGAAGTACTTTGATAGTGACGTAATACTTTTTTCTGAACGCTCATATCTTTATGTTATCTTTGTGTTAATTCGTGCGTAGTACGTACGCCTCGCGACAGTTCTCAACATCTCGGCAATTTCCGTTACAGTTCGGAGAGAAAAAACCGAGGTGATACGTTTGCTTTACATAACAATTTATTTATAGTACCCCGTAGGAAACAGACGTATCTGGGCCCCAGATCATATACATGTTTATATAGTCTAAACAAAGACCTAAATAAGTCTTTGGTCTAAATTACCCACATGATTTCTTTCGGAAATTCTTACGCTAGAATTTTGTAAAAAAGTTCATGACACTTACGCAGAATTTGTTTGTAAATGTATGAACCACTTTATTCGGTCTGCTGTGTACAATTTGACAGTTCAAGACTTTCCGACCCCTCATGATATATATATATACATATATAGTGTATTATTTTAGATGAAATTAGTCCCCGGTTCGTCTGCACGATTAGTAATTCTCTTACAGAGGACTTTGGTTCGTACTTAATGACACAAAACCTAAATCGAAAGTAGGCCTACACACAAAATCGTCAATATTCAATTTCAGCCAGTAAATTCTAGAAAAAATATCTCCAAACAAAATATCAAATTATATTAAATACAAAGAAACCTCAACCCTTTTGTATTGTTTATACATACACTTTTATGGACAAATCTATTGTAACAAAATAACGAACAATGGACAAATTAAATATTTACCTACTCCGGATTTTACATCCGACAATCTCGCAAAAAACTCGCTTCTAAAAACACATGCAATGTATGATCTGACTTTACCAATAAATGCACGTAAATAATACTATGGTAAAAAAATATCAGTTGTTATCACGGTGAACATCGGTACGAATGATAATAAAATATAGACTTCTAATCTTTGGTTTACAGAAATACATTACAAATCATGTGAAATAAGTTTTTAGAAAATGCAGGTCGATTTCTGAAAATAGATTGGTGTGCGCTAAACTGCGCAGTTAGTAATATGTAGGTGCTGTATTACAGCAGACGACAGAGGTTTTCGAGGAAGCGGATGGGCGGAGCTCATTTGATCACGTGGATGGGCGGAAAACCCGGAATCCGAGAACTCAGTCGTCTTGATAAATATATACGCACGTGCGCACACAAAAGAGGGTTGTCCAAAAATGTAGAGTGTGTGCCTTAAAGTTACATGAATCTAGTGAATGGAACATATTGCACAACGTTTCCAGAACACGGAAGAAATGTTCAGACATTTAAAGAACTTATATTTTTTCAAACAGGAATGCAAGCGACCCAGGTTAGCTGCGTCGATAAATGAGAAGAAATAAGTTGTGCCTCCCCACACAGACCTCGGGGAAAACAACAATCCATAATACATAACGCAATTGATGAGGTTAAAGGGTACATACGTAAGGTAAAAGAGGCGTAAGGAATGGCCTGGCAGAACATATGGTATAACTAGGAGAATCAAAGAGGACACTCAGTGAAGGGGGGGGGGGGGGGGTTAATGGATGGAAAAGATCACATGACAAGTCAAGACAGCTGGCAACAATAGGCCGAAACTGAGCAGAAAATAACATGAATACTTACTACATGTATATAAAGTGAAAGAAATGCACAGGGGAAAGGGAAATATAGCATACCTACATTCAAAACACAAAAAAGAAATAGCCTAATAACCATATAGCGAATTGGAACTGCATGTCAGTAAAAATACTGGGGGTTGAAATCGATTTAACAGCGAGCTAACCTCACACTTTTAAATCGCTACAAATGATTTCCAACATATACACATAAGTTGACTAAGTAGGCAGTAACTATTCATTAAAAGCCATATACCATTAAGTAGGACTACATAATCAACTGAAACACTGTAATTCATCCAGCACGTCATTTCCTTACAGCACAAGTATGCAATCTAATTACAAACCGAATCCTCAATATTAACCATCTTTACGCAATGTAGGAGTGCGTCTCGAAAAGCTGATTTTAGTAGATCGAAATTTATATTCCGTGTTAAATTAAATCATTATGGCGAATGTCTTTTTGCGTAGCGCGTGTCCCTAGTTTTGCCCCACACTACCAAACTCGAAGCACAAATCTTGACGTTTCACCGTGATACCTCAAGTAAAATTCGCCACATTTATAGTAAAAGCATTATTAATCACCAACGTCATCAATTCTTTACTGATTTGAAACTTAAATATATTCAACTGTATAACTGTTGAACAATTTTAAGGGACTTTCATCAAAATATTCCATCGCAGAAATTCACTTGTTTTCGCCGAGAAATGTGTTCACGCCATAAAGTTTGAAACAACCCTCATATAACGATCAGAACTCTTTGAAAAATTTATTCCATTACTCATAATTTTGAATGACAATTAGTGGAAACAATTTACAAATTAATTTAGGCACTAACGTTGTGACAATTAACGTTCTATAATAACATAACCATAACACAACCTTCACATAACGTGATACTAACGTTGTGTGTTTGCTGGGAATATCCCAGCTTGTATCGTTTCCATAGATAGCTAAATATTCTTGTTCAACATGACATATAAATTTGTGCCTTTCAGAGAATCTTTTAGAATTACTTTTCACCCAAACTAACAAGCCGACATGTCTATAAATATAACCTTCGAAACAGGTGTTAAAGATCGTAGATGACGACAACGACAATGAACGGTTTACACCATACCTGTTGCGCGCATTATTCGAACGAAAGGTGTGATAGTTGGAAAGAAAACAAACAGATGATGTCGACGTAATAACTCCGCGTTGAAAGGTGAGCGTGCATTATTTCACGTTTTTTAATCGTTAATTAAAGAATGCAGTAACTGTCAATGGTTTTTGCTGTCTTACTACTGTCAAAGGTTTAAACCAGAGTTTGACACATATTTTCGCGATGGGGAAATATGAGTCACCATGCACTAATTAAATTTGAATGTAAAGGTAAGATTTCTTTAACCTCGCGTCTGTGAACAATGAAACATAAGCTCTGTACAGCTTTTCGGCGCTGAACGTTTGTGCAAGTTAAGAAACAACTAGATATTTGAGTATAAGAATTTTCCTACCTTCCCACTCCCAGCACGTAGTTACTGTACTTCTGTAGTGCTCAATGTAGAGAGTTTTGTGTGCTGAAGTAATTCAAGGGGAAAAAGTGTGCCAAATGTGGATCTCGAACCCATGACCCCTTAAACACTAGTACGGCGCTCTACCGACTGAGCTAACCGGGGTACGGTCTAAGTTCTAACCCCACACCACTACACTCCTTCCCCTACCGGTGTTTGAGGCTCAACCACCATGGGCTGTCAAACACTGCTGCCACCATTGAAGTAAACCAAGAGAAAAAAGTTTGCCCGATGTGTGGCTCGCATCCATGACCCCCTGAACACTAGTAGGGCGCTCTACTGACTGAGCTAATCTGGCGGGGGTCTAACCCCACACCACTTCACTTGCCTGATTTATCATGTTATTACATCTGTCAAGACTAAAGGTTTCTCTCTGAATTGGTTACAATCTTTCCACTGATGGCTATGATTACGGGACAGTAATCCAGGACTTGTGTTTTTGAATTACTGTTTATTGGTAAAGTACATCAAGGGGAAAAAGTGTGCCTGATGTGGGGCTTGAACCTACGACCCCCTAAACACTAGTATGGCGCTCTACCGACTGAGCTAACCGGGCGGCTGTCTAACCCCACATCACTACACTCCTCCCCCTTCCAGCATTTGAGGCTCAACCACCGTGGGCTGTCAAACACCACTGCCCCCATTAAAGTATATCATGGGGGAAAAGTGCGCCCGATGTGGGGCTCAAACCCACGACCCCCTAAACACTAGTACAGCTTTCTACCGACTGAGCTAACCTTATCCCACCGCTGCCACCATTAAAGTATTTCACCCTAATTCTGGGATAGAGGGGTTACTCACTTGTATTGTAATGTTTCTTACTAGCTATGGTACTATAAGTTCTACCGAGACTAGGGCCGTTAGCTTATCAACGGTCACAACAGTGGGATAATGGGATTTTAGAAGTTGTAACAGAAGACAAAATAAGGCTATCGTTTATAATGTTTTTGTTTCATGTAATTATAACTGTTTGGCTTTCAAAAACAGGCAAGCAGATATATACCAAACTATTTAATTAAGCTCAAAATCAATATTCATCAAGTTTACATGGAAAGTAGGTTGAAATTATGAAACATATTTATCGGCCAATTTAAGTTAATACAATGATATCAATTATCATGCAATTTTACTGTTTATTTTTTAAAATGTTTTCCAGTTTTATGTGGACAGGAATAAAACCATTTTTGTTTGTCTGGAATTTTCAATTTATAAGTTATTTATTGATACTTCTGATTGTGAATATTTATTTTCAGATCAAAGAATAATGGCTAGTAGAGTCAATCTTCGTGATTTTAACAACACCACTTTAGAGTTGCAGCAAGATTTGGCCCGAAGTACACCCAAACAATGTGTTACCCTTACCCATAGTGTACCTTCTGTACAAATGTACTGTGCACTCCGCTCCAAACTCGACAGCTGTTCAGATAAATGGCTTCAGGTATTTGATTGGTGCTCTCTTTACAGTGTTTTTTTTGGGGCCGAAATTCGGACCCATTCCCCTCACTCAAAAGTATGTTTTTTTCCCCTTTTCTCAGTCAAAATTCCCCTCCTACAGCTTTTTTTTTAAATTGGAGATATGTTGCCAGTATTGTTGATATTTTTAGTCAGAAAGATAGAATCATTGACCTGTAATGAAACTAACCAATCTGTTAGCATAATTACATGTTTACATCACTGCAACAAAGAAGTGTAGTGAATATAGACATAGAAATGTATACTTTAAATGCACATTATTTTCACCCTATTTTCCTCTCACAACGCTATTTTCCCCTATTTAAGGGCCCCGCCACCATTCCCCTAGAAGTGAAAAGAAACACTGGTTTATGCAGGATGCCAATGCAAATTTTTCTTCTTAATCACATATTGATTTACATGTCTGTTTATAAATGTTAATTACCTTCAACCTGTCTACTCAAAGACTGCAACTGTGAAGCCTAGGTGAATAACAATGCTGAGCAGTGTAATATTATTGAAGTTGAAACATCAGGAGTTATCTCTACTTATCTGTTGCCCTGATTCAGTGAAATTAACTGCACTAAGTTTAACAGTTGGTCTTTTTTATACTGCCTCATTTATGCTTGTGAATTCATTTTCTACTAATTTATTCTTCTATTGTGCAGGAGTTCCTGTATCTAGATGGGTTGGACAGTCTATTAGATGCATTATATCAAATGTCATCTCGGGGTTTCACTTGCTTCTCGGATGCAATCCTGCAGATGGACTGTATATCTTGTATAAGATGTATACTCAATACTACATTTGGACTGGAATATTTCATCAACAGTGATGTATATACAAAGAAACTTGCTATGGGTAATTCATAGGTCATTGATTTTATGATGTTATAAATTGAGTGTACATGTCATGTGTAGTCAGTAGTAGTCTGCAATCTCATTGAAATCAGCCCCTAACTTTAGCTCCATTACTTTCCGCTGTTAGGATCTGTAAGAGGTCACGTTCATATAACCTCTCATAATAGATTTGCGTAACCAGGTGCTCGTTTGTGGTCCAATGAAATTTCTTCTTACAAAACCGTGTTTGTCGTCTTTCTCAAATGGCTTTATCGTTTATTCGGAGTTTCTGTTTATACTGTTTTTTAACGTCCTTCCTGCCAAAGCAGTCATAAATATTTCCAAAAACGAAAACACAAACAACACCATTCAACCAAATAATGTTGCGGTTGTGTCCAAGGGCGCAGCCATATTGAAAATGATGAAAATATGTAATCGGAACGCCTCTGTGATCTACGCTCAAATAGAATTTACGGAGCTCGTCGGAGATCAACGAATATTCATAACTTTACCACAGCATTTTGCAGTTGACAATTTGATTGGCTACTCAAAGGTCACATGAACGTGACCTGTATTATGCAGTCATCAGATCCAGTTAGCGTATAGTATAGGAGCGTGTGACTGGAGCTGATTTTAATGAGATTGTAGTGGTCTGTAGCCCAACATATGGTTTGTTTCCACTGTAGAATTAAATCCTTCTCTTAACAAAGATAACTTTGCTTGTTACTCAGATAATGGTTCATACACAGACATTAACCTTTTAAAACATTAAGTGATTTCATTACATTGTTTAACAAATTGTTTATACTTAATTTATGAAGTCGATACCATTATTTATATATGCATCATGTTCAAACCTTACAGTTTGTGCTACATAGCAATGGTATTGGCTTTAATTCATTTCATACAGAAATTTGCGATATTTAAATCTTCTTGGCAACATTTTATAAACATTACCACTGAGAACATCAAGCTTAATAATGATATTTATTTAAGGAATATTATTGGCATTAGTCTGCAAGAAAAGATTAATTTATACTGATGTTTATTATGGTTTATAGAATAAAATAGATTTTTATTACATATCGGACTCGGAGCATTTTACAATTTAATGTATACAATTTTTTTGTTTTGCCTGTAGCTCTGAATTGCTCTGAAGCCCTTCCAAAGAAGCAAGTTTTAGAGGTGTTGTCTGCTGTGTGCGTTTTCAACAATATCGGATATCTTAGAGTTATGGAAAGTTTGGCATATATCAAGGTAAATACTCAAGTCTTACTTTTTGTCAGCATTATTGTACTATTAAAGGCGGTCAGTGCGGTCTATTTCTTGTTTGAAACCTATCGTGTTAGTACAGAGTTCACTGAATCCTTTTTTCTGTCCCGACACATCTGGTAAAATTTGTTCAGTTTGGTACAATATATTTATTGATGTGGTAATCTAAAGACTGGCTCTATTATCTATGTTGTGAACTCTGTTATTATATGAATATATTGGATTCAAATATCTTGCCAAAACTTCATAAATTCAGGAAACATTTTCACCCCATTGTTCATGGTCTCTTGATGTTTTCTTTAACTGCAGATATTTGTAGTCTTTATCTAGCTAAATACTTAAGGATTCAGCTATCCATGTTGATGATGTATTGGTGTATGGAATCCACTGGCACTTTGAATTACCCCAATGTAATAAATACTTCATTACTACATCAACATGTATAGTTAAATCCTTATTGTTGAATTTCTTTTTGAGTATTTTTTTAATGCACAAATGCCACTTAAGTCAATGTAATTTATCGGTATATGGAATTTTGTGCAGGGTTGGCATAGTATTTACCGGAACGGTATTTACCAGTGGTAATTCCCGGTATTTCCCGTGAAGTACACTTCAATTTAAGAAAGTGGGAAATACTCCAAATTTCAGCAAAATGTAGTCTATTATGACCAAAAATGTAGAACCGTCAGAGTCTATCATATCACTAAAATTCCACACAGGATCTTTAGGCTTCATGTTTTACTGTCAGTGGATCAGAAGTTGAAAGTGCATTTCACCATATTATCATAGAACATAATAAAAGCAATTATTTTGAGAGTGAATGTTAAGAGCGATTTTACCAAGATTTTATTTACACCAAGCATAAGTCCCACAGATGTGGGAATCATTAGCAGTACAAACAATATGACATAATGAAAAATATCTCGTGTGATAATGGAAAACGGCTACATTAATATAGTTAATTTACAATCATAGTGTGCAGCCTTTACTTTACACTGTAAGAAAAAGAAAGGTAAACAATATATATACTCTTTTGACTTATTGGATTTATTATACATGTACTGTTACTTTGTTTGTAGCATACTATTTAGTAAAGAAGTGCCTTGGACTATGCTCTATATTTCGTGTCACTTAATAATCCATCAATACTCTGATCTAGAGAGGGTATGACAAAACCTAAAGGTTGAACTTATGGTCTCAACAGTATTTCACGGGAATTACCAGTATTTCCCGCCTACAAGTATTTCGGATTTCCCGTCTTTTGCCAACCCTGATATAGAGTACATTGGTCGGTCCTATGTTTATCTTTACGAAATGCAATTCAAATGCAAATATTTTGAGAATAAAAGATAATAGTGATTCAATTTTCTGTCCACAGAATGAATGTGATCAGTTACACAAATTTAGCATTGTGGTACGGGATCTACAGAATGGTGAGACAGTAGCATTCAAAACTGCTGTGATGACGTTCATTAATGCTATTATAAATTCTACACCCTATGTCATGGAAAGAATTAGGATTAGAAATGAATTTATTGGTAAGTAAAGTTTGTATTTTGATCTTTTGCAATATTTCACTGTATGAATTTGTTGTATTGCTTTTATTTAAACATTTAAGTGCGTACTGCAGTATGTGTGCTGTGATCGATTTTTGAAATTGGTGTTGATTCACTAAGTATGCGTTCTGTTTCGTGAACAGAATAGAAATGAATCCATTGTGCCTGCTGACTGATGCAAAACATTTTGTCACATAGGATGGCCATTGAAAAATATCTGGTCATTTCCAGAAATTCTAATGTATACTGGCTTTGTAAAAGTTACTGGACTGTCATACGTGTAAGACAAATTTCATTTACCATTTGTTAAGTCCATGAATAAATGTCTGGCAATTTCGTCTGACCAGGGATTTCCCTGATGCAGAAATCTAGAGTCCCTGACTCCCTTTTCTTTCTAGGGACTCCCATTTTAAACTTACTGTGCATCCATGGGACCCCTAAAGTAAACTCAATTATAAACTGCATATCTGGTACCCTACTTTACTAAGGGCCCCCAATTGATCAAACACCAAGGACCCCTAGCTGAAAAATCCTAGGGAAAACCCTGCGGACAATAATTGATTCTCTGACTGAATGTCAGGCAATCTGTGAAGCAATTTCGGAAAGCCTGGACACCAGTATAAACAAGGGTTATCTATGAAGTTATGTTGAGCAATGACATTATTATCAGATTGTAACTGAATGTTGCCTTCCCTTGGGTACTCTCTCACTTCTTTATAAACATGGAGATTTATTTTAATTCAGTTGATCAATACATTCTATAACAATTATTGTACAATTAAAGTGGACAATGTCAGATTTATCATGTCAGTGATTCATTAAATGACTCAATACACTAATAAAGTAATGTTTTTAGTATTTTGTTCATCATGAAGAATGTATAAAATGCGCACAATGAAGAAGCCGTTTAAGCATAAATTATTTCAAAATACACAGCACTACCCTCCTTATCTGCATCTTAACTAATGTTATATTTTATCTCTTGTGTATAATGGAGTTACCACAATATCGTAGCTATTAGTATTATAATGTCTCAAACTTATATTAAACTTAACGTATAGCCTTATTTATAATGCCCCCTTAATCCCTTCGAAGAAGAGAGGAGAGGGCATATTCTGTCAATCTGTTAACCTTTTTGTTTCCGATCAATAATTCAAGAACCCCTTGACCTCTCATCCTCAAACTTGGTCCACACTTACATCTTGGGAGGCAGAGGATCCTATTGATTTTAGGGTCAAAGGTCAAGGTCACAGTAGTCAATTGTTCACAAACAGTTTCCTATCAATAACTAAACCATGAGGGGGGCATAATGTTTTACAAACATCTCTTGTTTTACTTGTATCGGGATACAACCTACATGTAGTTACCCAGTTATTGTTAAAAAAATTCAAGTTTTGTTAGTAATTAAATAGCAGCGACCACTTAATTGTGTAAAATAAGTTGTTCAATTTACCAATCCATAATAATTAGAAAATTTTACAATTCTGAATAGCGACAATAATCACCACTCATACTAAGAGTAAGAGTGTAATCTCCCCTTAAAAAATGAGTTGATGTAATTTTTTCTTTTGTTATTAAATTGTGAAGCAAATAACACATCTATCATTGTTAATTCGCTTAAATTAGATTAAGGATGAAATTGCAAAATTTCCCACTCTAGGTTTCAGTATTTCTTTTACATTGATGGTGAAAAAAGTTCTTACACTTATCACTCCTGATGACCATAATCTGGGTTTATAACCTGTACTAGTGCCAAATTCAGTGATTGAGAAGTTTGTGATCAAACTGTGTTTCTGATCAGGAGTAGGGTGCTCTTTCTCTCAACCACTACGCTACCCGCTCAAACTGACAGCTGAACTACATATTATATCAATTCTTAATACTCCTTTCTATATGATGTCAATGATTGAACAATCTATGGTGTTTGCGTTAATCCTATTATTCTATCTTACAGGTTTAAACATACTTGACATGATGTCTTATATACGCAAAGAACATCCTGATGATCATCTGTTACTGCAGCTTGAGGTTTGTCTATCATACAGTTACTTAGCAACCGGGTGTAGTTTGAAAAAGGATAGTATTTTGGGAATGAGTCGTACATTGTGTTGTATGGAAAATGTTCTGCCCTTTTTTATGGAAAATTTGGGGCCGATTTTGGGTTCCATTCCCCAAAGAAAAATGTATATATTTTTCCCCTACTTAGAAAGAAAATTCCCCTTAAGTAAAATTATTTAAAATTTGTCTTATAAATACCCAAATATGTGATTCGTGATGTAAATTTCCCCTATCAAAAGGACCCGGCATACTTCCCAAAAAACTGAAAAAATGGCTGATGTTTATTTTGAATTCATTTTCAAGCCATGTGAAAATTGGAACTTCATCAGTAATGATAAAATGTGTCTTATCTTAACTCCACAGGTATTTCATGAGAGGAAGTTGTCGGATGAGGAGAGTATATCGGCCAATATTAACATTGATCTGAATAGTCCACAAGATTTACAGGAACATATTCAAGCCAAAGTATGTGTAATATCTCAATCATATCTAAAACAATTTAACATACATAACGTATATATAACTGTACGAGGGATTTTACATGTCCAATGGCTGTATTGATGAACTTGTGCTTCTGTTTGACAGCCAGTAACTAGTTCCCTCTCTACCATTCATTTCCTAAACAATCTGTGTTTTGTGTGTTAAAGAACTGATAATATAATGTATGATTGCATTATTATTAGGTTGTTGAAACAGCAGTTTATGACTGGATGCAGAAACATTGATGCGCAAATATGGAATATTAGACGATGCTTTGTCCATTCTAACTCGGTATAACTAGTTTGGAAGTTGATTGACTGATATATATTTGCCTGCATATTTGCTGAAAATCGTGAGTTGTGACGGACACTCAAATTTGCAACAGCACTCAAAGTACTGGAGAATTTCCTTAAAATGATAATCAAAGACAATTTGATGGAATTCTCAACTCAAATGTTTGAGGTTGGTCTTTGGCACTATTAGTTCTTGAGACTACTTCATGAACATAGATTTCAATGAGTGAAAACTCAGCTGATTGAACTGTAGGGCATACTTACAGTAAGATTTGTGTGAGTATTGACCCAGACTATGTATTTATGTTATTCAATCATTGTAGATATTTGGTACACCAAAGATGACCAGCTTTGTGAACATCTTGCAGGACTTGTTGGCTATTGATACAGTGTATAATGAGAACAGGTATAAATATGTTTTCTATCTCTCTAGTTGAACAATATACTGTTTTTCCTTTCACAATCAATAATATGTTTTCAAAATAGGGACTGAACTGTACTCCCTCAGGTGTTGGTGGTGGGGCCGTTGCTTTCAGATTTCAGTTTTACAACAGGGATCTTAGTACTACCCCTTTTATAAAACTTCACATCAGGATAAGTTTTTGTAAGGGGCCCCATAACTCGGAAATACAATTATGCCCATTTTAATGTAGAAATATTCGGAAAAAGTTTTGTGTTAGCATGTGAACCAAATGCATTATAAGTTTTTTTGCATTGGTTATGATATTATCTTACAAGGCAATATCAATTACTTGCTAGCTTTGAACAAACTTATGGCTATTTACATGATCCTTTTTCTTTCAGTTTTTTGTTTTCCATATTTTTCTTCTTGTATAAAAAAAAATAATATTGCCCCACCCTTACAACCCACACCCATTATTGCTTTTACTTGCTGTGTCTATTGATTGCTTGTCACTTTGGTTCTGGCAAATTTTTTTTGAGTTATAGTTTTCTTCCGTCATCTCTTGTTGCATTCCTTCTGGGATAATGATTCACTATACAATAACCACGCATATTTTGTCATAAAGTAAGTACAATGACCCGTATTAAATGTGCATAATTTTTGGTAATCATGTTAATTATCAAGTATCGGTCTCTATATTTACAGTGCAAAACTTTGGCAAACTGTGGATAATCTAGTTCATCATGTCATTCACACAATGGACAGCTGTAACCTTGACTGTGTACAGACAGATCTACAGCAGTTTCCTGAACAGTTTGGACTGTTTGGTATGCAGTGTGTACTTTCTTACCAAGATACAGCCAAATTATCCTCCTCGTCTTTGGAGAGTGGAATATCTTCTGGAAAAAGCAGCCAATCTTCCAAGGATGTCCCTGTACGAAAGAGCAATAAGGTTTATACTATGGATAATGCTAATGGTCAGCATGTGTATGCCACTGGAAAAACATCAAGTAGCCATGATACACTTGGCAGTAGTGGAAACTCACAGGATAGTAGTTCTAGTAGTCATGACAACAGCGAATCTCAAAATAAAACTGTTACTATTTTTAGACATAGTTCAATGGATCGGGGGAATAGTATGTCTGGAAGCAACTCTGTGGATGATAAAACTGTTGTTCTAAAAAGCAAATACTGCTCACCAACTGAGCTCACATTTTTCAGTAACAAATTTGATGAAAGTACAAGCCCTCCTCTGAATGACTGCAGTAAATCTAGCTATGACAATGGAAGTGTATGTTCACCTTGTGATGCAGACATCAGTTCGAGCATTTCCAGCAAACTGTCTCGTCATGGTACCAAAACATACGGCAAGTCAGATAGCAATGACTTTCTGGGTATGAATATAAATCTTCCAGAGTGCAAGGCATATGAATACGACCAGAAAAAGGTGAAAGATAAATTGTTAAAATTGTATATTTTATCTCCACCTCAGAGTAAGTTTGATAAGTGTGATACGGTCCAGGAAACAAAGGAAAATAATAAGAAACTGCATGCTGGGAATGTGGAAGAGTCATCAGCTGAGAGACAATCGTTCCCGGACTTAAAGTATGTAAATAGCATCATGAAACCTGTTGTACCAAGGCCAACCAGACCACTGCATCATTTGAAGTGGATTACATTACCAGATGATAAAATAGGTAAGAAGAGTTTTCTTGCAGATAAAGCAATCTACACTGGACCAGATTAGATATTATTATAAAATTATCTAACCAGAGATCGTAAAAGAGGATACCGGACAGTTCAGCCAAGAGTTTCAGACATTCTGAGAAGAAAACTACTTTGAATATAGTTCTTAAGTTTACCTTACCCTTGATTCCAGATGTCTGCTTAAAATTCTTTGATATACAGAACTCAATCATTTTACCTATGATAGGTAGCAGTAAATTAACATTTTCTTATAACATTATGACAGTTTTGAATAAGTGGAACATGTTATATTTTCACCATTCATGGACTTGTTTCTTCAGAGTTTAGGCCCTTGAATATATTCAAATTAAATCCTGACAGTGTCTGCTGTATAATTAGAGTATTTTCTCTTGGAAATGAATTAGACTTGTGCCGAAAATATTTTGCTATAAAAAGTTTGAAAAGCAGAATGTGTCTCTTGAGTAATGGCCCTTGAATTGATCCAAATTGATGGCAACTGATAATAGTCGTGTAAATCTAGTTAAACTTGCATGAAAATTGGTTTGCAGAGGCGAGCATATCTTGTAATTATTTGGCACTCTTGTTGTATATAATAATGTTTCCATATTAATTCATCCATGAATCTGTGCTATTTTACCCTGAACTATATGCATGATGAAATTTGCTTGTAAGAATTAGCTTGTGTATTTTATCCTTGATATTTTTTCAGTAGGAAGAGAGCCCTGTGTGTGGTTTCCACCAGTTACTGATGTGAAGAATGTCGATTATTGTAAACTGGAAAATGCTTTTCAATATGTCTGCTCTGAACATTCAGAGGCTGTTGAGGAGGTAAAATTGTTCTGTTCATGATAGCTTGATGGGAGACTCTTATTGTGATCACAGATACTGGCCAAGATATTTATATATAAGTAAAGATTGTGTGGTGAAGCTGGTCTATCAGGGCTGTCAAGGGACATAATTAGTACGATAAGCCTAGCGAAGTAGCTCCTTTCATAATTGGACTGTTGCAATCTTTCAGTATGTTTATTGTTCAATGAAATATATACCTGGGATATGCTTAATTGCTCTAAAATATTGATTATCCACTGTTCATGAATAAGTTTATGAGGTTTCGATGTGTCTCCAGTTAATCACGAGAACGATGACAGAAATTTTCTTTGTCAACATTCTCTATGGATGCTTTCTTTACAGAAACAAAATGTCACAAGTCGCATGTGGCATGTCCGAAACCAGCATTCTGTATGCTTTGCTTTCAGAAGTGTCATTTCCTGTAAGATTTTTTAACTATCAATTTTAGGTTGTTTTACTGAATGCCAACACGAGACTGAAGATCAATCTGTTGTTAAGTAGACTGGATTCCGGTGCTGAAGATTTGATTCATCATCTAGAAGATGGGTTCCAGACCAAACTGACACTTCCTATGTTCAAATATTTAACAAAGATACTGCCTTGTAGAGAAGAGGTTTGCATATATTTTAGACATGTGATCTCTTCACAGTTATTCAAATGTTAATCAGATCAGTTTAAGTATTTGAACTACTGCATATTTCAAAATACTACATTGTTACTGTATCACCATCTTATTTAGTGTTCTAACAATATGTACCTGGTGGATATTATTATTTAGCACTCAAAGGATACATTTAGTATTACCTTTAGAAAGACCTGTCGAAAAGGGTATGAATGTGAGTTTCATATTTTTGCTCATGACTTCCTCAGTTTCAGGATTCTCAAACTTGGCTAAATTGTTAATAATAACTGGATGCTTGCATCTGAACGATGCTAAAATGGCATACTGTACAGTATGAAGCTTAGCAAATCTTAACTGGTTTATCTACTGTCTTGCATAATTAAAACTGTCAAGATTTTGTTTAAATTCCTGTGTCTTCATATGTCCTCATATCTTGTTTTAATTCACTAAATATTCCTTGCCTGAAATTGATTTCACATACAAGAGCTATGGGCAAGCAGTGTTTCATGAGGACTAAGAAAATGTATGTATTAAACCATTGCATCTGTAAACTTTGGCAGATGCACTTAATGGGGTGCTTGTGTTTAAGTTTTGTGCACATATTGTCATGATATGTTTGACAGTACTGTTGGAAAATGGCATTGCAATCCAACAATATACAAAGATTTTCCTAATTACTAACAAAAAGTAGCATATATCTTAATTGTTTTGTGTAGGTTACCATGTTGAGAAAGTACAGTGGTCCACGACTAGAACTTGGTATGGCGGAACAGTTTGTGTTACTCTTATCAGATCAGCCTGACTACTTGGTATTATTGGAAGGTCATAAGATGAGACTAGAGTTCAATGCTACTGTACAGCAATTCAAACTGTCTTTGGAAACAATGATAGGATTGGCGAAACTCCTTCTGTCAAACACCGAGTTCAAGGATCTTCTCCACATGATACTGTATATAGGAAATTATCTGAACTATGTAAGTCTGAACTTATTTCTTTAAGGAAATGAGTGCCACGGTTAGATTTAAGCTGGACTATGAGAACATACCATATGTTCTTAGTTTGAATACAATGGTTTTACAGCGCCTATTTGGGGTCAAAATCCAGTTAAAATGTGGAATGTCTCATTGAACAACAGCTATGAATAGTGTTTTATAATAGCTGAAAAATATCATTTGAACATCGATGTACCATTTCCAACCACTTCTGTAAGTGATGTCATTTCCAGAAAAAACGTCACATGTGACGTCACCATGTACTGACAGTAAGCAATAATTTCCCCATATGGCAATATGAAAAAGAAATTACCATATGGAGTAAATATTGTTTCCTGAATGCAAATAGTGACATCACATATTGCGTTGTCTCGAAATGACATCATTTACAGAAGAGGTTGGAAATCGTACAACAACGCTCAAATGATATTTTTCAGTTATTATTACGGCTTACTTAAAATGTTACGGCTAACTTCACATGATACTGCTTACTTTGCATAGTCTTGCCTTTACTTAGATCTATTTACCTCTGTGAACATTCTTGCATGTTTTTCTTGTTTTATGTCTCATATATGTCTTGCTGCCTAATCAACTTTATATCTGAAAATAAAATGTACATAGTTTTATAAACAATTAACGGAGCTTAAGTTTAAAAATGTAAATTCTACTTTTATTTCAGAGTGAGTACCATGGTAGCTGTGCTGGTTTTACTTTAGAATCATTAGAACGTGTCCAAGAAGTGAAGAGTGTGCTACCTAACAAAAATTTACTTCATCATATAGTTCAGGCGATGACTGAGAGTAGCAAATCAGCTCTAGTGTTTGCTCAACAAATTCTGACTTTGGAAAAAGCTGCAAGGTAATGTATATTGGGGAGACTGCTACTACTTTGTGGTGGTCAAGCCAGTAATTTTGTACTTTAGAATATGGTTATGTTCATTGACTGTGTGATGTCTGACTAGATCTGACTTCACATTACTTCCTCTTCATGGCTGAGGGTTCGATTCTCTCTCCACGCTCGGGAGGAGAGATGGTTAGTTCAGAACCCTCAATCATTTAGTGTTGACCAAGCTCGGGAGGAGAGATGGTTAGTTCAGAACCCTTAATCATTTAGTGTTGACCACGCTCGGGAGGAGAGATGGTTAGTTTAGAACCCTCCATCATTTATGTGTTGACCACCCTCGAGAGATGGTTATGTAAGAATAGATCAATGAACATTTTAAGTGTTGTAGTGATGTTAATGAAAGTTACTTATAAAAGTCATTTTGTTATCTAATTAAATTATTTTATTATGTGAATGGGTCTTTTCCTGTTTTATTTTATCTCCAGTATTTTTAACATGAGATGTTGTGATGTGTGGAATATTTGCTTTTACATTCATTTACTAGAAACCTGGATCTTTGGGAAGACAATGTGTTATGTTAAATGCTATACTTAAATCATGCATAATACATGTAACTTGTTACTTGCAGTTTCAGCATGGAAGATATGAAAACCGAGATCAGTAAATTGAATGGAAAACTGATATATTTTATGAACAACTTGTCCTATGCTGGCAAAAAAGTTCAAACTATGTTTCAACCATTTATAGAGGTACTTATAACAGATCAGGTTCAAAAACGATTTTATAAAAGTTTATAGGCTGGAGATATTACTTATACTATTCATTTGTTTAATACACCTGTACTTTCATAGAGGAACAAGGACAAGTGCACCTGACTTCTGAGCAGAGGGTTTTGGGGTTCGAATCGAGCCTTCTGACTATGCGCTTGATAGTCCCTGAAATAGGCAGGAGTACTGGTTAGTAACCCAGGGAACTGTCATATTTATTTATTTGTAATACTGAGTGCTTTTAATTTTCGACATTTACAGCCTTAACTATTTGTCTCGGATGTATTGCTTGCCTTGTAAGTTGAGAATTGGAGAATAATTTGCTTGTTTATATATGTGAATGTCATATATATATTTTATTATTTCCATCATTTATAGTCTTTGAAGAGAGAGTTCAGTGCAATTCAGAGTATGACGACAGAGTTACGGAACTTGACCGACCAATTAGCTGCATATTTCTGTGAGGATGAAACAAGATTCAACCTACAGGACTGCTTCAAATGTATCATAACATTCTGTAAAGATCTAAAGAAATGTCAACTGGTAAGTATTGTGTAGAATTATTGTAGTGTACAGTCGACTCTCGTTAAGACGAATTTTTCGGGACCGTCGGAAATAGTTCGTCTTAACACTGCTTTGTGTTTGATTGCCATTTGCATAAAACAAATGTTAAAGATGACGTGTTTTAAATAAAGTACACGCTTAATTAAATCACTCATTTTGGCATGTTTTACAAACTATCGGTTTGATCGCAGTGTTCAACAATTCGACATGTTTGCATTAACACAATGTAGTCTAACATGTACAAATCCTTCAATTATGTAAACAATCGATAATTAAATGTGCGAAAATACAGGTAAATCATCTCAGTGACGTGTGAAAACATTCGTCGCCAGCAGGATACGATCCGACTTCGTGTTAAACAATAGATTTAAGGTGCGAACTTGTTAAGCTGGACTTCGAAAAAACTTCGACGTAACGAAAAACTTTGAGACAAAAATTCGTCTTAACTGACAGAAATTCGTATAGACAAAGAAGGATAAAATCGGGACTTTTGAAAAACTTCGACGTAACGGAAAATTCGTCTTAAGCGAGTTCGTCCTAACGAGAGTCGACTGTACATAAATTTCCATTTATAGCTCATGTTTATTAGATCCATTTAAGTATTGAAGTTGATAAAAGTTTAATACTGATTAATGATTTAATTTTATTATTATTATTATGAATTGTTTATTTGTATCAGGGGTTCCATTTGACCCCTGAAATTCCCCGAAAAGCCACATTTTGTCCCTCAGTATTCTGGCTGAAGGGTCAGTTTTTCTCTAAATTATAGGTAATTTGGCTATAAAATGGTGAAATCCAGTCAAAATTTATCAAAATGACCCCTAAGATTCAGCCCCTAGTGGAACCCCTGTTGTAAATTTACAAATTTAAAGAATTGGATTGAGTTTGTCGTTTACAAATGTTCTCTGGTTCAATAAGTCTCTGGCTTATTGAGTACCCATCTTTAGATAAAGATGATTCTTTTCATGAGTATTATTATTAGTAAAGGTTAAATATTGATACATAAATTGACTTTATATTACAGGAATGTTCCAGTTATAATTCTCAAGCTAGGAAGGAAGTGGGAAAGGTTGGAGATTTAATGAAGAACAGACTTAGAACTAAGCTGCTGTCATTGGAATTTGGTCAGGATGCAGGTGTGGACGAATTTACAAATTCAATGATTTTTATCTGTAGTATAGAATCGGGGGGGGGGGGGGGGGGCAATTGTACGCGCCCTGGCCTCATTGTCCACATCCACGTCAGCTGAGTGTTTTTGTGAATGTGTCACAAGTGAGTCATAAGAAGAAGACTCGGACCCCCAATTTGACAGAATTTTCTCCCTTTTTTGTACTTCGAAAATGCAGGTTTAAGTTTTTCATTTGGTGAGATATATCTGTCACTATGATAGATAATTAACTGAAACTTCACACAAGAATTTCGGGTTGTATGACAAGGTCAGAGAATCAAGTCCTGTAACTCTAACTACCATTTCGACAGAATTAATTTGCTTTTGTTATTAGACAGCTCTAGGATATTTGCTCAAGACGATATGGTTAATTACTAAAAGCCTATTCCTTGCTTACCATTGCGAATATTGAAA
This sequence comes from Mactromeris polynyma, assembly GCA_032209605.1. Lineage (NCBI taxonomy): Eukaryota > Metazoa > Mollusca > Bivalvia > Venerida > Mactridae > Mactromeris > Mactromeris polynyma. Next base: position 10,783,565 of record JASFXZ010000006.1, on the reverse strand, counting down.
TTAGGCTTTACATAAGACTTGTAAGTCATTATAGCTTGTGGCATAACCAAGAACAAGAAAGGCAATTAAATAGGCATGCATTCCACTTGGACTTGTGGATTGCAATTTGGAGTGCAAGGTCTATGACAGTTTTTTCACAGTTGTGCTGGCACCATTGATGGCCTTTATGACCATTCATTTTATTCAAATAGTCGAATGTGCGGTCCTAGACAGTAACAAAATATAATATTCAATCAAAAACTTTGGTTGAGGGTTAAGCATCCTGATTACTGACAAACTGATTGAATTGTCAAGCTTGCTGTCTTATGGACACCTTATGTTCATTGTGTAGTATATTGGACTTTAGACCTTGACTTGTAAAACCAAGGCCTATTTGTCCTAAAGTCTGCAAGTCTGTAGACCATTTCCAATCAAGAAATAAAGAATAGAATGCTTGGGCCTCAATTAGTGAACTAAAGAGTTTAATTGCCTGTGGTCAGAGGATGACTATTGTTTTGAAGGTCAAAGTCTTGGGAATCTTGAAACTGAAAACCATTTACAATCAATAATGTAAGAATGCTTGTGCTTAGGATCATTCAGCTGTATATGGAGGTTGTCATTTGACCCGGAGGTTTTGGGGTGGGGCACTCTGTCGAAGGTCATTTGCAAAGTTTGCTGAATGTGCGTGAGCGCCTGACACTCAATCTAGTTTAAAAAATCTTTATTAAAGAGAAAAGGTTTTGGTCTGTTAAATGTTGTCTCTATTAGAATAAAAGACATATTGATGAAGATAGAAGTAACTTAAATATGTGAAATTGTTAGTTTATATGTTTATTTTCACAGGTGCTAGTTCATCTATGATGGAAGAAAAAACAAAATTGGTGGAGAAAATAGTCAACCAACTTCATCAAGGGAATTTTAACCCATGTATCAAGTCTGAACTTCCCACCCCAGACAAGGAGTTGGATCACCCGTTAGAGATGAGCTGTATCCCACATATTGATAGTCCTGCACAACCAAGAGAGAGATTGGGAACTGCTACACGAGATCTTGTCTTCATTGATACACCAGAACTTGTCTGTGCTAGTATGTATTATTCTGCCTTAATTGTTTTCACTGTTTCCGCCAGGCCCTTTAGGCATGGCACTGTGCCATGCCTCAATTACTTCATGCAATGCTGCCCCTTTTATCTGTGTATTTACACCAGGTATCAGATACCCTTTTCACAGTCTAACCACATGCCCTTTATCTAAATTACGTAACCCAATTGATTTGACACTAGGCTAATCAGATAATTGGTCAGCATATTGTATTTAATACATGGAAATCTGTCTTAACTTAAATGAAAAAAATAATTAAGTGCTTAAATTGTCAAATTTTTCGGAGTATTCAGAAGTTGTGTAATTACATCTTGGAGTACACTTGACTGTGATAATGTAAACTTCTCTATTGTCTCTCAGCGCCTGAGTTATTTTAAAATTGTTGATACATCTGCATGCAAGTTTTGTGGACATTTTGTAAGTTTTAGCGCATTATTGAACATGTATACATACAATGTATTATATCATGTCATTCAGCGTACAATGACTTAGTATATTCAGACCAGTTCTATACTCGGCGATGTATACACATTATCTACCCATTGGTGTATTATTCCATGTTCTAACATTAATTATTACATGCCTATTTCATTTTCCTGTGCATTAACAATTATATGTGACGCGTCAGTATTCTACGATATTGGTGTGTAATAAACGATATATTGCTGTATAGATGGACTACTTTTGCATACTGTTAACTGACAAGACTCTTACATAAGCAAATATCATATGGTGTGTAAACTATATAAATAAATTTATAGAAGGGGTTTTCGGACAAAATCGAGCCTTAAGACTTGTTCACTTGTACATTTAGTAACAACAGCTGTCACAGTAATGCCAATATGATGTCACATCATTTGTTTTTCACTGTTTAATTATCGCACATTATACACATGTGTGTTATTAAAAGGCAGCAACACAGGAGTGTCATTAATATTTGAAATAGCAGGAAAATCATCAAAAATAAGCTGGGGTCTGGGTGGTTCTTCCCTTAATTATAATCGCTCGTACAAGAAAAGTAGTCGGGTGATGAGGCATAAGTTACCGGGTAATTTTACCAGCTACCGGCTGTTATTAACACCCCTGGCAACATCACGTACGATAAATTAATGATTTATTCTACAACATTATCTTCATTGCTAGGTTATGGATCAGGAAGTGGACCCAAAATGTCGAGAAGCAGTACGCAAAAGATGAAACCTGTTAGGACTACATGTACTGCTCAAACTATGAAAACTAACATTGATTCTAAGAAACCATTATACATTCCATCACCTATTAAATCTGACACTGGGAATGCTGGGAAGGTTAGCGTTACTCTTCAAAGGAGGTTGTTTCCAGTAAATACTGGTAATGAAGAGTATCAGGAAAGGGAGATAACTGATGTGAAGAAGCCACAGGAGAAAGTCAAGAGGCAGCTTGAACTGCCAAGCAGAAGGTCGGTGCATGTGCATAGACGGAGTAGAAGTGATATGGTTGATTCAATATATGGGATTGACAAATGGGTGGAGTATGAAAAGACGAGAGAACAAGGAGGTCGAAATGCTCCCTTGGCTGAACCTGAAAGTATTTGTAATTTATCTACATTGCATTTGGAGAATCATGGAAAGTTTGTTAGCAGCAAAGAGTTTGGAGCTTTGAAGGCTGATATTTGTTACCGTGACAACATGTGTCAACTGGAAGATGGTCCGGAAATGAGGATGCAAGATGGTAGGGAGAAAAAAGGGGACAAGAAGTCCTCTGTTGGGGGTTTCTTCAGCAAATTAGGTCGAGCAGTATTGAAGCCAAGAAATAACTCGGATGGTGACCATTATAACATACAACAGGAAAAAGCATTGAAGAAAAAACCGGCAAAATCTGATAAAGAAAATGTTGAGTTCGACCAAATGTCATCTAATGAGAAGTTGTCACAACCTGAATACAAGCGTTACAAATCTGAAGGTAATACAAACCGAGTTTCTCGCTTCTTTCAAAGAGGAGGTTTATACAGATCTTCAAAAATGAAGAAGAAAAATCAGAATGTTGTACAGTAGTTGATTGTTTAGAAACTTTATTCATGTAGTCTATGTGATCATGCCTCTGACACTTTGTACCAATTTTTGGCTCACCTGAGCATGAAGTGCTCAAGGTGAGCTATTGGGATCACCCTATGTCTGTCGTCGTTAGTCGTGCATCATCAACCATGGCTTGTTGATACTCTTGAGGTAACATCTTGTACCTGATCTGCATGAACTTGGCCAGAACGTTTATTTTAATGAAATATAGGTCAAGATTGAAACTAGGTCATCTGGGGTCAAAAACTTATAGAAAATCCTTGTTAACTTCTTGATGTCACTTGGTTTACATTTTCTGTACTCGGGTGAGTGATACAGGGCCATCATGGCCCTCTTGTTATTTTTTGATGCAATACATTCCAGACTATCTTGTCAGTCTACGCAATATTTGTTTTCAGTTTTTAATTGTTGATACCTACACCATATATTTCTTGCCTGTTGCTGTTTATATCAGAGATTCAAATTTTATAAATCTGGGAATTGTTGCCCAGATGCCAATTTAAAAAAGTGAAATATCAGTTCTATTGAATTGCCTTGATATTTAAGATAACTTTACTTTTCAGTTTTTCTGATGTTTTTCATGGCCATAGATTGTTAAAAATTATAAGAAACATGTATCAGTGCTCGTCTCTGAGGTACAGGCCTAAGAAGTTGTAGTTGTTTTCATTTATTGGCATACTGTTATATTTTACATGCACATGCATTGATCTTTGAAAAAAATAACTTAAACGATTTTGATGCTAAATTTTTAATGATAAAAGGCTAATATAATGTTGAAGCATTTTCAGGACATTATTTATACCATTTTCATTCAGTTTGTGAGAAATGTAACATTTTCCCCATTCAAATTACTCCCCTTGAGTGCAAGAATGCCACTTAAGTAGGATAATTACTTCATTCAAATTTCCTGTTTTTTGTAGCAAGATATGTATATAGTGTTTTACATTTACAATATAAAAGGTAACAATATAAACTGCTTTAACATAGAAAAGATATTGAAATGGTTTTGGGGAGTTGTTGTTGTTGTGCAAATTTCTGTAGTGATAAATAGAAATATAGCTTTGTAATATTATTTTGGCCTCGTTCAAAAAGTCTTAGTTTGCCTTCTCCCGATCTCACTTCCTCAAGTTGAATGGGTGGATAATTTTTTTAGTAGTGCTTATATTGGTGTTCATGAGGGAGCTTTTGTCTGATTGATTTACACATTTGATTTTCTATTTAGATAATAGGGTTTTACTAGCCTGATTAGTTTTGCCATTAGAATTTGCCTGCTTTATATGAGAAGTTATTGAACTATTTCCTATATAAATTTGTCATCAGTTTTTTGTTCATTTGTTGGAAATCCTTGTTAAACATTATTATACAATAATTCAGTATTACTTCAAAATCAAAACTGTTATTTCCTTCTCAAAGGTGAACCATATTGTTTTCTTCTGGAAACATTTTAAAGCCTTTTACAGGAATTTGCAATTTTGTTATTTAATGTCTTTTTGTATAACAGAAATGAATTTATATTAGATATACAGGTATACTTAATCCATATCAGAACTGTTTGATGGAAACAAAACACAATGTATCTGCTTTAACAGTAGAAGTACATAAATGCATGTACAGTGTTTCAGCCTACACCATTTCCAGAGAATATTATTGTCTCAAACTGTTTCTAGTGCATTTTTAGCTGGCTTTGATACCATTTTAATGTTTGTATTTTTGCTGCCCATCCACCCCTACACACGAAAAGGGGGCGGGGGCATTTATTCTGCTAGTCAATTCGTAATTTTAAAGTGTCTTATGTTTGTGACATTTTGCTATAGGGCATTGCTTGTTTTTTGAGCTTTTTTGTGTCTAAATGCAGGGTATTTGTGTTCTAAGTCCCATGTATACGTTGAATCATGCATAAAATACCTTCTGCTTTTATTTAAACAAGGTCTGAGACGGTGAAGTTTCATGTTCTTATTCCTAATATTTCTACTTGACAAACAAAGCAATACATTTAATTGCTCTGCACAATGTAGGCTTATGTACCTTTCCACTTGTCTGGTTAGCTCAGTGGATAGAGCACTCGACTTCCTCACTGGAGGTCAGAGGTTCGATTCCCGGGTGAGGCGTTTGTTCTCCGTGACAATTTGAGTGAAGATTATACACACAGTCGTTTGTCTTCCACCTCTAATTAAACTTGATAGGTCAAAATGACCGTCATACATTTCACTGAGTTTTTGGGTAGAGTTTGTATAAATTTCATGGCTAACATTGTGATGGTAGTTTGATTAAAATATTTTTTTCTATTATTCAATAATGTATACTGTCATTTTGTCCTGTTTATGTGGTCATACCACAGGCAAGCAATTTGTCTATTAATTTTATGCGTGGCGTAACTTGTACAGTTTTCCGTAGTATTTGGTGTTTTGTGTTAGTCACTGTATATTTTGTCCCTACTTGATTCTATTCATTTATATTTATAATATGAATATTTTGATTCACTTTTTTCATTGCAAAATTGACATTTTTTTGCGTTTAAGGCATTGTAATAAATTTTTACTCGATTATTCAATGATTAGAGGGAACTGTTCTACTCATCCAGGTGTCGGAACTTTGTCAAAGTTTTGCATGCATGGCCATATCTGCATGAAATGGATTGCAAATTCTCACTATGTTTTGCTTTCATTCGTCATCCAAGCTAAAACAAGTTGGATAAATCTTGCTGGATTATATACAGATATGGCGCTTGCTTGACTAAGACATTCTGGTTGAATTTTTATACGCCCTTTTGAAAAACGGGACGTATTATGGGAACACCTGTTGCGAGCGGCGTCCACATGTTGTCCGCTCTCTAAGTCAAAGAGTTTTCATCCGATCTTTACCAAACTTGGTGAAAATGTTTGTGGGCATAATATCTCGGCCAAGTTAGATAACCAGTCACATCCCCCAGGCACTTCGGAATTATGGCCCTTGAATTATCCAAAATTGTCCAAATTAGCCTTGTCCGCTCTCTAAGTCAAAGAGTTTTCATCCGATCTTAACCAAACTTGGTGAAAATGTTTGTGGGCATTATATCTCGGCCAAGTTCGATAACCAGCCATATCGCTCAAGTTACTCGGGAGTTATCACCCTTTGATTTTAGAAATTACCTAAAATTTGTGTTGTATTAACTCTGAGCTCTGACTTATGACGGGCGTATTTTGTGACAGTTTGCCACTCTTGTTTATGCAGTAATGTCCCCCTTTGTTTTGGGATCATTATGTCAAAATACAAGGTATGCTAGTGCATAGTGTTATACAGCATCATATGTTGACTCTTAGTTGACGACCCACAACTTCAGTTTCACTATATAGGTCATAGATCGGTTGGTCAAATCTTAACTACCCCCGTTCCACAAGATATTATGAGGACATAAGTGTTAAATGCACTAACAACTCTTACAACATAAAAAAAGATGTATAAAATCTGTTTGATCTAAGTGCTTTTATTTTCATACACATAACGTGATATATTTCTGTCTTATATGTCATCCATGATTACATGTGTATATCACTTCTTGTTTGTCTTCAAAAGACATGAATCCATCTTTTCGTTTTCATGTTTTCTTCTCTCTCAGTATTTTGCGTATTTTGCAACTATTTTATTATGTCTGGCACTTTACATTCGGTGCTGGAAAACTCGCTGTATGTACGTCTCCTGGCTAACTATGTTTAAGAAACATTTGTAAAACTATTTGGAGCTTTTTTGGCCAATATGTCTTTAATACATGTACTTCCTATGTATCATTCCAATGTATTGTTGTAAGAAAATTATTTTTTTATTAGCATTATCAGATGTATATTGAATTTGGTGCAAAAATAGAAAACATCAAATTTCAGTAAAGTTTTATCACTGCTAGTTGTTATCAGTGTACTATTAGCATAAATACTGCGACCCTGTTATGTTGTGATGGAAAATAAGTCAGTTTTATTCATAAAGTTTCTTTATGTATGGTATTGTCTTCTTTCTTTTTTTATTAAATGAACTTGTACCTATTGTCTTCGATTCTGCATTTACATCATGATTACTAAACCTTTCTCTGTTATTGTTTAAAAAACGTATTTAGATAAGAATGATGTTAAATGTTTCAGGTTATTAATGTTAAACACACTTGATTGTCTTCGGAGCAAGATACGCATGTTTTATAGTGGAACTTCGCAACCTCGAATCTAGCAGTTAGTTCGAGCCTGGTTTACCTGTGAATTTACGAACTGGCTGTCCTTGGTACAGTGTATTGAGGAGCTGTATGTGGTCATACTGAATGCACAAATCAATAGTCGTAGCATCATCCTTAATAATGATGAATTAAAAGGAAATGAAAGGAAAACGAAAAAAACTAATTTAATTAAATAATTTGTTTATTCTTAAATACGTACGGAATTATAACGACAGTGTTCTATTTTTAGACACACAGTTATAACACCAGCATTTAAGTGATCAATTTTAGATAATATGAAAAAAGAAGGGCTTTCACCGGGACTTAAGAATTTGTTCAAAGTATCGACTGTGTTCAAGCCAAAACTGTTCGAGATTTCGAAGTTCTACTGTAAATGTTTTTTCTGGTTAACTTTTCTATCACAGGCATATTTTTGGGTTGAAGTTACGTACTAACTACTTGTCTCTTTCTGAAGTCAATGTTATGTTTATATGGTTGTATGTTTTATACACTTTTACATGTATGATCTCTGTTTCTATAGCTATGGTTTGCAGTCTTAGGTTGAAAATAAATTTGCTAGTAGCTTTGTTTTATGTCCTTTATCTACCGTTGGAATAATAATATTTGATGTTGATCACAAGAAATCATTGCCTTAAATTATAATGATAACATCAAAAATTAATTCATACACAGCTATGTACACTTAACGAAACTTATAAGTGTGCATATTTTTAACGTCAAATAAATTTATTATAGATTAACATTTCTACACGAAAGTTTGTATATTGGCTATGTGTAAATTATGATACTCAAATTTATTGCTTTAAATAACATGATGCATTGAGTCAGAGTGTGCACACATGCTATTAGACTCTTTCTATGGTGGCATATTACTGCCACCAGTTAGCATGATAGCGTTCGCGAATTGTTTCGTGTTAACCACTTAATTATTACGATAATTATCTAGTTAATATTCGTGATAAATTTTCGGTAAGATAAATATCATAAAACTAGAAACAGGCTGAACTGCCACCTCTTACATTTTTATGATGTATTACACTAGATTTAAGTGGTAACACGAATCTTATCTAGTTGACGACTTATTATGTTACTTAATAACTCAAATTCGCGAATTTCACTTAATATTCGTGTAACCACTGATTTATAAATGCATTTTTGGCTTCTAGATGTAAGTGGTAACACGAATCTTATCTAGTAGACCACTTATTATGTTACTTAATAACTCAAATTATCGAATTTCACTTAAGATTCGTGTTACCACTTATTCATAAATGCAATTTTGGCTTCTAGATGTAAGTGGTAACACGAATCTTATCTAGTTGATCACTTAATATGTTACTTAATAACTCAAATTCGCGAATTTCACTTAAGATTCGTGTTACCACTTACATCTAGAAGCCAAAAATGAATAAGTGGTAACACGAATCTTAAGTGAAATTCGCGAATTTTAGTTATTAAGTAACATAATAAGTGGTCAACTATAATGAAAGAAATAGCGAATTTGAGTTATACTTAATTTAGGAGACGTATCAACTAAGATCTCGACGGCAAATATCTGTTGTAATGATACTTAAGTCATCTCTAGGCTCATTTGACAAGGATTTGGTAATTGGTTTGTGGAAAACATGTTAGTACTGGTTGATAACCCAGGAAATCTAATTATCGTACATATCTGATATTTGTGGCAAACAGACATTAAAGTTCCTCAATACGTGCTGAGGGGAAATACGGAAATAAATACTTGAACGAGACTTCCTGAAGATGGCGATCTTAATGTTCATGTATATCTTCGCTCAGTTTAGTTCAAACATATTCATTTACATGGATTGCGAAACAAATAATGACAGCTTAATAATATTAGTTATTGGGTTTGTTACTGAACCACTACGGAAAGATAGGGGGTATGTAGGATTAATAGGGGGCGAGGCGATAGAGTTGAAATAAACATGACGTATTATTCACTATATAACGATAATATACGCCTGCATCCAGGATTGCTTAATTAATAATACACCTGGTGCATATTTTATGTACATGTATTGTTAAGACTGCGTAGAAATATCGCTCAATGTAAATCAGCCCTAAACTTATCCAAAGGTTAGAACTACTGGCCACACGAGTATTATCTTTATATGTGAATGTGGCACCATTTAGGAAAGTGCTGCTATTTCCTCACATGTTGCGAGGTTAAATACACGTCAACAAAGATAGTTACATGACTGATCACCTCACATTGTCGTCTGCTGCGGTAAGAGATCGGACGATACGTTGTAAAGCATGGAACAACACGAGATAACATGGTGTACAAGGCATGTCATGCATTGAATAGGTTAGCAAGACCTCGAAGATTGTTTAAGTCACACATTAGTAATTGTAGTACATGTATAGGAGTTAAGCGTCATTTTCAATAGTATTTCAGTTATGTACGGCGATCAGCTGCCTTGGTTACCGACCAGTACTTTCCTGTTAATGTCCTTGCACACTATACCAACACATGTATCGTATTGAAGACAGAAAACATATCGTTTGTATGTATACATGTAAGTCCAAGGCTCTAGAATTTTTTTTCAAATACATCTGTCCTGGACTAGCGTACATGTTAATTTTGACTTGTCCAACATGGGAGGCTAGTTATACGAGCATAGTATATAGTATGGATTAACAGTTAAGTATGCATAAGAGACTTGTCCTGAACTAAATCCAACGCAACTTGGTAGCCCGAATCAGCAATTAGACTTGTACGGGACGTCGGGCTAGTGGTTTTCTACAGACCCCTCAACCATTTCCAGGTTAACAGATATAATGAACATTCATATAAAGGCAATGATGAAAATCTTATTTTTTGCATTTAAATGCAAATGTTACTTGTTTCACTGTGGACACCCATCGAGGTCACTAAAACAGGTGACGTGCAACAGAGATCAAAGTTAACAATGGACCGAGACGTATGTTGTTGAACGTATGATTATTATCTGTGTCAAAGGGCCAGATCGGGATCACTAAGCAAATCAAGAAGATAAGACCCTGGCAATATAAAAGAAGGCGAGAAATTCTCTCATCAAAATCGTCAGATCTACAAGAACAAAACAATGAAATCGTTTGTTGGAATTATTATAGCAATTCATTGCGTTTTTGTGAACGCTAAATTCAGCTGGTTGGATTGTTGTGAGTACTTTCGTTCTGATGTACAATTCGTATTTATCATAGACTTCTTTTGTTACAGTCGGACCTCGTTCATTCGAATTCACCGGGTCCGAAATTTTATTTCGAAAAATACATGGCTTTGAACAGCCCATTTCAATTCGACGTGCCTAAGAAGATACATTGGGACCGAGTATTTATTTCGGACTATACCGAGTATTCGAATAAACGAAGTCCGTCTGTATTTAATACAATCATTTAGTGATGAAACAAAGTTTTTGCAAATATAGTTATCTGTAACATGGCTAAGATCTTCCAATCTTAAAATTTCTTTGTATGAACATTATAACATTGTTTCTAAGTGTTGTACGCAGTAAAACATTACGTGTATTCTATCGTCTCCGTTTCAGCACCCAAAGACTCGCCCATACAAATAACCAATGTAGAACTGGGTCCAGATCCTATTGTGATACCCGGGGATATAACATTGACATTGCAAGGGGCCAGCAACCAACCGATAGGGAGTTCAGCCCTTCATATGTCTATAAAACGTAAAACTTTTCTAGGAGAATTCCCCATACCATGTGTTAGTAATGTCGGATCATGGTAAGTCATGACACAAAGGAAATATTAAGCGAATTGACTATTTAAATAATTATAGAACAAATATCTGCATGAATATTTGGCACAATCAGTAAATCTACTGTTAGAGTGACTGCATATGTTTACACTTAAATTCTGTAAGTTGTAGCTTTTCACATACATATACAGTCAAACCTGTGTTAAAGACCACCTGCGAACAAAGACCACTATTGCAAAACCTGTCTGCAAAGACCACCAAATTTATCTCCCATCAGACCATTTTCAATGATATTTAATCTGTTAATAGAGACCACCTGTATACAAAGACCACATTTTGCTGTTCCCATGGGTGGTCTTTACAGACAGGTTTGACTGTACATACAAAAAAAGTGCATTCACTGCAAGCTAGATTTACAGAATTTAGCGATTATCTATATTGTATTGACAATACGGTTTCCTCGAAGCTGTTTACAAGTTGTATGGCAGTTTCGTATACATAAGGTGTCAGTTGATAAAGATCAAGCGTACCGTGCGTCTTCCTGTTTAACATTAGACTTGCATGTTGGTCGTTTCCCTTTATCCCTTCTTCCCCCTTAGACAGGAAAGGATAGAAATTTAGTTTCGAGACTGATTCAATAGTAATTTAATATGTACGCATTTGTATGTTGAAAACTGTGGTCATGTTCTGTGTATCGTTATGTAGCTAAGAAATGGTATTCTTATCTATAATGTTGACCATGCTTATACTAGCACTATGAGCCGCGGTCGTGGTGCAGTGGTTAGTGCGCTGGACTTGTAACCCGGCGATCCGGGTTCGATTCCCGGTCGCGGCAGGTCATACACTTCCATGAAAATTTGATAAAAAATGTCGATTTTCCTCCTCATGTGGAGAAGTTGCCGGCTCCTTGTGGAAGGGTAAGTTAGTACTGGTTAGATTTCAGTCCAGGAAAAACTGGTTAGGTGAAACGGCCGCCGTATATAACTGAAATATCGTTGAGAAACGGCGTTAAACCCGATGAAACAAACAAACATATACTAGCACTAGCGAATATTAAATTTCGCTTATTATATATCTTAAATATAATATTCACAGTTTATATATATCCAAAATACCATAGATTTGATAGTTTCTGTGACTAAATTTGTTTTACAAACTTCAAGATGTGATGTGTTAAGAACTTACACAAGGCATATACAAATGTTTTGTTCCATAATATATTTTAGTTATCTGATATCCTGTCCTGTCATTGTTTTGTTCTTGAAATGAAAGAAAGAGAGAGAGAAAATAGTATACGTATGGGTGTGCTACTAGTCAACAGTGTTTCAATTTAAATTGTATCATTGTTCGTGCGTGTAAACGATTTTACATTTATAGACAACTCTTCACTTAACAAAACTTATAAGCGTGCACCTTTTTAATGTCGAATAACGTTTTTAATGTTTAATTAACATTTCTACACGAAATTGGCTACGTGTAAATCCTGATTCTTGGGTCGAATTTATTGATTTAAATAACACGATGCGCCGAGTAGGCCCTACGGTTGGGCACACGCGCTATAAGACTCTTTCCAATCAACCAGATCATTATTTAGTGGAAGCTGCAGTACTGATATTTTTCGCACATTCATCACCTTTAAATCTGTGGATTTTAAACATGAAATAAATAACATGCTATGCCAGGTATCTACGCTATATTTGTTGAAAATTTCAGCAAGATCAGAATAATATCGAACAAGATACGGTCATATTTATACCTGCACATTTAAACGTTTGTTGAAGTGTATACTTTTAGAACCTGACCATCCAAGTCAGATTCATGTTGAGTTCGTCTCTGGTTTTGCTACGTTGAACTTTGTAAACCAGCACAATATTCTATTTCAGCACATATTTGGACACATGCACAATTTTAGATCAAATGATACGTGAAAATTGGGTGGGAGTTACGACAGATCTGGGCAATCAGGTGAAAGCAATATTAGGCAACAGTGGTCTGAATGCTTCACAGTGTCCACAACCAGCAAGCACCATACTGATAGATCACCAGTCTATCCACATACCGGAAGTACCATCTGCCTTGTCTCATTTTGCTGCGGTAAGAAGTCATTGTTACCTTGACGACTCACAGTCAGACCTTGCTCTTTAATTTATTATAAATGTTAGAATAGGTGTATTCATGTTTAAGGGCGCACAGTCGCACACACATGCTTGTGAGTGCCTTATAAAATGTTTTGTTCATGGAGGTCATAAAATAAACTTTGAAAAACACATCGCGTTTCAAATTGGTTTTTCCCTTCTTATTTTAGCTTAGTCGTATTCCAGTGTCTGTAAAATAAATGAAAATATACAAATTAAATAGCACAGCAACAAAATAATCGAGTGAACAATGTGATTATTGTAATGTACAATCACACTTTATAAAATGGCTTTATGTTTTAACAATTGTAACAATGTTAAATATATTCAAATGGAAATGTTTCACAGAAAGAGACAGGTCGGTACTGGTACTCTAACCCTGGGTCCTTAGGGTCAGTTTTCGACGTAGTCTGTTTCTTGCGACATGGCCTCCTTGGTCTAATGGTTAAGTCGCTGGCTTGTTATCACAAAACCTATCACCGCTTTAGGGTCATGGGTTCGAGTCCCAGTACCGACCTCTCATAAATTTATGTAAGAATTTCTAAGGAACGACGGTCAGGTAAATTATCTGAATTGAACTGCATTATTCTTGAAAACATTGTCGGGGTCATATTTTAACGGTTAAAAGTGACCACTGGGTTCATTTTGCAATGTTGAAAATATATATCCCAGGGGTCATTTTTCAAGGGGGTCAATATTTAATGTTACACAGGCAGTAATTGAAAACAACATTCCTCATTGTCAAATGAATCGGGCGCTTTGATGGCAGAGTATAACAATACCGACGTGATGTTAGCTGTATAGTAGTTGGATTCGTATTTAAAAGAACTGTATGTAGTGTTAGTCGTAACATTTTATTGCCAACTTCATATCGATAACAAAATATGGGTCACATAAATGTGCCATAGATTTTGTATACGGTTTGATCTTTATTTCAGGGTGATTATCATGTAGTTTTATACATGACAGACAATACATCCGGTAAAACAACACTGTGTGTGGAAGCCCGGTTCACTATGGCGGAAAAGGAGCCATGTACTGGAATATTATGTATATTCGGAAAATAAACAATGAATGCATATTTTGTGACTGTTTTTTATAATTTACCAACCCCACTGTAGTCAGAAACACTTGATTGAAAACATAGACATAAAACATAGTATAGATCGACCTAATGTACAAAACATGAGTATCGGACGATGACTCGCCACCTTCTAAACTACAATACTGGTACAAGCTTTGTACGTCTGTATAATAATGATTGTGAGAAGGGAGTGGATGCGTGAGGAGGGGTGAGAATGTGGAAATATGAGCATGGTGATAATGTGGAAGTTTGAGGAGTGGGTAACACTGTGGAAGTTTGAGAAGGGGATAACACTGTGGAAGTGTGAGAAGGGGATAATGTGGAAGTTTGAGGAAGGGGTAACACTGTGGAAGTGTGAGAAGGGTGATAATGTGGAAGTTTGAGGAGGGGATAACACTGTGGAAGTGTGAGAAGGGTGATAATGTGGAAGTTTGAGGAGGGGATAACACTGTGGAAGTGTGAGAAGGGTGATAATGTGGAAGTTTGAGGAGGGGATAACACTGTGGAAGTGTGAGAAGGGTGATAATGTGGAAGTTTGAGGAAGGGGTAACACTGTGGAAGTGTGAGAAGGGTGATAATGTGGAAGTTTGAGGAGGGGATAACACTGTGGAAGTGTGAGAAGGGTGATAATGTGGAAGTTTGAGGAGGGGATAACACTGTGGAAGTGTGAGAAGGGTGATAATGTGGAAGTTTGAGGAGGGGATAACACTGTGGAAGTGTGAGAAGGGTGATAATGTGGAAGTTTGAGGAGGGGATAACACTGTGGAAGTGTGAGAAGGGTAACACTGTGGAAGTGTGAGAAGGGTAACACTGTGGAAGTGTGAGAAGGGTGATAATGTGGAAGTTTGAGGAGGGGATAACACTGTGGAAGTGTGAGAAGGGTGATAATGTGGAAGTTTGAGGAAGGGGTAACACTGTGGAAGTGTGAGGAGGGGTGAGAATATGGAAATATGAGCATGGTGATAATGTGGAAGTTTGAGGAAGGGGTAACACTGTGGAAGTGTGAGCAGGGGTAACACTGTAGAAGTTTGAGGAGGGGTGAGAATATGGAAATATGAGCAGGGTGATAATGTGGAAGTTTGAGGAGGGGGTAACACTGTGGAAGTTTGAGACGGGGGTAACACCGTGGAAGTGTGAGGAGGGGTGAAAATGTGGAAATTTGAGGAGTGGTTAATACTGTAAAAATGTATGAAGAGTGGCAAGAAGGGCATTCATCAAAAATAGTCTTAGTTTTTAGTTTTCTCAAACTTCTCGCAGCAGTTACTTGCCATGATTATCACTCGAAACCAGTCAAATTTCAGCGCAGAATTTGAAGTTTTCTTTGTCAGGCGGGCTAATATCATTTTCTCATTTTAATTAGATCTATATAATAATGGCGTCGTGCAACAGGACTACCCTAAATTGCGGTGGATCTACGAGTAAAACGTATTGACAAATAGAACAAAAGATTCTTGCTAACACTGAAGCGACCTCTATCACTTAGAGCTCAGAAAGCTTAGATGATATCTCAGACTTTGCATATATTAATATATTTCATTAACTAGAGTTGCTACGGCCTAAAACGACACAACATCGATGATTTGTGAAATGAAATATAAAAAGTAATTAGATCTGACATATACCCGTGATTATACTCGTGAAATACCGATAGATACATTTGTTATAGGCTGTTATACATGTACAAAGAAATTGTCAAGCATGCACAAATTCTGAAATAACTCTTTAAGTTTCGCGACAGTAGATCTAGATCTTCTTTACGCTCTCACGCAGCGCTTTGATGCCACTACCGTTACATGAAGGTATCGGAATAAGGGCCCGATGCTATAGGAAAGTAGATCTTCTTCAACACGCTGGTATACGTAGATCTAGATCAGGCGCGTAACTACCTGTACGCAAACTACGCAGTTGTGTACACAAGGTTCTCATCATGGAAAACAATACTGTAGGGGAGACCGGGGCACAATGTTACACGGGGTAAAGTGTTACGTTTAAATTTTCAAACAAATGACGTTATTTATTACATCATAACCATTGTAGTTTAAAGTACTTTTGGTGTAGCCATTTTATCTGATCGGTCGTGGACATTTCCAGTGGATAATAAAGTATCAGTGATAAGTCAACGCATATCCGTACATGTAAGTAAATTGTCATGAATTTGGAAAATATCGATTTCCTTTAAATTCATGACTTTGCTGATAATTTAGCTTATATGTTACATTAGGGTACGTTATAGGCATGACGTCGCAGAATGAATCGTGATCCGGTCTACCTAAGTTATTACCCAAGGACGTTTGTATTTCCATCAGATAGTTAGGGGCAATGTGTTACATGATACCCGGGGCATAGTGTTACAATGTAACACTATGCCCCGTGTACATGCCAACATATATCTAGCTACAGAAAACTACCACTGAATATTTGTAAACTTACGTTTAGTATGTTTTACTGTTGATAACGTATAGATCTACATTTAACTTAACATTTATCATTTTTAAATAGAGATCTCAAGTACAAATAATTAGATCGAGTAGATCTGTAAATTATTGTCTCTGTAGAATGGTTCGAAACTAAAAAAGAACAACACCGCCACGAACGTGCATGCAGATGTCATTAAAGGGGGATTTAACGATGTAGTATATATGGACAAAGTATCCGATCAGTTGCCAAACAGATTAAACCCTATGACATTGTGTTGATACATCAAAAAGCAAATAAATCTGGAACTGACAACATGTTGCAAAGTTATCTAAAAACTGCACGTAACGTGTATTTTGGTCTGAGCCCCTATGAAGTCCGTGTCTTAGCCTTTCTCATCCGGGATTGGGACTGTATATGGCAGAGATTCAGAACATGTGTGATATGTTTAAAAAACTGATAGTGTTAACATGATGATGATTTGGTTTATATTTAACTGATGGCGATATACTTCACCGGATGTTGGTACAGTTTGTATCATGCTGGTACCAGTTTACGTGCTGTTAGTACAGCCAACCTGATGTTGATACAGTTTATTTCATGTTGGTACAGCTTATGTGATGTTGGTACAGCTTACCTGCTCTTGGTACAGCTTACCTGCTCTTGGTACAGACTATGTCATGTTGGTACAGCTTACCTGATTTTGGTACAGCTTACCTGATGTTGGTACAGCTTACCTGATGTTGGTACAGCTTACCTGCTCTTGGTACAGTTTATGTAATATAGGTACTGCTTACCTGATGTTGGTACAGTTTATGTCATGTTGGTACTGCTTACCTGATGTTGGTACAGCTTACCTGATGTTAGTACAGTTTACGTCATGTTGGTACACGTTACCTGATGTTGGTACAGCTTACCTGCTCTTGGTACAGTTTATGTCATGTTGGTACAGCTTACGCTCTGTTGGTACAGCTTACCTGCTCTTGGTACAGTTTATGTCAGGTTGGTACAGCTTACGTTCTGTTGGTACTTCTTACCTGGTGTTGGTACAGTTTGAGTAATGTTGGTACATATTATGTCATGTTGGTACAGCTAACCTGATGTTGGTACAGTTTATGTCATATTGGTACATCTTATGTCATGTTGGTACAACTTACCTGATGTTGATACAACTTACCTGGTGTTGGTACAACTCATGTCATGTTGGTAAAGCTTACCTGCTCTTGGTACAGTTTATATTATATTGATACAGCTTATGTCATGTTGGTACAGCTTATGTCATGTCCGTACAGCTTATGTACTGTTGATACATCTTATGTCATGTTAGTACAACTTATGTCATGTTCGTACAGCTTATGTACTGTTGATTCATCTTATGTCATGTTGGTACAGCTTAAGTCATGTTAGTACAGCTTATGTCATGTTCGTACAGCTTATGTATTGTTGATACATCTTATGTCATGTTGGTACAGCTTATGTCATGTTCGTACAGCTTATATACTGTTGATTCATCTTATGTCATGTTGGTACAGCTTATGTCATGTTGGTACAGCTTATGTGCTGTTGATACAGCTTATGTCATGTTGGTACAGCGAGTGCCATGTTGATACAGCTTATGTCATGTTGGTACAGCTTATGTCATATTGGTACATCGAGTGTCATGCTGGTTCAGCTTATGTGCTGTTGATACAGCTTATGTCATGTTGGTACAGCGAGTGTCATGTTGGTTCAGCTTATGTGCTGTTGATACAGCTTATGTCATGTTGGTACAACGAGTGTCATGTTGGTACATCTTATGTGCTGTTGATACAGCTTATGTCATGTTGGTACAGCTTATGTCTTGCTTGTACAGATTACCTGGTGTTGGTACGGCTTACCTTATGTTGAAACAGTTTATGTCATGTGAGTTTAGCTTACCTCATGTTGGAACAGCTTACATGGTTCGTCTGTGGTCATAGGCGATGTGTTTTGCTTTGTTGAGACATTGAACTGTACTATTATATGCACTCAGTTTTATTTATTGTCATTAGTTACAATACATTTTTGTTGAAAATTGAATATATTTATAGTGTAACATTTTGCCCCAAGGACTGTAACACTTTGCCCCAAATCTTGGGGCAAAGTGTTACATATACTCGACAATTTCAACAAGTTCTAACTTGTAAATAAGTAGTTTATTTATGTTATTTAATACATTTTATGATTAAATTTTCGTTGTTTATTATAGAAACCTTAGTTACATTGTTGTAAACGAGTTTATATTATCTATAATTTAAAAACTTTGAAAAATGTAACACTTCGCCCCGGTCTCCCCTACAGCCTATATACAGCTCTGCAGCGCCTAAAATTATCTTGGTAAGAAAAACACAAAAGAAACACAGTCCAATATCCAACCACGCTTTATTTGGTAATTCCCTAACAGAGCGGCATAATGTATTCTGCAATAAAACAGCATAGTGTGGCCGGGCGCTCGTCGATCGCAATGATATATTTGGATTTTAGGATAGAGAGAGCTATACAATTCTGAATAATAAATCAATATACATCGTACAACACTTGAATCTTGACTATTCATTTTGAAGTTGCCTCTTTATTCTAGAAAGCGACATTTTTCCTTTTCCGGGGAGCAAGCACGCTGACCCTCATGTACGGCTTGCGTAGGCCTACTCGTCAAACAAACTTTTGCTACGCCCCTGTAGATCTATAATAATTGGAACCTCTGCATTAAATTGGAGTTAAAAAAGCAAAGAACATAAAACGTCTACTCGCTGAGCTTTGCAGCAAACATAGTGATACTATCAGAAGGACAAACAGTAACGAAAGATTATTGTATAAATCAATCATACAATTTCCCGCCACAAGCCAGCTAGTAGCCGCGTCTGCAGAAAATATCTACTAGCTAGTTCTGGATCTACATAATGAGAAATCGAATTGCAAATGCTTTTCTTTGTTAAGCATGTCCCATGTACCTTCATCATAACTCAAGTGTTTTGTTTTTGTACATTTGTATATTCTTTACAATTCTTACTTCAATTTTGATCATTTTAGACGGAATGTCACCTATCCGAATAATCGGACATTTTACGTCCGTCTCCAAGCACATACGGAAAAAGCCGAGTACACTCGACTGCCAATGTTTATCTACTTCCGTGTCTGCAGTACGAAGTTGCCTTTGAATGAAATAATGTAAATTCACGTCGGAGCCTGGTAAGTCAAATCATTTTCAGTATTTCCCATCTCACACGTTAAATATGTTGAAATAATAGAACTTGTTTTTGCAATCTTATGGACAGTGTTACTCTTCTAATCTCAGAAACTTTGGTCTTGTTTCGTTTTCACCGTTCTTTAGCCATGGGGGCCTGTTGAGGGAATGTTTCTTTTTCGTGCATTTCTGTGGCATTTTCTGGCATTATCGACTTGTCATTCTTTAGTCGATTTAATGAAAGAAACAGACATGATAGCTATTGTTGCGCAGTATGATCGAAACTGTCGAAATACCGAGTAATTGTTGTAAGGGGCGTTCCAAAAGTTTTTGTTCTGGTTCACCGTGCCAACAGTATTACGATTTGGGTGGAAGCTATATATTTACTTAATCCAAGCATGGGTTACGGCGAATATGGCTAGGAAAGGGGGTTTATTTCACTGCTTTATTTCTGATTCTCTGAATAATTAATATATTTGAATTCCTTGGAACTGGCATTTATTTGCTTGAATCCAGCCAAGGAAACTGACCCTTGATATTTTGAAGTTCTGAACACCTTGACTGAGATTTTTGGTAGTTTTCTACCACAACGTATTTTCTTAAAATCGACAATAATTAGGTGATGGTGTTGTGAAGTTTACAGTAAAATTGTTAAATGGGGCATGTATAAGAAAGTTGATTCATGAATTCAATGTCTCGATGATCCTTGCATGTAAAATTTACTGTTGTCTTTTATAGTTAATGTTTCATTCATTTCTAAAGAAAGAATGTATTATTGTACAGGCCTTTTTCGATAGTTCCCACAGGTCAGACTATCTGACCCATTCCCAAAGCCAAATATATGGGTTTTTTCCCTATCAGAAAAAAAATTCCCAATCAGAAGCACCTATGAAAAATCGTCTACTCAGTGGAGTGACCTGGTATATCGGGAAGCTCTGGTTAACTCTGGCAATTATTGTCCCTTGTGTCATAAATGTTTATAGACATTTTGTGCGTCTTTTTGACACTTGATATATGAAATGTAGATTACAATGCTTGTTTATATAAAATTTAGATATGAAAAGCCTGTTCTTTTAGCTATGAGTATGAAAATTCCCAAAATTGGAGTTGAAGCCATTAAAATTTTCACAAATTGGTAAATATTATTATGCAAATTTTCCTAATTTATCTAGGGTCTTTTTCCCAAAATGGATAGAAAAAGGCCTGATTGTATTAGATGTTTAGTTCAATTTTCCATGCAGCAAATGATTAAAACTGTCAAAAATGTCATATAAATATTATTGTCTATAAATTGTTTAATTATAGAGTACTTGTTACATACCAAGAATACAGCATACAAGATGGCTACCAAAGGTGGTGTCGGAATGTCGCAGTCTACCATAGGTGGTGGCGGATCATCATCATCGAATGGCGCTGTTGGAACAGACAAGAAGGATAAAATGCTGGTGGCAGCCATTGATTTTGGGACTACTTTTAGTGGTTATGCGTTCTCTTTCAAACATGATTATCAAGCAGACCCGTCAAAAGTTTCGACCAATCAAAGTTGGATTGCTGGTTCGATGCAGCTGATATCTCTAAAGGCTCCTACCGTTGTCTTGTTTGATGAGAACAAAAAGTTTCATAGTTTTGGTTATGAAGCTGAAAATACTTATTCAGAGCTAGCAATTGATAATGAACACCATAAATGGTATTTCTTCAAACGTTTCAAGATGCGTTTACATGAAAAACAGGTAATAAAATTGGTTATACATTTGTAGTTGACATTTCTAGGCTACTTTTAACCTGATTGACTGCTTGTTTGCTTATGATTGGAAGGGAATTGATAATCTTGTAATTATACCACTTTTAAAAAATCTTTGTTTGCCAAGTTTGATGAGTCCTGACCGTACTTTGTGACCTTGGGTGGGTAGGGAGGTATGCAATATTTTTTCCTGGAAAAACAACACTTCTTGTAAGTAATTGTGTTTTAACCAGGTTTTCACTGTTACAAAAAATCAGTTTCCACTTAATATCTTCGCTAAGCATAGGTGTATTGAAATCAAACTTGGTGTATAGTTGTTGCATATATATATAATATATCTAAGTGTGAGTGTGTGTATGCATGTATCACCTACGGCACCTTTGCGGCATTGATCATCATCGTGTATTCATTATACAAATAGAGCCTTGATTACAAATAACTAGGTTGAAAAACCTGGTTTGTGGGCATTGCCCATTTCTTGTTTTACTATATTTTTGCAGCTTTTTTTGCATGTAGTTAGGAAGATGGCAAACAAGTGTTATTTTATTTGGCCTTATGTTCATCCTTTTATTCATAGATAAGTCGTAAAATTGAGATAGAAGATGACAAGGGTAGAAAAATGCTGGCTAGTGAAGTATTTGGAGCTGTGATACAATTTTTAAAGGATCATTTGTTAGAATTGCTTCAGAAGAGAGGAACAGAAGTACAGAACAATGACATTCACTGGGTGCTAACTGTTCCTGCGATATGGACTGACAAGGCGAAACAATTCATGAGAGAGTCGGCATATAAGGTTTACCTTTAATATTTATTTTTTGGGTTTATTTGTATCCACTTGCATAAATCAAAATCAAATTGGTTTCAGTGTTGAGGTTAATTTAATTCAGGTAAACTGTATTAGTGGTGAAGCTTGCAACATGTTTCAGGGGTTCCATTTTGACCCTAGAGTTGTCACTTTGACCCCTAGAATTGTCACTTTGACCCCTAGAATTGTCACTTTGACCCCTAGAGTTGTCACTTTGACCCCTAGAATTGTCACTTTGACCCCTAGTGTTGTCACTTTGACCCCTAGAATTGTCACTTTGACCCCTAGAGTTGTCACTTTGACCCCTAGAGTTGACACTTTGACCCCTAGAGTTGTCACTTTGACCCCTATAGTTGATACTTTGACCCCTAGAGTTGTCATTTTGATCCCTAAGTTGTCACTTTGACCCCTAGAATTTCCTAAAAAAACACATTTTGACCCAAAGGATTCTGGCTTTATGGTCAATATTTAGGTATAGGTAATTTGGCTATAAAATGGTAAAATCCGGTCAAAAATTATCGAAATGACCCTTGAGATTCAGCCCCTAATGGACCCCTGTGTTTAAAATTTTGTGAAATCAGAAGTCTTGAAAACACATTTCCTTGTGTTAATAATAATATTAAACAACTTAACCTACAAGCTTGAAGGATTATCATTGTTTCGTTCATACTATGTTAACCTAGAAAACTTTCTGTGCTGTTTAAGTTGGCAGATTTTGCTGCTGGTATCTTTTCAATAGGAGCTAGAAAATGTCCGTCTGTCGCAGCTTGAGATATGAGATATGCTGATTTTGTGAATTATAAAACTTAATAGCTGCAAAAATGTTTGCCTTGTGAAACTTTTTGAAACCATTTCTATACTAGTATTTACTGTATTAGTTTTATGTGACATATGATAAACTTTTGCTGAAGTATTTTGCTGATAGGTACTGGTAAACCAGAAAAAAACACTTTTGTATATATTGTGTTTATTGTGTAGTTTTTAACCAGGTTTTCAACGAAAACCATGTTATTAGAATAGTGTATGTCATCGGGCAGACAGGCGGGCGAGTTGCCGCGCGGCAGCGCGGGCGTCAAACTGGTGGTTATCGGCAAATAACTTGAGTTCCGTTCATGGTATTGACATCAAACTTGGTGTTTAGTAAGAACGTGTAGAGAGCTCGCTTGGGATTGCTTTTGGGTTCAGTCCGTCAAAGGTCAAGGTCACCGTTACTAAAAATAGAAATTTGGTTTATGGCGAATAACTTGAGTTTTAATGGTCATATTTGTACCAAATTTGGTGTATAGTAAGAACATATGGAAAGCTAGCTTGGAATTGCTTCTTGGTTCGGTCCACCAAAGGTCAAGGTCACTGTTACTAAAAATGCAAATTTGGTGTATAGTAAGAACATATGGAGAGCTCGCTTGGGATTGCTTTTGGAATAGTTCCGTCAAAGGTCAAGGTCACCATTTCTAAACTAAGCAATTTGGTTTCCGGCGAATAACTTAAGTTTTCGTTGATCATATTGACATCAAACTTAGTGTATAGTAAGAACATGTCGAGAGCTCGCTTGGGATTGCTTTTGGGTTCGTTCTGCCAAGGTCAAGGTCACTTAACGTATATGCATGTATCACCTATGGCGCCTTTGCAGCATTGATGATCATCATGTATTCATTATACAAATTGAGCCTTGGTTACAAATAACTACGTACTAAAACCTGGTTTGTCGGCATTGCCCATTTCTTGTTTATATTTACCTTGTTATCTTCCTATAGGCTGGTATTGATGGAGCACAGCTGTCTGTTGCACTAGAACCAGAAGCGGCTAGCTTATTTTGTCAAATGATCCCAACAGATAAAATCGAGGGTTCTGAGGGTGCTAAATTTGCTGTTGCCAGTCCTGGTACTAAGTACATGGTGATTGATCTTGGAGGTTTGTATCTTATTTAAATATATACTGGTAAAAAGTGCTAACCTGCCAGAACTATTAACGCCCCTCGCCTATTTTGAATAATAAAAACCCTGAACAATTCTTACTTTGATCCGTCATTTATATCCATCATGTGTATATCCGATGTATCAAAGAATAAAAATGACACTATAAATAGCAATGTGGATACCTAATTACTCTAATAGATGCATATAAGACTTAAAAATACATGATTTTTAGTGTTTTTTATACACCCGTTTGAAAAACGGGACGTATTATGGGAACACCTGTGGGTGGCTAAAGGCGTCCATATGTTGTCTGCTTTCTCAGTCAAAGAATTTTCATCTGATCTTCACCTACCTTGTCGAAAATGTTTGTGGGCATAATCTCGGCCAATTTCGATAACCAGCAACATCGTCCCAGGCACTTCCGAATTATGGCCCTTGAATTATCCAAAATTGGCCAAATTAGCCTTGTCCGCTCTCTAAGTCAAAGAGTTTTCATCCGCTCTTTACCAAACTTGGTGAAAATGTTTGTTGGCATAATATCTCAGCCAAGTGCGATAACCAGCCACATCGCCCCAGGCACTTCAGAATTATGGCCCTTGAATTATCCAAAATTGGCCGAATTAGCCTTGTCCGCTCTCTAAGTCAAAGAGTTTTCATCCGATCTTTACCAAACTTGGTGAAATTGTTTGTGGGCATAATATCTCGACCAAGTTCGATAACCAGCCATATTGCTTAAGTCACTCGGGAGTTATCACCCTTTGATTTTAGAAATTACCTAAAATTTGTCTTGTTTTAACTCTGAGCTCTGACTTATGACAAGCGTATTTTGTGACAGTTTGCCACTCTTGTTTACCTTTAATAATAGCCCCCCAACCTCCTCTCAAAATGTAACCCCCCCAGGGGCGTTTGTTAGGGAATATTGGGTAGTTTATAAATAGCTACTGTATATATTGTATGATTTTAATTGCAGTAAACTATTACATTTATGATTCAAATGAATGGAATTATTGGAAGCAAGCTGTATTAGGTCATTGACTGGTTAGTGACAAGCAAAAGCTACTTTAAGACAATGTTACTGCCAATTTCTTATTCATTTCATTTTAAGCATAGCATTATAAGTTATGGTCTGTTTGATAGGGTTGAGGCGATAAGGACGTAACGCGATACAATACATGTGATACATATCACAATATATCATAAAGAATAACTAAAATGCTCTAAATGCCACACTTATTAGCATTAAAGGTTAGGATATATTAACTAATGGCATTAGATAAGAATATTTACTTCACAATACATGTACTTGTTTCCTGTTAAAAACAAAACACAAAGACTAAACATGACTAAAGTATTTAGAATTGCAATGGATTCAATGCATGACAGTTGTTATGGTTTTGATTTTTTCAACGTATTCATAAGTTCTGAGGCAAGTTTACACAAGAAGATGGACAAGCATAATAGTTTTCGTTACATTCAAGGAATAACAATGACAGATCAATATGACAGTATCGATACATGTATCCAGAGATCGAGCTGCATCGTGATGCATTGATTGATGGATTAATCGTCTCAACCCTTCTGTTTGATATAAAACATATATTTTGCTGCATTAAAGAAAGAAAGAAAAAGGAGAAATGCATAAAGACATTACTGTGTGAAGTTGTGAACTTGAATATATGCAGTGTATTATTGCCATGCAATGTTATGTACATTAATGAATTTATGTCCGTTTCTATCTTTCTAAGGTTATCATTGTATTTTTAAGCATACACAATCGCTTACTTCTTTATAGAGGGAAAGATGAAGAAAAAACAATATTGCAATATATTAATTTGTTGTAGGTGGGACGGCTGACATAACAGTTCATCAACGACAAGATGATGGGGGTCTGAAAGAGTTGCATAAAGCCAGCGGTGGAGCATGGGGAGGGACAAAAGTAGATGAAGAGTTCTATGCAATGCTAATACGTATCATTGGCGGCCCTGTATATCAGAAATTTATGGATGATTGCAAAGCAGACCATCTTGACTTGCAGAGAGAATTAGAGACAAAAAAACGCACAATAACGCCAAAGTCCAGCGGAAAGATCACTATAAAAGTTCCTGTAGCTATTGCACATACGTACAAGGAAGTGATGAAAGAAGACATAAAAGAGGCTCTAGTTGGGTCTCAGTATGAAGGGAAGATTACATGGAATGGGGACAAATTGAGAATTGAAGCCCAGGTGTTTAAAAACTTATTCAAACCATGTAGTGATAAAATAGTTGCTCATATCAAAGATTTACTGAAAAATCCAGACGTACAAGGGACAAATATATTCCTAATGGTCGGAGGATTTTCCGAGTCGATTATGCTGCAAGATGCTATCATGAAAGCATTACCGAAGGGGAAAATTATTATTCCAGCTGAAGCCGGGCTTACAGTATTAAAAGGGGCTGTTGTATTTGGCCATCGTCCAGTAGCAATTACCTCCCGTGTCTCTAAGTATACATATGGTATCAATATTTCACCACCATTCGATCCTTCGGCACACCCAGATGATCATAAAGTGTCTGTTGGCGGAATTGATCGTTGCCGGGATATCTTCAAAAAGTACATACAGGAGGGAGAGACGGTACGTGTCGGAGAAGCAAGGTCAGGTAAACATGTTACCCTAAAATCAAGTCAGCGTGAAATGATACTGAAAATATATGCTTCACCAAAAAATGACCCGATGTTTGTCGATGAGGACGATACAGAATACCTTGGCAAAGTCGTTGTCAACCTTCCAGACTGTCAAGACAAGATACGTGTTGAAGTTAAGATGATGTTTGGCGAGACGGAGTTGACGGTCGAGGCAATAGAATTGTCTCAACATACCAAGTATAGAGCATATTTTGACTTCCTGTAAATGTTAAAGAGGACTTTTTATGACTTGAACTGAAATCTTAATGTTATTACATGTACTGAGGATCATAGATTCCTGAGCCATAGTGAAGGACATGAGTTCTGTTTTATGTAATATTGAAATACACATGCCCTAATATTTTATATAGTTGACTGTTTTGATTGTTACTGATTACAAATTACATGCTCAACAACTTTTCTAACTCTTCAGTTTGTGTTGCTATCTCTGTCGATATCATATCTGTCAAATATTGACATATTTCAATGAAAATTGGACAAAGTGTGAAATGATCACTTCATTTTCTTAAAAGTGAACAACATTAACAATCGGACTTATATTCATCGAGCATATCAGAATAAATCAGCCTTAAAATAAAAAGTCATGAAGTAAGTACATCAATACAGAGTGTGGCCTTGCTGTGCCATCAGTGCATGCCAACATGACCATGATGTTGAATATGCCTATATGGTGTTTACATTACTACCAGGGAACTGGTAACCTTTAAACAACACAGCCAAATAGGCACCTCGGTAAGGGTAGGTGATTCAGCGACCAAATCTGAAACACTTTAAACATGTGAAATGGAATTGAATGGTTGTTTAGACAACCACAACATGGTCCCTTCTATTGTAGTTCTATGCAAGGCATCATTAAGTGTCAAATATTACTTTTTGCTTTCTGTCAGTTTTTACAGATTTATATATGCACATGCATGGAAGAAGTATGAAATGTGCATGCTTTTCATATCTGATAAAATATGATGTTAACAGTCAAATTTCTTGTTGATGTTTGTTTGCTGTATTGTATACAGGAAGTATAACTTTCTCATGTGTAGTAACAAGGACATTTAATGAAGGACAATGTGGAGTTAGAAAAGTTGTTAAGTATACAGTATGGTTTAGTGGTG
This sequence comes from Mactromeris polynyma, assembly GCA_032209605.1. Classification (NCBI taxonomy): domain Eukaryota; kingdom Metazoa; phylum Mollusca; class Bivalvia; order Venerida; family Mactridae; genus Mactromeris; species Mactromeris polynyma. The sequence goes on along the minus strand of JASFXZ010000006.1, from coordinate 10,755,424 downwards.
TATGACACTGATCTAGTTTGTGTCGGATCATTCTGATTGGACTTTTATTTCCTTAATAAATAATATATGAATACTGCAATGTTTCATACCATTTAATTGGTGATTTAAAGTGTGTCAGTTGCTACTTTATGTTATGTAACTAGAGTTTCCTTGCTTATACAGTGGGTCTTACCCATGATTTTGATATGCAACAATGAAACCAAGACACCCATATTATCATGTTATGCCTCAGATTGGAAATTGTAAATTTCATTTCCAGAAATAACTCCCGAATATTGAAATTGTATGCACATATTAAGACCATACTTTTTTGCATACTGGACCAGAAGTTTCAGTCTTTACATCCCTATTTAATACGAGTCTTCTGGTGATGATGTCACATAATGATGTCACATATGTGGTGATGATGTCACATAATGATGTCACATATGTGGTGATGATGTCACATAATTATGTCACATAATTATGTGGTGATGATGTCACTTATGTGGTGTGGTGATGATGTCACATAATGATGTCACATAAACAGCTTATAGAGACTTTAATGAATGTGTAAATTTGTAATGATGTCACATATGTGGTGATGATGTCACATAATGATGTCACATATGTGGTGATGATGTCACATATGTGGTGATGATGTCACATAATGATGTCACATATGTGGTGATGATGTCACTTATGTGGTGTGGTGATGATGTCACATAATGATGTCACATAAACAGCTTATAGAGACTTTAATGAATGTGTAAATTTGTAATGATGTCACATAAACAGCTTATAGAGACTTTAATGAATGTGTAAATTTGTATGCTTCTATTACAAAAAGGTCCTTAAAATGTAAGTCATTTTATTCAATCTCTTCCTTCCTTTCGGACAAATGGCATGCAAGAAAAATATTCTAATTGGTTTCCAGTACAGATGGAAATATCTGGCTCTTGGGTGTAGCCTCATAACTGCCTAAATAGTACTCCTCGAGCTGGATATTTCTATCTGCACCAGAGGCCTGTGAAAGAGTTTTGTATTACTGACAAGACTTTGTGATAGTCATATTGGAGGAAATGTGATAGCAATCATTTGAACATAACCATGTTGTCACTGTGAGTCCCCCTTCATTGTGGAAATTATATCCAGTTACACAGATTTACTTGAAACAGGATACTTGTAATTTATTGAAACATAATACAGTGCAACCTCTCCAGAGCGACCATATCTCACCAACAATCTTGCTTCAACAACAGCAGTAATTTTTCATTTACATGTAGTAAGAATTTACAATCAGTTTAACCTCTCTAGAGCAATAACCTCTCAAGAACCGCCAGAATTTGAGTCTCCCAAATCGTGTTGCTCTGGAGAAGTTGCACCGCTTGTCGGATAATAGTTTACACAATAACAGTCATGTTTTAAGTTCTATGAAAGTTCATTTTACATAATTCTGAGGCCCAGTCTAACAAAACTACTTAATTTGAGATTTATCTCGAGGCATATTATATTTTATTTCTTGTAAAATGCAACATACGCTCCAGTTTTGCCAGTTATTTATTCCATCGCACAAAAAGATTTTGAAAATACGAATTTGAGGCAGATCTTGGTCGAGATCTTTTTGTAAGACGGATCTCGGTTGAGATTTTTTTGTGAGACAGATCTCGATTGAGTATTTTTGTGAGACAAATCTCGGTTGAGTATTTTTGTGAAATTGGAGCCTTGCATATATTGAGAAGTCAATGTAATTGTTATACATGTACTGTGACTGTCAGAAAGGTTTCCTCATGTGATCTCGGCTTCATTTATTTAATCCATGTAGAATAAAAAATATTCCAGAACTTACTCTGATCTGAATATTTCTTTATTAAACAACTTTATGTGAACCTGACTGAATGATGCAAATCTTCCATATGTGTTCAACAGCTCAACACCTCAGTTTCTAAGTTGTATTGATGGACAGAACAGAACAGAATAGAACAGAAGATAATATTTAATTGGATTTAAGCATACACAACTTCGTGGACATTTCATATCAGTACTTTACTAGTATTTGTTCCACATCCTTAAGTTCACAATGAGTTGATTGGTTAACTTTCTTAGGTTTTAAATTTCACAATTACAGTGCATGCCATGTAGACTGATTTGCATAATTATGTCATATAATAAAGAGAAAAGCCTGTTTGTACACACACTTTTTTTGTGATAGAACTATGATACAAAACAGTGAAACCACTTGGATATTTAATTCAGTATCAGGGCTAAGACTGAATTAAATAACCTTGTGTTTTCATTCTCGGTCAGTTACTAACAATGTACATCTAGAGAGATATCACACTATATAAACTAATGGGTATGTATAAAATGTTACTTCTAGAGCTCACTTCAGAACATGTATGAGCTAGGTTTATATGGACATTTTACCAAACCTTGAGTCATGGAAGGCAGACATCTCATGGAAGATAGAGGGAAACCAACAGCACTATTTTAATCAAAATCTGTTGAAGATACTAAAAAAATGTGAGAGGGATAACGATGCTGAATAACAATTATTGAAATTGAAATAAACAAAGATGTTGTAGTTTTATTGGTTAAGATGTTGAGTTATTGCACAAACACATAGTTCCCACATCTACAATATTTACCTCCCTTGTTCTTAACTGTCGGCCATTTTGATAGACAAAACTGATGAGCCCTTATTGAGTAATTTCCAAATATGTGATAATTGAGAAAATACCAAGAGAATTTGCATGTGACAAGTCAACCACTTTTTCTTCAACTTACTGAGCCAAATGCCAACATGAGCATAATGAATAAGTTATATTTTATATATCGTATTAGTTTATCATTGTTTACATTATATTCCCCATAAACTTTAAGGAAATTTGTCTATCAAAATGGCCGACAATTCGAAACAAGGGAGGTAAATATTGTTGATGTAGATAAATAAAGACAACAAAATATTAGAATTCTGCTTTCGTTCATTTGTGGTAGAAAAAGTAAGTTTCATGTTTAAAAAGGAATTAATAAAGGGCATACAATAAGATACAATGTATAATAATTAATGAATAATAATTGGACCTGTCTATTTAAAACTATATCAAGGATAATAAAATTTCCGAATCGATAGAAGCGTTGCCTAGACAATATTTATCCTTTATAATACCTCTTGATCTGGTCAAGAAAGTTGGCATACATTTTTGAAGCAAACATATTGGCACGGCCATGGTTTATATGTCCGTGATATTGGTCACAGATTTTGTTTTGAATAATGTAATATAACATAATTTCTTGAGCAGACGAATTTATTCAGCGATGCGTAAGCCAATCAAATCTAAAGTTACAAAATTTTAATGTCTAAGCAGCCGAACTGTATTCGTAAACTGGACGCTGATTTATTCGAAATCTGCAAGTTGTAAAATGGACTGGAGTGTAGCAAAGGCCAATTCTATAAGATGCCTTCTCATTATTAGATCGTTTTCATCATGAATACAGCTCTTTCTTTGTTATATACTTGGTATGAACACGGACATATATGGTTTATATGTCCGTGGTATGAATAGAGTAAATGAATTTCAAACTGATGCCATCTCTGTTTAAATGATACCAGTGATCAGATAAAAGTTGACATCCCAGCCCACGCATACCAGTTAATGATATCACCCCTGAATGGAACCTTACATCGAATTGATCAAAGGTAGTTTGTTAACGTACAATCAGGCGCGTAGCTGCACCGAAATCTATGTGCAAGCCTGAATGAGCGACAAAGCCGCCAATATGCTAGGGGTGTCTGGGGGCATGCCCCCCCCCCAGAAAATTTTGAAACCGTTGAATGTAAATGGTGACATCTGATGCCTTTTAAGCCGGATTTTTCGAGAAAAATTCCGGCTTATAGATTGGCGAAAACCGGGCGGGGTTGGGCGGGCGGATGTCCAAACTAAGCAGATTGACCGAGTTTCATTCGTCAGCGCAATATTGATACCTCTTTTTGTTTACAATTTCTCTTACTAAAGCAAGAAGCTTGTGCGCTGATCAATGATGTGGATAGTCTGGTACCCGACTACGAAACGGAAACACTACTTTAGACGACAACGATAAATCATAACAATAAAATCTAAATATTCAAATTACAGAGACATATTTCGAAATTTACTTCTTCAGATATGTTGTAAAGTTTTATCATTATCCTCTTTTGCCATCTTGTATGATTTAAAAGTAGTAGATATCGACCAATCGGCTTCTTATGGCAAATTTTGATACTTATACAATGCGGGGATGACATCATCCACTATGTAGTAGTGACGTCATGTTTATCATGAAACATACAGTATAGGCCTAGAGTGTCATGTTATTGATTCTGCTTTTAAATGGGCCGTTTTACTTATATAACCTTTTCGTGTATAATATACAGAAAACATATTTTAATGTACTTTAATTAATTATTGATATGAAGAAAAGTAAAATCGGGAAAATAATGTGCAAGCCCGGGCTTTTTGGCGTAAAGGCAGCTACGCGCCTGACAATGCATGAAAGATGTCAGAAGAAAAGTTTAGTGGGTCGATAAATGTCGACATCCAGGGCCGTAAATTGAAAAAAAATTTGGACCCTTTTTAGACAAAAAATGATTTTTTTTCAGCCCGCAATAGGAGGCAACTGCCTACATGCCTCCATGTAATTTACGGCCCTGGATGACATCGGAACCTTTTGTATGCAACTTTTGTAAAACATTACCTCAAACAGAATTGAATTGCTTTGAAGTAATTAAGAATTGTTTGTTTGTCTTCTTCGCAGTAGGCCTATATATTTCACGTGATGACAGTCTGCATGAATGTGATCTAGTACGAGTGAAAAGCTAGTTTACCCACTTTTACCACGACGTATACCTATAATTGTTAATTGAATAGATATGCAATAAATATTTATTATCAAATAATTATTCAATGCAACAGGGGAAACGTCTGTCCTTATCCAGCGTTTGAACCATTATTAACGACCTCATTTTCTACTTGGACTATTTTTTGCGTAAAATCATAACTTTGTAAACAGCCCTCACATACGGCGAATAACTCTTCCGGTTTTGGAGGCGGCAGACGAGGACGTTAAATCAAGAAATTTAGAAGCCGTAAAGTGACGGCGATTCTCATACAGGTAGGAACACATTCATTTATTCCAATTGCGAATAATATATATGAATTAGGAGTGAACGTTGTCGGAAGCTTCTTATATTTAGAGGAGTTCTCAAAGTTCGGTTCTACTTTCGCTTTCGATGTGCAACTAATTGGTGGAATAATTCAACATTTTTGAGCTGATTCTATGTTTATTCTTGGATATGACATTCAGAAATGTGATAAACATACATTGTGTGCCGCGAACATAAGAAAAGAAATGATTTGGGGCGTCTGAAGGGACACTCGATTGAAAATTGATATCTTCTAGTTGATCAATGAACTACTTGACTAGTAATTTATCTATAGACATTTTACGCTCGTCATTTCACCTTAATTTTGTCGTCTGCTATTTCATGTCTTATATTTATAGCATTCGCTTTACCAGAAAATAACAAAAGCTTTAAAAACAAAGTGGTGTCATGAATCTGTGTATAGGACTACTTTATAAACCGGATTAGTGTATCGTTGTACATGTGTATACCAACGCATCCGTATATACATTTAACATAAATTTTCTTAACTTTAAGGTTCAAACAGTGAGTGTTGAGTAATATTTCCTGTTTCCCTTGTTTATCCTTTCATCACATTGAAGTGTGTGACATGTATATATACGTCTCAAAAAATATGTGATCTAGAGCACAGGAAATTGTCATGAGTACTTTCCCTTTATCTCTTCTAGTTCTCTCCCTTTATCTCTTCGACTTCTATTGTATATACAGAGATTGTTCGATCAGCAACTATAGTGACTATGGTGTCTATGGTTGGATGATAAAACTCAGTCTAGTTCATCTATGGTCTAGTAACTCTGGTCACTCTTCGACCTTGAAGGTTTGAATACTATATAGAGGTGTTCCGAACATTTACTATGGTTCAACCACCGATTTACTACGGTTGAACTATAGTCGATATTCGGAACACCTCTATAGAGTTTTCAACCCTCCAAATTCTAAGAGTGACCAGAGTAACTAGACTTTAGATGAACTAGACTGAGTTTTATCATCCAACCATAATAGTCACTATAGTTGCTGATCGAACACTATCACACTACAGAAGGGATAAAGGGCGAGAACTACTTGTGACAATCTCATGTGACCTAGAGTAACCAAAGAACATATTAATATTCAGATTAACCGGGAAGTTGCAAACTTCAGTTTTTAAATGGATTCAGTCAGTAAAACCTGAAATGGTAAAAAGGCTTATTGGAACAATACAAACTTGTGTCACACTCATCTCATAAAGTGATATCATATAATTATATATTCGTATGACCCATATAACTGAAACTTCATAGGAACATTATCTGTATTCAGCATATGAAGATTTTCTGCAATGAGACACACTTTCAGATTGTGTTGACCCTGCATGCACGTAGGAAGGTATTGAGCATTGGGGCCGTGGATGGGGTGGGTGCGGGAGGTTGTATCCCCTCCTGATGAGATTTGTTTTAGGAAATCACCTTTCACAGGCACAAAATCCATCACTTAAAGTCTACTTTCATAATGGATATATGTTTTTAATTTGTATCTGTGTTCACTGTTAAATATACAGATGTGAGTAAATGAGATTATCGCCATTTAATTGATCATCAAGTAAATGTTATTATCACCATTTGAGCACCGCTGTTCGATTTCCAACCTCTTCTGTAAGTTCCAGAAAACGTCAAACGTGACGTCATCATGTACTGACAGTAATTAGCAATATTTGCCCCATGTCATGCCATATGGCAATATGAAAACGAAGTGATTATATGGAGTAAATATTGTTTCCTGCTTGCAAATAGTGATATCACATGTTGCGTTTCTTGAAATGACTTCACTTACAGAAGAGGTTGTAAATCCCAAGATACAGATGAGAAGTAGGGGTCATTAAATGTCCACAGACCCATTGCTGTTGCGAGCCAAAATATTGGGGCCGGGTACCAGCTCCTACGTGCATGCCCTGTGGGTCAAGGTTGCTGTAACTATGAATAGATGAATGATTTCCGCTTTATATCTGGTGTTATATTGTGATGAAACTTGGTATGTACATGTATGTAGCCTAAGATGAAAGGAATGTACTGATTGTATTTGTGGCCGCTGGTACAGTGCGGTTTTATTAACTGCAAACGAATGAATATATTACCTGGACCATTACAGTGTATTGAAATGTTTGTATTTGTTCATAAGCTTGATGGAAAAAAGCTGAGGTTGTCATTAAATTTTGATAAAGTAAAGTAATCCAAACAGCAGTTATAACAGCATGTCGTTACCTAAACTGACATGGATCGGTCCTGAAAGTTCATACACCTGTTCGTGGTCAATCTAACAGCACTATACTATGTTATTTTGAAATTTGAATATAAATGCAGTTAATGATTTTCAATTGTCTCTCTAAAGCAATATCTGTTGTGTATCTTCACTATGTAGAAGTTTATAGAAATTACCAGATTACCAGGTTATGTTTTGTATTGTTACAGAAACAATGGCCACTCGTGACAACAGGAAACAGAAACTGGAGAATCTTCTTTCCCTTTATGAAAACTTGTCGATGGAAAACCAGGAGAAATTTCTATTGAATTACATAAAGGATTTCCAGATAATACTAGCTCGGGTAAAACAGGGTTTGTGTATATATAATTATGTTTACCAAATAAGAATAATTTCATAAGATTATTTTCTAGCGCATTACTGCTATATAAGAATGGACTTCAACTTATCTTGGTGTATAAAAGGTTGAATGCTGTTTATAGACTTACCGTACATATTTACTGTTCATCAACAATTAAAAAAAAATTTAGGTTAAGCCTATTACAGCATTTAGCAAGTTTTTGCACCATTTATAGGTCTCCTTCTTAGCTCTTCAGTCTGTCTCTACAGTAGGATATTTCTCAATTACTGTCTTCCTACTCGTATTTACAAAACAAGGGGTGGAAGCGAAACTTTGTGTATAAAAAACGTACTCGCCCCTTGTTTCTGTTGTTGTTATTTTGGAATAAAAACTTAATATTTTTTGAAAAAAATCTCGATAGTATGAGATACATTTGATTATTATCTTTGTATACATATGTTTCTTTAGCAAAATTATCGCTTGTGAAATAAGCCTGATTTACCGGACGAACATGTACAATTTGACAGTACCAAAAGTTCAAATAACTTCATGGTTTTCATCATTTTTACAAATTATGGCTTTATAGTATTAGTTGAAGGATGGTATAATGATAAAACAGTGTACATTTCACCTTGCTATAGTATGGAGTTTCAAAAATATTGCTGAAAAGCAAATATGGCTATTTCTAGGGTATATATCGCCTTCATAGATTCTGCTTTGGGTGCATAGTTCTATTTCTATTCTGCTTGAAGCTTGAATATATGTCATATAATATATTCTCTGTTTTATGGATCATTTTATTTAGTGCAAGTGTTCTTTATTTTATGCAAAGGAAAGTGAATTACACTACTTGTTCACTTATTATTCAGTATTTAGCTATTTAGCCTTCCTATAGTCATGGTGGGTTTCAATGTTAAGAAGATTGCTATGAAATGGTACAAACCAATGCAAGTTCTTTGGAATGACAAATTGAGTCCTAATTGCATAGTGGGTCGCTAATAGAACACTATAAGGCTTATCATGCATAGCTTTTCGTTCAGATAGATCTCCTTGTTAAAATGAGGGTGTAGTGCAAACCTTCTGTTTCTCAGTCTTGGTAAAGAAACCGCTTCAATCGTTTCGCATCTAATGCTCAATATTGTATGAAATTGTTCTATTTACAGAGTGGTAGGGAGGAAGCTTTAATTCATGACGTTGGATCACAATATGTATGTTTGCTGAATGGTGGTAAACTTCAAGGAGGAGATGTTGTGATGGATTTCAAGAGAGAGATGAATAAATTTTTTCGTGTAAGTAATGCTGTACATATCTATATGATATGTGATGTTTTCATGATGGATTATCTAGTATAATGATTGTACCCAGAGATCTAAGGTTGTATAAGCTGTTTGGAGCCATTTGTGTCTGTTATTCAGTTAAATTCAGTTCTATAGTTTTTAGCATTAATCAACAAATATTAATTTTGTTCATCACCATTACAATTAGGGATGTCAATAATCTGTTATTATGCTAACCGGTTAACCGTTTTATCTTCCAAACAGTTAACTGATTAACCGAACATGCCAACTGATACGTGTTTCGTAGTTTGCAGCGTATATATTTACCATGAAATCAGTAAACTATACCTATATTTTGATGTTAGTACTAGTTCGGATAGTGTTTTATTTCTGCTAAGTACTGAACATCAATCATAAATACAAAAAAATAAATAAATAATTTCCATTATTTTTTAGAAAAACATCATTTTTATATCAAACATTATAATATGATTTATGATAAATTGAGGTATGTCAAATCACAATTAACAGTCAGTTACAATCTATTCAAATACAACAATGTTAAAACACAAAGTTTAGAACAATAACAACATACTTAATCTGTCTTTTTTAGAATGCCTAAATTCTCGAACACCAATCAAGTAAGCCGGCTGTCATTTGAAACAAACGACAATTAAATGACCCTTTCATTACAAATTCATTAAATATTTGTAGCAAATGCATACGTGTCAAACTGTTAGTTGCGAATTATCCATTTTGGCCCCTTACGTCGCGGTTTCACACCCTGAAACTTTCAGGGACAAAGTTATGAAATTGTAACCACAGATATCTTGTGATATTTTTTTCGATTTCTTTCCAAAATGAAAAGTTGATATTTTAAAAAAAATAAACGATTAACCAGTTAGTGATTTTACTACCCGATAACCGCATGTTCGAACGGTTAACTGGTTAACCGGTTAATCGTTTACATCCCTAATTACAATACTTTTGTATGGCAGTACACCCAAACATGATATATAAATATTCACAAATTACAATATGATTGAGAAAAGTGTGAAAAATGCAAATACAGCAACACAGTTGTTTGCATGATACATATTTTACCCATAGAAGATATTTGTGTGATACATGAAATTCGCTAACTTACTAATTAATGAGTTTTTTGTCCTGGATAATGAAGATTCAATATTTACCAAATTAGGCCATTGAAAATAATAGGTAGGATATTTAAGTGAAGCTACAAATGTATGTATAAAAAAGATATACTAAAAGAAAATGATCATATAACAGTGATACAAACTTTGAACATCATAAAATGTTAATGTGGCGACTATTGCCGCCAATGACTCTATAGTCAAGCCTACTACATACTGAATTCATTGTTATCAGATAGTCTATTGATAAAATTATCAAAATGTATTTGAAATACAACTTTCAGAACTCTTCTAGACCTCTCAGTGCATACCATCATTACAAGCATTTGGCAAAGTGAATTCCCTCATACAAATAGGCTTTATGTCCTATAGAGCAGCTTTACAGACGTTTGTTGCATTCATTTCGTTTCTTTTCTCCTACCCAATGACTTGAAAGTCTGAACTCGTCCCCTTGTGAACCCAACACCTTGTTTCCATTTTCAGATTGAAGAACAGATGCCACAAAGTCACACAGTGTAAGTTATATAGCAGTACAACTTCCCTAACAAAGTCAACTTATATGTCAAACTCATTGATTTATAGCCATAAATTGTTAATGTTACAATGTAATTTAATTACTTTTATAGTAGCATTGATAAAATTTATGTTGGCACAATTCTAAATTTTATCCTGATGTTTTCTTTCATAGCATTTATATTTACAGATGTCTATTGACAGGCATTTTATAATTACTACTTTGTAGAGATAGCTTTTATATTTACAAATCACTATAGGTATGCATTTTATATATACAAATTTGTATAGGAAAGCATTGTATTCTTACAAATATGTATAGATAAGCATTTTATTGCAAACAAATCTCTATAGAGAAACATTTTATCTTTGCAAATTGTTCTATCCGATAAACATTTTATATAAACCAATAGCTATAGAGAAACTTTTTATCTTTGCAAATTGCTGAATCTGATAAGCATTTTATATAAACCAATAGCTATAGAGAAACATTTTATCTTTGCAAATTGCTGAATCTGATAAGCATTTTATATAAACCAATAGCTATAGAGAAACTTTTTGTCTTTGCAAATTGCTGAATCTGATAAACATTTTATATAAACCAATAGCTATAGAGAAACTTTTTATCTTTGCAAATTGCTGAATCTGATAAGCATTTTATATAAACCAATAGCTATAGAGAAACATTTTATCTTTGCAAATTGCTGAATCTGATAAGCATTTTATATAAACCAATAGCTATAGAGAAGCATTTTATCTTTGCAAATTGCTGAATCTGATAAGCATTTTATATAAACCAATAGCTAAAGAGAAACATTTTATCTTTGCAAATTGCTGAATCTGATAAGCATTTTATATAAACCAATAGCTAAAGAGAAACATTTTATCTTTACAAATTGTTCTATCCGATAAGCATTTTATATAAACCAACTGCTATAGAGAAACATTTTATCTTTGCAAATTGTTCTATCTGATACACATGCTATAGATAATTGTTTTGTATTTACAAATGTCTATAGTATAATACATGTTTATTGTAAAAATTGGTATATTACCTCATGCATTTTGCTCCACATTTTATAGAGGAAGATCTGGAAATCATGATATAAAAGCACAGTCAACAAACAGTATAGAGTATGCTCTAGATGCAGGACCAGCGTAAGTGTGTTAAAACATTAATATCCCACATGGACCTGGGATGGTTTTCGAATGTTGGTTGCAAGACTTGATAAATAAGCATTTATTTTGATAATTTATCATAAAATTGGCTATTTTGAGACAATTTTAGCCAATTGTAGTTTCCAGATTGGAGATATAATAGCTTTTTGGCTTGCTGTACTAGTGCTTGTCTTGGTGTACTTGACCTACTGTACATTAATATTAAGGGGTGCATGTAAAAGTTCATAAAACATACCATAACTGCTAATTCTGGGCAGTAATATCTTGACTACTTCATCCCCAGTTGAAAGTTAACTTTGTAGAGATAGGCATTTTTTGTTTACAAATTGCTTTAGATAAACCTTTTATTGCAAACAAATCGTATTAGATAGGCATTTTATTTTTTCAAATTACTGTATTCGATAAAAAAATAATATTTACCAATAGCTATAGAGAAACTTTTTATCTTTACAAAGTGCTGTATCCTATATATATGCTATAGAATAAGTGTTTTGTATTTACAAATGTCTATAGTATTAGACATGTTTACAATGTATTACCTTGTGTATTTTGTTCTACATTTTATAGAGGAAGATCTGGAAATCATGCTACAAAAATTGATATAAAATCACAGTCAACGAACAGTAACCAGTATGCTTCAGGTGGAGGACCAGGGTAAGTGTGTTAAAAACATTAATATTCCACATGGGCCATAACAAGAATTTACGATGTTTATTTTGAAAATCGGGAGATCACGGCTTCTGGCCAGGAGAGTGTGAAGGGCCTGTGAAATCTGGGAGTCTCCCCGGAAATTGTGAGAGTTAACATGTATGCATGGACTTTGGATTGTTTTCAAAAGTTGGTTGCAAGACTTGGGTAGCTTTACCTACTAATTATATCAGTATTACAGGGCGTAAAAGGTCATGAAATACACCATAACTGCGAATGCTTGCAAGCAATATCTTGACTAGTTTATCCGCAGTTTGTTAATTTCGCATGTGTAAAACTGTGTGTCTGGGATTCACAGATTTGCAAGCCGTTCCATGGGCCTTAATTTTATTTAAGACAATTGATGTATGTGGTACCTCTTGTCAATCATATTAGTCTCTCCATATTAACAAGTATATGCTTGGTTATATTAATGCTATTATTAATAGGCACTGTTCCTATATTTGTCCCATAATCACTTGACTATTTGTACATTGTGTCAGTTATAGCAATAATTGAATGCTTAAGCATTAATCTGCTTCTGGTTTAATTGTTTCAATGAGGTAACCCAGTAACTGCCAGTCTGGAGACTGTAGATTAGAACCATGGGTTAAGCGTATATTCTGCATAACAATTTTACTGAAGATCTTACACCCAAAGTCATTTGTCCTTCGCCTCTGACTGTTGCATGCGGAAGAACATGTTGGTAATGGGTGGTAACTCAAGAACACTGGTCATGTCAACCACATGAGATTGTCACAAGTTTTCTCCCTTTATCCCTTTTCGAGTTATCTCCCTTTATACATTATGTAGTATATGTATGTATAATACCATATTATATACTGTATTATATATATATTTACTGTAGAAGTTATAAAGGGAGATAACTTGTGACAAGCTCCTGTGGAGTCAACTGATTGTTGTACATTATGGAATTTCTGTTGAAACATGGAGTACAACTCAATCTCAAACCTGCACAAATCTAATTGTGATGAAGCCAATGAAACAGTATTTTGAATCATCATTTCGTGTGTATGAATTATGGTTAACTCTGAAAGATTCACTATTAAAAGGGGGATTACCATGGACCAGGCTGACGGAAGAATCTGCACTTTTAGCCCGCCTGTTTTGAAAAACGAGTTATTGTCGTAACTTTATCATGGTCTGCATCTACAGAAATGTTAAATGTTGCATGTAGCTCAGTTTCTGAGGATGTATAAGTCCCAGTGATAAAGAATCCTGCTGACAAGTCTCTGTCTCCGCTTGCAGTGCTCTTGTTATTCCAAGTATGGGTGCCATTATGGTATGAATGAAATATTTGTTATTTCACAGTAGTAAACCTTTCGTGTCATTTAATGCACTGTAACTTGTCTGATCAGGTGGTATCTGGTATAGTGAACTTTCACTTATGGACATTGAAGTGTCTCTGTTTAAAATTTGAATTATTTTAGTTTTTTAACTTTAAGAGCATGGTTCCTTCTTGAACCTGCACAATGCAATATTTATTTACAGAGTTATGGTCCTTCCATACATATATGGGAACCTAAACATTATTTTTCTGAAACCAAACGTCAGGCTACCAAATGATTCAGCAAAATGACTTATATAGTTATACTTGTATTTACTTTAAAATGGTAACAAGGGACAAGGCTATGTCACTACTTCACTGCATGTATGATGAAAACTTGACAAAATGTGGCCAGAATGCAAAAAATATAGTTAGCAACATTGCTTCGAAATTACTGAAACCAACTGAACTTTGAGATATTTTGGTCCTTACCATGTCTTCTTCTTGTTTTTCCTGTTCAACATTTGTCTGGTGATCTTGTATTTTCAGAAGATATGTGGCACCAGGAACACCACAGCTGGACGAAGCAAGAAAAGAAATGTAATTATTATTTATATTGTATCTATTATTATATAAGTCTAATTTAGTGAATTTTCACTGAGCACATAGTCCCTACTGCTGTCAGGTATTTTGAATAGGAAGATTTATGACTGTTTTTATTTAGCTATCAAGAATATGCCATTTTACAGCAACTCTTAACATTGCTAATGTCTTCAAACCAAGCGGTGATCAAATTTGGTCAGATTTTAATAGAATTGATCATTAAATGCTCTTGAAGCCATGTACAACATATAGGGTGGCATGGTGGTCAAGATGTAGAGAACCTTTTTGTTGGTACTTGACTCTGTGTTAAAGTGAATGGTTTATTTCTAGCTTTAATATTAGGAATGACCATACATACATTTATCTTTACAGAATGAGTCTAAAGCAAGAAATTGAGAAATTACGACAGGAATGTGAACATAATCGCTCCTTGAAAAGTGACAATGAAAAATTGATGCAAGAAAATGCAATTCTGAAGAAAGAGTAAGGTCTTTTTACAATTACAGTAAAAGCTCAATAATAAGACCCTTGAAATGTTGTCTTCTTATTGAGGTGGTCTTAATATTGAGGTTGAATAAGGAGCAAAACTGTGAAAATGGACTTGAACAAATTGTGTTCTTACTTTTGAGGTGGTCTAATTATTGTTGAGGTTTTATTGTTTTTAACCAGGTTTTTGAAAAAAACCAGGTTATTAGAATGGTGTATGTCGTTGGGCGGGCGGGTGTCAAACTGGGTGGTTTCCGGCGAATAACTTGAGTTCTGTTGATCATATTGTAACCAAACTTGGTGTACAGTAAGAACATGTGGAGAGCTCGCTTGGGATTGCTTTTGGGTTCGGTCCGACAAAGGTCAATGTCACCATTACTAAAAATAGAAATTTGGTTTCCGGTGAATAAGTTGAGTTACATTGATCATATTGACATCAAACTTGGTGTATAGTAAGAACATGTGGAGAGCTCGCTTGGGATTGCTTTTGGGTTCGGTCCGACAAAGGTCAAGGTCACCGTTACTAAAAATAGAAATTTGGTTTCCGGCGAATAACTTGAGTTACATTGATCATATTGACATCAAACTTGGTGTATAGTAAGAACATGTGGAGAGCTCGCTTGGGATTGCTTTTGGGTTCGGTCCGACAAAGGTCAAGGTCACCATTACTAAAAATAGCAATTTGGTTTCCGGCGAATAACTTGAGTTACATTGATCATATTGACATCAAACTTGGTGTATAGTAAGAACATGTGGAGAGCTCGCTTGGGATTGCTTTTGGGTTCGGTCCGACAAAGGTCAAGGTCACCGTTACTAAAAATAGAAATTTGGTTTCCGGCGAATAACTTGAGTTACATTGATCATATTGACATCAAACTTGGTGTATAGTAAGAACATGTGAAGAGCTCGCTTGGGATTGCTTTTGGGTTCGGTTCGACAAAGGTCAAGGTCACCGTTACTAAAAATAGAAATTTGGTTTCCGGCTAATAACTTGAGTTACATTGATCATATTGACATTAAACTTGGTGTATAGTAAGAACATGTGGAGAGCTCGCTTGGGATTGCTTTTGGGTTCGGTCCGACAAAGGTCAAGGTCACCGTTACTAAAAATAGAAATTTGGTTTCTGGCGAATAAGTTGAGTTTCGTTGATCATATTGACATCAAACTTGGTGTACAGTAAGAACATGTAGAGAGCTTGCTTGGGATTGCTTTTGGACCCGTTCTGACGAAGGTCAAGGTCACCATTACTAAAAATATAAATTTGGTTTCCGGCTAATAACTTTTGTTTCGTTGATCATATTGACATCAAACTTGGTGTATAGTAAGAAAATGTGGAGAGCTTGCTTGGGGTTTCTTTTGGGGTCGGTTCGACAAAGGTCAAGGTCACCGTTACTAAAAATAGAAATTTGGTTTCAGGCGAATAACTTTAGATTTGTTGGTCATATTGACATCAAACTTGATGTATAGTAAGAACATGTGGAGAGCTCGCTTGGGATTGCTTTTAAAATCGTTTCGTCAAAGGTCAAGGTCACCTTTACTAAAAATTGCAATTTGCTCTCAGGCTAATAACTTTAGATTTGTTGGTCATATTGACATCAAACTTGGTGTATAGTAAGAACATGTGAAGATCTCGCTTGGGATTGCTTTTGGGTTCGTTCCGTCCAAGGTCAAGGTCACTTAAAATTTAAAAATCAGTTTCCACTTAATATCTTCGCTATTCGTGGGTGTATTGACATCAAAGTTGTTGTATAGTTGTTGCATATATACATAATATATCTAAGTGTGAGTGTTTGTATGCATGTATCATCTTTGGCTCCTTTGCAGCATTGATGATCATCATGTATTCATTATACAAATAGAGCCTTGGTTACAAATAATTAGGTTTAAAACCTGGTTTGTGGGCATTGCCCATTTCTTGTCTAAATATGTGCTGCCAGTAATTAGAAGTAAAGTTACTGTTGTGTGTGTTAAATGCAATTTGTCAATGTATACATGATTTTTGTTTTATATCTGTGGTCTCTGGTAATACTAAATTTATGTTAAGGAATAGGGTTGTATACTCCCCTTACCTTAAATGATTGGTGAGACATTGTTTTGGTACGGATGTCTGTGTGTCTGTCCATCCTTCATAATATCATGTCTGCTCCATACCTATTTACCCATTTTACAATTTCAATTAACTTTGCACAAATGTTAACCATAATAGAATTATGTACAGATTGGATATTGTGACCAGGTCAGGTCAAGGTCGTACGTTGTGATCAAAGGTTGAGCGGCAGTTTTGGAAAAGACTTTATGCTTGGGCATGGATTATCTCCTTAACTAGAACTTCACATTCATTTGATAATTTCATTTGTTACATTTATGTATTTGTATAATTATGTTTTTATAATTATAATTTATGTAATTCAGTGACTAAGTTTGTGATTTTAGGTATGACAAATTAAACCAACAAGATAAGAAAAAGGTAGAAATAATTCGTAGCTTTGAAGTGAGGGTCAATGAAAATTATGAAACAGAAATGGCATTGAAGGAACAGCTACAACAATTAGCAAAAGTAAAGACGGAGTTTGCGGTGCAGATGAAAGTAAATGAAGATTTGAAGAGACAAAAAGACAAGCTGAATAAAAACATTGAAATGATTTTTTATGAGAAGATGGAAGTAGAAAAGCAGTACGAAGATGCCAAAAAGTACATAAAGAGAAAAATTGCTGAACATGAGGACACAATGAAACAGGAGAAGAGGAAAAATGAAGATGAACTGAAGAAAATCTTGGCTGAAAGAGATGATTTGCGTGACAGGTATAGTCTGGCTTTAATATACTCAGTGTTCCCACGTTTCCTGAAACACAGGAAAAGTCCTTGAATTTTCATGTCATTTTGCAGGCCTGGAAAAGTGCTTGAATTTAAAAGAAAGAGCAAAAAACGGGAAAAAGACGGGAATTTTGTATTTTCTGGACACTTACAATATTATTGTGTCCTTTAAAAAAAACGCACTTTAAACAGATAAAAAATAGCAGCTTTGCAAGCCTTGGAAACTCTCATCGGAGTGAATTTAACATTTCCTTGTATATAAGTTCATAATTTGAAGTTTAATACTTAAATGTTCTAGAAATAAGTTAATTTGAAAGACTTGTTTGAATAGAATAACTGTACAAATGCTGGTTTGGTCCTTGAATTTTGTGAAAATACCCTTGAAAGGTCCTTTAATTTTTTTCTGGGAAAAGAGTGGGACCCCTGTATACTTAAATCTGTTGAAAACACAACAGAATATTATTGCATAGGTAACGTGACATTACAAAGAAAAAATATGCATTATTTCACAAAGATAATTTCCTAAAATTTATCAGTCGTGAAATAAAGAGTAAACTGAACTTTAGTTTACTCACATTTTGAAAAGAATTTATACAATTACGTAACATTAAACACTTAAACTGTTGGTACAAACATTAACAGCCCCTTTTTATGGCAAATTTGGGGCCGATATAGGGCCCCATTCCCCAAAGGAAAAAGTATATATTTGAAACCTACTTAGAAAGAAAATTCCCCGTCAGTAAAATTATTTAAAACTTTAGCCTTATTAATATCCAAAGTTAGTGATTCATGATGCAAATTTCCCCTATCAAAATGACCTACCATACTTCCCCAAAAACAAAAAAAAGGCTGATTAATGATACTTAATTAGAATTGTTGGGGTTTTAGTGTCTTAGGTATGTTATTCTTTGCTCTCCATTTACTGGTACCATTGCATTAACTTTATTTCTGAAGGAATTATAGTCATATTGAATACATACATATCTGGAGTTAAATGTTTAGATTATAAAGTGTAATCTGAGAAAACTGGATTTGTAGAAAACAGAAATTTTATCTAAACCAAACAAACATTTTCATTGTGAAATTAGCGTCTTTATTTCAATGTCAATGATTCTGATAAAACGGTAATCTGAGAATTCTGATTTGTGAACAGTAATTTTGGCCCAAAGTGCATTTACATGCACTAATTGTACTCTAAATACCAAACAAAAAAGGGTAACAGGTCATGTTGATGTGCAATTGTGTGACAAATCACTGAAGGTGTTAATTGCAATGCTTTCAGTAATAATTAAAAAAAAGTCATCAAGACATTCTCAGAAAATGATGTTATTAAGTTTATGAATTACTTTAATGGGAGGACCTGACATATTCAATATTCTGAAAAGCTCCATGAATACTTTGACATATCGTATATTGTTATTGGCAAAGGAACCAGTCAATGGATTGATGATTTGATGATATTTTTGGGTGAATATGATTTTAGGAAAATTTATAGCATCATATAACATGACTTTGCTAGTTTGTTAATTTTATTTCAAGTTTAAACAAAGTTGCTACAGCAGCATTTTTATATCTAGTCTCCGTCCCTAATTCACAAAATTCTCATCTGGAATCAAATTCAAGTTTTACCTCAGCCGAGTTTTAACTCACATAATTATGTATTGAGGAAACATTGTAAAGTATTGAGTTTACCTTAGTCCAACCTCACACATTTGAGTGCAAAATCAACAAGTGTAGGACAAAATCCCCTCCGGACAATCATCGATCCTAAAAGCTCATCTTGAGCACTTTGTGCTCAGGTGAGCTAAAAACTAAAAACGGACAAAATCCCCTCCTGACAAAATCCCTGTGGCTCATTTTGTACAAGGTGAACAAAATCCCCTTCGTGAATTTTACAAGGTGGACAAAATCCCCTTCATGAATTTGACAAGTAGGACAAAATCCCCTTCATGAATTTTACAAGTCATACAATATTAAATATAATAATGACATGCATCAAACTGTAAATCCAATTAAGTGTTTTTGATATTTCTTGGTTTTACTGTCCATGTTAGAAATGTTCATGTAAAATTTATACTTCTTTATTGCCAAGGATATCATGCGCTATTTATATAACCACCATTGTCTCTACATGCCCAGGTTCAGTAAACTGGCTGGATCTAAACTGACTGACCAGAACCCAGATATTGCTGACCTTAGTGATCCTAACAGAGCTATGAAGCTATCAGAGAGGTTTGGTGGACTGTATGATGATGAATGGACCAATGCTTTTGAGGCTTTAACAGACATGCGAATAGAACTGAAGAGTGCCATACAAATATTGCTGCGAATGTTGAGTGTAAGTGTTTCATATACAGGGAATCTCGAGGGTCATTTGATAGTTTTTACTTGCTGAAGAAGACAAGAGGATGTTTAGTTGACAGACTCCTTTGCTGAAAGTCTGATCTGGTGGTCTTGTATCACTGGTGCATAGTCCAACCTTCTCAACTGATGGCTGAAAAGGTTGGCCTATACTTCAGTGATACCTGTAAGTGGCTGTGGAAACAAAATAATTGTCAACTAAATGATCCAATTGCCTTGGCGTATGGTAATCAAATAAAAAAGGTAACATATTTCCTGTCAATAATTTCTACTTTTTAGCATTGACTTCCTATTTTCCCTACTTATTTCCTACTTTTCTGTGACTTTCATGCCTAGTTTTCTCCTAGTTATGTGGTGTATACTGCTGCATGTAGAATATTATGTACTAATATCTATTTTTTTCTGCAGGAAGCATGGACTTTTTGTGAACGTATGAGTGAATCACAAATGCAAAGTTTGAGTAACGTATTTCTGCACCCTCAACAAAATGTATCCAAGTCCACCATAGATCCTCGACAGGGCGCTGCTGTATGTAGTTGTACTTTCCACATTGTCAGCAAGTTACTCTCATTTTTTTGTTAAACTTTTTATCTTTTGTTATATTGGCGATTCATAAACATGTCTACTTGTGAAATAACTGAATCATCAATTTGTGAACTGTTTGACTTGCCAAAATTTCCAATTGAACAGCAAGTTTTGTCAATTACGTTGAATGTCTTTTAACTTGTAAACATTTTGTGCAAATTGAATTTCTGACTAGACATTAGGGCTGCAACGATATGGGTGTCTCTTGGTTAGATTTCGATTGCTACCCTTCTCAGTCAAGCTCAATATTTCAGCCACACTGGGCCTTGTTCAAGAGCAAAGAACACAATATTTCGCAATATCAGTATATAATAGGTTTGTATGTCTACTCATCAAATGCAAAACAAGTTGCTTCCTCTTTTGCTCTTGATAAAGGCCCAGTGTGGCCGAAATATTGAGCTTGAGTGAATTTTTACACCAGACATTACATTGATCCTCTTTTTGGGATATTTCAATAACAAGATTCTACAATTTTCAGTTTTCGGTTATTTGGTTTTGGTTATACACATGTATAGGATATGTGAAATACTTAAAATTTTAATACACAATTGTTGGTTTAATGACTTGTTATGACCAGACATGAATATATGACTAAGTAAGTATAATTAGAACTATGTGTTCTAGACTTATAGTATTAAACAAAGTTGAGAAATGACTAAGAATAGAACTTGATGTCTCGCAATAAAAGTCACACAGTTTCAATAGCTTTGAAACTAAAATATTATGAATTCTCTGAACAGCATATCAGTAACACAGTATTGAACCAAAATGTGAGAATAAAGAACTGAAAATAATAGAACTTCGGTTAATTGTAGCGCCCCCTATAAGACGTGGACTATTTTAGTCTATTATTTAGAATCTTTATGAGAACGGTTAAATAACAGTAAAGCATAATTGGTATAGATTCTAAATGGGTTTCATTTTGACATGATTACAATGCTTTGAAAGATTTTATGTTAGAAATATGTATTACAAAAAGTTTTGTCATGAATTATAGGGTTCAAAGGACAGACCAAGAATTAATACCAAGAATGAGAAAGTACTACGAAACCTGCGTCGGGAGATCGGTGTCATGCCACAAACAGTTCATGAAATAAAACAGGTACGGGAATCAATCCGACAGAAACAGTAGCTGCTGTATTGCTTAGTAGATTGTACATTTTTTATGTGTAATCATTGGTAAAATACTATTGTTTTTTTCATGATTGGTGTACAAGTTGTGTTCAACTGTTATATCAAATATATGTATTCAACATAATATCTTATTATTTCATGGACGTGATTTGCTCTCGATTCAAAACAAGTTTAGAATTCCATTATTGTGTAAACTATGCCTATGAATCAAAATTTCCAAAACACGTTTACATTGGCTGACTACCATATAGTTTGTTTACAACAGTTCTCAAGTAAATAAAACAGGCAATGATTGTATAATATAATTTCTTTTAGGGCTGTCATTTATGTTTGCATATCTAATAAATTGATATATCGATTATATTTTTAGATTCCTTTTATAGACTATTAATTCCTTCTTAGAGTATGTGTATGTTTGTATGCCCTACAAATTTAAATGTTTAACTTGTATTTTTATGATAACAGGGTACCATATTTTAACTTACGCATGTCGAATTGAAATGGTCTATCTGAAACCATATATTGTTCGAAGTAAAAATTTCGGACCCTGATGAATTTGAATGAACGAGGTCCGGCTATTTAATTTTCATTTTTCTACAAAATCTCGAGAGGTGAATGTGAAACTGGCCTATTTGTGTATAGATGTTTCACTTCCATGCCTGTATATATTACCTTTGAGATTTGGTTGTTTTCAGGCCTTCCATATGGAGACAAAATCATGGAACAAAGAGAAATATTTTGACACGAAAATTATAGAGGCTTGTTCTCCGTATCTTCAGTCTTGTGCCGAGATTTGCTGGTTAATGATACTGCCGGATCCACCATTGTTCATGCAACTAGATGTGATGAATGGAGCCAAACTGGATCTTAACTTGTACTCTGTTTACTCAACATCTGGAGATAAAATCAATTATCTTGTGTGGCCCGCCCTATTTAACTGTAAAGGCGGTGGACTTTTATCCAAAGGTGTGGCTGAACCTACCAGAATAGTCAAAAAGGGAAAGTAAACATATTAAACGGACTTTGTAAGTCCAATCTTATAAAAGATGCATGCTTAAAGCTCATATTGTTAAGTGTTTATATTGATACTAGAGATATATTATTGAACGGGTGAAAGAGCCGTGAAAGTAGGAAGTTGTTGAACATGTACAAGCTTTGACACTGAACAATTTGTCATTCCTTGTTTATCCTGATAACATGTGCTTAAAATGGTACAACAGGGATATCTACAGTTCTTGTTGTTGTAAACACATTGATCTACTGCTGCACTAAGTATAAGTCAGAAATTTTCCTCTCTCAGACTTTAGAAGCATTATGTTTGTTGTGAATTATGTCTCTTACGTGTCTTTTCCTCAACAAAAGAAAATGCACTCATTTGGTTTACAAAATTTTGAATGTGGGGAATAGGCATCCATTTTAATGAATCTTTACCCCCCAGTATTTCAGCATTTTTTTCTTGTATTTATTGTTGATTAGTATCTGATCTTGAAATAAAATTATTAATAGAAAAATTAGTAGAACATTATTGTAGACTTCATTTTTTTGCATATTCTATTTTTTTAGCGAGCTTGACTACCATAACTTTTACTATTCAAGCTGGAAATTGTTAATTTTCTGTTGGGTGAAACTTATAGTTCTTGCACTTCATAGAATAGTATGCTTCTGTGCAAGTATGCAGAATGAGCAATTTGTTTTTTTCCTGAAAACATGTCTATGTTTGTGTCTAAAGATGTAAGCTGAAGCATCTAACAGGTATGCATGCTGACGAATATATCAATTAAATGCTCGTTCAATATATGCGCAGTGACTTTCGGTGGTGTAACTGTCTACCATGCTGTCGACTTCCTCATTGGAAAGTACAAAACCTGTAGAAGTTGGCTCTTAATCTGCTACCAGTGAATGGATGTGTCGATCATGTCGTATCTTTCACTAACAATGCTCTGATAACTAGTTCCTTAGTGTATATGTGCAAAGTAGTGGAAAGTGATGGTGAGATATGCTTGTTATTTTGCTTAACAAAGTACATTAATTACTGTAGAATGTTTATGAACTGTGTTTCTGTTACCATTGATCATCTAAGCGCAATAACAGACTGAAATGTACGGCTAAGAATATTCTTAAATTTAGGCATGGGGAATTTCTGAAGAGCATGAACTCTGATTACATTTCTGGTAACTGTTATGACACACACTATGAAATAAATATGTTGAAGTAATATCTGTTATTTTTGGCACCGTTTTTTATTTTAATGTGGTTTCCAAGAATAGCCAAGGCGAAGATGATGACATCAAAGGATTTGACCCTAACCACATTGATTTTAGGAAAATAATATATTAATGACCAGTTCAAATTGATTTGTTTACATTTTCAATATACAAACTGTATCAACTTGCAACAATTTTGGACAAGTTAGTACATAATCAATCCAAATTTTTTTTTATCCTGGATAGCAATGAAAATGTCAGAATTTAGGAGAACATGCAGTATGATTTAATAAGAGATTTTTGGAATTCCAGACATGCTTTTAACACACTAGAACGAAGTAGGCAATTACAAAAAGAGAGCCTACTCAAAGGCCATTCAGGTCATTTGAAACGGTTGTTTGATTTTGGTCATTTTACCCGTAAGCATGTTTATAATTGCCAGCATTGTAAATCACTTGTTTCATGTACAGATTTTATGACAATATTAGTACTTTATCTGTTTGTTAAGTCTCCATTGTTGTGTGTTTATTTTTGTACAGTTATTGAGTGTTGAAATATGAGCATTCTGCTTTATGATGAGTACAAGCCTTGTTTTACATATCAGTCGGTTGTCTGCTTTTATGATACCTGCATTATACAATAAAATCTTAGAATATAGTTTAATGGCAGACCAATAATACCAATTGTTACTGTTTTCAGTTCAAGCATTTTGGCTCGGAATTTTGCTATAATCTTACTCAGTATGTCCCAACCTCTTAAGTCAGTTAGATTTTCATTAAAATTTAGGTATTGTCTTCTGTCCATCCTATAGTGTTCAATACTTACATATTTACCTCTATGCTAATTCTTTCTTAATTTGTTTCAAATGAATACTAAGAAAATTCGCCATATTTTATAATTTCCCGTGATGTGAACAACTAAACACTGTCAAGGAATGTCTGTAAAACATTAGTGTTTTTGCTCACTTCAGCACTATGTGCTGTTGTGATCACCCTTTGTCCATCATCATGTATCGGTTCAGTTGCCATGTTAACACTCTTTCGATGGAAATATTGACACGATCTCGATAAATCCTATTTCGAACGTTTTCTCAATAAAATTTGGTATGAGTTGGATACTTGGTCATCTGGGCTGAAAAATTAGATCACTAATTCAAATCCTAGGAAAATGTCTTTATAATGACATTTTCTACCTTATCTACACAGACTTTGTTAGATTGTTCTTCTTTATAAAGGCCAATTCACAAAATTTACCAAGCACTCGGATGAGTGGAACTAGGCCATCATGGCCCTTTTGTATTACCACATTCCAATTGAAGTTCTTGGTTTTCTTGAAAGATAACCTCATAGCATAACATTGATGTAAAAGATTGTAATCAATATGTTTGTTCACATTCGATTTTGTTTAAATATTTAATTATATGTTCCCTCTGTGTATAGGTCTAGTTTAATATGCACTTAACAAGAATATATGTATTTGGGATATTTCATGTGTTATTTGTACTTTCTGTGATTGTCTATGATTCCAAGTTTGTGACAATTGACCTTTGTAGATAATTAGGTAAAATATATTGGTGAGTCCCTATATCCTCTGTATTGAAGTAACGATGATCCTACCATACTTCGGTGCGAAGCTCTATCATCACACAGGGTTATGGGATCAAACTAAATCGGGTTTTCACCAATAAATTTCCAAACTTTATTTGAAAGCTGCTCTCCCATGCAGTCACATAAGCCATGTGGGCACGCCTATTGGTGAGACAAGTATACAGTTAAAAAATATCAGATATATTTGAAAATTCCTATATCCCGAAGTACTGAAGTAACGACGACCACATTGGCGTCATTTGAACTACTTTTATGTGTTGGCTCAGGGTGCACTGGTTATGGTGGCAGTTTTTTAAGTCATAGGTGTTGCCGTCGTAGGTGTTCAAACCACATTAGGTTTACACATAATTTCAAAATGTATTAGTTACTGCCAGGCCTGTTACCCACTAACCTTGCGTAAATCATTTCCAGTGTCAATCCCTGAACAGATCTCCCAGACATAGGCTTGTAACAAATGCTACTTCCACCATTGCAAAAATGAGAAATGCAATATAGAATGCTGAAAGTGACTTGTATAGATATCCAAATGTATCTAGTTGTGGTAGTCTATAAAAGATACTGTGGGTTGTTTTCACTCTCTGCAAGCAGGAATCTTATCACTGAATGCCGAGATTCTATCCATTCTTTAATTGTTTTTCTCTTGTTGTCCCCGTAAACTGTCCTTGTTTTTTTATGGTAGGCGAGACTATTCATTGCACCCCCATGTCCCATACATGTACCATTGCCAAATGCCTAATGTTTGTAGATCGTTGTTTTCACGGGGTTCTGTGTGGTTTCGGCATTCTCTAGCTTATATGGCGTTCCCAGAAACCTGCCAAGTCCCACGCTTAAATCGTGAATCTCACGATTTCAAGTCGTGTTCACGAATTCACGATTTTTAGAATAACAGACCATAACGTTTTGAGGGGTCATATTCAGGCCTAATCAGCCTTCTCTGGTCACTAAAACTTTGCAGGATGTGCCAAGTGTCATAACTTTTCAATATACTCGTTCAACTGTCAGCTGCTATATGTCACAAATCTGCCAAATCCGGTTTTGACCGCTTTTAATACACTCTCAGCATTGTTACAACCCTTTTTGTAATAAAACCCCGTTTTGTAATAAAAATTTCAAAGTTGACAGGAACGTCTTATTTCATCATTTTATTACAAAATGGATTGAGTCTAAAAAAATGGTATTACAATTACCATATAGGCCTGGTGAACCTACACCATGCCCGGTTGGCGAATTTCATCTTTCAACCGCAATTGGGAGAATAAACACCTGGCTACTATAAAATTATTCCACTGTTCACAATGTTCTTTTAAAAGAGGAAAGATATATAATTCGCAAAAACACCAAAAACAACATGGGAATGGAAACAACACATATATAGGCAGAGTTTGTGACCGAGGCAAACCTGCCATTCAGCGTGTCTGACACATTCAACAAGGCAGTCAAGGTCATGTTTCCAGACAGGGACATTGCCAAGAAGTTCCAATGTGGGAAAACTTAAACCACCCAGATTGTCAAGGGTGCTTTGGATCCAGATGTCCGGAAACCTGTGACCGACAAATGCCGGAGACAACCGTTTTCACTGGCCATAGATGAAAGTAATGACAGAGGTGATAATAAGTTGTTGGCCATATTGGTACGCATCTTTGACTTTGAAGTGGGACAGTACACGTCTGTTGGACCTAGATCTTTGACAAGTTAAAGACAGCACTTAGTGACAATTACATCCCTTGGAATAATCTTGTGGCATTTACTAGCGACAACTGCAACACAATGATAGGGAAAAATAACTCTGTGCTCAGTCGTGTTCGTGAGAAAAACCTCTATATGTATGCCCATGGGTGTGTTTGTCATATGGCCAGTCTGTGTTAAGGCTCTCCCCATCACTGTTGATGAGCTACTGGTGGACTTCTATTTCCATTTTGATCAGAGTCCGAAAAGGAAGGAAATGTACAAGGAGTTCCTTGAATTTACAGGTGTTGATGCTATTAAGCTTCTTAAACATGTCAGTAGCAGATGGCTCAGACTGCAGAAGTGTATTGAAAGGACACTTGACCACTATCCTGCACTGAGGAGTTACTTCATGTCCCACTGTGACGTGTAAAGACCTGGGCGTGTTAGGCGTATAAGCATAATATACCTGCGATTTATGAACATAATGGTGATATACAAATATTGATAATTTAATACTAATTTAATAATAAATAAAATTCATAATTTGCTTATATTAAGATGCACAATTTGTATAAAGTTCTTCTTCCATGAGCTTCATTATTGTAGCATTGAATGAGTTTAACACTACATTCCAGGTCAATGATTCTCGTATCGGCTACATGGCCACAGAGGTACAGTACATCATGAGGAAATATTTAAAGAGATTTGTCAAGTCTCTGGTCATTCGTGAAGTGAATGATGTAAGATCTGTTTCTAATGAGAATTCATTAAATCATCTTCCTGATGACATCATTGCTGTCGTGCAAACTACAAGGACGTACACTAGGGAGCATGAAGAAGAGCTGAATGACGAGCGACTGACCAAATTCTTCAGTTCGGTACGTGCCTTCTATATTGCAACAGTGAAAAAGATGTTTAAACACTTTCTCTTCGATGATCCAGTTCTCAAGGACACAAGTTTCCTGGTCCAAACCATGTGGGGGAGATTGAGCAAGATGCTGTTGTTAGACTGGGAAGACGTTTCCCTTGAATAAGTCATCGAGAAGACCTGGATCAACTTGAAGAGGAGTACGGAGATCTCCAGGTTCTTTCCACTCATATGCTACCCGAGTACCAGGACGTCACCAAGCTAGACGAGTACTGGGGTAAACTAGCATCCACGTCACATGAAAACCCAGATTCCGAACCCTCGCCAGATTGGCATGTGCCTTACTGACCATACCCAACAGCAATGCTGATTGTGAAAGAACATTTAGTTCTGTGAAGAAAGTTCAGACATAATTTAGGAGTGAGTTTGACAGTTCAACAATTACTCTTTTATCCTGTAAAATAAACAGGGATAGTAGATGTTTTGAACTTAGTATTAATGAAGACCTGAGAGTAAATGTAAAGAGGGCCACATACAAATATAACCAGGTGATCAAGGAACAGTGTATAGAGTGGCAACATAACATCATAATAAATTGTGTCGACTTCGAGAAGGCTTTCGATAGCTTGGACAGAGACAGCATGTGTGAAATAATGAAATCATACGGCATACCTGATAAAATCATAAACATCATCAGATTATTTTATAACAACTACAGATGCTGCGTCCTACACAATGGAACCCAATCCACTTGGTTCAAAGTATAGTCTGGAGTAAGACAATGATGCGTCATTTCTCCTCTTCTTTTTCTCATAGTCATCGACTGGTGCATGAGAAAAACACTTGGAAACAGAAAAACTGGAATAAGATGGTCAATGAACACAATCTTAGAAGATCTTGATTTTGCTGACGATATATGCTTATTATCATCAAGCCAAATAAATATGCAGAACAAAACCTCAAGACTACATGAGACTGCTCTCGCTGTAGGCTTAAAGATCAACACAAGAAAGACAAGGTAATGAGCCTAAATGACAAATCTGCTAAACCACCCACAACACTTAAAGGAGAAATTATTGAAGAAGTGGAATATTTTACGTATCTTGGTACAAATATCAGCCAGGACAATGGAACTAGCAAAGATATCATGGCAAGGATCAGCAAAGCCAGAATTACTGCTTTCTGACGACTTCGACCAATATTGAAAGCAACATCAATATCCAGGTCCACAAAACTCAACAGCAATGTCAAATCAATTTTGTTATATGGAGCTGAGTCTTGGAGGGTCATAAAATCTGACATTCCACAACACATGTCTACGTAAAATCAGCAAGATCTTCTGAGGTGCGTTTTTTAGAGGTAGGGGAAATAAACAAGAAAAGTTAGCCAATGTAGAAAAGGTAGCTGTCTAAAAAACGCTTGAACGATTCGCTAGCTACAAACTGGCGCGCGCCAGACCACACGACACTGTTCCGCATGGACGCCATTTTGTTTAGCAAAGCTAGCACTGTCAAACACGCTACCTATCTAAAGATAGGTGCTACTTTCCCTACGTTTAAGAAACGGCACCGCTACTTTCCCTACCTAGCGCTAGGTAGAATTCTACTTTTCCTACCTCTAAAAAACGCACCTCTGGCCAAAAACCATCAGCAATAAAGACCTATATAAGTTAACATCACAAAGAGACATAAGAGTAGAAATTAAAGAAAGGCGTTGGAAATGGATTGGCATTGTGTTACGGAAAGACAAAAATGATTTAGTAAAGACAGCGCTTCGTTGGACACCAGATGGGAAAGAAAAAGGACCAAAAGAAACATGGCGACGCACAATAGAGAGCGAACTGAGAAGCATGGGAATGACATGGGGAGAGGCAGAAAGAAAGGCACATGATAGGCAACAGTGGAGGATTTTGGTGATGGCCTCATGTGCAAGTATACACGAAGAGGACTAAGTAAGTAAGTAAGCTCAAGGAATCCAAATAATTGACATTGAATTTTAAGGGTTGTTAAGTTTTGTGAAAAGTGTGTGTTTGTTATGGGTGCTTTTTAACTATGTCAAACTAAACAGTCACTTCAAAATTATTATTTTTCATACCAAAAATGTGCATTATTCCTTTTAAATACAACCATGAGTTGGATATGTCTTGTAATTGACAGTGCTTTTTAAATTGTGATTTTGGAATGTTAGTCATGCTGATAAACATACACAACTGTTACTTAAAATTGAAATTATTGCATTATTTATTTCATGTGCTTCTTCAATGTGTGCTTGTTTTTGTATTTATTTGTTACTTTACATAGAAATAAAATTGTTTAAAATAGTATGTGCTTTCTGTGTACATTGTGTAAAACCAACATTAAAACTTATTTAATAACATTGTTACATTGAAACTCAGACTAAACACTCATATTTGCAGAAGCTATTTACCAGCCAAATGTTTCCATTGAAATTTGAATCTGAAATAATAAAATCCTGTCAGACTGAATACCTGTGGTTACCCACTGTACATTTATTATAAACACCAATTAAGAGTTTCAAAAGGCACTACACTCCCCCCATTTTTATCGATTTTTTGCGAGTAAATATTACTGACTCCTTAATTATCTCTTCATATAACTTGTATGCGAAATTCCCGTTATGTGATCAAGTTTAACAATTGATTCCATGCTAGCGGTTATATCAAATATATTCTATATTCATAGACACTTTAGATTTAAAACTTTCCAATGATCTATTGTATTAGAAAATCGAACAAGAAACAATGTTATACGGACAGTTTAAAAAACAGCATTTTCGATAAATGTTTAGCATTGCACATCGGCTTTACTCGCAACTTAGGTTAGGTAACTCTTTGTTTCACTCGATACGCTTCTGATATTTACGTTCTACAATGTTGAAACTGTTAACAGGTGTATTGACGAGATGTTATGATTGCTGATAAATTTATCCAAATTCAGTGGGTTAACCAATCCGATTAAGGTTACAAAAGCTGTTTGCTTGAAGAGAAATTGGTTTAATTCTTAACGTAAGATTAGGTTGGTTTACACAACATAATATACAAATAGCAAAGCCATGTTAGTATGGCTGTGCCGAAATATGTGCACACTATTTACGCATGGTAAAAAGTCCAATTTCATTGAAACCTCTTCTATGTACATGTACTGGTTACAAACATACAGCAAATGTATGGTTACACATTCTTCGGACACCCTTTGAACCAAAGACCTGTTTGTTTGAACTAAAACAATTTTACATAAGGAAAACATTTATCACAACAATGGGTAAATTTTATAGGCAACAAAAAATTAATATAAATTATGAAAATTGCAACAAAATTCATTGGAAATCCAAGACTAAATATATAACAACTTGCAAAATAGCAAAAGCATAATAAGTGGTCAACTAGATAAGATTCGTGATGCCACTTAAATCTAGTGTAATACATCATAAAAAGGTAAGAGGCCGCAGTTCTGGGCACTTTCAAGCCTGTTTCTAGTTGTATGATATTTATCTTACCGAAAATGTATCACAAATATTAACTAGATAGCTAGATAAGTATCGTAATAATTAAGTGGTTAACACGAAAGAATTCGCGAACGCTATCATGCTAACTGGTGGCAGTAATATGCCACCATACAAACTATCTATACAGTAGGCGGTCCGGCTTCACCCGTTGAGAAATAAAGTATGTAAAGCGGCCTCAACGAAAAAGTTAAATCAAGAAATTTAGAAGCCGTTAAGTGACGGCGATTCTCATACAGGTAGGAACACATACATTTATTCCAATTGCGAATAATATATATGAATTTGGAGTGAACGTTGTCGGAAGCTTCTTATATTTAGAGGAGTTCTCAAAGTTCGGTTCTACTTTCGCTTTCGATGTGCAACTAATTGGTGGACTAATTCAACATACTTGAGCTTATTCTATGTTTATTCTTGGAAATGACATTCAGAAATGTGATAACCATACATTGTGTGCCGCGAAAATAAAAGAAGCGAAACTTTGCGTATACAAAACTAGATTTTCCGTACTCGCCCCTTGTTTCTGTTGTTGTTATTTCTGAATAAAAACTTAATTTTATGGGTTTTTTTGAAAAAATCTCGATAGCATGAGATATATTTGATTATTATCTTTGTATACATACGTTTCTTTTGCAAAATTAATGCTTGTGTAATAAGCCTGATTTACCAGACCAACATGTACAATTTAACAGTACCAAAAGTTCAAATAACTTCATGGTTTTTCATAATTTTACAAATTATAGCAGTATTAGTTGAATGACGGTATAATGATAA
Source organism: Mactromeris polynyma (assembly GCA_032209605.1). NCBI lineage: Eukaryota > Metazoa > Mollusca > Bivalvia > Venerida > Mactridae > Mactromeris > Mactromeris polynyma. The sequence continues at coordinate 10,722,963 of JASFXZ010000006.1, read as the reverse complement.
AACTGTGTACGTTTCACCTTGCTATAGTTACGTAGTTTCAAAAATATTGCTGAAAAGCAAATATGGCTATTTCTAGGGTATATATCGCCTTCATAGATTCTGCTTTGGGTGCATAGTTCAATTTCTATTCTGCTTGAAGCTTCAATATATGTCATATAATATAAACGCTGTTTTATGGATCATTTTATTTAGTGCAAAGTGTTCTTTATTTTACGCAAAGGAAAGTGAATTACACAACGTGTTCACTTATTATTCAGTATTTGGCTATTTAACCGTCCTGTAGTCATTATATATGGGTTTCAATGTTAAGAAGATTGCTATGAAATGGTACAAACCACTGCAAGTATTTTGGAAACTAATTATGATTGTGGGTCGACAATACTTACCGTATCATGCATAGCTTTTTGTTCAGATATATCTCCTTGTTTGAATGAGGATGTAGTGCAAACCTGCTGTTACTCAGTCTTGGTAAAGAAACAGCTTCAATCATGTTGCATCTAATGCTCAATATTGTATGAAATTGGTCTATTTACAGAGTGGTAGGGAGGAAGATTTAATCGGTGAAATTAGATCAAAATATATATACGGTGGCAAACTTGAAGGAGGAAATCTTGTGGATGAGTTCAAGAGAGAGATGAATACATTTTTTCATGTAAGTATTGCTGTATATACTCGTATGTATGTGATGTGTGTTGATTTAATGCTGTCTGGAGCCATTTGTGTCTGTTATTCAGTTCAATTCCGTTCTATAGTTTTTAGCATTAATCAACAAACATTAATTTTGTTCATCACCATTACAATAAGTTTGTATGGCGGTACACCCAAACATGATACAATGTATATAAATATACTAACAAATTACAATATGACTGAGAAAAGTGTGAAAAATGCAATTACAGTAATATTGCAAATTGTCTAGTAGACATATTTGAAATACAAACACAATTGTTTGCATGATACATATTAACCCACAGAAGATATTTGTGTGATATATGAAATTCGCTAACTTGCTAATTAATGAGTTTTTGTCCTGGATGATATAGATTCAGTATTTACTAAATTAGGCCATTGACAATAATAGCAGGATATTTAGGTGAAGCTATTTATAAAAAGGATATACTAAAAGAAAATGATTATTATATAACGAAGATACAAACTTTGAACATCATAAAATGTTAAGGTGGTGACTATTGCCGTCACTGACTCTAATAATAGTCAAGCCTTCTACATACTGAATTCATTGCCTTCAGATAGTCTATTGACAAATTATCAAAATGTATTTGAAATACAACTTTCAGAACTCTTCTAGACCTCTCAGTGGATCACTCCAACTGTATACCATCATTACAAGCATTTTAACAAAGTGAATTCCCTCATACAAATAGGCTTTATGTCCTATAGAGCAACTTTACAGACGTTTGTTGCATTCATTTCGTTTCTTTTCTCTACCTTAAGACTGGAAAGTCTCAACTTGTCCCCTTGTGAACCCAACATCTTGTTTCTATTTTCAGATTGAAGATCAGATACCACATAGTCAAACAGTGTAAGTTTATATAGCATTACAACTTCCCTAACAAAGTCAACTTATATGTCAAACTCATTGATTTATAGCCATGAATTGTTAATGTTACAATAAAATATAATTACTTTTATAGTAGCATTGATAAATGTCGAGACAAAATTATTTCTAAATTTTATCCTGATGTTTTTTTCATAGCATTTATATTTACAGATGTCTATAGACAGGCATTTTATAATAACAACTTTGTAGAGATACGCTTCTATATTTACAAATCACTATAGATATGCATTTTATATGTACAAATTTGTATAGGAAAGCACTGTATTTTTACAAATATGTATAGATAAGCATTTTATTGCAAACAAATCTCTATAGAGAATCATTTCATCGTTGCAAATTGTTCTGTCCGATCAACATTTTATATAAACCAATAGCTATAGAGAAACATTTTATCTTTGCAAATTGTTCTATCCGATCAACATTTTATAGAAACCAATAGCTATAGAGAAGCATTTTATCTTTGCAAATTGTTCTATCTGATAAACATTTATATAAACCAATAGCTATAGAGAAGCATTTTATCTTTGCAAATTGTTCTATCCGATCAACATTTTATAGAAACCAATAGCTATAGAGAAGCATTTTATCTTTGCAAATTGTTCTATCTGATAAACATTTATATAAACCAATAGCTATAGAGAAGCATTTTATCTTTGCAAATTGTTCTATCCGATCAACATTTTATAGAAACCAATAGCTATAGAGAAGCATTTTATCTTTGCAAATTGTTCTATCCGATCAACATTTTATAGAAACCAATAGCTATAGAGAAGCATTTTATCTTTGCAAATTATTATATCTGATAACCATTTTATAGAAACCAATAGCAATAGAGAAGCATTTTATCTTTGCAAATTATTGTATCTGATAACCATTTTATAGAAACCAATAGCTATAGAGAAGCATTTTATCTTTGCAAATTGTTCTATCCGGTCAACATTTTATATAAACTAATAGCTATAGAGAAGCATTTTATCTCTGGTACATGTGCTATAGATAAGTGTTTTGTATTTACAAATGTCTATGGTATAACACATGTTTACTGTATATTACCTCATGCATTTTGCTCCACATCTTATAGAGGAAGATCTGGAAATCATGATATAAAAGCACAGTCAACAAACAGTATAGATTATACTGTAGATGCAGGACCAGCACCAACATAAGTGTGTTCAAACATTAATATCCCACATGGACCTGGGATGGTTTTCAAATGTTGGCTACAAGACTTGATAAATAAGCATTTATTTTGATAAATTTATCATAAAATTGGCTATTTTGAGACAATTTTAGCCAATTTTAGTTTCCAGATTGGAGATATAATAGCTTTTTGGCTTGCTGTACTGGTGCTTGCCTTGGTGGACTTGGTGTACATTAATATTAAGAGGTGCATGTAAAAGTTCATGAAACATACCATAACTGCTAATTCTGGAATATCTTGACTACTTCATCCCCAGTTGAAAGTTAACTTTGTAGAGATAGGCATTTTTTGTTTACAAATTGCTTTAGATAAACCTTTTATTGCAAACAAATCGTAATAGACAGGCATTTTATCTTTTCAAATTCCTGTATTCGATAAAAAATTAATATTTACCAATAGCTATAGAGAAACATTTTATCTTTACAAAGTGCTGTATCCTATATATATGCTATAGAATAAGTGTTTTGTATTTACAAATGTCTATAGTATAAGACATGTTTACAATGTATTACCTTGTGTATTTTGTTCTACATTTTATAGAGGAAGATCTGGAAATCATTCTACAAGACTTGATATAAAAGCACAGTCAACGAACAGTAACCAGTATGCTTCAGGTGGAGGACCAGGGTAAGTGTGTTAAAAACATTAACAAGAATTTACGATGTTTATTTTGAAATGTATGCATGGCCCTTGGATTGTTTTCAAAAGTTGGTTGCAAGACTTGGGTAGCTTTACTAGTGCTTGTCTCGATGGACTTAACCTACTTATTATATCAGTATTACAGGGTGTAAAAGGTCATGAAATATACCATAATTGCAAATGCTGGCAAGTAATATCTTGACTAGTTTATCCGCAGTTTGTTAATTTCGCATGTGTAAAACTGTGTGTCTGGGATTCACAGATTTGAAAGCCGTTCCATGGGCCTTAATACTATTTAAGACAATTGATGTATGTGGTACCTCTTGTCAATCATATTAGTCTCTCCATATTAACAAGTATATGATTGGTTATATTAATGATATTAATAGGCACTGTTCCTATATTTGTCCCATAAGCACTTGACTATTTGTACTAAAAACGGGTAAATATCATTGTGTCAGTTATAACAATAATTGAATGCTTAAGCAATTTAACTGAAGATCTTACACCCAAAGTCATTTGTCCTCCGCCTCTGACTGTTGCATGCGGAAGAACAGGTTGGTAATGGGTGGTAACTCAAGAACACTGGTCATGTCAACCACATGAGATTGTCACAAGTTTTCTCCCTTTATCCCTTCTCGAGTTATCTCCCTTTATACATTATGTAGTATATGTATGTATAATACCATATTATATACTGTATTATATATGTATTTACTGTAGAAGTTATAAAGGGAGAGAACTTGTGACAAGCTCCTGTGGAGTCAACTGATTGTTGTACATTATGGAATTTCTGTTGAAAAATGGAGTACAACTCAATCTCAAACCTGCACAAATCTAATTGTGATGAAGTCAAGGAAACAATATTTTGAATCATCATTTCGTGTGTATGAATTATGGTTAACTCTGAAAGATTCACTATTAAAACGGGGATTACTATGGACCAGGCTGACGGAAGAATCTGCACTTTTAGCCCGCCTGTTTTGAAAAACGAGTTATTGTCGTAACTTTATCATGGTCTGCATCTACAGAAATGTTAAATGTTGCATGTAGCTCAGTTTCTGAGGATGTATAAGTCCCAGTGATAATGAATCCTGCTGACAAGTCCCTGTCTCCGCTTGCAGTGCTCTTGTTATTCCAATCTTCTTGAATCTGCACAATGCAATATTTATTTACAGAGTTATGGTCCTTCCATACATACATGGGAACCTAAACATTATTTTTCTGAAACCAAACGTCAGGCTACCAAATGATTCAGCAAAATGACTTATATAGTTACACTTGTATTTACTTTAAAATGGTAACAAGGGACAAGGTTATGTCACTACTTCACTGCATGTATGATGAAAACTTGACAAAATGTGGCCAGAATACAAAAAATAACATTGCTTCGAAATTACTGAAACCAACTGAACTTTGAGATATTTTGGTCCTTACCATGTCTTCTTCTTGTTTTTCCTGTTCAACATTTGTCTGGTGATCTTGTATTTTCAGAAGAAATGTGGCACCAGGAACACCACAGCTGGACGAAGCAAGAAAAGAAATGTAATTATTATTTATATTGTATCTATTATTATATAAGTCTAATTTAGTGAATTTTCACTGAGTACATAGTCCCTACTGCTGTCAAGTATTTTGAATACGAAGATTTATGACTGTTTTCATTTATTCAAGTCTATCAAGAATATGCCATTTTACAGCAACTCTTAACATTGCTAATGTCTTCAAACCAAGTGCTGATAAAAAAATTCAGTTTTTAATAGAATTACTCATTAAGTGCTCTTGAAGCCATGTACGACATATAGGATGGCTTGGTGGTCAAGACGTAGAGAACATTTTTGTTGGTACTTTACTCTGTGTTAAAGTGAATGGTTTATTTCTAGCTTTATTATTAGGAATGACCATACATACATTTATCTTTACAGAATGAGTCTAAAGCAAGAAAATGAGAAATTACGCCAGGAATGTGAACATAATCGCTCCTTGAAAAGTGACAATGAAAAATTGATGCAAGAAAATGCATTTCTGAAGAAAGAGTAAGGTCTTTTTACAAATACAGTAAAAGCTCAATAATAAGACCACCCTTGGGACCCTTGAAAAGTGGTCTTCTTATTGAGGTAGTCTTAATATTGAGGTTGAATAAGGAGCAACACAGTGAAAATGGACTTGAAAAAATTGTGTTCTAACTTTTGAGGTGGTTTTATTATTGTGGTGGTCTTTAGGTGAGGTTTTACTGTATTCTAAATATGTGATGCCAGAAATGAGAAGTAAAGTTACTGTGTGTTAAATGCAATTTGTCAATATATACATGCTTGCGGATGGATGAATTTTTTGTTTTATATCTGTGGTCTCTGGTAATACTAAATCAAGTTAAGGTATAGGGTTTTATACTCCCCCCTACCTTAAATGATTGGTGAGACATTGTTTTGGTACGGGTGTCTGTCCATCCTTCATAATATCATGTCTGCTCCATACCTATTTAGCCATTTACATTTTCAAATAACTTTGCACAAATGTTAACCATAATTGAATTGTGTACAGATTGGATATTGTGGCCAGGTCAAGTCAAGGTCGTACAGTGTGATCATTCAAAGGTTGAGCAGCAGGTTTGGAAAAGACTTTATGCTTGAGCATAGATTATCTCCTTAACTAGAATTTCACATTCATTTACTAATTTCATTTGTTACATTTTTATGTATTTGCATATGTTTTATATGAAATTCAGTGACTAAGTTTGTGATTTTAGGTATGAAAACTTAAACCGACATGCTATGAAACAGCTGGAAATGATTCAGAAGTTTGAAGTAAATGCCAATGAAAATTATGAAACAAATATGGCATTTAAACAACAGCTAAAACAATTAGAAAAAGTAAAGACGGAGTTTGCGGTGCAGATGAAAGAAAATGAAGATTTGAAGAGACAAAAAGAAAAGCTGAATAAAAACATTGAAATGATTTTTTATGAGAAGATGGAAGTAGAAAAGCAGTACGAAGATGCCAAAAAGTACATAAAGAGAAAAATTGCTGAACATGAGGACACAATGAAACAGGAGAAGAGGAAAAATGAAGATGAACTGAAGAAAATCTTGGCTGAAAGAGATGATTTGCGTGACAGGTATAGTCTGGTTTCAATATACAGTCAATCTTGTATTAAGCGACAACCCAAGGGTCAGCCAAAAAGTGGTGCTTAATAAAGTGGTCTCCTATAGATATTGATAAAAGTTAAGAACAATTAAATGTCCAACTGAACATTCAAAACGTATAAATACCATCCTCTTTCCATTCAAATGTATCTTTGTTGTGAAACAAAGCTCGTAAATTTAAACCATTCTGTCAGCTCACTAGGCAATAGAACATTAAGTATGTACAAATGCCTAATTCTTAAATTCCCCGTAAGTTATCGAATGTGATATGGTTCATGTACTTTGAATAGGTGCAGATGCCTCGTGCTTAAAATTCAATAGTTTTCTTATCACACACGCGAAAGTAAAATGCAAAACATAGACACAGACATTTACTGGTTCATAATAGTTTTCAGTCTATAAATAGTACAGTGTACTCATCACAGTAACAAGAATCTGCGCATGGCGTGACGTCATGAATTCAGTAATGACGAAGTATTAACAGTTAATAAACGTGTTTAATTTTATAAGAATGATTTTACGGGGTCTATCAAAAAGGATTACATACGAAACAAAGTGAGTGTTTACACATTTGAACCCAGTGTTAAATTATGCGATGTGTTTTGTCTGACATTTTCATTCTTTCAGTGAGCATAAAGAAAAGTGTCGGCACCACGACAATCTTTAAAGTAATGATAAAAGCGGACGAGTCGGCATAAAATTACCACTCGCATATTTATTCTTGGGACATCCTATTGTAAAAACTCGGTGACCTCAAGGAACTAAGGTCGCTTAGCAACGACGTTACATGAGCTTGGTTCTTGTTAAAATTATGATCGTTATGCTGTGTAACTCATTTACATTTTAGACCACTCAAGTGGACACATATGCAACGATTTTACGTCATTTTATAACTGTGTCGTCGAGTAATTACCTGGTCGCATTTATCACGCCTAATAGTTTATTCAAAATTTGTCAATCATGAAATAAAGAGTAACTGAACTTTAGTTAATTCACGTTTTGAGAAGAATTTATACAATTATGTAACATTAAACACTTAAACTGTTGGTACAAACATTAACAGCCCCTTTTTATGGCAAATTTGGGGCCGATATAGGGCCCCATTCCCCAAAGGAAAAAGTATATATGTGAAACCTACTTAGAAAGAAAATTCCCCTTCAGTAAAATTATTTAAAACTTTAGCCTTATTAATATCCAAAGTTAGTGATTCATGATGCAAATTTCCCCTATCAAAATGACCTACCATACTTCCCCAAAAACAAAAAAAAGGCTGATTAATGATACTTAATTAGAATTGTTGGGGTTTTAGTGTCTTAGGTATGTTATTCTTTGCTCTCCATTTACTGGTACCATTGCATTAACTTTATTTCTGAAGGAATTATAGTCATATTGAATACATACATATCTGGAGTTAAATGTTTAGATTATAAAGTGTAATCTGAGAAAACTGGATTTGTAGAAAACAGAAATTTTATCTAAACCAAACAAACATTTTCATTGTGAAATTAGCCGTCTTTATTTCAATGTCAATGATTCTGATAAAACGGTAATCTGAGAATTCTGATTTGTGAACAGTAATTTTGGTCCAAAGTGCATAATCATCCGCGATTTATACTCTAAATACAAGTTTCAAGTTTATTTACAGATTCTGCATAAGGCCCGAATAGGGCAGCATTAGCAACAATACATTTTACATTCATTCAATACAGATTGTCGCATGACAAAAAGGAAACGACTATACATAATATGTACATGTACCAAACGATAAAGGGTAACGGATCATGTTAATGTGCGTTGATGTGCGATGACCGTATTGTGTGGCAAATCACTGAAGGTGTAAATTGCAATATAATACTGATGCCATGATGATTAAAAAAAAGATGTCATCAAGACCTTATCAGAAAATGATGTTATTAAGTTTATGAATTACTTTAATGGGAGGACCTGACATATTCAATATTCTGAAAAGCTCCATGAATAATTTGACATATCTTATATTGTTATTGGCAAAGGAACCAGTCAATGGATTGATGATTTGGTGATATTTTTGGGTGAATATGATTTTAGGAAAATTTATAGCATCATATAACATGACTTTGCTAGTTTGTTCATTTTATTTCAAGTTTAAACAAAGTTGCTACAGCAGCATTTTTATATCTAGTCTCCGTCCCTAATTCACAAAATTCTCATCTGGAATCAAATTCAAGTTTTACCTCAGCTGAGTTTTAACTCACATAATTATGTATTGAGGAAACATTGTAAAGTATTGAGTTTACCTTAGACCAACCTCACACATTTGAGTGCAAAATCAACGAGTGTAGGACAAAATCCCCTCCGGACAATCATCGATCCTAAAAGCTCATCTTGAGCACTTTGTGCTCAGGTGAGCTAAAAACTCAAAACGGACAAAATCCCCTCCGGACAAAATCCCAGTGGCTCATTTTGTACAAGGTGAACAAAATCCCCTTCGTGAATTTTACAAGGTGGACAAAATCCCCTTCATGAATTTGACAAGTAGGACAAAATCCCCTTCATGAACTTTACAAGTCATACAATATTAAATATAATAATGACATGCATCAAACTGTAAATCCAATTAAGTGTTTTTGATATTTCTTGGTTTTACTGTCCATGTTAGAAATGTTCATGTAAAATTTATACTTCTTTATTGCCAAGGGTATCATGCGCTATTTATATAACCACCATTGTCTCTACATGCCCAGGTTCAGTAAACTGGCTGGATCTAAACTGACTGACCAGAACCCAGATATTGCTGACCTTAGTGATCCTAACAGAGCTATGAAGCTATCAGAGAGGTTTGGTGGACTGTATGATGATGAATGGACCAATGCTTTTGAGGCTTTAACAGACATGGGAATAGAACTGAAGAGTGCCATACAAATATTGCTGCGAATGTTGAGTGTAAGTGTTTCATATACAGGGGTTCCACTAGGGGCTGAATCTCGAGGGTCATTTGATAATATTTGATCAGATTGTACTATCTTAAAGCCAAACTGCAGTCACTACCTATAATTTAGAGAAAAATTGCCCCTTCAGCCACGATCCTTGGGGTCAAAATGTGGCTTTTTTGAATTGCCAAGGGTCAAAGTGTCAATTTCAGGGTCAAATGGAATCCCTGACGTTTATCTGAATTAAGCATTTTAAAATTTATTGATCATTGGTTAATTTTAGTCACTTTAATACAGCCTATTTAATGTGTGGAACTTTTGTCTTTAAATGTCTTGCAAATAATTTTACTCATTTTATCATTTATCAACTTAAATTAAACTTGCCACATTATTGTTTTTACAAAATATATATTTTACATGTAGAAATAGACAGCATTTTTTTTCAGCTAGGCTATTCCTTTTTCACTGCAACATCTTGGTAGCTTATTTTCGAAACTAGATTATTATCAAGACCAGCTGATATGTGGGGGAGTTGGGTTTAAGTGAAAAGTGTACCGGTACAGTTGCGCCTTGCTTATTTGACAACATTCTGTCCGAGTACTGGGTATTATACAAAATAAATATCTGGTCCCATTGTATCTTCTCTTGCAGTCAAATTGAAATGAGCTATTCGAAACTATGTATTATTCGATGGAATGAAATTTCAGACCCAATAAATTCGAATGAACGATTTCCTTATTGTGCCAGTACATGAGCAAGGGAGGGCCATCATAGGCATCTTGTAATATTTTATGTTATCAACATTTGAACATGTACAGGCTTTCCAGCATTCCTAGTTTTTCCTAGTTTTTTGAAAGTGCTCCTATTTTTTTTAGTTTTCCAAAAAAGCTCATAGTATTCCTACTTTTCATCAGCAAAGTAGTATGTTGGATAAGGTCTAGAAGTTTTTAAACATGGTTTTGGAGATTTTCTTGCTAAAGAAGACAAGCTGATGTTTAGTTGACAGACTCTTTTGCTGAAAGTCTGATCTGGTGGTTTTGTATCACTGGTGCATAGTCCAACCTTCTCAACTGATGGCTGAAAAGGTTGGCCTATACTTCAGTGATACCTGTAAATGGCTGCGGAAACAAAATAATTGTCAACTAAATGATCCAATTGCCTTGGCGTATGGTAATCAAATAAAAAAGGTAACACATTTCCTGTCAATAATTTCTACTTCTTAGCATTGACTTCCTATGTTTCCTACTTATTTCCTAGTTTTCTGTGGCTTTCATACCTAGTTTTCTCCTAGTTATTTGGTGTATACTGCTGCATGTAGAATATTATGTACTAATATCTATTTTTTTCTGCAGGAAGCATGGACTTTTTGTGAACGCATGAGTGAATCACAAATGCAAAGTTTGAGTTACGTATTTTTGAACCCTCAACAAAATGTATCCAAGTCCACCATAGATCATCGACAGGGCTCTGCTGTATGTAGTTGTACTTTCCACATTGTCAACAAGTTACTCTCATTCATTTGTTAAACTTTATCTTTTGTTATATTGGCGATTCATAAACATGTCTACTTGTGAAATAACTGAATCACCAATTTGTGAACTGTTTGACTTGCCAAAATTTCCAATTGAACAGCAAGTTTTTGTCAATTACGTTGAATGTCTTTTAACTTGTTAAAATTTGTGCAAATTGAATTTCTGACTAGACATTAGGGCTGAAACGATATGGGTCTCTTGGTTAGATTTCGATTGCTAACACAATATTTCGCAATATCAATATATAATAGGTTTGTTTGTTTACTCATCAAATGCAAAACAAGTTTCTTCCTCTTTTGCTCTTGATAAATGCCCAGTGTGACCAAAATATGGAGCTTGAGTGTATGTTTACACCAGACATTACATTGATCCCCTTTTTGGGATATTTCAACAACATGATTCTATAATTTCCCGTAATAAAAGTCATACAGTTTCAATAGCTTTGAAACTAAAATATTATGAGTTCTCTGAACCGCATATTAGTAAGACAGTATTGAACCGAAACGTGAGAATAAAGAACTGAAAAAAACCCAGAACTTCGGTTAATTGTAGCGCCCCCTATAAGACGTGGACTATTTTAGCATGTTATTTGAAATCTTTATGAGAAAGGTTACATAACAGTAAAGAATAACTGGTATATAATCTAGATGGGTTTCATTTTGACATGATTACAATGCTTTGAAAGATTTTATGTTAGAAATATGTATTACAAAAAGTTTTGTCATGAATTATAGGGTTCGAAGGACAGACCAAGAATTAATACCAAGAATGAGAAAGTACTACGAAACCTGCGTCGGGAGATCGGTGTCATGCCACAAACAGTTCATGAAATAAAACAGGTACGACCGCTGTATTGCTTAGTAGATTGTACATTTTTTATGTGTAATCATTGGTAAAATACTATTGTTTTTTCATGATTGGTGTACAAGTTGTGTTCAACTGTTGTATTATCTTATTATTTCATGGACGTGATTTGCTCTCGATTCAAAATAAGTTTAGAATTCCATTATTGTGTAAACTATGCCTATGGGTCAAAATTTCTAAAACACGTTTACATTGGCTGACTACCTTATAGTTTGTTTTCAACAGTTCTCAAGTAAATAAAACAGGCAATGATTGTATAATATAATTTCTTTTAGGGCTATCATTTATGTTTGCATATCTAATAAATTGATATTTCGATTATATTTTTAGATTCCTTTTATAGACTATTAATTCCTTCTTAGAGTATGTGTATGTTTGTATGCCCTACAAATTTAAATGTTTAACTTGTATTTTTATGATAACAGGGTACCATATTTTAACTTCACAGTATTATATTATATTTCCGACATTTGAAATACACTACTCACTAAAGCACTGATAAACCAACGGGCGACTAAAAAGCGATGCTATGCTTTTTTTGGCATATTTTTAGACAGTACCCATTCTTTTGTATTTTTCTTTTTTTAAGCATCGAATATCGATTGACAGAAAAAAATCGTTGATATATCGATATCAATTGTATCAATGACAGTCGGAGTCCTAATTATTTTATTTTATGATCTGTGTGTTTGATTTTTCTACTTTTTGTCAATAATCATAAACAAATTCATAAAAGTTTGCCTGTCTTACTATAATGCTCTCTCTGTAGAACAAGAACAAAATTCTGTTAATGGAAGAAGTGATTTCTATAATTAAAATTATACATACGGTACATGCTTATTATGGCAAACTAGATGTACCAGTATCAAAGTTAATACAGTTGGACCTCGTTTATTCCACAACCTTTGCTAATACTTGGTATCATCCAAAGTATCAGGTTCCGACGTATCTTCTTAGGCACGTCGAATTGAAAATGGGCTATCTGAAACCATGTATTGTTCGAAGTAAAAAATTCGGACCCTGATGAGTTTAAATGAACGAGGTCTGACTGTATTTAATTTTCATTTTTCTACAAAATCTCGAGAGGTGAGTGTGAAACTGGCCTATTTGTGTATAAATGATGTTTCACTTCCATGCCTGTATATATTACCGTTGAGATTTTGTTGTTTTCAGGCCTTCCACATGGAGACAAAATCATGGAACAAAGAGAAATATTACGACACGAAAATTATAGAGGCTTGTTCTCCGTATCTTCAGTCTTGTGCCGAGATTTGCTGGTTAATGATACTGCCGGATCCACCATTGTTCATGCAACTAGATGTGATGAATGGAGCCAAACTGGATCTTAACTTGTACTCTGTTTACTCTACATCTGGAGATAAAATCAATTATCTTGTGTGGCCCGCCCTCTTTAACTGTAAAGGCGGTGGACTTTTATCCAAAGGTGTGGCTGAACCTACCAGAACAGTCAAAAAGGGAAAGTAAACATATTAAACGGACTTTGTAATCCAATCTTATAATAGATGCATGCTTAAAGCTCATATTGTTAAGTGATTATATTAATACTAGAGATATATTATTGAACGGGTGAAAGAGCGGTGAAAGTAGGGAGTTGTTGAACATGTACAAGCTTTGACACTGAACAATATGCCTTTTCTTGTTGATCCTGATGAAATGTGCGTAAAATGGTACAACAGGGATATCTACAGTTCTTGTTGTTGTAAACACATTGATCTACTGCTGCACTAAGTATAAGTCATAAATTCTCCTCTCTCACACATTGATCTACTGCTGCACTAAGTATAAGACAGAAATTTTCCACTCTCAGACTTTGCAAGCATTATGTTTGCTGTGTCTTCAGTCTCTTATGTGTCTTTTCCTTATATGCTCAACTCAAGAAAAATGCACTCATTTGGTTTACAAATTTTGTATGTGGGGAATAGGCATCCATTTTAGTGAATCTTTACCCCAGTATTTCAGCAATTATTTCTTGTATTTATTGTTGATTAGTATCTGATCTTGAAATAAAATTATTGATAGAAAATTTGATGGTACATTATTGTAGAATTTTCATTTTTTTGCAGATTCTAATTTTTTTAGCGAGCTTGTCTACCATAACTGTTACTATTTCAAGCTGGAAATTGTTAATTTTCTGTTGGATGAAACTTGTAGTTCTTGCACTTCATAGAATAGTATGCTTCTGAGCAGCAGAATGAGCAATTTGTTTTTTTCCTGAAAATATGTCTATGTTTGTGTCTAAAGATGTAAGCTGAAGTATCTAACAGGTTAGTCCAGCCACGCTCGTCACATCTCTATACTGTCGCTGTTACGAACGACGCGTGTAAAAGTCGGAGTACAGAGACATGTATGCGGGGCTACTAACAGGTATGCATGCTGACGAATATATCAATTAAATGCTCGTTCAATATATGCGCAGTGACTTTCGGTGGTGTAACTGTCTACCATGCTGTCTACTTCCTCATTGGAAAGTACAAAACCTGTAGAAGTTGGCTCTTAATCTGCTACCAGTGAATGGATGTGTCGATCATGTCGTATCTTTCACGAACAATGCTCTGATAACTAGTTCCTTAGTGTATATGTGCAAAGTAGTGGAAAGTGATGGTGAGATATGCTTGTTATTTTGCTTAACAAAGTACATTAATTACTGTAGATTGTTTACGAACTGTGTTTACCATTGATCAGCTAAGCGCGCAATAACAGACTGAAATATACTGCTAAGAATTTTCTTAAATTAGGCATGGGGAATTTCTGAAGAGCATGAACTCTGATTAAATTTCTGGTAAATGTTATGGCACACACTATGAAATAAATATGTTGAAGTAATATCGTGTTATTTTTGGCACCGTTTTTTATTTTAATGTGTTTTCCAAGACTAGCCAAGGCGAAGATGATGACATCAAAGGATTTGACTCTAATCGCTTTGATTTTAGGAAAATAATATATTAATGACCAGTTCGAATTGATTTGTTTACATTTTCAATATACAAACTGTATCAACTTGCAACAATTTTGGACAAGTGCATAATCAATCAAAAGTTTTTCTTATCCTGGATAGCAATGAAAATGTCAGAATTTAGGAGAATAAGCGGTATGATTTAATTAGAGATTTTTGGAATTCCAGACATGCTTTTAACACACTAGAACGAAGTAGGCAATTACAAAAAGAGAGCCTACTCAAAGGGCATTCAGGTCATTTGAAACGGTAGTTTGATTTTGGTCATTTTACCCGTAATCCTGTTTATAATTGCCAGCATTGTAAATCACTTGTTTCTTGTACAGATTTTATCACAATATTAGTACTTTATCTGTTTGTTAAGTCTCCATTATTGTGTGTTTATTTTTGTACAGTTCTTGAGTATTGAAATATGAGCATTCTGCTTTATGATGAGTACAAGCCTTGTTTTTACATATCAGTCGGTTGTCTGCTTTTGTACTAATTTATGATACCTGCATTATACAATAAAATCTTGGAATATAGTTTATTGGCAGACTAATAATACCAATTGTTATTGTTTTCAGTTCAAGCATTTTGGCTCGGAATTTTGCTATAATCTTACTCAGACTGTCCCAACCTCATAAGTTAGATTTTCGTAAATTGTAGGTCTTGTCAACTGTCCATCCCATAGTGTTCACTAGTTATCTTTTTACCTCTATGCTAATTCTTTCTTAATTTGTTTAACACATTAGTGTTCAAATTTTTGATTTAATATGTCAGTATCGCATTAAATAGTTAGCAGCAATAACTTCTTTTTGCTCACTTAAGCACTATGTGCTGTTGTGATCACCCTGTTGTTGCCATGTTAATATTCTTTTGATCGCAATATTGACACGAGCTCATAAATCCTAGTCCGAACGTTTTCTCAATAAAATCTGGTATGGGCTTGATACTGAAACATTATATCACTAATTCAAATCCTAGGAAAAGTTGACACTCTTAATGGTGACATTTTCTACCTTATCTACATGAGACCGTGTCATAATGTTCGTCTTTATAAAGGCCAATTCACAGAATTAATCAAGCACTCAGGTGAGTGGTACTAGGCCGTCATGGCCCTCTTGTATTAACACATTCTTCAAAGATAACCTCATTGCACAACATTGAAGTAAAATATTGTAATCAGTATATTTGTTCACATTAGATTTTGTTTACATATTTCATTATATGTTCCCTCTCTGAATATGTCTAGTTTAGCATGCACTTAACGAGAATATATATTTTTGGGATATCGTCATCTGTTATTCGTACTTTCCTTGATTGTCTATGACTTCCGTATTACTCATGTGAAACTCTGGCTTGTGATCAATGTGTCAAATGATAGCAAATGACCTTTGTAGAGTATTAGGTAAACTATATTGGTAAATCCCTATATCCTGTGTAATGCAGTAACGATGACCGTATCATACTTCAGTGCTAGGCTCTACCGTCACACAGCGTTATGGGATCAAACCCAATCAGGTTCACCAATTAATTTTCAACATTTGTTTGAAAGCTGCTGTCACGGGCAGTCGCATAAGCCATGTGGGCACGCCTATTGGTGAGACATGTATAAAGTTAAAAACTATCAAAGATATTGTAAAATTCCTATATCCCGAAGCACTGAAGTAACGACGACCATATTGGCGTCATTTGAACTACTTTTATGAGTTGACTCAGGGCGCACTGGGTTTGGTGGCAGTTACTTCAGTCCTAGGCGCTGCCATCGTAGGTATTCAAACCGAATCAGGTTTACAAATAAGTTTTCAAAAATTATGAGTAACCGCCAGGCCTGTTACCCACTAACCTTGCATAAATCATTTCCAGGGTCAATCCCCGAACAGATCTCCCAGACCTAGGCTTGTTACAAACACTTGTTCCACCATTGCAAAAATGAGAAATGCAATATAGAATGCTGAAAATATTTGCATACATATCCAAATCTCTCTAGTATGGTAGTGTATAAAAGATATATGTTCTGTATGCTCGTGATGGTCTGGAGTATATATATACCGAGCTATGTACAATATGCTCAATGACTGCTGACAACTGATGTCAAGGAAACCGGTCTGTAGTTGGACGGTAGGTGTTTATCTTAGGTTTCACGCATGTCCTTTGGTAAAACATTAACATGTACATCTAATGAATTCTGAAACAATCTGGTGAGTACAAGTTCATATGCAGTGACAGATATGAATCGAAAAAGACTATCCTATTATAATTACTTAGCTGTAGACACTTTTGTTCAAAACATGACGGGTGTTCATTAAATATAGAATGTTGAATAAATCAGTATTAGAAATGCACATTTAACAAATTAAATCCTTTAACATCAATCACGGTGGCCAATCACATGAATTCAGAGAAAGGGACACACGCCTAAAATGGCCAAATATATCAGTTGTGGTCGAGTTATAAATCAGAGGGTGATTATGAAGGTATCGGAATAAGCATCCGATCATCGATCACGTTAGCTAATTACGTGACTTCAGATAAAAGAACACTCGGCTAAAATTGCTAAAAAATCCATCGATTCAGGGCCAGCAAATTTAATTTCTCAGGCTTTACGAGGCGGATTTTGATAAAATGAAGTGCAAAGCTGTCAAAATCAATACTTTCTTGATGTTGCATCACTAAACCTTGTAGAGATCCGCTTACAACAATTCGTTTGTGCTCAAAATGAGTTTTCACTGTCATAGTAAATAGTGCAGTGACAACGTAAATTAGTAGAAAACATTAAACAAAGTGACTAAAGTTACGTCGACGTGCCGAAATTATTTCCGATTCCTATAAATATGCTGTTATTTAATTATTAAAAGTCATTGATAATTTGATACAACTGTCGATGCAGAACCAACGTATATATTTTAATATGCGTCATCTCGTTACTGTGTATTCGGAGGTACTTGAAAACGTCGTCACAATATTTTATAATGCCTATCAATGTACACTCGTCGACGATGGAACGAAACACCTTCTGAAATGGCTTTAATAATGTAAATTAACGTGATATAAAACCGATTAAATAGATCATCAAATAGAATCACGGAAAACAGTAATACGGTTTAAGTTATGACTATCCCATTATCTATCTATCGATATTGTCAAACCTCTTTCGAGGACTTAGACAAGTTGTGCGCGTCAAGCCGCTGAGGAAAGTTAAAAGAAGTAAAAGTATGGTCATCAAAATAAAGTATGAGTGATAAAAAGAAATGTTAATGATATTAACAGTTTAAAAACAGGTGGGAATGCAGTCATGGTAAGATGGTATGTTCAATGTTACTTATAGCAACATTAAACTGTACCAGGGTGGGGAGACATGGAATATAAGGGGGTAGACTGTTCCAATGATGAACAGTCCGGGGAAAGAATGTGTATTTGTAGTAGTCTTTGGTTGCAGGAATTAGTCTGTACGACAGGGTGTGGTAGTGGCGGGATACTCTAGTTAGAGGGGTGAGATAACCTTGGATGGGGACTGCAACCAAATCATTTCTTATTTTGTACATAAGGGACAGTCTAGAGTCAATGCGTCTGAAGTCTAACCTGCGCCACTTCAGACTATCTAGCATTTCCGTAACACTAGATGTGCGTCCAAAGTCAGACATCGCCCAGCGGGCTGCCCTTCTTTGGACTGACTCTAGCTGATATATAAGGGACTGGGAAAAGGGAGACCAGATTTCTGAACCATATTCCAGCTGGGGTCGTACTAGGGTCTGGTAAGCCATGGATTTCAGTGGGGTTGATTTTGTTTTTAAATTTCTACGAAGAAAGCCTAGAGTTTGATTTGCTTTTGTAGTTGACCTATTTATGTGGGTGTCCCATGAAAGATCACTGGAGATATCTACTCCAAGGTATCTTGCTGAGGTGACAGAATCAAGGAGGGTATTATGGAGGAAGTATTGTGAGGGTATAGTATGTTTTCTCCTGGTGATGTGGATGACTTGGCATTTGGAAGGATTGAACTCCATATCCCAGTCGATCTCCCACTGTTCTAGTCTTTTCAGATCATTTTGAAGGGTTTGGGACTGTTTAACCGTGGTGAGGGCCATATATATTGCAGTGTCATCTGCAAATAGGCGGACTTTTGACTCAATGTTTTGTGGGAGATCATTTATGTATGCGAGAAAGAGCAGGGGTCCAAGTACGGACCCCTGTGGGACACCCGAAGAAACTGGGATCGGATCAGAGCTTGTACCATTAAGGACAACGGACTGTTGGCGATTATCAAGGAAGCTCTTTATCCATTTAAGGGTTTGACCTCGTATTCCATAGTTATGGATTTTTAGAAGGACTTTCTCATGGCTCACTTTATCAAATGCCTTGCTAAAGTCTAATAGAATCAGGTCAACTTGTTCCTTGTTGTACACTGATTTAACAAGGTCATCAACCAGCATAATTAATTGAGTCACACAAGATCTTTTTTCCCTGAAACCATGTTGGAGTTGATATAGAATACCAAGATTGGTAAAATGTTTGGATATTGATGAGGATACTATGTGTTCCAGGGTCTTACATAACACACAAGTTAAAGAGATGGGCCTGTAATTTGCTGGGTTTGACCTGTCACCCTTCTTATAGACAGGCGCAACATTTGCATTTTTCCATTGGGATGGTAGGGATCCCTCATCAATGGATTTTTGGAAAAGTTTTTCCAGGATTGGTGACAGTTCTAGAGCTAACATTTTAAGGATTACGGGTTTAATTTTATCAGGGCCACATGCCTTATGTGGGTTTAGGTTTGACAGAAGTTTTTCAATACCATTTGCACTGATAAGTATATCAGGCATTTTAAGGTAGCTATTGCTGGTTTCGGGTGGTGACTGTTGGTTTATATCTGATAGATCTTGGAGTTTCATTTTGCAGTAAGAGGCGAGGTCTAGGGGAGATTTACTGCTGAAGACTGACTGGAACTGTTTATTTAGAACAGTTGCCTTGGATGCATCATCAAGATGAAGTTTATTTTCGTACTTGAGCGGTGGTAGCGAAGAGGAATCTTGTTTAGAATGTTTAAGGAGGGAATACAACTTTTTGGTATTTGGTTTAGATGGAGGGGAGGCATCAGTTTGATTAACATTCAGGATGTCTTCTAAGTAAGTTTGGTAAGACTCCTTTATTTTCTTTTGGACAAGGTGTTTGAGATCCAGGAAATGTTTTCTATCAGAGGGTTTGTTTGACTTTCTTGATTTGTTGAAGGCTCTATTTCTCCTTCTGATTAGTTTCTTGAGATTTTGGTTGACCCAAGGGAGATGGTTTCTAGTGGAGGACATTTTTGATGGGATGAATTTTTCTGATAGATTGGCAATTGAAGAGGAAAAGTTTTCCCACAGTTCTTCAATTGACATGGTGGAGTAGAGATTTTGATTTAACATTTCCTGGTGGTACTGATGGATTGACTGTTTAAAACCCTCCCAGTTTGCTTTTTTATACAAGGGGATTTTTCTTGGCTTCTGATAGTTGATTTTAGCTGATGTATTTACTCTGATCTCAGCTATATTATGGTCACTGATGCCTGGTAGGATGTTCACCTGATTGACTAATGTTGGGTTTGTGGTGAGAAAAAGGTCCAGTATGTTGTTTTCCCTAGTTGGTAAGTTTACCATTTGAATGAGATTTACATCTTTCAGGGTTTCTATAATTTCTTTATAGTAGGTCTGGTGCTTGCAATCAGGTGATGGGCCCATGGTATCCCAATCCATTTTGGGTAGGTTAAGATCTCCTGCTACCCATACGTTGGAGTAGCGTTTGAATACTTTACCTAGGGATTTACTAAATTCAGTGGAGCTGGTAATGTCTAGTTCATGGGGTTTATAGTATGCTCCAATGATTAGTGATTTGCTACCAGTAAGATCTATTTTAATCCAGATGTCTTCACAGTTGGACTGGAGTTCAGTCATTTCTTGGGCCATAATGCAGTCCCGTACTGCTATGAAGACTCCCCCACCCATCTGTGTGACTCGGTCTCTTCTAAAGATGGAGTAACCTAGGTCAGGATCGAAAATTTCATTAGTAAAGTGTTTATTGGCTAAATCAGAAAGGTTAAAACGATCCAATATTAAAATATGCTGGGTTATAAAGCAATATATGAATGTAACGACTGTGGAATCAAAGCGCTGTATGGGAGTGTAATATTGATATTGCCTACTTTTAGAAAAGCGAATCGGCATGCGTACATAGCCAATCAGCGAACCGATTAGAAGGAATGATAGTAAACATGTTTAAATAAAGATTATGTGAATGTGTATTGATTAGACTGGTCTCTGTCACAGTAAATATAGTGACGTGACAACGAAAGTTGGTAGAAAAACAATGTATATTGGTCCCAGTTACAAACAAACCGCGGTGCATTATGAAAATGTTAGCGTTATTTTTCTTTTTTGTCAATATCGTTTACTTTTTCAACCATTAAACATCTTATATAGTTAGTATAAATCTACCATGAAAATGTCGAATTAAAAAAAAATCGTCAAAATATTGACGAAAAACTTGTGATAACTGACATCTCCGATATATGTAAGGGGAGATCACTGCGTAGGAGGAGATTGATAAATGTGCAGTCATTTAAAGCATTCAGCTGTCGGTGCGGAATCTTTCAATATGCGTCTTCCCGTTACTTAACATTCGGAGGTACTTGGAAAAGTCGCCGATATACATGTATTTCTAATGCGTATCATTATGCACAATCCATAATGCACAAGGTCATAATACGGGAAAATACTGGTCTATTTCGATCTCAATGAAAAGTAGTATGACGGAAAACAGTAACACTGTTTACGACGAAATGATTTGCTAAATCTGAACTGCTGAAAATGCCCAATAGCAAGATATGCTTGGTGTATGAGGGAGTATCTGCTGTGGGGCTTCTCCAGATTCCTCCTGTTTCGTAGATTGCCTCTTTATTTGTATGCAGAAATATTTATTTTGGTTTTATCCTACGGCGCGTTGATAATATGAGCCAGCGCATGAGAAAACCACCCTTATCGCACTCGGCAATATTTACGGAAAATGACGTCAACACCCGAGTGAACGCGGAAGAAAACAAAACATGTACACCGTTTATGAAGCGTACTTAAAAGTCTTCTTTTCGCACTGTTTTTCACGGTAATCAAACGCATAATCGATAGAATCCAATAGGGGATAACGTGTTTGTAAACAAAACAACCCGATTCCGCGCATGCGCAGTTAACTGGTGGGCAAAAGGGTAAAAGGCGGCGGCGCCGTACTATACAACTAATATGGAATGAATGACACGGCGGTAGCCATTAATTTCTTTAATGTTTGACATACAATAATAAATTTGGTATCAATTGCAAGGTAATGCTCCCAGCTTTCCCACGACATAAAAATAATGAAAATCAGAGGTTGTTTTGGTTTTCAAATTAGACTCTGAAAATGGGCATTTTTCCGTGAAATAAATTTCAAACTGTTTTGGTTCGAAAAACACGGCTGTAGGTATTTCAATTCTCATTTTTACATATATGCATCAAATCGATACCAGATCAAAGGCTTCCAAAAATAAAATAAAAAATTGAAAATCGGTGAATTTTCTGCATCAGAATGTGACTTTGAAAATGAGCACATTTTACGACAAATTATTTTCAATTCGTTTAGGTTCGAAAAACACGGCGGTGGGTATTAGAATTCGTATTAATCAATTTATGTCCATAAAGTAGGTACCGAATGAAAGATAATGCACCCAGCATTCTAACAATGTAACATATTGAAGTGTGCGAGTTTTCCGAAAATAATTATTTAGTATGACTTTGACTTTTCTGTATGACATGTGTATGTGCATAAATAATGTGTTATGTGTGAAATGCATCAATAGTAATTGTTAACATGTACACATATCTAACAAAGACAACAATGTGAAACAGTTCAGATTTGTCATTTTATGAGATGCATCATCATAGCGGGAATATCAAATCGAACATTGGTGATTTCACGATTAAGGTTACAATGCACAAGTTATGTAACATATGCGATGGCAAATACACAACAATCGGATGTGTTCGTTTGCCTTTGTACATCAGGTATTATTTATCGCATTTTTTTTAGATTCGCCCACATACATTTGTGACAGCTGTATGCTGATATTTGTGTTCACAGTTCTGTTCTTTAAACTGTCTAAAACATAAACGTGTGGAGTTGAGTTTGGTTACACTCGCCACTGGGATAACAAAAACATAACATAAACGGAGCCAGTTGAATGTTTTTAGACGTTACCCATTGGTAAACTTCCGTCCATCAGCATATAAAAATAATTGACACTTCTCAACTTTATTTGTATATATGTGTCTGATGGTGACAGCAAAAACTGATTGGATGCATATTGGACTCCCACTGGGCCAGACACTGTGAAATGCTGATAAGGGGGCTGAATAAGATTGATATCTAGATAGTGCACGCCGGGGACACTATTGTTTATTGCATAACATTATATAAGTTGTCCAACCCAATACTGGCCTTGTTTCTGCCTTTGTTTCTGATTTTTATCATGTTATCTTATACGTATAATTTCTGGAATTTGTAGACGTATGTATTGCAGGATTTATTGAAATAATCCTAATAGTGTAAATTATTGTCTGTCCCTATTTTTTCCGTCCCCACACTAAACTATTTGCTTTAAAGACTGTAATTGTCAATTTTAAGAAATATTTTTTACTACATGAACTTTTGGCATATATTATAAAATCTTTTGGATGATTATAATAGACACAATATCCTTATATTATCAAAAAGATGACAAATCTTTGCATTTTTAGTTCAATGCAGTAGTATAAAATAATATTAGATGATCAACTATGAAGTTGATTTTTCTTTCTTTCTGGACAAAATAAAAGTTGTCTATGTACATAAATATTTCCTAAAATGACTTTTATTCACACTTAATAATATATTATACATAAGGGGACGGACATTTCATTATAGGTTGATGAGTCGACGTCCAGTTTTTCCTGTTTATGGCAGATAGCTGCTGTTTCTTTCGCTCTTAATTATTCTCATTAGGAATTCTGTGTCATGAAATCATAAACCCTTCCCCGCTTGTGTGTACAACCAACAACTATGAAAGACTGAATCATAACTTAAAGAATTAACAATTTAGATAAAGCGAATTAGCGTTATAAACAATATGGCGCTGTAACCGGATATCGACTTTCTGCCCACCAGCAATGTTTACATTCGTATAACCGGTGCGCGTGACGTCACGGCGTTATCCCCTATACAAGAAGATGAACGAGTTTGAGGTAAGTTTGCCCCTCTGTCAAGAATTATGTTAAAGCTGATAAAATAGATATATTTATAAAATGAAAGCAGTGACCTTGTTCGTCTGCATTTCACCGCGCTATTTATAAACACAAAGTTTACCGTACTTACGTTTTATTATGTTGTAGACAAGCATAGTTTTGGTGATCAACACTGCCTTATAATTCTTTAAGAGTAAATGAGATGACAAAGTCATGATAATGTAGTACAATCCAAGCGTAGATACATATTAAAACAGAAATAAATAAATCTACTGCACTGACTCTCGGATGTAGGGAAGCTGATCGTCGTCATTATAAAACTGTCTGATGCAAAGTAATTATGTCACTGTTGGTAAAGAAACCTTCAGAAAAGGTGGGGAATTCGCATCATCAACGTACTATACACAAGTTATCATGAAATATGTATAATTGAGCAACAAATCGTCATTTTAGAGGGATCAGAGATCTAAAAATAGATCACAGTAAAACGAGATAAAAATAGACGGAGCGTGGCTAATTTATTTATTACATAGTAAACCTACACACATGTCATAGACCCTGTGGCGCAGTAGTTATGGATGCTGACTTTGTAAGAAAAAGATCCAGGGTTCAAATACGCCCACCGTAATATTTCAAATGCTGCAATGCATTTAGGTCCGTATATTTTAATTTACTTTTCATTAATTCGCAAATATTTTCTTAAATGCCAAATTATATAAAAAAAACTGATAGCACAATTAACATATCAAGCTAATGCTATTTGTATTTGTTTAGGAGTTGGATAATATTTATGATGAGCATTTTGGTGTCTGTGTTGGGACAGAGTCACACGAATGCTCCATAGAGGAAGAGAGTCTGTCTACCAGCGAAATGAGCGATGGCAGTGGCGACCAGTCATCAATGGCAACATATACAGCCCGACTTGCTCAGCATATAGGGAGTATGAGCCAAGATGCACAGTCAAATGATGGGCAAATTGATGACCAGGAGCCAGTGGAGTTGTGTCGGCAATGCACATGTAGTAAGGAATGTCTTAAAATAATTTCTCTGATACTCACAAAAATTAATACAAGAATTATCACATCGAAATGAAATTTAACTATATTTGTAATAAAAACACCGATTAAAATCACATTACAGATGGCATCGTATTTCATTATACATATAATTGCTTGGGATATGACGATTTTGTGTACGTTTTCTTCAGACATTTGTTTTCCTTACAATGGTCGAACATTTCATTTCGTCTAGAATACCAGTAAAACTATCATTATTCACCTGCTAAGGTATATAGCCCTTAAAACAATTATATATTAAATCATTAACCCCACCTTCTCCGTTTAAACTAACCCCTTCCAACCGTCCTTACCCCAATTTTAGAGTATTGGCCTCTCCACATATTTACAAACTAAATATACAAAAATAAAACGAAGTTTTCGATCATACTCTATTACTTTAATTTGAGAAGTATTGCCTGTTGTATGATATATATAACATTGTGTTGATATACTTTGCTGTTTTCACATTTTGCCACTATGTTGTGTATTGATATGTTTCGATCTCACGGGCCTCCGGCCTACAGTTATATTGAAAATAAAACGTACTACTATATCAGTCAAAAACCGAAACCTCTGTTCGAGATTTGTAATTGATTTTAAAATTTGAATGTGTCTATCTATAATCAAATCTTTCTTGATACTGTTGGGAGCACTTATCGCGAAATATAGAAATCGATCTGACACGTAGGTTGTCACTTACATATGGGTAATAAATACTTGAATCCTTCGATTAATTTACCCTGATAAACATGCCTGTATCCCGTTGATAAGACATCTACTTGTCCAGTCATGCTGATACAATCTACAGAGTAAGGGTTTACGTATTCTCTTAGTTACGTATTCTCATTGTTTTAAAAGTAGAAATGATTGTAATCTGTAGTTGTTGTCAATTTGAATTGAGTTAATTCGGAAATTCCCTTGAAAGAAGGAAGTATCTTGCTAGGCATGTACGGCCATACCTCAGAGACCGTAATAAAGACACAACTTGCCCAAAGCCAGATGAATAGATCAGAGAGTCAGATACAATTTATGTCATCTGTGATCATATCAGTTCATTTATATGTTTTTTTGTATGTTATCTGCGTGATAAGTGTTGTTTCTTTACATGTTGGAATACAAACGCAAATATTTTGTATCTATAATATTCCATTTAAATATATTTTATATGATCAATGTTCAACCACTATAAACAAATATATTTTTGTACAAATTGTAAACAGCTGTAATCAGTTCACATAACAAATGTTTAAATACTGAACATTTAGCAAATTTGTACTTTCAAATGCAAATGCTATGTATACTTACATATAAAGAAAGAACGTTTTCACATTGTACACGTTGCCATAGCGACTAAACTATACTCATTGAAAATAATTTTAAATAATTTTCATGAGGTAATTTTGTAAATTGCATTACTTATCTAATATATATATGTGTAGATAAACAAACTTTCCACACATTCTTAACTGTAAAATCTCATTAACCTCTTATCAGGCCAAATGTTATGATGCATTCAAGTTAATACTATAATAATATATTTTCTTTAAATTGATCTACACTAAAGTAACATCTATTTTTTTATTCTTTTTCTTTTTTAGATAGCATTTATACATCATCTTAATGTTGAATTTTACCGATTTTAATGCTTTATAATTTTCAAAATGGGAATTAATATTTTCCCGTTGCCATGGTAACCATACGTCTGTTATTGCTGTTGATAGTATTACATCAAAAGATCATGGAGTAAACTGTCTTCATAAGACATAAACCTTATCACTGTTGTATTGGTTATACCTCGAACATATTCAGTTTTTCAATATAACTTTAGATTGAAAAAATCCAGGGTTTTAAAAAGCATTGATACTTTTTTTGCATTAACACCTGCTATACTTGAAATCCATTTTCAATATGTTTCAATTGAGATACAGATCTAAAAATGGTATCATTGTATTCATAATAAATTTCTGTATAATACTAGCTAAAAAACAAATTTGGCCAAATATTACCATAAGGGTGGTTTTCTCATGCGCTGGCTCATATATGGATGGTCTACTCGTCCAAGACAATTCACATGCTAAGTCGTGACGCCTAGAACCGATATGGTGTATAACATTAGGAACAACCCTCGATTGTCATGATTACTTCCCTTTGTAACTTAGACTCCGTGAACTTCCTATCGGGGACTATAATAAATCGACTTTGTTTGCCACAGAAAGATCGGTCGTGAGTATTGTTCATTTATTGAAGTGTAATGATATATTTTGCACATTGCTGCGTGTATCAAATGTATTGTCAGCTGGACAACACAATGTTAAAACAAGGTTGTCACGGTCCTACTTTCGGTTTCGAATTGAAGTTTCTCTAGTTAACCTGAACATTAACGCCATTAGTTGACAACCAAAATTGTCATTTGTTTTGTTATGATGGTTGTCTGTTGGTTCTTAGAATGACAATGACTGATGTGTTCTAATTTACTTTATTCTGTGAGTACTTAAACAGTAATGATGCTGATAGCTGATAATTGAGATGTATTTTATATTCAACTAGGGAAGTAGCTGTATATATTTATTATTAGGTATGTTACAAAAATAGTTGTCCATAGTACCTGTATAACACCTCCCTCTTTAAGGACTATGTCGTTCATGAAATTCCATGACACATTCAATATGGGTGATGGGATAAACTACATGAAAATACTAAAAATATATTTTATTCTTTAATAATGAAACAAAACTGGCATTACTGAACTTTATGATAAAAAATGTAAAAATATAACATTTTGAAGAATTAAAAAGATACATTAATAATGCTAATTTTCTTTGTAAGTTTTCATAAAGTTGGGGTACTAAAATGAAGATTAATTATTGACCAAACGTAGATGCATTGATAATTAAAAACCAACCTGTTCCAACTTATATACACTCGGCAAGCTGTACCCATGTCTTCTAAAAAATAGACTTCTAATTCACTATTTACACGGAAGTCACTCTAGCAATAGTTACAGTTTACCATATTGCACCCTGTATACAGTGGAACAGTTACACGGTTAAACATGTCAACACATGCTATTATCTTAACTGATTAGGCAAAAAAAAAATATCTGTGTTTTAGGGTAACGGTCTCAAAAATGCTAGGTAGGGTAGGGACAAATTTTTTTATATTTTTTTTCAAAAACAATTAAAAATCGAAAAAAACATTCTCCAGGGTCGTAAAAAACTCTAGGGTCGGGGTTTTTCGACAGGTAGGGTCGGGTTACCCGAAACTCAGATATTTTTTTTTAGGCCTTACAGGTCTTTGATACTCGAGGGCGGTGAGCAATGTCCTCATTATTATGGAGGAGGGACGATTGAGAACAGAGTTGAAGTGCCCAGCCCACATGTCTAGGATCTTGGCACGCTCAGTGATCAATGTAGCCTCAATCAGCACTCATTTGTACCAGAAGGCTGAGGTCTGTTAATATTTTTAGGGCATCGTATAATCTTTAGAATCATGTTTGTCAGCATACATCTCTAATGACTTGTTTCTAAGCCAGATGTCTTGCACGCTTCTTAGTCTGATAATTGATTGTCTCCCTCAAGTAGAAACAAATGACGCCCTGGATGTCATACCCTCCATCCCTAAACTAGAAAAAACCTTCAAAACAGCTCTCATGTTTAAAAGCCGTGGGTTCAGATGTTATATCCGCAAGGCTGACGTACACACACTAACAAAAGTTACACGCACTGTACATTTCAACAGGAGTTCAATGATGCCTCTATTGTATATTTATACAAGCGAAAAGGGAAAGGAAAAAGAGCTGTGACAACCACAGAGGAATCACTACTCTCTAGATTGCTCCTCCATCGACTTAACTTGCACCTGGACGATGGTCTTCTACCAGAAAATCAGTGTGGCTTCCGTGCCGGTCGAGGTACAGTTGACATGGTGTTTGCTGCCCGTCAACTCAAAGAGAAAGTCCAAGTAGAGTACCATGACATGTACACCACGATTGTCGTCATGACAAATGCATTCGATACTGTCAGCCGCACAGGAATATGGACGGTCATGGCCAAGTTTGGTTGCTCCAACAGATTCATCACCATAGTCAGCTAGTGTCACGACTGCATGATGACCCGTGTTCTGGATGACGAGGAGGCATCCTCCGCAAAAGCTCAGGGTGAAGTTTTGTGATCACTCACCATCAGTCGTCCGTCTGTCTGTCTGTCTGTCCGTCCGTACCTCCATTCGTCCATCCACAGTCATCTTACACTTCTTATCCTCCTAAATCACTTGTCTAACTTTGACGGATTTTTACAATAAAACCTTAAGTGGTTCCCTTTCAAAATACAGTAAAACTTCGAAACCTCAAACAGTTTTGGCTCGAACACAGTAGATACCTCGAACAGGTTCTTAGGTCCCTGCGAAACCCCTTCTTATTTCATATTATCTAACAGTAGATCACTCGAACAGAGATAGGTCGAACACCTCGAACAGGATTTGGGGTCCCTAGCTATCATTTCATTCATTGTTCACCATAGATAGGTCGAACAATACAATAATTCACACCTTTCAATGACCGCTTAATATACTAGTATACACATATTCGCACTTCGTGATAATTACTTGCCAGTTGCACATGTGGAAACTCCCTAATCCGAACACCCCTCGGACAAACTTTAAAGGTCGGATTAGAGGTCAGTCCGGACTGGAGAGAATTCCTCCATTGAATGTCCGTAGGCAAGACATTCTTTCAGTAATTAGAATACGTTCGCTAGAGGTTGTTTGCGTTATCGCGATGTAATATATAATGTCTGAATGCATTCTTTTATTTGACTAATTTAAGCTACAAAATGTAAATAAACTTGAAAATTCAATTTATAGCCCCAAATCATAAGTTATAAGAGACCAACATGTTTATGCAACTTTCATAAAAGGAAGATTTGCAATGCGATATGCAAAATACATGATGTGTGAAATATTGGTTGATATTTGAATTCTTCAATAAATTATGTAAATTATCATTAAAATGTGTTTATTCGTTATAGAAATGTAGGAAATTTGATTCTTCAGAATATGAACCGCTGTAGACGCCTCTCGTTAATTAAAACTGTATGAAAGCATTGAATATAATTAAATTAATGGACAACATAGAATAATTGTTACAGTAAATGCCGTTGCTCATAGTAATAGCTGTGCTTTATGTCTTTTAATTGCTAAATGTAAAGTAGTTGGTGGTATGCCATACATAAACGTTTTTACAAAATTGTATAGTTCTTTAGTTTGGCCCATCATTACTTATGGTTCAGCAATGTGGGGAGTTCGATCGTCTCGTGCATTAATAATGTTTATTATTACATTTTATTACATTACTTACAACTTTTAACAAAACTGATATAGTCATTCTTATGTTTTTATGTAAATGTTTCCTTTTAAGTCACACGATTATAGTTTAAAATTAAATATTTATGTTAATAGTTTGGCTACACGATAGTGTTATAATATGTGTATAATTTTATGTATGAGGTGTATGCTCGTATAGTCTCTTATAATTCTTATTTTAATCGCTTTGTGCAATGTTTTTATAGTCTTTACTATTTGTATATCTATGTTTTGTACAATAGAACGGAAATTTTAAACAATAGGGCAAACTTCATTGTCAAATGTATGAATTCGACAGGAAATTTATTTGATTTGAATCATTAATTGATGTATACATGTTCTTATTGTATGTCTTCCATGAACGACAAACTTGTTATTACTGTTCTTCTAAAATAGTACATTGTCGTTGTAATTTCGAGATGTAAATAAGAATAAACAAATTATTTTACGATCTCGTGTTAAACATAAACATACAATGTTGTCAAAAAGCAGTAAGTATCACTTTGACAAGTCTTTCTTTTCATAAATAACATTTTATTTCATGTGCATCTCAAAGCAAATAATATGAATTTCTTTAAGTTTGCTTGTACATTTTTAAATTAAAGGCAGTCATGTTCATTTTCTTGAAATAACATGTGATTATACCATGTAAAATTCAAAGATGTACAATCATTCAATGAAATAATGACATGAACCTTAGGTACAAGTATGAAATAGCAACAAAATGAAAAAAAACTCTACCGGAAACCTCTGTAAACCGGAATTTTTAACCGGTCCCGAAGGAGTCTGGTTTAGGGATGTTCCACTGTATACCTTATAATTATAGTGCTTATTCTTAACATGCTGGAAGTCAAATATTATGCTAACTTTATCTTTATTTCAATGACATTTCGCACTATGTGTCAGAGGACCATAATACCAGATTTTTCAGATGCCCAGGTGAGCAATTTAGAGCCATCATGGCCCTTCAGTAGGGTAAAATGGGGGAGGGGAAACCACTGGGCAAAAACCACTTTACCACGTGACCGATCACGTGCTGTACCACTGGGCAGAAACCACTTTACCATGTGTCATAGATTACGCATCATTCACACGTCACGTACGGGCAATTACCACTGTAGTCACGTGTCATACCCAATGCCATGTCCCTATTTTGGAGTACAAAATAAGAATTTAAACTTCAAGTGTACTAAACAATATGACTGTTAGGATAACTTTAGGCCACACCAAATTGATCAGTAGTTCTTTGGATTTTTTGAAGAAAAGATGGGGCGAGCGAAAAAAAATATTAATTTTATTTTTTACTTCTCAGAATTTCACAGGCGGCGAGGTTTTTTTTACAATTTTAATTTTCTTATATTTCTCGATATTTTACTGACGGCGCTTTTTCCCCAATTCTATTCTTTTTAATGAGTAGCAAATACAAAAACATTGAGCAATGCTGGTTGCAAACTTAAAACTAGACATCAGGCAACTACATAAGCTTGCATTAAACACCTTCGACTTGAATGTTACCATGAGATGCACAACTAGTTTCTGTTAATGGGTCATAAATTCTTACACATCCACACATCTGATTGCTGTTTGCCAAGTTACTTTTCCTTGAGAACCGAGTATGTCTTGCCTTAAACTAAATATTAAATACCTGGACGCATTGACTGAAGCCGCAAAAAAAAGGCTATAGGGTCAGAGAAGTCTCGGATTACATGTTAGTCTTGGCTGAATTTCAACAGCCAGTTTCAGAATTTCAGTTCCATCTGATTTCCTCTGTTTTGGACAAAATAATGGTTATATTGTAAAGCCTCAGAGTAAGGGGGCTTACCATTTTGTTTTCTAATTTCTAGTTGTGACTGTGAGGTTTTTCTTCTTACCTATATTAATGCATTTTTCCAATCAAGATGTTTATAACGAAGCATCGAATCGTACACATATGTGTTGATCAGAATTATAGACTGACCAAACACACATTATACAGCTCCATGCTCGCTTTATTCTATCCGAATTCGTTTACATTTTCTATTGTCATCTGTTTTCGCGACTGCATGAATTTTCCAGTATTCGTATGATTTTCCAAGTTGTCACAAGTATTTCATGTTGCACAAGTATCCCAAACCTTTAAATGTCTGTGTGTGTGTGTATCAACATTTATTTAGCCTAAGTTTTGATGCATTGAATGTAAATTTCCTACACATTGTCTACGATCCTTGTAGGTACTCCCATGTTTACAATGCATTGTGGGAGTGTTAACTACGGTTGCTAGGCATATATTTAATATCGTTGTCGTCTTTAAGGATGTACAGATGTGATTTTAATGACAGATTATATCATCGATGTTAATTGTGGACCAGTTTAGAGGAGCTAACTGTCCGTAATATTATCACGATACCATGTGTGAAATGCAAAGCGATTTATTTATTGAATTTGGAAGCCAATGAAAAGATGTTGCGAACGACATTCAAGAACGACTACTCTTGAAAGCTTTAAATATTGGACAGACGATTTTCGGAAATCGTGGGATCTCCCGAACGCTTCAGCAAACGGTAGCATTTGTTCCGAAAGGTAATTAAATGAATGAGAGTACCTTTAAATGCGAAAAGTAGCCTTATTAGCGACGAATTTCGCGCACAGCAAAAAATAAAATTTGATTTTTGACAGAGGTGCGAGCGGGTAAATTTTATTTTTATTTTCTACTCTTGCATTTTAAAGGAGCGGTAAATCCGACGAACTATAAATCAATTTGGTGTGGCCTTAGGGCTATCATATATCACAGTTTATCAACATTTTTATTAATTTGGTTACCTTAGATTGTAAGTCACGTCACGAGGTGAGTAGATGAATAATACGTACGATTATTATGCCATATTTTAAACGTTTTGATGAGTAATAAGATCTCATACGCTGGTTACTCGAAACTGGATATATTTTATCTATAATCTACATTTTAACAAAAGAGGTAGGTGATTGGTGAAAAAAAGCAGTAATATAAAACAATTGAAAGTCGTTTTACATTACATACTTAACCAAGAGGATTAACTCTCGCGAAGACTAAGTGGTAAGGTTTTGTAGCATTTGTCTCCCCTGCAAACAGCAAAATACTCCAAAATGGGGGCACGGCATCGGGTATGACACGTGACCTCAGTGGTAATTGCCCTTATGTGACGCGTGAATTGTTACACTTGCGCTACCGGTCCATTAAACATATAAATGGATGAGTGCATCCGTGGCACGACTAGCTGAGTTAATCGAGGGTGGATAAGATATATAGAAGAACACAGATATTCACTGTCAATACATGTATTGTATAATCCTGATGATTGTAGACATAAGAATAGAGGTGAGAACAAGAAGATGTATAACAGCAAGATGGGATGTACAATGAAATAATACAGTGCTGAAAAGACATAAATACACATACTTACAATAGGAACAAATAACAATGAAAGAATAAACCCGTACATGTAAAGATATAATTAAACACCTAGCAATCTAAATAATAATTTTATGTTCATAGCAAATTAAATAAACTTTACGTAACGTTCGTCTGTATTGTATCTAGTGGCCATTATATAATCTTACTGAGATAATACCTTCTAACGCAGGAATGTACAAAAATGCATAATATCACAACAGTTTCACATAACCTACCGATTGTGGATCAAACTACATACACTGGTCACTCCACACAGTTTTCAGTCTCACGTGATGGTTACTGCAATATTAATAGTTGAATAGAGTAATGATAAGGTGAATGCGAGTTTCTGCATAGAAATAAGGATGCTGCCATTTAGAATTACAAACACCATGCACGCCATATGGTGTGCGTTCATTATAAAACAACATCTAGCAATGCACGACACAATTGCAAAACGACCATAGACAGTGTTGCAACAATACATAAGAAATACTGACCTTTCCAAAACTCTCAATGAAGAAATAAATAAATCAAGTTAAGCAGCAAGATAAAGTTTAGAAAACTCGGATAAGACAAACAGAGGTGCATTTTTTAGAGGTAGGGGAAATAAGCAAGAAAAGTTAGTCAATGTAGAAAAGGTAGCCGTCTAAAAAACGCTTGAACGATTCGCTAGTTACAAAATGGCGCGCGCCATACCACACGACACTGTTCCGCATGGACGCCATTTTGTTTAGCAAAGCTAGCACTGTCAAAACACGCTACCTATCTAAAGATAGGTGCTACTTTCCCTACGTTTAAGAAACGGCAGCGCTACTTTCCCTACCTAGCGCTAGGTAGAATTCTACTTTTCCTACCTCTAAAAAACGCACCTCTGGTCTTCTCGGGTAACGCCCGAGCACTGGAATGGTCAAACATACGAGTTTAGGTCATGTGACATCAATTAACGGATAATAATCCCTGAATCTATGACATGTGGTAAAGTATTTTTTGCCCAGGTACAGCGCGCCATACCACACGACACTGTTCCGCATGGACGCCATTTTGTTTAGCAAAGCTAGCACTGTCAAAACACGCTACCTATCTAAAGATATGTGCTACTTTCCCTACGTTTAAGAAACGGCAGAGCTACTTTCCCTACCTAGCGCTAGGTAGAATTCTACTTTTCCTACCTCTAAAAAACGCACCTCTGGTCTTCTCGGGTAACGCCCGAGCACTGGAATGGTCAAACATACGAGTTTAGGTCATGTGACATCAATTAACGGATAATAATCCCTGAATCTATGACATGTGGTAAAGTATTTTTTTGCAGTGGTACAGCACGTGATCGGTCACTTGGTAATGTGGTTTTTGCCCAGTGGTTCCCGCCCCATTTACCCTACTCCCTTCTTGTTCATGTATTTGTTTGCAATTTTACCGAAGATTCGCTCAATCCATTAGACTGGGGATAATGTGGACTAGAACTTCCATGTTCCCATTCTTTAGCGATCAATTCAAATTCATGGAATGTATTGTATCTGGCGCCATCCGAAACTAATTTTTCTTGAAAGACTTTAATATTATCTTAGAGAAATTTGAAGTTGCCAGACTGAGACATGGATCCATCTTGACATTAAACATATATCTGTGTCGGACATGGATCCATCTTGACATTAAACTTGTATCTGTGTCGGACATGGATCCATCTTGCCATTATACATATCTCTGTATCAGACATGGATCCATCTTGACATTAAATTTATATCTGTGTCGGACATGGATCCATCTTGACATTAAACTTATATCTGTGTCGGACATGTATCCATCTTGACATTAAACTTATATCTGTGACGGACATGGATCCATCTTGACATTAAACTTATATCTGTGTCGGACATGGATCCATCTTGACATTATAATACCTCTGTGTTAGACATGGATCCATCTTGACATTATACATACCCCTGTGTTAGACATGGATCCATCTTGACATTATAATACCTCTGTGTTAGACATGGATCCATCTTGACACAAAGCATATCTCAGTTTGAGATATGGATTCATCCTGACATTATACATATCTCAGAGTGAGATATTGATCCATCTAGACATTATACTTCTCTCTGCGCGAGATTCATTTGGCATACATATTTCTTATTTTCCTATTTTATATTGACAGAGACGCAATGGTGTTATTCCTTGATTTCAATTATGTTTGCTTTTTTCTTTCATCTTAAGTGTTAATAAAGTTAAAATAATGTATTAATTATACATGTATTACATTTGTTTTAGATAGCAAGAGCAGATTCATAAATTGACGAACGATATTGGTGAAAGACAGGAAAAGAAACTTGAAAAGGCGAACCGTGATTATAAAAATCTGGTTGATGATAAAGAGGCGTTGCATGTGTAATATACAGAAGCAGAACTTGCTTTAATCAAGGCAAACAGAACGGTAGATCATTTAAAGAAAATGAATAAAGACACCATACGACATACAGATGCATTATATAACTGCATCTAGTTGATTTTAATTGTTTTATAATTAATTACATTATATTTATTGTAGATACAGTGAGACTGAGCAGATTAAAAAGCTGACAAACGATATTGCTGAAAAACAGGATACGTTATGTACAATGGAAAAGAACCTTGAAAAGGCATACAGTGAGAATAAAGTTCTTGAGGATAAAAGAATGGCTTTGCAAAGGCAATATCAAGATTCTCAATTCAACCTTGAAAAGGGAAACACTGAGAATAAAAATCTTGATGATGAATTAAAGGCTTTACGAATGCAATACAGAGAATCTGAATATGCTTTAAAGAAGGCAAACAGAACTGCAGATCTTTTGAAGGAACATTATGAAGATACCATACGACATAAAGACAATCAAATCAAAGAACTTATCGCTGATAGAGATTATCTTAGACATAGGTAACTTAGATATATTTTCATTGTAGCTCTCCAGATCTGAAGACTCCAGTGAATTTCATAATAGTATTTTTGGCTTCTTTCTACCATTATTGTTGTTAAAAAGTTCTTCTTGCAGAAACCAATGTACATTCCAGTCATTTTCACTTAAATTGGACAAAAATTGTCGCTATGTATAGCCTGCTAATTATTGAGTCAACAATATAATCTTGATGGTTGACATTCACCATATGATGTAAAGATTTATATGAATTAAAAAAGAGCATAAATTCTGCAACTGCACAACCATAAATATTGTTTGATTTTATCATCAAATCATGTAATCTCAGTAGGGGTCTAGAAAACGGTATGTCACCAGAATTAATGTGTTTGATACAGTTAAAGCTCAAAACTCAAAGTCACACTTGGAGGTCAAAGATAAAAACATGTGTATAAAACATCTTTTGAGGACTATAACACAATCATTTATTGAGGGATCTACAAATTACTTGACACACATGTTCACCATGGAGACCTCATGTGTTGTGCATGACCCGTACCGTACCAGTACATAGTGCAAAGGTCAAAATCACACTTAGAAATCAAAAGTAAGAAATGGGTATAATAGATATGCACTGTATAGCATTATATAACCGCATCTAGATGATTTTAATTGTTTTATAATTAATTACATTATATTTATTGTAGATATGATGAGCAGACTGAGCAGATTAAAAAGCTGAAGAAAGATAATGCTGAAAAACAGGATATGTTATTTACAATGGAAAAGAACCTTGAAAAGGCATGCAGTGAGAATAAAGATCTTGAGGAAAAAAGAATGGCTTTGCAAAGGCAATATCAAGATTCTCAATTCAACCTTGAAAAGGCAAACACTGAGAATAAAAATCTTGATGATGAATTAATGGCTTTACAAATGCAATACAGAGAATCTGAATATGCTTTAAAGAAGGCAAACAGAACTTCAGATCTTTTGAAGGAACATTATGAAGATACCATACGACATAAAGACAATCAATTTAAAGAACTTTTGGCTGATAGAGACGATCTTAGACAAAGGTAACTTACATTTATTTTCTTTGTAGTTCACCTGATACAAAGGCTCAAATGAAATTAGGTGGGGGGGCTTGTTTCTCCTTTCATTTGTTATTCAAAAGTTCTTCTCACAGACATCAATATTAATTGTTTAATGAAATTCAATCTTACTTACACTGTACATGTAGTTATATAATCATATGAGATCACAGATTGTTTCTTGAGCCCGGCAGATTCCAGTTACGACACTTTTATTGAAATTATATAATAAACTCGAAAATTGAGTAGTCAGGATTTCAAGGTGGTGCTAATTATCTTTTACTAATGTTATTTTATCAACTTTAATGGGCTTTAAAATATTGACTTTGCAGATAATTTGAAAATACATTTTTTCTGAAACCAGGGGTGAATATTCAAAATGATACACAGTTATGACTAATGAGTATTAATCAAAATTACTTGAATCAAGTTGATTTATTGATAAATATGGCAGTTGGGATGTGGCTATTTTCACCATGAAACTGTATGGAATTTTTCATAAATTAAAAAACAGTGGTCAAATTCAACCTCATGTGGTAGAAAATGCCAATGGGCACACTTGCAATAAAAGCAATGTGTCATTCCAGGGACTATATCGCTATGTAACTGTATATATATTTTTTTAAAGTCTCGAAACTGCCAGAATAATTTATTATCAAAAGAGGACCGTCTACCTCATGATGCTCTCTAGCAAACAGGGTAAATAGATACATTATTACTGAAGTAATAATTGTTGATACCCTGGGAGTAGCTGTTCTGGTGGATAAGATTGCAATATCAGTGTTGATGTACCATGAGTGCCTATCCAAGTGTGTGATATTGTTACTTGATGATACATGTAAACTGTAAGAACCTATCCAGGTGTGCGATATTGTGACTTGATGATGTACTCTGAGAACCTATCCAGGTGTGTGATATTGTTACTTGATGATGTACTCTGAGAACCTATCCAGGTGTGCGATATTGTGACTTGATGATATACTGTGAGTACCTATCCAGGTGTGCGATATTGTGACTTGATGATGTACTCTGAGAACCTATCCAGGTGTGTGATATTGTTACTTGATGATGTACTCTGAGAACCTATCCAGGTGTGTGATATTGTTACTTGATGATGTACTCTGAGAACCTATCCAGGTGTGTGATATTGTTACTTGATGATGTACTCTGAGAACCTATCCAGGTGTGTGATATTGTTACTTGATGATGTACTCTGAGAACCTATCCAGGTGTGTGATATTGTGACTTGATGATGTACTCTGAGAACCTATCCAGGTGTATGATATTGTGACTTGATGTACTCTGAGAACCTATCCAAGTGTGCGATATTGTGACTTGATGATGTACTCTGAGAACCTATCCAAGTGTGCGATATTGTGACTTGATGTACTCTGAGAACCTATCCAAGTGTGCGATATTGTGACTTGATGATGTACTCTGAGTACCTATCCAGGTGTGCGATATTGTGACTTGATGATGTACTCTGAGAACCTATCCAGGTGTGCCATATTGTGACTTGATGTACTCTGAGAACCTATCCAAGTGTGCGATATTGTGACTTGATGATGTACTCTGAGAACCTATCCAGGTGTGCCATATTGTGACTTGATGATGTACTCTGAGTACCTATCCAGGTGTGTGATATTGTTACTTGATGATATACAGTGAGTGCCTATCCAAGTCTGTGATATTGTTACTTGATGATGTACTGTGAGTGCCTATCCAAGTGTGTGATACTGTTACTTGATGATATACTGTGAGAACCTATCCAGGTGTATGATATTGTGACTTGATGATATACTGTGAGAACCTATCCAAGTGTGTGATATTGTTACTTGATGATATACTGTGAGAACCTATCCAGGTGTGTGATATTGTGACTTGATGATGTACTGTGAGTGCCTATCCAAGTGTGTGATATTGTTACTTGATGATATACTGTGAGAACCTATCCAAGTGTGCGATATTGTTACTTGATGATATACTGTGAGAACCTATCCAAGTGTGTGATATTGTTACTTGATGATATACTGTGAGAACCTATCCAGGTGTGTGATATTGTGACTTGATGATGTACTGTGAGTACCTATCCAGGTGTTTGATATTGTTACTTGATGATATACTGTGAGAACCTATCCAGGTGTGTGATATTGTTACTTGATGATGTACTCTGAGAAACTATCCAGGTGTGTGATATTGTTACTTGATAATGTACTGTGAGTGCATATCCAGGTGTGTGATATTGTTACTTGTTGATATACTGTGAGTACCTATCCAGGTGTGTGATATCATTACTTGTTGATATACTGTGAGTGCCTATCCAGGTGTGTGATATCATTACTTGTTGATATACTGTGAGTGCCTATCCAGGTGTGTGATATTGTTACTTGATGATGTACTGTGAGTGCCTATCCAAGTGTGTGATATTGTTACTTGATGATATACTCTGAGAACCTATCCAGGTGTGTGATATTGTGACTTGATGTACTCTGAGAACCAATCCAAGTGTGCAATATTGTGACTTGATGATGTACTCTGAGAACCTATCCAGGTGTGCCATATTGTGACTTGATGATGTACTCTGAGTACCTATCCAGGTGTGTGATATTTTTACTTGATGATATACTGTGAGTGCCTATCCAAGTCTGTGATATTGTTACTTGATGATGTACTGTGAGTGCCTATCCAAGTGTGTGATACTGTTACTTGATGATATACTGTGAGAACCTATCCAGGTGTATGATATTGTGACTTGATGATATACTGTGAGAACCTATCCAAGTGTGTGATATTGTTACTTGATGATATACTGTGAGAACCTATCCAGGTGT
The DNA here is from genome assembly GCA_032209605.1 of Mactromeris polynyma. Lineage (NCBI taxonomy): Eukaryota > Metazoa > Mollusca > Bivalvia > Venerida > Mactridae > Mactromeris > Mactromeris polynyma. Next base: position 10,682,215 of record JASFXZ010000006.1, on the reverse strand, counting down.
GTGATATTGTGACTTGATGATGTACTGTGAGTACCTATGTACCTATCCAAGTGTGTGATATTGTTACTTGATGATATACTGTGAGAACCTATCCAAGTGTGTGATATTGTTACTTGATGATATACTGTGAGAACCTATCCAAGTGTGTGATATTGTTACTTGATGATATACTGTGAGAACCTATCCAGGTGTGTGATATTGTGACTTGATGATGTACTGTGAGTACCTATCCAGGTGTTTGATATTGTTACTTGATGATATACTGTGAGAACCTATCCAGGTGTGTGATATTGTTACTTGATGATGTACTCTGAGAAACTATCCAGGTGTGTGATATTGTTACTTGATAATGTACTGTGAGTGCATATCCAGGTGTGTGATATTGTTACTTGTTGATATACTGTGAGTACCTATCCAGGTGTGTGATATCATTACTTGTTGATATACTGTGAGTGCCTATCCAGGTGTGTGATATCATTACTTGTTGATATACTGTGAGTGCCTATCCAGGTGTGTGATATTGTTACTTGATGATGTACTGTGAGTGCCTATCCAAGTGTGTGATATTGTTACTTGATGATATACTCTGAGAACCTATCCAGGTGTGTGATATTGTTACTTGATGATATACTGTGAGTGCCTATCCAGGTGTGTGATATTGTTCCTTGATGATGTACTGTAAGTGCCTATCCAAGTGTGTGATATTGTTACTTGATAAAATACTGTGAGTACCTATCCAAGTGTGTGATATTGTTACTTGATGATATACTGTGAGAACCTATCAAGGTGTGTGATATTGTTACTTGATGATGTACTCTGAGAACCTATCCAGGTGTATGATATTGTTACTTGATGATGTACTGTGAGTGCCTATCCAGGTGTGTGATATTGTTACTTGATGATGTACTGTGAGTGCCTATCCAGGTGTGTGATATTGTTACTTGATGATGTACTGTAAGTGCCTATCCAGGTGTGTGATATTGTTACTTGATGATGTACTGTGAGTACCTATCAAGGTGTGTGATAATGTTACTTGATGATATACTGTGAGAACCTATCCAGGTGTGTGATATTGTTACTTGATGATATACTGTGAGAACCTATCCAGGTGTGTGATATTGTTACTTGATGATGTACTGTGAGAACCTATCCAGGTGTGTGATATTGTTACTTGATGATGTACTGTGAGCGCCTATCCAGGTGTGTGATATTGTTACTTGATGATATACTGTGAGAACCTATCCATGTGTGTGATATTGTTACTTGATAATATACTGTGAGTACCTATCCAGGTGTGTGATATCATTACTAGTTGATATACTGTTAGTACCCATCCAGGTGTGTGATATTGTTACTTGATGATGTACTGTGAGTGCCTATCCAGGTGTTTGATATTGTTACTTGATGATATACTGTGAGAACCTATCCAGGTGTGTGATATTGTTACTTGATAATATACTGTGAGTACCTATCCAGGTGTGTGATATCATTACTAGTTGATATACTATGAGTACCTATCCAGGTGTATGATATCATTACTAGTTGATATACTGTGAGAACCTATCCAGGTGTGTGATATTGTTACTTGATGATGTACTGTGAGAACCTATCCAGGTGTGTGATATTGTTACTTGATGATATACTGTGAGAACCTATCCAGGTGTGTGATATTGTTACTTGATGATATACTGTGAGAACCTATCGAGGTGTGTGATATTGTTACTTGATGATGTACTGTGAGAACCTATCCAGGTGTGTGATATTGTTACTTGATGATATACTGTGAGAACCTATCCAAGTGTGTGATATTGTGACTTGATGATGTACTCTGAGAACCTATCCAGGTGTGTGATATTGTTACTTGATGATATACTGTGAGAACCTATCCAGGTGTGTGATATTGTGACTTGATGATGCACTGTGAGTGCCTATCCAGGTGTGTGATATTGTTACTTGATGATATACTGTGAGAACCTATCCAGGTGTGTGATATTGTGACTTGATGATGTACTGTGAGTACCTATGTACCTATCCAAGTGTGTGATATTGTTACTTGATGATATACTGTGAGAACCTATCCAAGTGTGTGATATTGTTACTTGATGATATACTGTGAGAACCTATCCAGGTGTGTGATAGTGTGACTTGATGATGTACTGTGAGTACCTATCCAGGTGTGTGATATTGTGACTTGATGATGTACTGTGAGTACCTATCCAGGTGTTTGATATTGTTACTTGATGATATACTGTGAGAACCTATCCAGGTGTGTGATATTGTTACTTGATAATGTACTGTGAGTGCATATCCAGGTGTGTGATATTGTTACTTGTTGATATACTGTGAGTACCTATCCAGGTGTGTGATATCATTACTTGTTGATATACTGTGAGTGCCTATCCAGGTGTGTGATATCATTACTTGTTGATATACTGTGAGTGCCTATCCAGGTGTGTGATATTGTTACTTGATGATGTACTGTGAGTGCCTATCCAAGTGTGTGATATTGTTACTTGATGATATACTGTGAGTGCCTATCCAGGTGTGTGATATTGTTACTTGATGATGTACTGTAAGTGCCTATCCAAGTGTGTGATATTGTTACTTGATAAAATACTGTGAGTACCTATCCAAGTGTGTGATATTGTTACTTGATGAAATACTGTGAGAACCTATCAAGTTGTGTGATATTGTTACTTGATAATATACTGTGAGTACCTATCCAGGTGTGTGATATTGTTACTTGATGATGTACTGTGAGTGCCTATCCAGGTGTGTGATATTGTTACTTGATGATGTACTGTGAGTGCCTATCCAGGTGTGTGATATTGTTACTTGATGATGTACTGTAAGTGCCTATCCAGGTGTGTGATATTGTTACTTGATGATATAATGTGAGAACCTATCCAGGTGTGTGATATTGTTACTTGATGATATACTGTGAGAACCTATCCAGGTGTGTGATATTGTTACTTGATGATGTACTGTGAGAACCTATCCAGGTGTGTGATATTGTTACTTGATGATGTACTGTGAGCGCCTATCCAGGTGTGTGATATTGTTACTTGATGATATACTGTGAGAACCTATCCATGTGTGTGATATTGTTACTTGATAATATACTGTGAGTGCCTATCCAGGTGTGTGATATCATTACTAGTTGATATACTGTTAGTACCCATCCAGGTATGTGATATTGTTACTTGATGATGTACTGTGAGTGCCTATCCAGGTGTTTGATATTGTTACTTGATGATATACTGTGAGAACCTATCCAGGTGTGTGATATTGTTACTTGATAATATACTGTGAGTACCTATCCAGGTGTGTGATATCATTACTAGTTGAAATACTGTGAGTACCTATCCAGGTGTATGATATCATTACTAGTTGATATACTGTGAGAACCCATCCAGGTGTGTGATATTGTTACTTGATGATGTACTGTGAGAACCTATCAAGGTGTGTGATATTGTTACTTGATGATGTACTGTGAGAACCTATCCAGGTGTGTGATATTGTTACTTGATGATATACTGTGAGAACCTATCCAGGTGTGTGATATTGTTACTTGATGATATACTGTGAGAACCTATCCAGGTGTGTGATATTGTTACTTGATGATGTACTGTGAGAACCTATCCAGGTGTGTGATATTGTTACTTGATGATATACTGTGAGAACCTATCCAAGTGTGTGATATTGTGACTTGATGATGTACTCTGAGAACCTATCCAGGTGTGTGATATTGTTACTTGATGATATACTGTGAGAACCTATCCAGGTGTGTGATATTGTGACTTGATGATGCACTGTGAGTGCCTATCCAGGTGTGTGATATTGTTACTTGATGATATACTGTGAGAACCTATCCAGGTGTGTGATATTGTTACTTGATGATATACTGTGAGAACCTATCCAGGTGTGTGATATTGTTACTTGATGATATACTGTGAGAACCTATCCAGGTGTGTGATATTGTTACTTGATGATATACTGTGAGAACCTATCCAGGTGTGTGACATTGTTACTTGATGATGCACTGTGAGTGCCTATCCAGGTGTGTGATATTGTTACTTGTTGATATACTGTGAGTGCATATCCAGGTGTGTGATAGTATTACTTGTTGATGTACTGTGAGTACCTATCCATGTGTGTGATATCATTACTAGTTGATATACTGTGAGTACCTATCCATGTGTGTGATATTGTTACTTGTTGATATACTGTGAGTGCCTATCCAGGTGTGTGATATCATTACCTGTTGATATACTGTGAGTTCCTATCCAGGTGTGTGATATTGTTACTAGATAATATACTTTGAGTACTTATCCAGGTGTGTGATATCATTACTAGTTGATATACCGTGAGTGCCTATCCAGGTGTGTGATATTGTTACTTGTTGATATACTGTGAGTACTTATCCAGGTGTGTGATATTGTGACTTGATGATATACTGTGAGTGCCTATCCAGGTGTGTGATATTGTTACTTGATGATGTACTGTGAGTACCTATCCAGGTGTGTGATATTGTTACTTGTTGATGTACTGTGAGTACCTATCCAGGTGTATGATATCATTACTTATTGATATACTGTGAGTACCTATCCATGTGTGTGATATCATTACTAGTTGATATACTGTGAGTACCTATCCAGGTGTATGATATCATTACTTGTTGATATACTGTGATTACCTATCCATGTGTGTGATATCATTACTAGTTGATATACTGTGAGTACCTATCCAGATGTGTGATATTGTTACTTGATGATATACTGTAAGTACTTATCCAGGTGTGTGATATCATTACTAGTTGATATACTGTGAGTTCCTATCCAGGTGTGTGATATTGTTACTTGATAATATAGTTTGAGTACTTATCCAGGTGTCTTATATCATTACTAGTTGATATACTGTGAGTACCTATCCAGGTGTGTGATATTGTTACTTGATAATATACTTTTGAGTACTTATCCAGGTGTGTTATATCATTACTAGTTGATATACTGTGAGTACCTATCCAGGTGTGTGATATTGTTACTTGATAATATACTTTGAGTACTTATCCAGGTGTATGATATCACTACATGTTGATATACTGTGAGTACCTATCCAGATGTGTGATATTGTCATTTGATGATATACTGTGAGTACTTATCCAGGTGTGTAATATCATTACCTGTTGATATACTGTGAGTGCTTATCCAAACTGTGAGTGCCTATCCAGATGAGTGATATTGTTACTTGTTGATATACTGTTACTATTTAAACAGCTGTGTGATATTGAGATATATGGTGTGTAGTTGATATATGTTGTTATTATTATATTATAAATTATTTTATTTAATACAGATGGTATTGTATATGGAAACTGCAATGATTATCCAAGGCTGTTGTTGATGGTTATAGGTTTAAAATCATTCTTGTGTTTTTTGAGTTTGGTCAACAATGTTAAGTGTTTTGTGCTGGAAAATGATTCTTTTTAAATTTGGGTGGTGACATTGCAAGTACTTGGCAAAATATTGTTAGCTCACCTGAGCACGAGCACTGTTAACTTTTAGCTCACCTAAGCATGAAGTGTCCAAGGTGAGCTTTTCTCATCGGTCTTTGTCTGTTGTCTGTCCATCCCTACATCCATACGTTCTCAACAATTGTTTAAAAAAACATCTCTTCCTTCCACTCTGCAACAATACAAGAAGGCGTCGCGATTGAACAATACAATACAATACAATACAATAGTGTTTTATTTGCATTACAAGGCCTCTGGCCCAAAATACAAACAATTCTGCATGATATTTCATGTATAGTAGTTATGTAGGATATAATTTAAACAATGTAAGCGAGAAAAATACATATTAACAAATGTGCAACCCATCAACATAAATAAATCAATATCGATGGATCATTTCTACTTGGATAAATGTGATATGTGATAATAAGAAAAGTTTATGAAAATATAACATTTTAGAACATACTAAAATAGCTGTATATATATACTAATACAACAGCATACATATCGCTATCCTACCACATATATATAGTGAATCAACATGTATATTGTACACAAAATAAACATATTAATTACATGAGTATATAACAGCATATAGTGAATATTCCGGTATTAGATAAGGCAGAACATGTTTATATATGTTTATCCTGTCACTTGCCGTAATTTCGACCCGATAACAGGGTGCCTGATATTTTTTGCTTTATCAGGTCACTTGGTCACGACTTTTATCTCACGTCACATGACCACGTGACTAGCCGGACTATTTTTGGGAAAGTATCGCGATGTTATCTTTTTTCCGGACTTATTAAAACAATGGATTTTTCAATTGAATTCTATCGCAAATTTCATATTTTTTGTATTATGCATACCATAAAATGTTCTTTTCCCCAAAATGGTTCTGTTTTCATTCAAACATTGCTTAATCTTATCCGTTACTCGATCTGCATTTTGACCCGAATTTAAGTGCTTACTGAAAGTGGAACACGTAGTAAACAACGTAGTCAAATAAATTGTCGGATGTTTACACCATTGGAACAAAATCATGTCGGAAATTTGAGTTTGTCTGCGTTTGAATTCCATCAGGGATGACCATACGGTCGAGGTTCTCAATAAAATAACGTATTGATCAGTAGCAATAGCAGTACGTACCCCACCCATCTCAATTTTAGAATCCAAGTCCGGTTTCATCCATTTGTGCCGAAAATTCTTTGCAATCGTAAATGACACTGATAAACTGAATCCGCATTTTTTCGTTGTTTTCTTGTGCAGTTTTAAATGTCCAAATATTCATGAAATAAATGTAAATATCACTTCTTTTCACGCGTTCTGTGGCACTTGACATTTCTCATCATTTGTAAACAAACCGTGGGAAATTGCGTAATAACTAATTGTAATGTCTAATCTTGACTATTACGAAATTGTTGCAAAGTCTTAGATTTGTTATTGATTTATATTCATCAGATGTTCGCAAACGCTAATAAATTCATATTGCCACTGAAAATTAGTCAGACTCATGGGAACTATTTCTCTCGGTGTAAGGTGCAAACCACACTTATATTCAATACGTCGTTAGAGATTCAATACGTCACAAATTAATTACGTCACAATTTAGGGGATGTAACTCGGTATTATTTAAAATTAAAGGTATTTCCCCCTTACTTAACACAAGAAGTGACAGGATAAATAGAATAATAGGTTAGTGACGTGGAATGAAAAAGTTTATCAGGTTCGGCTCCGGTAGTTATCGGGTTCGCCTGCGGCTCACCCGATAAATTCCTCCGCCTTGCCTGATAAACTTTTTCATTCCACGTCACTAACCTATTATTCTCTATATTCCGGTATTAGATAAGGCAGAACATGTTTATATATGTTTATCCTGTCACTTGCCGTAATTTCGACCCGATAACAGGGTGCCTGATATTTTTTGCTTTATCAGGTCACTTGGTCACGACTTTTATCTCACGTCACATGACCACGTGACTAGCCGGACTATTTTTGGGAAAGTATCGCGATGTTATCTTTTTTCCGGACTTATTAAAACAATGGATTTTTCAATTGAATTCTATCGCAAATTTCATATTTTTTGTATTATGCATACCATAAAATGTTCTTTTCCCCAAAATGGTTCTGTTTTCATTCAAACATTGCTTAATCTTATCCGTTACTCGATCTGCATTTTGACCCGAATTTAAGTGCTTACTGAAAGTGGAACACGTAGTAAACAACGTAGTCAAATAAATTGTCGGATGTTTACACCATTGGAACAAAATCATTTCGGAAATTTGAGTTTGTCTGCGTTTGAATTCCATCAGGGATGACCATACGGTCGAGGTTCTCAATAAAATAACGTATTGATCAGTAGCAATGGCAGTACGTACCCCACCCATCTCAATTTTAGAATCCAAGTCCGGTTTCATCCATTTGTGCCGAAAATTCTTTGCAATCGTAAATGACACTGATAAACTGAATCCGCATTTTTTCGTTGTTTTCTTGTGCAGTTTTAAATGTCCAAATATTCATGAAATAAATGTAAATATCACTTCTTTTCACGCGTTCTGTGGCACTTGACATTTCTCATCATTTGTAAACAAACCGTGGGAAATTGCGTAATAACTAATTGTAATGTCTAATCTTGACTATTACGAAATTGTTGCAAAGTCTTAGATTTGTTATTGATTTATATTCATCAGATGTTCGCAAACGCTAATAAATTCATATTGCCACTGAAAATTAGTCAGACTCATGGGAACTATTTCTCTCGGCGTAAGGTGCAAACCACACTTATATTCAAAACGTCGTTAGAGATTCAATACGTCACAAATTAATTACGTCACAATTTAGGGGATGTAACTCGGTATTATTTAAAATTAAAGGTATTTCCCGCTTACTTAACACAAGAAGTGACAGGATAAATAGAATAATAGGTTAGTGACGTGGAATGAAAAAGTTTATCAGGTTCGGCTCCGGTAGTTATCGGGTTCGCCTGCGGCTCACCCGATAAATTCCTCCGCCTTGCCTGATAAACTTTTTCATTCCACGTCACTAACCTATTATTCTCTATATCTTCACCAGACTTCACCAGACTTGGTCATAATGTGTATCGGCATAATATCTTGGACAAGTTTGATTACCAGCTATATCGCACTTGTCACTCTAGAGTTACTGCCCTTTAATTAGAGAAATTACCTAAATTGGTCTTGTCCGATCAATAACTTTAGAATTCTTTGTCCAATCTTCACCAAACTTGGTCATAATGTTTTTATCAGCATACTATCTTCGACAAGTTCAATAACCAGCTATATCGCACTTGTCACTCCAGAGTTATTGCCCTTTAATTTGAGAACTTACCTCAAATTTGTCTTGTCCGATCAACGACTTAAGAATTCTTTGTCCAATCTTCACCAGACTTTTTCAGAATGTTTATTGGCATAATATCTTGGACAAGTTCGATAATCAGCCATATCACACTGGTCACTCCAGAGTTATTGCCCTTTAATTAGAGAAATTACATAAAATTGGTATTGTCTCATCAATAACTTTAGAATTCTTTGTCCAATCTTCACCAGACTTGGTCAGAGAGCAATTTTTATTGTTATTAAATATATTGCATAAATTTCGAAAACAGTTGTTGGAATATTTTTTCCAAAGGTACTTAGGTTGATTCTAAGCAAATGGATCAAGTCAGGTTCAAACCTAGGTCACTAAAGGTGGTGTCATAGGAGATGAGTCATTTTTACACTGCTTTATTTTAAACTCTAGTGACAAAATTTTTATAACAGGAGTATTTTGCGATGGTATGCGCTCTTGTTGCTATATGTATATAGTGGAAACTTCAAATACAAATGTAGATAATTATCTTCTTTTCAAACATTCTGAGCCCAATTTTGATATAACTTCACACAGATGGTCCTCACCTGAGCAATTCATGACCCTCTTTGTTTAATGTATGTTTATGAGACATTTCTAAAATGTTTGTCTAAATACATCAAGGTCAAGCTTGAAACTGGGTCATCTGGGGCCAAAATCTAGGTCATGGAAAATCCTTGTTTACACTTTAGTGGTCATATTTTGTACCTGATTTACATGAAACTTGTTTAAGATGCTTGTCTCAGTGAAAGAACAAAATGGGTTATCTTGGGTCAAAAAATAGGGCACATAGTTAATTCATTGATAAACTGTGTTTATGCTCTAGAGGCCATATTTAATCTAGTTTGCTTGTCTCAATAATATGTAGGTCAAGAAAATGTCATTGTGGTTCAGAAGTCATGTATACAGTCAATTCATAGAAAACCTTTGATCTGTACCTGATCTACATAAAGAATGTAAATAGGTTATCTTATTTCTCAAACTAGGTCACATAGTCAATTTATAGATAACTGTGATAACACTATAGAGATATCTTTTACCTGATCTACATGAAACTTCAAAATGTTTGTCTCAAATAAAATATAATTCAAAATTGAAACTGGATAAAAACAAGGTCACTGGGTTCAATTATAGAAAAACTTTGTTAACTCCCAGATCAAAGGGTCTGTAGTGTAACTGTATTCCTGCTGAGGTTTTACTGCTCAGATCTAAGCGATTTTCGACCAAGATTACTAAGACTGTAGAGGTTAACCTACTCTGTATGAGACCTGGTTCGAGTGTTTGCCTTAATGAGATTGTGGTCAACTTTGAAACTGGGTCATCGGGGTCAAAAATGTTCTTATTCAGTACCATCATGCACCTCTTATATTACATGTCCTATATGGGAAACTCCTGTTTGTCTGTCATTGTATCATTCCCTTTATTTTGTTTAGATTCAGTAAAAAAGCTGATGTCAAGTGGACTGGACAGAATCCAGATATTGCTGACCTTAGTGATCCAAATAGAGCCACGAAGCTATCAGAGAGGTTTGGTGGACTGTATGATGATCAATGGACTGATGCTTTTGAATGGCTGACAAGAAATAAGAAGTTGCAAGTCAAGGACGCAATTTCATTGCTACTAGATGTGTTACGGGTACGGGGTAATTCTGTTTTATGACTATTTGAAGTATACTTATGGTAAATCATTGTGTATCTGATGTTTAAACTGTCACGTTTTGATGTAATGATAATGTGTAATTACTGTTTATGGAAGGATCTTTTTGGTTACATTGTATTTTGGCAGTCAGCATCAATAACTAAATACTCAACAAATTTATTACACTGCCGTTATTAGGAACCAATACTTTGAACACAGTACATATTGTATCTGCAGCAAATGTCACGCTGTTTGTTTTGTTAATTGTTGGGGCTGTGAGGTTTTATACATACATGTATTAATAATGTCGCTGATGCGTAATAACAACCGAAAGATTTTTGGTGGAGCATAACTCAAATTTTTTTTATTGAAACATCACAGAATGATAGAGAGCATTGAGAGGAAGTGTAGTCCCATAGAACCACAAGAAATGCATTGATGCAAAGCATCCAAGGGCGCCGCAAAACTGGTGCACAATGTTTTGGAATAGCGTAATGGCGGGAAAATGTTTTGGAATAGTCCATTTTCACACCATCATTGGCGTGTATTTCCTTTTAAACACTGTAACTTGCATGAATATCCACGTTACAAGTACCACTGTCTTAATATTGATTTAAGTAAAGTGAAAATGAAGATTTTTATAATTATTTTATCTTCGACACCTAACACACATGCTGTTTATGAAGATTCGTCCTATTTTTCGGGGATCAGCAAGTATTTATCATAAACATATCGTTTTAACTTTGTAAAAGACATTTATTCGACAATACAAATGCATTAAAAATATTTTATTTCTAAATCATAAAAATACAAAAAGTAACGTGTAATATTTACTGCAGTTTAACCCTTAATAAAAAAATAGATTCAGTTATAAATAGATGCTCCTACCATAGTCTCAGAAATTTCGTGATTCCATTAAAGGCTCCGCCCTCATAATAACTCTACCTAGGGCCAAAATTTATTTACGAATATTCCCGCGGTACAATAGCTATTGGATACGAAGAACTGGAATCGCTGTCACATCATTAATAAATCTATGAAGCAGGGATAAATAGATTTTAGCCACAAGTATCATATTTTTACTTACCCTAATGAAGATAAATCTATTAAGATGTTAAATCTATACAGAACACATTTTAAGCTTGTGTACCTACCCTACTCTGGAGGGCTAGGGTCGCGGGAGGGAAAACAAACATATTTTCAATGTCGGCCTAATATAATATCGTTTGTCAAATTACTGCAACAGTCCAAATTAAAGAAAACTGAACAAATTACGTGAGAACTATTAGTGTAGCGTAATAATTTATTCATTGTTTTCAATGGAAAAAGTCTTCTGTTTTTTTTTCAGTGAAGTTCTATTTAACATACTGCAAGACATCAACTACCATAAACGCTGTTTATATTTATATAGATATATAGATATATCTTTTTCTAATTGATATTTAAAGCATGTTATCCGTTATCTGGTATTTACTTGGCGCAAATAGTACTAAAGAGAGATTAAGTTGTACAGGGAATCCCACATACACAAGACAATTCTTCCCCTAACAGGCCCCCGGGAAACAGCAACCTATGAAATATTATAGACTTGGGAGGTACAAAAGTTTTAATGTATGGGAACAGTGGAGAATGGAATGGTCTGGCCGACTTTTATGGAGGAGTCAGGGTGACAACAAAAGAGAAAAAGGATTAAATTGATGGAATGCATTGCGGGACAAGGCAAGAAAACCAGTAGCCCCGGGCCTAAAAGGGGGATAAAGTAAAGTCAAAGAACTGCACTTGGGCAAAGTGGGCATTAAATCTACATCTAAAACCATAAATAGAAATAATAACCACACAGCGATTGACAGCCTTGGAACTGTCAGTAAAATTACTGGGGGTTTAAATCGATATAACAGCTAGCTTTACCTCTCACCTCATGGTCATTGATTTCCAAAATATACACATAAATTGACTAAGTAGGCAGTAACAAATTATTAATATAATTAACCATTACGCTTACACTAACATTATTTATATGATGTATATAACCCAGAACGAAAAAACAAGCAACCTTATAATGACCTTGCTCTCAGTATCTAGATTATTGACATAAAAGAATGTGAGAGAAACACAAAAGCTAGCCAAATACATAACCATTTTATAAATGCAACAAGACAAAGTTAGTAATTAATTAGATATAACCTTAAAATACAGTGGACAGAGATTTGACAAAGAAGACAAATAGAAACAAAATAAATCCTAATATATTGAGTAAACAAGACAAATTTACATCTTTACTAAGGCAGGATTAAGTTGTGTTATGAAACAGTCACATAGAGAGAAATTTAATGTTAACATTGCTACGTGAAGAAAATAGTTGAATGACATCATAATTTATAAAACCACAAACTGGGAGGATATGCCTCAATATTAATGACACAGAGAAACGAATACAGTGGTGCACGCTTATAACGAATTTCTGGGGACCTAGAGATTTACTTTGTTATATCCAAACTTTGTTATATCCATACAATGATATTTCGTTATAAATGTATGGATGTATCAAATCCATTACTGTTGACTGTACTAGAACTAGATGTGTGTGTGTAGTGATACAGAACATGCATTGTATTTAGTTAAACTTTATTAATAAATGAAATATATTCAAAAAATACTGAAGCAGTGATACTAACCCAAAACAACCGAAACTGTTTATTACGTTTGAGTAAAAATGTGCCTTTTGGGACCCAAACATTTTCTACGTTATATCCAAAATTACGCTATATCCAAATTCACTATAACCGTGTAATTATATTATGAAATATGGAAGAGCTTGGGCATATTACTGCCACCAGTTAGCATGATAGCGTTCGCGAATTGTTTCGTGTTAACCACTTAATTATTGCGATAATTATCTAGCTATCTAGTTAATATTTGTGATACCTTTTGGTAAGATAAATATCATAAGACAGAAACAGGCTTGAAAGTGCCCAGAACTGCCACCTCTTACCTTTTTATGATGTATTACACTAACGGGTTATCTAGTTATGGTTTGCAAATTTCACATAATGAGAAGTTAACTAGATAAGCTTCGTGTTGCCAGTTATCTATAAATAGATTCATACAACTGGTTATCTAATTATTGTTCGCGAATTTCACTTAAGATTCGTCTAACCACTTATTTATAAATGCATTTTTGGCTTCTAGATGTAAGTGGTAACACGAATCTTATCTAGTTGACCACTAATTATGTTACTCAAATTCGCGAACAATAACTGTTTATCTACTTATGGTTCGTGAATTTGGCTTATTAAGTAACATAGTCTCCGAGGGAGACGTACTGTTTTTGTCTTCGGCGTCCGTCTGTCTGTCCGTCTGTCCGTCCGTCCACTTTTAGCTTGTCCGCGCTTCATCTCCAATACTTTTAGTTGGATTTCTTCCAAACTTCATTGGATTGATCCACATCAAGTGAAGTTGTTTTGTTCCGCTTGGATAATTTTTCACTGAGTTATGGCCCTTGAAGTTTTTATACCTATGAAGTTTGTCCACCCATCATCTCCAATACTGCTGGTTTGATTTTAGCCAAACTTCACAGGATTGATCAACATCAAGTGTAGTTGTGCATCTTTGTTATTTTGTTCTGCTTGGATAATTTTTCACTGAGTTATGGCCCTTTGATGTTTTTATACATATGGAGTTTTTCGGCGCTTCATCTCAAATACGGCTGTTTGGATTTCAACCAAACTCCTCAGGATTAATAAGCATCAAGTGTAGTTGTCGTTTCATTCTGCCCAGATGATTTTTCACTGAGTTATGGCCCTTTACACATAAACAGTGCATTGTGAACTGATCAAAGACTATCTTTCTTGTTTGCTTGGTATTTTATTTTAACATCCTGTATCAGTATCACAATTACTGCCATCTGGGAGACTTATGTTTTTATTAAAAAACAACCATCAAGTTCTTTTCTGTTGGGGGCGGGGGGGGTGGATACAGTCCGAAGTATAAATCTCTAAATCAGCGTAGTTTCTGGAATTTAATATTCTGCAAAAGATTAGTGTTAGTCATTGATATATTGGATAAGTAATGAAGTATTGAGATCAGTCCCCATCCAGTGTCTGGATTTCTGACATAGAATCATGTTATTGTTCTTTTTAGGGAGCTTTGTTCATGGTGTCGGAAGAGTCAAAGGTCAGAAACCATACACTGCAAATATATCCACATTACTTTGCATGTCAAGGTCGTGAAGTGAAGGTCATTCATGAGTCTGGTATTGTTTTGTAAGTGCTCACATTTATGCATTACAGGTATATAAAGTGCAACCTTTTAACACATGGATGAAATGAAGAACTTAGTTTTGATTTATCATAAAGTCATGCCCCCCATTAGAGTAAAGGCTCATGTAAGAAGGTGGGTGTGGTGGTAGAGTAAGTGGTGGTATATGGCTGTGTACATGTAGGAAGGTGGGTGTGGTGGTAGAGTAAGTGATGGTATATGGCTGTGCTCATGTAGGAAAGTGGGTGTGGTGGTAGAGTAAGTGTTGGTATATGGCTGTGCTCATGTAGGAAAGTGGGTGTTGTGGTAGAGTAAGTGTTGGTATATGGCTGTGCTCATGTAGGAAAGTGGGTGTGGTGGTAGAGTAAGTGTTGGTATATGGCTGTGCTCATGTAGGAAAGTGGGTGTGGTGGTAGAGTAAGTGTTGGTATATGGCTGTGCTCATGTAGGAAAGTGGGTGTGGTGGTAGAGTAAGTGTTGGTATATGGCTGTGCTCATGTAGGAAAGTGGGTGTTGTGGTAGAGTAAGTGTTGGTATATGGCTGTGCTCATGTAGGAAAGTGGGTGTGGTGGTAGAGTAAGTGTTGGTATATGGCTGTGCTCATGTAGGAAAGTGGGTGTGGTGGTAGAGTAAGTGTTGGTATATGGCTGTGCTCATGTAGGAAAGTGGGTGTGGTGGTAGAGTAAGTGTTGGTATATGGCTGTGCTCATGTAGGAAAGTGGGTGTGGTGGTAGAGTAAGTGTTGGTATATGGCTGTGTGCATGTAGGTAAGTGGGTGTGGTGGTAGAGTTAGTGATGGTATATGGCTGTGTGCATGTAGGTAGGTGGGTGTGGGTAAGAGTAAGTGGTGGTATATGGCTGTGTGCATGTAGGAATGAGGGTGTGGTGATAGAGTAAGTGGTTGTATATGGCTGTGTGCATGTAAGAAGGTGGTGTGGTGATAGAGTAAGTGTTGTTATATGGCTGTGTGCATGTAGGTAGGTGGGTGTGGTGGTAGAGTAAGTGTTGGTATATGGCTGTGTGCATGTAGGAAGGTGGTGTGGTGATAGAGTAAGTGTTGTTATATGGCTGTGTGCATGTAGGTAGGTGGGTGTGGTGATAGAGTAAGTGGTGGTATATGGCTGTGTGCATGTAGGAAGGTGGGTGTGGTGATAGCGTAAGTGTTGTTATATGGCTGTGCTCATGTAGGAAGGTGGATGTGGTGATAGTGTAAGTGTTGGTATATGGCTGTGTTCATTTAGGAAGGTGGATGTGGTGATAGTGGAAGTGTTGGTATATGGCTGTGTGCATGTAGGAAGGTGGATGTGGTGATAGTGTAAGTGTTGGTATATGGCTGTGCTCATGTAGGAAGGTGGATGTGGTGGTAGTGTAAGTGTTGGTATATGGCTGTGTTCATGTAGGAAGGTGGATGTGGTGGTAGTGTAAGTGTTGGTATATGGCTGTGTTCATGTAGGAAGGTGGATGTGGTCGTAGTGTAAGTGTTGGTATATGGCTGTGCTCATGTAGGAAGGTGGATGTGGTGGTAGTGTAAGTGTTGGTATATGGCTGTGTTCATGTAGGAAGGTGGATGTGGTCGTAGTGTAAGTGTTGGTATATGGCTGTGCTCATGTAGGAAGGTGGATGTGGTGGTAGTGTAAGTGTTGGTATATGGCTGTGCTCATGTAGGAAGGTGGATGTGGTGGTAGTGTAAGTGTTGGTATATGGCTGTGCTCATGTAGGAAGGTGGATGTGGTGGTAGTGTAAGTGTTGGTATATGGCTGTGCTCATGTAGGAAGGTGGATGTGGTGGTAGTGTAAGTGTTGGTGTATGGCTGTGTTCATTAAGGAAGGTGGATGTGGTGATAGTGTAAGTGTTGGTGTATGGCTGTGTTCATTAAGGAAGGTGGATGTGGTGGTAGTGTAAGTGTTGGTGTATGGCTGTGTTCATTAAGGAAGGTGGATGTGGTGATAGTGTAAGTGTTGGTGTATGGCTGTGTTCATTAAGGAAGGTGGATGTGGTGATAGTGTAAGTGTTGGTGTATGGCTGTGTTCATTAAGGAAGGTGGATGTGGTGGTAGTGTAAGTGTTGGTGTATGGCTGTGTTCATTAAGGAAGGTGGATGTGGTGATAGTGTAAGTGTTGGTATATGGCTGTGCTCATGTAGGAAGGTGGATGTGGTGATAGTGTAACTGTTGGTGTATGGCTGTGTTCATTAAGGAAGGTGGATGTGGTGATAGTGTAAGTGTTGGTATATGGCTGTGCTCATGTAGGAAGGTGGATGTGGTGATAGTGTAACTGTTGGTGTATGGCTGTGTTCATTAAGGAAGGTGGATGTGGTGATAGTGTAAGTGTTGGTATATGGCTGTGCTCATGTAGGAAGGTGGATGTGGTGGTAGAGTAAGTAGTGGTATATGGCTGTGTTCATGTAGGAAGTTATGTATGGTGGTAGAGTAAGTGTTGTTATATGGCTGTGCTCATGTAGGAAGGTTGGTCATTTGGTTTCCTACCCAAAATTGTAGAATGCTTGGACATAATATTATGACAGTCAAACTCCACAGGATGATTGTTGGTGACTCGTAAATGCCCTCTATGGTCTTGGGGGTCTGTAGGTCAAAGGTCCAGGTGACTGTGAATTCCAGTTTTTGATAGATGCTGTTACCTTATGTAGATGAACACTCAAACATTTTTGCGTTCAGTAGGTCAAAATCACTGATCTGGAGACTTAAGATGCTTTTAGATCAATTACTTGTGACCACTTGAGTCTACAGCCTTCCAGTTTTTGTGTCTTTGCCTGTGGTAGGTAGATGTTGTTTTAGGGGTCACTTGATACTGAAAATGTTTTCCAATCAATAACTTGAGAACACTTTGGCCCATGGCCATTAATCTTTGTTGAGTGGCCAGTCATTGACCCTCTATTTGGAATGGTTCACTAGGTCTTAGTTTGATTCATCAACACTAACCTCCAACATGCTATCATCTGTACTGTAAACTCAGAAATTTTCGAGTGATAAATTTTTTGCTTTTTTCCAAGATTGTTATATAGACAAAATAAATGCTTGCGGAATTTTGTTTTGTTCATTTTATGACAAAACTGAAACATGCCAACATTAGATCTCACAAAACAACCCGTTTACTTCACTTCGAGAAATATTGGTCTATCTGACTTTACAGTATTGTTCAATAGTCTCTTGTTTTATTTTTACATTGGCTCAAATATTGGATACTGGTGACTTAATTGCCTTAACCAGCACTAATTTGAAATGTATCCTAGTTTAGATAGTGGATTCAACCAATCTTCACTGCCTGCATATTGTTTTAATTAATATACAGTATAACCACAAATAAAGACTACCTCAATCATAAAACCACCTCAATATTAAGAACACAATTTTCAAGTCATAGTAAGACCACCTCAATATTAAGACCACCTCAATATTAAGCCCCTTAAGTAAAGCATCTTAAGTAAAGTTTCATCATTATCCTTAAATTGACATTTTCCTTAACTGGTTTATTTAACATACAGGCTATTATATGGTTAAATCAAGAGCGATAAATGAATAGTATTAATATGTTGTTGTCATTACCATTAAAAAGCCTAACAGTTTTTATTCGGTTTCAGAATTACATCCATATGAAGTTTTGAACTTAAATGAAAATATTTAAGATTTTAAGATGCTTCTGTAATAGGGTGGTTTTATTATCGAGGTTTTACTGTAATACACATGTACTTTCAGATATGATACTACATCTAATTCTATACCAGTTGGACAGTTGATAGGGGTAAAACCTTTAACAAAAGAAAATGACAACTTTTCTATCAGTAAGTTTGTGTAAACATTATTCACCAAGGATTTGCTTATGGTGTTAGTAACCATGCAACGTGTAATAATGTCACTAATTGTAATAAGTAATCAATTTTGTGTCATATTGAATTACAAAGTGATCTGAAGTAATGCACAATGCTGTACAATCATAAAATGCATTATTATGCCTTTAAAGGTACACAGTCTTGATTTTTAGTCAAAATATGCTTAATCATAAATATGACAAAAATTGTTGTTAATGCCTTCATACAGATGTACTCTTAAACACTGCATTGTCACTTTGCTTGTATGTTTCCCAAATCCGAAAATACAAGAGTCTGATACAGGTATTTTTCTATCCTGACCTATGAGCGCAGTTAGCACTAACATAGGAAACATCCTTATTTGTCTTATGCTCTGCAGTTCCAGGAAACTTTTAAAAAATTGTTTAAGAGTATGACTGTGAGGATGCATTGACATGCCATTTTCTCAAAATTGTCATATGGCATATTTTGAAAAAAAAGTAATATCCATAAATTTTCACCATGGAGATAGGGCTACTTGCCATAAAATTATACATTTCATTCTAGTTAGACTAAAGGATTCATGGGACATAATAATTGCTGAACAGAAACAAGACTTAAACTTCAACAACAAATGCTTTGAGAATGTGTTGTTGAATATTTGTTGTCTTATTCATACACCTTTTCTTTTTGTAGGAATTCTGGCCACAGGAGAGAAGCAAACAATAGCTATTGGCATTGGACCTCAAAACTATAGTCCAAACCGTCAACCAGGTTGGAATACGCATTCTATAGGTTATCATGCTGATGACGGAGGGTATTATTGTTATATCATTTCTTATCAGATAACATACGGCGCTGGAGTGATTATAACCTATGCATTATTTCTCGTATTACACAAGTGTATTATTTATGCAAATTAGGGCCGAATCACATATTCATACGCGCTGTCAGAAATCCAAACAAACATGGCCGACTTTCACGTATCGGTCCACAACAAATATGTAGCATTTCGCGATCGTCTAAATGTCAAACAGCTTCATAAATGAAAGTTTATCAGAATTCTAACCATTGTGAGCTGAACGCGTACTTCAAATCTGATGCGAGTGCACATTTCAGCTTATCTGGAGGTATCAACACATGGTTCGCTGTCCATCATCCGGATCACGGTGTGTTTTTTTTATGTGAACATAAACAGAATAGACCACACGCTGATGCAATCCATCCTCCGAGAAAACAAGTACGAATGATTGACAGTGACTCACAGTGACATAATTTCAACTGTGTCAACGTAGATCTGTTGATTTACGTTCAGTCAATGATTTTACTTTAGAATGGACTCGGGGTGACTTCACGGCTTCATGTCGTCACAGCAGCGCGTGTGCACTAAATTTTGAACTTCTTCAATGTTTTCCTTAAAACTGCAGTAAATTATCGATCATGTTGTTAATTATTTGTTTTGTGTTAAGTTTCAACATTCGACATTACATTTGGTTTAATTATCGGTATTTCTGTGAAAATATTTGGAACTATTTTTTCTTGACCGAATCACTAAAGTAGAGACAAAATGCAGGGGCGGCTAGAGAAACGAGTCTGTGTGATTTTTTTGTTTTAAGCCCATTTACAAGTTATGTGATAAATAGAATCTAGCATTCGTGTTCATATTTTATTGAATTTATTAAACTTGTCGGCCAAAAAGATATAATGCTTGGCAAAGCCTCGCATTATATCATTTTGACTGACTCTTTTAATAAATTCAATAAAACATGACCACTCATGTTAGATCCTCTATATATTTAACTTCAAAGTGTAAGGCATAGAGTGTCTGACTCTTGGTCAAAGGATTGTGGGTTCAAGTTCGGTATTGAGCAGTTTGATCACAAACTTATTAATTACAGAATTTGGCATGAGTACCGGAGAGTTACATAGGCAGCAGTCACAGAGAACCAGTATTTGTCCCTAATTCACGGATTGTGAAGTTTGCGGTTCAGTCTCGACGAAGGACATACGTGAACCCATGACCTTTCATTAGGAGTCAGGCACTCGACAACTCGGCCATGTATCACCAAACATTAGAAGTATCTTTTATAACCGATGGTGAACTGTGTTTGCGGTTTTATATATTAAGCTTCAACATTAAGCCTGCTAAATTTGTTTATGAATAAATGGATTTGGAGGAAACATTTGGAGAAGCACATACAGGCTTGTACATGAAGCTAAAGCTATGTATCTTTAAACTGAAGTCTAGAGATCATAATGGTCAAGGGTTAGAGTGCATGATCTGGGGCCTTGTTCACAAACATGTTTGTACATGGTCAAGGGTTAGAGTGCATGATCTGGGGCCTTGTTCACGAACATGTTTGTACATGGTCAAGGGTTAGAGTGCATG
This sequence comes from Mactromeris polynyma, assembly GCA_032209605.1. Classification (NCBI taxonomy): domain Eukaryota; kingdom Metazoa; phylum Mollusca; class Bivalvia; order Venerida; family Mactridae; genus Mactromeris; species Mactromeris polynyma. The sequence continues at coordinate 10,661,249 of JASFXZ010000006.1, read as the reverse complement.
ATCTGGGGCCTTGTTCACGAACATGTTTGTACATGGTCAAGGGTTAGAGTACATGATCTGGGGCCTTGTTCACAAACATGTTTGTACAGAAACTCTATATATAATCAAAGTTGCAAAATTATATTTATCACATAACTTGCACTCCAGGAATGGCATAACATAAATATCATATGTAACTAAATGTTACATAAATAGCTGAATCACTGCACTATTTAAAGTCTATTTAAAGATTGAAAACAATCTATTTATGGTGTTATGTGATAAAAAGAATCTTACATGAGTGCTTATTTGATATTGTTTTTATGAAACTTGTCGACTGAAACGAATATGACGCTCGGCAGAGCCTCGCGTCATATTCAGTCGACGAGTTTCATAAAAACAATATCAAATAAGCACTCATGTAAGATCCTCTATATACCAGCCTTTTGTTTTCATTCAATCTAAACAAATGTTTATGAAGAAGACTGCTGAAGGTAATCAGTTGGAATCCTACCTTGAAGGAGTTTTGCAATCTCTGAATGAGTACTTGTTTACAACTCAGGAATCAGTCATTGAGAGTCCTGCCTAGTTACGGCCTATTGTTGCCAGCTGTATTGACTTGACCTGTGATCTTTTCCATCCATTAAACCCCCCCTTCTTCACTGTTTGTCCCCTTTGATTCTCCTAGTTATTCCTTATGGTCTGCCAGGCCATTCCTTGCGCCTCTGTTCCCTAAAGTTCCCTTTAATCTCCTCAAGTGCCTTATGTTTTATGGATTGTTGTTTTCCCAGAGGTCTGTGTAGGGAGGCACTGTCTTAAGTATGTGGCATTACCTGTAGCAACTTATACTCTCTCTTATACTAAACTGAAGTCATTTTTAATATTTTAGAATATATTTGGAGTCTGGGTCAGCCACAAGAAAAACCATGAAGTGTAAGGAAGGTGATATAATGTCATTCTATGTGGACTTCGCCAAAAATAAGGGCTTCTTTAGAAAGAATGGTGAAAAAATGATTGAGTTGAATCTGAACTTCATCAAGCTTGCATGTTATCCTATGATTGGATTTCATTCCATCGGGGAAGCTGTTCAAATCTTAGAAAAAGATCTGTGGACCCCAAAAACTGAGCAAGAAGTGAGTAGAATGTATTCTTTGTAAATAATGTATTAAGTGTATTGATTTTAAGTATTTAATGTGTATATCTCTATCCTGAAATGCAGTTATTGTGTATGTTTGAATATTAAAGATATGAACTGTCATGGTCTGTGTTTTTCACACTGAAAGTATGTCATGGTCTGTGTTTTTCACACTGAAAGTCTGTCATGGTCTGTGTTTTTCACACCTAAAGTCTGTCATGGTCTGTGTTTTGCACACCAAAAGTATGTCATGGTCTGTGTTTTTCACACTAAAAGTATATCATGGTCTGTGTTTTTCACACTGAAAGTATGTCATGGACTGTGTTTTTCACACTGAAAGTATGTCATGGACTGTGTTTTTCACACTGAAAGTATGTCATGGACTGTGTTTTTCACACTGAAACTGTCATTGTCTGTGTTTTTCACACTGAAAGTCTATCATGGTCTGTGTTTTCACACTGAAAGTCTGTCATTGTCTGTGTTTTTCACACTGAAAGTCTGTCATGGTCTGTCTTTTTCACACTGAAAGTCTTTCATGGTCTGTGTTTTTCACACTGAAAGTCTGTCATGGTCTGTCTTTTTCACACTGAAAGTCTGTCATGGTCTGTGTTTTTCACACTGAAAGTCTGTCATGGTCTGTGTTTTTCACACTGAAAGTCTGTCATGGTCTGTGTTTTTCACACTGAAAGTCTGTCATGGACTGTGTTTTTCACACTGAAACTGTCATTGTCTGTGTTTTTCACACTGAAAGTCTATCATTGTCTGTGTTTTTCACACTGAAAGTATGTCATGGTCTGTGTTTTTCACACTGAAAGTATGTCATGGTCTGTGTTTTTCACTCTGAAAGTCTGTCATGGTCTGTGTTTTTCACACTGAAAGCCTGACATGGTCTGTGTTTTTCACACTGAAAGTCTGTCATGGTCTGTGTTTTTCACACTGAAAGTCTGTCATGGTCTGTGTTTTTAACACTGAAAGTATGTCGTGTTTAGTGAGTTTCCAACTTGCTAACTTCTTTATTTCTGACTAATCCACTTGTTCATAATAATAGCAATCAGTGAGTGGGGTTAATTAATGCACTTGTGTGAGATAGTGGCAGTTCTGAATGGTTTCGCTTAACTAAAAGATTAGAGGTGTCAATTATCTCAAAACAGGGTTATTAAAATTTTAGTCCGGTTTATTATTGTACATGTGTTATGTTTGGTACAACATTACATGTATATTCCATAATCGTGATGAATAAATCAGTTCTTCATGTTATATTGAGATATGCCATCCATTAGTATACGATTATTCAAAAGTTATCAAACATTTCTGAATACATTTGTGTTTCAGAGAGCTAATAACTTACCACCAGCATTTACTACATATGAATATGGAAACTTATGGATAAGGTAAGATTATCATACAATGGTATACAAGTCACTATGTATAGAGTGGTAAGTTATGAAATAGTTCAAGCGAAAAAAGGCCATTGAACCTTACCAGGGAACTGTTGTCAGAGACTTTTGTTAATGCTCCACTTGATTGGCTGTGAACCAGTCAGATTAAAATATTAAAAATGATACACATGTGTTCCTGTATGACATGTCTTTTAATATGTGTTATTCCTCATTTTGTATTATATTTTGGTATGTTGACATTCAGAATAGCAGTACAAGTGATAGGAAATGCACATACACATTTGTCTTTGTTGTATCAGCTTTAGTTTCTAGACTTTTTAAACAAAAGTTTCTCTGTTGACATCTTTGAAGTTGATGTATTCTCAAATAATTCCCTAGAACATTGCATACTGTAGAAAGACAGACTAGTCACTAAATATTTAATATTTCTTAATTATACTTTTGGCGTGGGTTTGTTGTTTCTGTTGTAATGGTTTAATAATGATGCTTTGTAGTCATACAGGTTATCATAAAGGCTGATACTGGGATCCGTTTTTATACCTCCACCATGGTGAAGTGGCATAAAGTCTCCGTCTGTCCGTGCAAAAATTGGTTTCCGATTAATAACTCTTGAAAGGATGGATTCAATTCATATTTGGCACACATCTGTATATAATGGATAATAAGATACAGATCAAGTTTGATATCAGTCACAATTGATCCATTTTTGGAGTAGTTATGGCCCTTTTTTGACAAAAAATTCTACAGAAACTCCAAAAAGGGGACATCTATTTCCTCTGGATGCATCTAGTTAAAAACTCTAAAGTAATAGTGAATACTTGGATATCTGTAAAGAAATGTTCACATTCTGTGACCCACCTGATTAGCTCCGTCAGTAGGGCGCTTGATTGTTAATGTGGGTTTGAAACCTACTCGACAAGTTGGCTGAAGGTAATGCATTCAAGGTCAATTGTCCTCCACCTCTGAACTCCGATTTATGTGGAGCAGTTGCCATTTGCTTTAGGAGGAGCAGGTAACCCAGGAACATTAGTTAGGTCAACTGGCTGCCATAATATAACTGAAATACTGTTGAGAAACGGTATAAAGCCTGACCTCATTATTTGTGACACAATGTTCCGCAATTTCCACAGTGTCGATATCGTCATTCTATCAACAGCATTACATTACATCAAAAAGACCAGTTATACGTGTTAATTTATTTTTCACAGAAAGATCAAATCAAATAATCTAGTATATTGAATTTTTTTGCTTAATAGTACTTCTGAATGATTTAATGAATTTTACGCATTAAGAAATCCTCTGAATGAACTGAACGTTGAACATTACTGCTAATATTTTCAGTCCAGGCGATGAAGTAAACATAAAGAAACTCAAAGCAAACCAATACTTCGGCTGGGTGGTTCTTCATAACCCTACAAAGGATCCTGTTGGGTTTAAGGTATGGAGGATGGCATGGATGGATAGAAATATTAGCTGTTAATCCTGGTGTAACATGCCTGGTAGTTCCCTAGTCAGTTCAGGGAAAGACTGACCTAGTCAGATTCACCCACCACTACTATAAAGTCGACACTCATTATGTCGACATCAGTAATATTGACATTCTGGTTTAGCCAACATATTTGTAAAATTCCAAATACTGTTGAAATACAGTGGTACACGCTTATAATGAATTTCTGGGGACCTAGAGACTTACTTTGTTATATCCAAACTTTACAATGAAATTTCGATATAGCATCCATTACTATTGACTTATTGCTTGTTTACACCTGAACTAGATGTGTGTGTGTAGTAATGCACTGTATTTAGTTTATGAAATAAATAATAAAATTGTTGTAGTTGCATTAACATGTTATATATACAAAATATTAAAACATTGATACTAAACAGACAAAACAGTTCATTTTCACTTGTCCAATTCAAACATTACCAATTAACGAGTTGGTCGATTGATGGGTTGTGACTGCCGTGATAAATTATCACATTCGTTCAAACCTGTTTTCTCGCCCAAAACAGTCGAAAGTGTTTATTGCGTTATAACCGAGCAAGTTGCGTTAAAATGTGCCTATTGGGACCCAGAAAGTACTACGTTATATCCAAAATTACGCTAAATCCAAATTCACTATTACCGTGTAGTTATACTATGAAATAAAGAAGAGGAATAAAAATTACTACGTACTCTCTGATTTTTTGTTATAACCGAGTACGTTATAAGCATGCACCACTGTATAGTGAATGATTTATATGTCGATGTTTCTATGTCCCCACTTTCGGATATGTTGATATGATTTCTCTGGCCCAAAGAATTTTTTCACACCTCAATGTACTTGATTATGTCAATGTTCTCTGCAATTTGCAAAAACAATTCTGCTCATGACATGTTGTAACTTGCTGATTCGCAAATTAATTGACTCTAAGATATATTAACTTATACTGCATTTATAGGTAATGTTTTATCTTGGTTTTCCCCTTTACTCCATATACCATTCCAACCGATTTTCCTACTGTATCCTGATAAGAGACTGGTCACATAGCCTACTCTATCTCAATACAGGTTATTGGAAAATAATAGGTGATTGACACCTGTATACTTCAACATTAAATAACAGTGTAAAGTATTAGTTTAATCATTTTTTACATGAATATAAAAGTTGCAGGGAATTACTTTTTCTGTATGATGATGTAAATTCTATTATTGCGGGTTAAAAAGTATAGAAGATACAGGAATAATAATTTAAAGATTATATTATAGATAAGCAGCGAAGGAGAGAAAGGTGTGAAGCATTTTGGTAAGATTGACTACAAGAAGGACTGGCTTGGAAATCTCAAGTTTGACAAAGGTAAATAATTTAGAATATGGTTAAATAACTCCTATACTTATGGTCAGATAACTCATGGTAGGAAAGTCAAGTGCATAAAAACCTTATCTATCATACGGGTATCTTCTTCACATTGATACAAACCTGTCTGACCATTGATGATGGTTCATATCGTATTTAGTAATTTAAGGTACATAGTTTTATTTTTTGGTCAAAATATGCTTAGTCAACAATCTGAGAAAATAGGTGGTAATTGCCTACATTCAGATGTACTCTACAACACTGCATTGTCACTGCATTATCGCGAATAACTTGAGTTCTGTTGATCATATTGTAACCAAACTTGGTGTACAGTAAGAACATATGGAGAGCTCGCTTGGGATTGCTTTTGGGTTCAGTCCGACAAAGGTCGAGGTCACCGTTACTAAAAATAGAAATTTGGTTTCCGGCGAATAACTTGAGTTCTGTTGATCATATTGACGTGAAACTTGGTGTATAGTAAGAACATGTGGAGAGCTCGCTTGGGATTGCTATTGGGTTCGGTCCGACAAAGGTCAAGGTCACCGTTACTAAAAATAGAAATTTGGTTTCCGGCGAATAACTTGAGTTACATTGATCATATTGACGTGAAACTTGGTGTATAGTAAGAACATGTGGAGAGCATGCTTGGGATTGCTTTTGGGTTCGGTCCGACAAAGGTCAAGGTTACCATACCTAAAAATAGCAATTTGGTTTCCGGCAAATAATTTTAGATTTGTTGGTCATATTGACATCAAACTTGGTGTATAGTAAGAACATGTGGAGAGCTCGCTTGGGATTGCTTTTGGGTTCGTTCCGTTCAAGGTCAGGGTCACTTAAAATTTAAAAATCAGTTTCCACTTAATATCTTCGCTATTCGTGGGTGTATTGACATCAAAGTTATTGTATAGTTGTTGCATATATATATAATATATCTAAGTGTGAGTGTTTGTATGCATGTATCACCTATGGCACCTTTGCAGCATTGATGATCATCATGTATTCATTATACAAATAGAGCCTTGGTTACAAATAATTAGGTTTAAAACCTGGTTTGTGGGCATTGCCCATTTCTTCTTTATCCTGATCTACTTTTAATTAAAGGTAACATTTTTTTCCCTTCTGTAATGGCTAAATGCTAGCTTCAAACCAATTGAATTGCTTTTTATTTCACTAGTACTTTCACATAATTCAAAACGTTGCCAATTTTTTACATCAAAACTAAAAACTAAAAGTAGAAATTATGACGAATCAGAAATGATTTTTTTAATCGTTCGTTTTAAACAGGGAATAACTTTTTAAAATATTCATAGGCGTTATACAGTGTCATACAGTGTCCCAATAAAGTAGTGTATGCTCTAGGATTTCAGTGACAGCTATATGTCTTTGAAGACAGAAATTAAACATAATTATGTTCTTGTAAAATATGTCAATTTCAACCATGTAAAAATATTCATGTCAGTAATCATCAAATATGTAAAAAAGTTCATACATGTACTTTAATTACACAAACATGATGTAAATATTTATTTACATGCAAGTTCTTAACATGGCTTAAAAACATTTAAAGATTTATCAACATTCTTACCTTTGCTTAAAACATGTTATGATTTGTTCAAACATGTGTTCTTAAATAATGAGATTGGTATAAGTATACCACGATAAGTTGAGAGTGACGTCACGCAATGTTACATGGTTTGACCACCTTTATTGATCAAAATAGGTAAATCAAATAACAAGCAAAACTATTTATTGTGATATTGATTTCATAAAACTAACAGTCGTGATAGCTCAGAAGGTAGCGAGTCCGTGCCTTAAAATGCTAATTAAGCTTTTTAGTTTTGCATCCGAGTTCGAGACTATCGGGAGGTTGTTGTTTTTTTCCATTGCAATATTATATATTGGTCATCTACAGTTGTACTTACACAACTTATACTAATTAATGTTCGCTCAAATATCATTAATTAAAAACACTGTATAGCATGTGCATTTATAAGCTATTCAGTAATACCGATATGGTTTCAAATTTTTTGAAGTGCACATGCTCATTGTGCAGTATATGTGCATGTACATTTATCGCTACACACTCACAGTATATGGAACAAAGTTGATATGGCTACTTCGAAAAACGTAAGCGGTTCAAATGAACATTTTAGCAACGACGCTATAACCATCATTAATCACGTTTGATTTAACGAAAAAGCAATTAGACGATAACAAAAAAACAGAAATAAACAGACGGAAACAACAAACAACAAGTACTTGACAAGCACTGAGTAAGGGAATAAAAAACATATTGTCCATAAAAATGGGAGGCTGGAATGCCTCGAACTCACACCGTATCTTTTGGTCGAAGTTACTAGTCAGAAGCGCTACCAATTGAGCTAACGCTTTTGTCTACTTTGAGCGATATTTAATCAAAATGTAATACTAATCCTGAAGATAACAGGCATGATAATGACCGTAAGCTGCTTTACATGTATTGGAAAGAAGGTATGGTCGTGTTTACTATCGAGTTATCTTAACTTAGTTATAACAATTAATTTATATTTTTCAGACAATTTACCGTCAACGATTACAGTACAGTGGGCCTCGTTGGAGTCCGGTAGAACATACACTGATGATGGGATCAAGATATTGTTCTCAGAAACGCCTGATCAGCTCCATCAAAGCATCCATGAACACAAGTAATACTCAGTTACTCAAATTCTGTGACTGTAAAATGAGACATTTTCATGAGGCCAATATTTTGCAAATGGAAGTTGTTTTAGGAGGACAAATGTGCCCAAGTTCCTGCCTTTAGCATGTTAAAACTAACACAACAGCATTTAGTGAGCATTTAGTTTTCGTAAAATAATGATCACACAAAAATAACAGTGTGTTTCTACTTTCAGTTTGTAAATTAGCACAACAGTATTCAGCAAGCATCACTGTTTGCAAAAATAATTATCTCACGTAAATAACGAAAATTAATACCTCTTGAAAACTTCTGATTTTAAGGTATTTTTACAATATTTTATGGAAAAAAAATTATTCAGAAATGTGACTACATGTATATAGCATTATCTGAGGCATGAACATTTTCAGTGGATTCAAGGAAATGTCAGACACCTCCCCTATATGATCCCCACTCTGCAACCTCCAGAGGGCCTAAGCCAGTCCCCTTGACCCCCTCTGTAAAAATCTGACTGATTTTATTTAATTTTTTCCATTTCAATGCCTGTTGTCTATATTTCAGACTATCTGTCAAAGTAATTGATTCGGACAAATCAAAAGAACAATTGTCTAAAGAATCTGACGGTACCCCTTCTGACAAGGTTTGTCTCTGTGCTTTGTTCTCTATATGTAAGGTAAATGGTGTTAAATAAAGGCAGTCAGTATATGAATAAAAACACTATTTTTTGTCAAGCTATTAATATTACCTTATGGATAAAATACAGTATAATGGTTTGGTTGGGCATTGTGTCTTTCAGTCATTGATTTTGCATGATTATTCCTTAATTGATTTATGTTTGATAATTGTTCACTGAGTTATGGCCTTTTGATGTTTTTATACATGTGGAGTTTGTCCACGCTTAATCTCAAATACCATAGGCTGGTTGGATTTCAGCCAAAATTCACAGGATTTATAAGCATCAAGTGTAGTTGTGCATCCTTGGTGTTTCGTTCCGCTCAGATACTTTTTCACTGAGTTATGGCCCTTTGATGTTTTTATACATATACAGTGCATGGTGAAGTTTGTCCGCGCTTCATCTCTAATACGGCTGGTTGGATTTCAACCAAACTTCACAGGATTGATAAGCATCAAGTGTTATTGTGCATCCTTGTCATTTCGTTCTGCTCAGATAATTTATCACTGAGTTATGGCACTTTGATGTTTTTATACATATACAGTGCATAGTGAAGTTTGTCCGCGCTTCATCTCTAATACGGCTGGTTGGATTTCAACCAAACTTCACAGGATTTATAAGCATCAAGTGTTATTGTGCATCCTTGTCATTTCGTTCTGCTCAGATAATTTATCACTGAGTTATGGCACTTTGATGTTTTTATACATATACAGTGCATAGTGAAGTTTGTCCGCGCTTCATCTCTAATACGGCTGGTTGGATTTCAACCAAACTTCACAGGATGGTTAAGTATCAAGTGTTATTGTGCATCCTTGTTGTGTTGTTCTGCTAAGATAATTTATCACTGAGTTATGGCCCTTTGATGTTTTTATACATATACAGTGCATGGTGAAGTTTGTCCGCGCTTCATCTCTAATACGGCTGGTTGGATTTCAACCAAACTTCACAGGATTGATAAGCATCAAGTGTTATTGTGCATCCTTGTCATTTCGTTCTGCTCAGATATTTTATTACTGAGTTATGGCCCTTTGATGTTTTTATACATATACAGTGCATAGTGAAGTTTGTCCGCGCTTCATCTCTAATACGGCTGGTTGGATTTCAACCAAACTTCACAGGATGGTTAAGTATCAAGTGTTATTGTGCATCCTTGTTGTGTTGTTCTGCTAAGATAATTTATCACTGAGTTATGGCCCTTTGATGTTTTTATACATATACAGTGCATGGTGAAGTTTGTCCGCGCTTCATCTCTAATACGGCTGGTTGGATTTCAACCAAACTTCACAGGATTGATAAGCATCAAGTGTTATTGTGCATCCTTGTCATTTCGTTCTGCTCAGATATTTTATTACTGAGTTATGGCCCTTTGATGTTTTTATACATACACACATGGTGAAGTTTGTCCGCGCTTCATCTCTAATACGGCTGGTTGGATTTCAACCCAACTTAACAGGATTGATAAGCATCAAGTGTTATTGTGCATCCTTGTCGTGTTGTTCTGCTAAGATAATGTATCACTGAGTTATGGCCCTTTGATGTTTTTACACATACACAGTGCATGGTGAACTGATCAAAGACTACATTTCTTGTTTGCTCAATATTTTATTCTAACATCCTGTATCAGTACTACAATTACTGACAAACCGCCCTGGGGGAGACATTTGTTTCTATTTCAAAAAATAACCATCTTGTAACATTTAGTCTTAAAACATTTGTGTCTGGTGTGCAGTTAAAAAAAATATATGAAACCTGTAAATTGTCGGTAAGACATAGGTTACAAGTAATAAAACTGTTAAAAGGGAAAGAGAATAAATTATTTAAGACAAGTTTAAAAGGTGTTTTGTAACTTAGCATTTAAAGGAAAAAAACCTTTTGGCATCCCTCACATCTTGTGGCAGATTGTTCCAAAGACAACAACCACTGAAAGCAAAATATTTCTTTCCAAAACCTTTGACTTTAGGAATTGCAAATCTCTTACATTCTGTCATTAAATAATTTGTTCCATCAGGGGTAACATCAGCCTTAATCTGAACCTGGTAGGATATTTGTGGATTTCACTGATGGGAGTAAATTGATCCATTAAACAAGAAGGGGAAAGTTGGGAATTGATTCACTCTACTTTCTACTGGTACCTAGTTTAAACGGGACAAATGTTCTGTGCCAATATGTGAACTAGGATGTAAGTTCAATACAAATCTCACCAGTTTATTATTTTGGACTTACAATGTTTTCATTAAATCTTTTGTTAAACTGTTAAACCAGGCTGATGATGCATAATCAAAGTGGCATTGTATAATAACAATTGTATAATAGATCTAATTTTGGATATTTTATTTCATACTCTAACAACAATTTGACACTAGGGGTCTTATTCACAAATGATTATTTTAAAATAATAGGTGAATATTGTGGGAAAATTTAAAATGGAAGAAATGCCTTAATTTCATAATTTATGATAACCATAAACTTGTTTAAAGATTTAACCTGTAAGAAAAATATTATGATTATTAAAGCCATACGCCATCTAGTTACTGTTACATCTAAATCCTTAAAAGTTGCTATAGATATATATCTTATGAATTTGATCTCGGAATAAGCACTGGTTAATATTGCTGCATGTATAATCAGTATTTTCATATGCTTTTAAGTACGTACCCGTATGTGTTTGGCGTCGAAGTTTTACCAAGTAAAGGTATATACAGTACAGTGCTACGTCTACAGAGCAACACTGGGAGACGCAACATTTGGTGGTTGTTGAGAGGTTATTGTTCTAGAGAAGTTAAACTGATAGTAAATTCACATTACAGACACTGTTGATACTGCTGGTGCCAAAGATGAGGCACATCTGGAGAGATTGCACTGAACATATATGTTACTGACTTTTGGGTTAGTCAGACTAAAGTTCACTTATTCTGTATTGTACATTTTGTTCATACTTTTGTCTCCTGTAAAAAAACTGTAACAGGCTTAAATGATTACAAATTATCTGTTTATGAACTTATTCCTGTATTAACTGTTTCATTAGGGATTAAAAGAACATGCGAGAATAAAGTCCACTGACAAGAAAGCTGTGAGGGAGTTGCGTGGACAAATTGGTGTTAATGAAAGTGTTCTTGAAGAAGTGAAACAGGTAAACAGCTTAAGAACTAGAAACTGCATGTAATAGTTTTAGCTAAGTCCTAATGCAATCTACACATCTACAATGAGTGGTCATCTCAAAATGTATAAATACATGTACATGTATATGACTCTGACCATAAAAAAACTCATGAAAACACCAACGTTACGAACAACAGAAATATTACTCCATACATTACACGTATAAGCCATTGTATGGCTTATCACCCAACGATCTCAATAAATTATGTATTAACTGACAGTCCGATGTTGATATTGTATTGTTTTTAGATATTCTGAACTATGTATGTATACATGTATGCATTTAATTCTATAAAGTAGAGTTTTTTAATGATTCTTGATACATGTTTTATGATTTTTTTAAATTATAAAATCATTTTTTGGTTAAGATGTTGTATATTATTTCTTGATGTTGTTATTTATAATTCTTTCTTGAAGATGTTTGTCTTAGAGACTAAGTCCTGGCCGGATAAGAAACTTCTTGATGGATGCTTACCATACGTTCAGAAATGTGCTGAGATATGTTGGTTGATGGTTCTGCATGATCCTCCATTATACATGAAGATGGATGTTAAGCCTGGAGATACTTTGGATCCAAATCTGTACTCTGTATATTCAGCATCCGGTAATAAGATTGACTTTCTTGTCTGGCCGCCACTGTTTAACGAAAAAGATGGTGGACTTCTATCAAAAGGTACCGCTGAAACGACCAAGGTAGTGAAAATGCCATCGTGTGCCACTGGTAGATTACCGTCTCATAAATAGTATAAATAGTTAAGGAACATCTTGTCTGACACACGGACAAAACTTTCTGTGAAACATATGATGTTATTGTATGCTAATTTAAAATAGCGTAATGTTCTTTTATGTTTGGTTATTTTGTTTCTTGTGGTTGGACTTATGATTTACGTACAAGTGTATATGTTTACTAAATTTCTGGTTGTTATACTGTGAAATACACAATCTGATCGAGTTAATTGCATGTTAATTAAAGTACGTAAAATTGTTTTTGTGTGGTTTGCTTTAATTCGTTTATATTTACATGTTATATACAAAAATGTATATGCATTTAGATTGTGAATTTTAAGTGAAATTCGCGAATTTGAGTTATTAAGTAACATAATAAGTGGTCAACTAGATAAGATTCGTGTTACCACTTACGTCTGTAAGACAAAATTGCATTTATAAATAAGTGGTAACACGAATCTTAAGTGAAATTCGCGAATTTGAATTATTAAGTAACATAATAAGTGGTCAATTAGATAAGATTTGTGTTACCACTTACATGTAGAAGTCAAAAACGCATTTATAAATAACTGGTAACACGAATCTTAAGTGAAATTTGCGAATTTGAGTTACTAAGTAACATAATAAGTGGACAACTAGATAAGATTCGTGTTACCACTTAAATCTAGTGTAATACATCATAAAAAGGTAAGAGTTCTGGGCACTTTCAAGCCTTTTTTTAGTTGTATGATATTTATCTTACCGAAACTTTATCACGAATATTAACTAGATAGCTAGATAATTATCGTAAGAATTAAGTGGTTAACACGAATTAATTCGCGAATGCTATCATGCTTACTGGTGGCAGTAATATGCCACCATACATATTGAAAAGTGTTACTGAGGTGCGCGATCCAGGGCCATCTTGGCCTTCATGTTTCGATTGCCATCTGTTTTCGCTACTGCATGATTTGTTCCAGTATTCCATTGGATTCCTAGCTTGACATTGACATCATAAGTTGTACACGTATATGTATTCCGAAATATTAACAATCGTAAGAATTTTTTCTAAGGCCAAACCCGAGTATATTGTACATAAATTCTTGCGCATAGTCGGATTTCTAAGCAGTTACTTCATTATGGTAGGTTTGGTTAAAATATTGAGTACTGAAAATTCTTAGAAAATGTACTAACATGTAGCCAAGGATTTGATCGAGTACTTGTTTGTTGCATGTCACTACTTTCGATGATAAAGTTTCGTGTTTTGAGTCAAAGATTTACAGACTGACGGCGTAATATGAATAATAATATATTACTGACGTGTATAGCATTGAAACATTTATCTTGTTGAAGCAATGGTCACTTACATGCATTCTTCAAAACCTTCAATGCTTACTGGGTATACAAAACGATTGAAAGAGAGATTAAATTACTGACGTATATAGCATTGAAACAATTATCTTGGTGAAACAATGATCACTTACATGTGCAATTCTTTCACTTGATATAATATTCATGTTAATTTCTGCCCCCTTTCGGCCTATAGTTTTCTTGGCTTGTCTAGTGTCCATTACATATCCCTGGTTGTCATCCTTAATTCTCCTTAGTTGTTCTTTATGGTTGGCTAGGCCATTCCTGTTCCAATGTGTGTTTACTCTTGCACCTCCTCCGTGCATGATGTTTTATGAACTGTTGCTTTCCCGGGGTTCTGTGTGGGGTGGGGATGTATTGTCTTGCAGTCGTGTTTTTGTGTTTTATTTTCTTATTAAACATATTTCTTTTAGTTATAAATTCCATTTCCCTATCAATAATATCTAATATTAGTAAACACATTATCAAGTTGACTTTATTTTAAATTGCACTTTAATTTGACATTTTAAGGTTACTTCTATTCTGATGTTACTATTTTAGTTACGGGGAACAAGGTCTGTATAAGGCTGCTTGTTCCTCCGTGCTCGATTAGTTACTGTAAGTCTGTTGATATGTACGTGATGGTTGGTTTATTTTAATGATTAGTTACTGCCTACTTAGTCAATTTATGTATATATGTTGGAAATCAATGACCATATAGCGATAAGGTGTGAGGTTAGCTAGCTGTTAAATCGATTTAAACCCCCAGTATTTTTTACTGACAGTTCCAAGGCTGTAATTCGCTATATGATTGTTGTTTCTGTTTGTGTTATGTTTTATGTTTCCCTTTCCCCTATGCAATTCTGTCACTTTATACAGTGTTCAGAGTGTTTCCTGCCCAATTTTGGCCTATTGTGGCCAGTTGTCTTGAATTGTCCTGTGAGCTTTTCCATCCATTAATTCTCCCCCTCCCTCTCCTTTTACTGTCCACTTTGATTCTCTTAATTATTCCTTATGGTCTGTTGGTCCGTTCCTTGTGCCTCTGTTCCTTAATATGTGTACAGTTTGACCTCCTTAGGTGCGTTATGTTTTGTGGATTGTTGTTTTTCCTGAGGTCTGCTCGGGGAGGTATTGTCTTGTGTATGTGGCGTTCCCCGTAGTTACGTATTCTCTCTGTTTGTGTATGTGGCGTTCCCTGTAGCAACATAATCTCTATTTTCCTATCTTGACATTTGCAACTAGCTGCCTATCTAAGTATCTTTATGGCCTATGTACTGAGATTTTAGCAATTATATATTTATAATTGAACAGCATGAACAACAAAAAGAGAGCCTACTCAAAGGCCATGCAGGTCTTTTGAAATGGTAATTAGATTTTTGTCATTTTACCCTTAATGGTGTTAATAATTGCCAGCATTCCATTAATATAAATCATTAGTTTCTTGTACATATTTTAAGACAATATTTGTACTTTATCTCTTTGTTATGTCTCCATTGTTGTGTGTTTATATTTTTATATAGTTCTTGAGTGTGAACTATAAGCAGTCTTGCTTATGATGAGTACAAGCCTTGTTTTTATATATCAGTCGGTTGTCTGGATTGTTGTACTTGTTTATGATACCTGCATTATACAATAAAATCTTGGAATATAGTTTAATGGCAGAACCAATAATACCAATTGTTATTGTTTTCATTTTGGCTCGGAAGTTTGCTATAATCTTACTCAGTATGTCCCAACCTCTTAAGTCAGTTAGATTTTCATTAAAATTTAGGTCTTGTCATCTGTTCATCCCATAGTGTTCTCTACTTATCTTTTTACCTCTATGCTAATTCTTTCTTAATTTGTTTCAAATGAATACAAGGAGAAAATTCGCCGTATTTGTATAAATCCCCAGGATGTGAACACTAATCACTGACAAGGAATGATTGAAACACATTTTGATTTAATATATCAGTATTGCATATTTTGTTAGCAGCAATAACTTCTTTTTGCTCACTTCAGCACTATGTGCTGCTGTGATCATCACCCTTTGTCCATTATCATGTATCGGTTCAGTTGCCATATTAATACTCTGTTGATCACAATATTGGCAGGATCTATAAATCCTAGTCCGAACGTTTTCCCTATTAAATCTGGTATGAGTTCGATACTCGGTCATCTGGGCTGAAAAATTAGATTACTAATTCAAATCGTAGGAAAACGTTGACAGTCTTAATTGTGACATGTTCTACCTTATCTACACGAAACTTTGTCAGAATGTTCTTCTTTATAAAGGTAAATTCACAGAATTAGTCAAGCATTCAGGCGAGTGGTACTCTGCCATCATGGCCCTCTTGTATTAACACATTCCAATTGAAGTTCTTGATTTTCTTCGAAAATAACCTCATAGTATAACAATGAAGTAAAAGATTGTAATCAATATGTTTGTTCACATTCGATTTTGTTTAAATATTTCATTATATGTTCCCTCTCTGTATAGGTCTAGTTTGGCATGCACTTAACGAGAATATATATATTTGGGATATTTCATGTGTTATTTGTACTTTCTTTGATTGTCTATGACTTCAAGTTTGTGATCAATGTGTCAATTGATAGCAAATGACCTTTGTAGAGTATTAGGTAAACTGTATTGGTAAATCCCTATATCCTGTATAATGCAGTAACGATGACCGTATCATACTTCAGTGCTAGGCTCTACCATCACACAGGGTTATGGGATCAAACCCAATCAGATTCACCAATTAATTAACAACATTTGTTTGAAAGCTGCTGTCACAGGCAGTCGCATAAGCCATGTGGGCACGCCTATTGGTGAGACAAGTATAAAGTTAAAAACTATCAAAGATATTGTAAAATTCCTTTATCCCAAAGCACTGAAGTAACGACGACCATATTGACGTCATTTGAACTACTTTTATGAGTTGGCTCAGGGCGCACTGGGTTTGGTGGCTGTTACTTCAGTCCTAGGCGCTGCCATCGTAGGTATTCAAACCGCATCAGGTTTACAAATAAGTTTTCAAAATTTATCAGTAACGACCAGGCCTGTTACCCACTAACCTCGCATAAATCATTTCCAGGGTCAATCCCTGAACAGATCTCTCAGACCTAGGCTTGTTACAAACACTGGTTCCACCATTGCAAAAATGAGAAATGCAATATAGAATACTGAAAGTGACTTGCATACATATCCAAATCTCTCTAGTTATGGTACAAATGTAGTATATAAAAGATATATGTTCTGTATGCTCATGATGGTCTGGAGTATATATACTGAGCTATGGACAATATGCTCAATGACTTTGCTGACAATTGCTGACAAATGGTGTCAAGGAAACCGGTCTGTAGTTGGACGGTAGGTGTTTATCTAAGGTTTCACGCATGACCTTTGGTAAAACATTTACATGTGTACATCTAATGAATTCTGAAACAATCTGGTGAGTACAAGTTCATATGCAGTAGGACTCGCAACAGATATGAATAAAAAAGGGGCATGGGGTATTGATTCCTTTCTAACTTGTTGAAATAAGACTATACTATTATAATTACTTAGCTGTAGACACTTGATGGGTGTTCATTAAATATAGAATGTTGAATAAATCAGTATTAGAAATGCACATTTAACAAATTAAAATCCTTTACATCAATCACGGTGGCCAATCACATGAATTCAGAGAAAGGGACACACGCCTAAAATGGCCAAATATATCAGTTGTGGTCGAGTAATAAATCAGAGGGTGAAGGTATCGTAATAAGCACCCGATGTTGAAGGTACATATGTCAATTTACACTCTCTTATCACTGTAAGCAGAGATTCTATCCATCCAAACTAATCCCCCTTGTTGTCCCAATAAATTGTATTTTAAGGTAGGCCAGACCATTTATTGCACCCCCATTTCCCATACAGTTTACCATCCTTAGTGCCCAATGCATCTCCTCAGTGCGTAATGTTTTGTAGATTGTTATTTTCACAGGTTCTGTGTGGTGAGGCATTCTCTAGTGTATGTGGCACTCCCAGGAACACCTTAAATCTATCTTGCAGTCAATTTTAGTCAAAATAACAGTGGTGTTAATATACATGTATTAATGACAAATAAACTATTCATCAACAGTTTAACATTTCATTCGAATTGGATTTTTGTTTCCACCAATGTTTTCAATTTATACATAGATGAAATGCCTGGGATAATGTAAACAAGAATAAAAATGCACATACTTTCCAAATGTTCTTCATACAAGTAGTTTCATTTGATTGTGATATACTTATGATCTAAAGTGCAAGATAAAACAAGAAATATCCTGAAAAATGATGGTTGACGCAATCTGAAGCAGGCAAATTAGTTGCAATCTTAAGGTTAAGATTTGTTGTGCAACATAAAACAAGAGTGCCAAACTGTCACAAAATACGCAGGTCATTAGTCAGAGCTCAGAGTTAAAACAAGACAAATCTTAGGTAATTTCTAAAATCAAAGGGTGGTAACTCCCAGGTGACATGAGGGATATGACTGGTAAATGAACTTGGTTGAGATATTATGCCCACAAACATTTTCACCAAGTTAGGTGAAGATCAGATGAAAACTGTTCGACTCAGAGACCGGACAATTAAGGCTAATTTTGCCAATTTTGGATAATTCAAGTGCCATAATTCCGAAGTACCTGGGGCGATGTGGCTGGTTATCGAACTTGGCCGAGATATTATGCCCACAAACATGTTCACAAAGTTTGGTAAATATCGGATGAAAACTCTTTGACTTAGAGAGCCGAAACCATGTGGATGCCGCCCGCCCGCCGCGGGTGTTCCCATAATACGTCTAAAAATTGATGTGATGTTATGATTGTTGTTAAATTTATCGAAATTCAGTGGGTTAACCAATCCGCGTCAATGTTGCAAAAGCTGTTTGCTTGCAGCGAAGTTGGTTTAGTTGTTAACGTAAGATTTGGTTGGTTTACACAACACTGATATGCAAATAGCAAAGCCATGTTAGTAAGGCTGCGCCAAAAAATGTGCACACTATTAACGTACAAATGCATAGTAAAAAGTCCAATTTCATTGAAACCTCTTCTATGTACATGTACTGGTTACAAACATACAGCAAATGTATGCTAGATGCATTCTTCGGACACCCTTTGAACTGAAACAATTTTACATAAGGAAATATTTATCACAACAATCGGGGTAAATTGTGCAGACATCAAAAAATTAATATAAATTATGAAAATTGCAACAAAAATCATTGGAAATCCAAGATTAAATATACAATGTATAACAACTTGCAAAATAAAAAAGCATAAATGTACAAAAGTACAATGCAACTTCTTCTAGTCTGGATATTTCTTGAATGAACTAGTGTGGAAACCCAGTACCTCAGTCAACATTCATGCACTGATGTATATAAATTTATCACAAAAAATCAAAGTAGGCTTTGTATATGTTATGGGTTTGCAACTCTTTAGCAAACACTTGCAATTCAGTTTTCCCAAACATCATCGTAACTTCCACTTTTATTCTATCATTACTATTAGGCAACATAACAACAACCTCTCCCAGATGTGTAACGCCTTCTTCATCTGTATAGCATACTTCATTTTGCTCCGAAGCAAATACTTTCAGCACCATCTCCCTCTGGCCAGGTTTCAGTGAGATGTGTTTTCCATTGCGAGGTTCGTTTACTTGAATAACTTCTCCCTCCTTTATGTACGTTTTAAACCAATCGCGACAGCGTTCTATTCCACCAACTGTAACTTTATGGTCTTCCATGTGATAGCTGGAGTCAAATGGCGGAGATATGTTGATACCGTACGCATACTGTGCAACCCTAGATTTAATCAGTGGAGCATGACCATAAATGACAGCCCCTTTAAGTACGCTGAGTCCAGCGTCTGCGGGTATCATAACTTTAACACTGGGGAATGCCTTCTTCACTGCATCCTGCATCATTTCAGACTCTGAAAACCCACCTACCATAAGAAATACTTTAGTGCCCTTCATTTCAGGCTTCTGCATTAACTCTTTGATGTGATTCACTAATTTACTGCTGCAAACTTTAAAAAAATCCTTAAAAATGCTGACATCCATTCTCAATTTGTCACTTTCCCACGTGACCTTCCCAGCATATTTAGGACTCTGGTCGATAGCTGATTGAACTGGCTCTTTGAAATCCTTCTTGTAAGCTTTTGCCAGTTTACTAGGAACCTTAAATGTAACTTTATCTGTCATACTGGGAGTAATAGTGCGCTTTTTTACTTCTAACTCCTGTTGTAGGTCAAGATAATCATCCATATGCTCGTTGCGGAACTTTTCAAGTACGGGAGCACCAATAATTCGAATAATCATCTGAAAGAATTCATCATCAACTTTAGTACCTCCCCATGCTCCACCTGTAGCTTTATGTATCTCTGTTAATCTGTTGTCTTCTTCTCTCTTATGTACTGTTATATCAGCTGTACCTCCTGTTAATAACAAGACACAAACAACATTGAAGTGCACAAATAAACTGATGTGCTTGCATTACATGTATTTCCAAACACAACTATCCATACATCATATGCATTGAAACATATTCCACTTTTTCTGTCATTCGGTCATTCATGAGTAAGGGCTGAGGAATTCTTAAGATTAACAACACTGATTGTGATAATCAGAACGTTATCCTTGCACACCTGATCATACATTATGCATTGTAAAAGGGGATAGCTTTCATAAATTAAAATATACACAAGGTAAACATCCCAAAAGAAGCAAGACATTTGTACCTTTCCAGAAATTTACACGAGTCATTATGTGTGTTATGATGCAAACTCAGTAAAGACATATACATGTATACATAACAATAAGAAGGGACCAATGTGGTCAAGTGGTTATGGTTGCTGACTTCAAATGACTTGCTCTTTAATGCTGCAGGTTCGAATCTTGCCTGAATCCTGGTTTTTGATTCAGGCGAAAATAAATATATTGCCGTATTGTATTAGATACCAGTATTATCACATAACAGTTTAAAGGCATCTACTGGAAAGCTTGTTATTAAATAGCAACATAATATAGTGGGTTTACAATCAATTACAAAAAATTGCTAAAAAATCTGAAGAAAAATAAAAAACGTTAAAAACCCCTTACAAAAAGTTCTACAATGACAGAAAACAAACCAAAAAGATACTTAGATAGGCAGCTACTTGCAAATGTCAAATTAGGAAATGATGAAGCTAAGCCACAAAATGTCTTAAACTGTATCTAACACAAACTTGAATGATCGCAATATTATCCATATATTGCAATAAACCACAATATATGTATACAATTTGAGGGTCAATATCCATCCCTTGTTGTAGGAAGTCATCCTGCAGGCTTACAGATGGTTGGTGGTTCTACCCAGGTGATCCAGAGGTCTTCAGCCCTAATAGCTGGTATAGTCACAACATGACCCTAGCTGAACATGTGAATAAAAGCCCCATTGGATACATAATAAAATGATGTAAAGTTAAGAACAATTCTCATACCTCCTAAATCAATCACCATATATTTAACACCAGGTAGACTTAGAACATGCTTTGTTCCATCTGATTTGATTGTTATATCTTTCTGTGAGATTTGAGTGAATATTGAAGCAGCTTCAGGTTCAAGAGCTATGGACAACAACTCACCATCTATACCAGCCTGAAAGATACATGAATTACAGTTAGGTTCATCAACCTTGTTTTGATACCAGCCTGAAAGATACATGAATTACAGGTAGGTTCATCAACCTTGTTTTGATACCAGCCTGAAAGATACATACATTACAGGTAGGTTCATCAACCTTGTTTTGATACCAGCCTGAAAGATACATACATTACAGGTAGGTTCATCAACCTTGTTTTGATACCAGCCTGAAAGATACATACATTACAGGTAGGTTCATCAACCTTGTTTTGATACCAGCCTGAAAGATACATACATTACAGGTAGGTTCATCAACCTTGTTTTGATACCAGCCTGAAAGATACATACATTACAGGTAGGTTCATCAACCTTGTTTTGATACCAGCCTGAAAGATACATACATTACAGGTAGGTTCATCAACCTTTTTCTGCCTTTCATCAGTTATACTGATTATTCTGAGAGTGGAGCATGGACTAAAAGTAATTGCATTAAACAAAAGCGAATTTGAACATTTTATGGAACCTACTTGCCATAACATACCAAACATTGTCTAAGGGTTTTAAGAGTTATTTTCATATAGGGTACAAAAGATGTTAGAAATATTTATTATAAAATCTGCCTGAAACCTTCTAGTTATTATACTTCAATGTATAAGTCAGGTAACTTTGTTTACTAAATACTAGTTATTGCTAAATTCATTCTTGAACTACAAAAATGCCGCCCTCTAACAATATTAAACATTTCCATACCTGACCAGCGGCTTCTCTCATGAATTGTTTGGCGGATTCCGACCATATAGCTGGAACTGTAAGTACCCAATGGATATCCTTATTCTCAAACATTGCTCCAGTTTTACTGCTTTGATCAAGTAAACTTTTCTTCATGTGCTGTATGACAGCTGTAAACACATCTATTGCTGGCATGGGTTTCTTCGTCTCGTCCTCAATTTCAATTTTTCTATGAATCTGGATAAAAGACATTTCTGATAAGGATTTTATATTTATAATTCTGTGAAAGTGATAAATAAAAAAGAGAATTGAAATAGGAACAAAACATGTCTAAACAATGGTTATTGGAAGCAGTATCCATTAAAAAAAGTTGTTTGACTTCAAAAACTTTGTCGTCATTTGTATACAAAACGTCCCCATAAAGTAACACAGCAACGATCGATATTGTCAGTTGTATAAACACAACAATAGTTTGTGCCCATATAAAGAAAGAACCAACAAAGGTTTTATTCCAATATTTAACTAGAACTATCACTGAAGGTGATTAATACCCCCGCTACAGTTATGCTGTGGACAAGAACAAGTAACAAAGGGCAATAACTCTGTAATTAGCTAACATAGAGTTATGGTTCATGTACACTGCACTTCCTTCTATTTGTGCTCTACCATTGTATGAAGTTTTATTAAATTCCATTTACTAGTTTTCAAGTTATGCTCTGGAATAGGAAAATTGCAACTGACCACCCGCCCGACCGACCACAGGGTGACTCCTATATACCCCCCTTCAAACTTCGTTTGGCGGGAGTATAATGATCTGTACAGTTTTGGAGATAATTTCTTCAGAGTATTTGTTCTTAAATTGTACTCACTCAAATAAAGTGTACTAAAATTATGGTTAACAAGAATTATGCTGATTTTCTTGAGATACCAGTCTATTATCTTGAAGGTAAAGTTCAATGATGAGAAATGAACTAGGTAAAGTCCAATGATGAGAAATGAACTAGGTAAATTCCAATGAAGAGAATTGAACATGGTAAATTCCAATGATGAGAAATGAACATGGTAAATTCCAATGATGAGAAATGAACTAGGTAAAGTTCAATGATGAGAAATGAACTAGGTAAATTCCAATGATGAGAAATGAACTAGGTAAAGTCCAATGATGAGAAATGAACTAGGTAAAGTCCAATGATGAGAAATGAACTAGGTAAATTCCAATGAAGAGAATTGAACATGGTAAATTCCAATGATGAGAAATGAACATGGTAAATTCCAATGATGAGAAATGAACTAGGTAAATTCCAATGAAGAGAATTGAACATGGTAAATTCCAATGATGAGAAATGAACATGGTAAATTCCAATGAAGAATATTGAACTAAGTAAATTCCAATTGAGAGAAATGAACTAGGTAAATTCCAATGAAGAATATTGAACTAAGTAAATTCCAATTGAGAGAAATGAACTAGGTAAATTCCAATGAAGAATATTTAACTAAGTAAATTCCAATGAAGAGAAATGAACTAGGTAAATTCCAATGGAGAGAAATGAACATGGTAAATTCCAATGAAGAATATTGAACTAAGTAAATTCCGATGAAAAGAACCGAATAAGGTAAATGAAGGGAATTGAACTATGTAAATTCCAATTTTTAAATAGGTTTGGAAAATACATTTCTGTATCAAAGCCAGAGAGATTGCAGTGAAATAGCTATACACATAACCATCACAGGGAGGCAATCAGGTAAATACTTCATTAATTTAAGGTAAAGAATAAGGTTAATCCCCATCAAAGGCAGATTATACTAGGTTAGTTTACATCAACTTGTTGACATCACTATTTCTACCATGAACATGGTATTTTGGAGGAAAAGACAAAAAATAGTTGAGGTAAGTACTTTTTTGTTATGTAGCATCATCTTGAATCTTCGGAAAAAGTACCAAGTTTGGTGTATATTTTTGTTATCCTCATCTGAAGCAAGGGACGCGTATTTCTGCTCCGCTACATATCCGAAACTGTGGAACTTTTTCTGCTCATCGAACAGCACTGAAGTAGGAGCTTTCGCCGATATTAATTTTGAAGCTCCAGCGACCCAGCTCTGATTCAAAGATATTTTGGTAGCCTCTGACAGATATTGTTCCTTTGTAGAAAATGCATATCCACTGTAAGTCGTACCAAAGTCCATGGCAGCAACCAGCATCATTCCATCTTTCTTACTGAGCACTTCCGGTTCCTTAGTCGGATTCTGACCTTCATTTGACTCCATTGCTTTTGAGGTATGCAGATGATCTGTTAAATTTAAAAAAAAGTTTAACTTCCTGGTTTATTTTTCATTAATTGTGTATAGTGCTGTTAGATTGACCGCGAACAGGTGTATGAACTTTCAGGACCGGTCCATGTCAATTTAGGTAAGGAAATGCTCTTGTGCGTAAAGCTATAACTGCTGTTTGGTTTACTTTTCTATCAAAATACAACCATTGCTTTTTCTTCGTCAAGCTAACGGACAAACACGAACATTTTAATACACCTATTTTGACATGTAATGGTCCGGGTAATATAGTCATGCGTTCGCGGTTAATAAAACTGCACTATAAGAAGTTAACAAGTTACCGGTATATTAATCAGTCTCGCTGACTCCTTCCTGGGTTACTAATCAGTATGCCCACCATATTCAGGAATTGTAAAACTCAATGGTTCTAACTTGCTTCAGGCATGATTAAATTGCAGGTAAGTACCTTGTGTTATATCGCAATATAACTCACTAATCAATGTTACCCTGGGAGAGGGGGTGTGGGTATATATGTATAGGTCATATTGACATCAAACTATTCCGGACAGGTGAGAATTTGAAATGCCAAAGATTCTGGTTCCAGGAAATAGACTTCGACCCAATTTTTAATGTCAGATTCCAAAAGTGGGGAATTAGTATTTCCTACTGTGGGGATTCGGACAAAATGCTTGACTCTTGGAAATTAGAGCCCAAAAAAGACAAATTGTCTACCGGTAATTTCCCTAGGTCAACCCACCTCTCTGGGGCATAATATTGGTAGGTGCATTAATGAAATGCAATAATTGTATAAGTCTGTAAGTGAAACTGGTTGGGTTGAAAAGCTCACTAGAGATTATGTTATACTTTTTATTGTACCGACCACAGGGCCAATTACATAGTGTGTTCATATAGGCCATTTTACACTAAAATTGCTTGACACTGACCCCTGTGGTACCGACTGTGAATAAATATGGTTTACTTGAATCAAGATCTAATGATACCTCAAAAGGAAAATATTATTTGAGTAACATGTACATGCAGATCTATATCATGAAATAATAGGCCAAGCACTAGTCAGTATTATAAGTACTATAAATACAGATCAGTTAATACATTTCCTACGCTACATTTTTGTTTGATAACGATATTGGCTTCAAAGTAAGTAAGCAACCCACCCACTCGTGTAATAACCGAAATCGAAAGTAGATCCTATCATAAACCTGATTTACATAAAAAGAGCTTAAAAATATATCACCTTTGAGTTTATAATTCAATTAACATCATTAGGCATCTATCTCGGTTCCATAACCTGGATCCCAGTCCTTACTTGGGTACATTAAGAAAGGTTTCAAGATCCCAAACTTCGGTATCAATCATATTTGCCAAATAAGTCCAACGAGGGTTGTTCAAAATTTTCTTCTTCCACTAAAACGGTAGATTTTATTTTATATTGCGCGGTAAAACAGCTGGTGATTTAAAATAAACTATGTTCACGTCGCTTTATACAACTACTGAATACACGCCCTGACCTCTGCATTAAAGAAGGTGGTGTCACAGTGGCCGGAAGTAGGCATAAGTCCCGATTCTCCGATTGTTCGTAGCTCGAGAACGATCGTTCATTTAAATAAAATATTGATGGATGAAGGAATTTGGTAGAATATGTTAGCACCTCTGATCGTGATGGGCTACGGAGTTCTCTGACACCATAACAATTCCGTTCCTGATTCTAAATAGCATGGTGATTCTGACCATATTGCCATGGTAGCGACGGTGTACATGTAAGTAGACGTAATGAGTCTCGGTCGAGGTCTTCTATCATTTGTGTTACACATCCAGCCAGACGTGCAGTCGGTGAACCTGCAGAAGACTATTCTAGCAGCTTTCCTCTGGACGTGTTCAATGGTGTTAGCGGCTGGGCCTGTATAGCTGTATAACATACTCTACAAGCATACGAGCTTCTTACAGCAGTTGTGTATGTAGGCGGCCGCTTAAATAATGGACCTCGGGGTAAAGGCAACAGGTTTCTCCTTGCCAATCCTAGACTTTCATTGCCCTATGCTGCAGTATGAAACGCCAAATCTACGTTAACTTAAATATTTGAAGAGCTCTTCAATTATTTTGAGAGTTCTCCAATTCAATAAATTGAAGAAAGCTCCTATTGAATTAATGATAGCATAATTGAATTAGAGCTCTCCCCATTTGGAGAGCTCTACAATCAGTCAATTGAAGATATATCTCCAAAGCAACTCAATTGAAGAGTTATTGATTCCTGTATTACCTGTTTATTTGTATGTAGACTTATTTCGTTTTCATCCCATTTATAGTGCGCTGATATAATAACCTTGTATGGTTTGTTGATCTGTCATCACAGACAAGTCACGTGTTGAATCGTGAATTAGAGCTATCTCCATTTGGAGATCTTTACAATCAGTCAATTGAAGATATTTCCAAATCAACTCAATTGAAGAGTTCTTCAATTGAATTAGAGCTATCTCCAAATAAATTAGAGACCTCTCCAATTCACCTTCTCCAGTGCCATTGATTCACTCTGAACATTGAATTAACTGATGAATACATTTAATTTCGTTCTGTGAATGAAGCAGTTATTCTACAATGGGGCCACTCTTGATTTCTATATTACCTGTATATTTGCATGCAGACGTAAATGTATTTCGTTTTCATCCTACAATGCACTGATATTATAACCTTGGATGGTTTGTTGTCATCACAGACATTTAGTGGTAATATAACGATTCGCCACATAACGATTCGCCACAGTTGAATAACGATTCGCCACAGTTGTATAACGATTCGCCACAGTTTAATAACGATTGGCCACAGTTGAATAACGATTCGCCACAGTTGTATAACGATTCGCCACAGTTTAATAACGATTCGCCACAGTTGAATAACGATTCGCCAAAGTTGAATAACGATTCGCCACAATTGAATAACGATTCGCCAAAGTTGAATAACGATTCGCCACAGTTGAATAACGATTCGCCACAGTTGAATAACGATTCGCCACAGTTGAATAACGATTCGCCACAGTTTAATAACGATTCACCACAGTTGTATAACGATTCGCCAAAGTTGAATAACGATTCGCCACAGTTGAATAACGATTCGCCACAGTTGAATAACGATTCACCACAGTTGTATAACGATTCACCACAGTTGTATAACGATTCACCACAGTTGAATAACGATTCGCCACAGTTGAATAACGATTCGTCACAGTTGAATAACGATTCGTCACAGTTGAATAACGATTCGCCACAGTTGAATAACGATTCGCCACAGTTGAATAACGATTCGCCACAGTTGTATAACGATTCGCCACAGGTGTGATAAATGAAATTTGGATGACAAAGGGTGCAAAATGTATTTATAGAAGAAACTTCTAAACGACTTTGTTACGGAAAATGATGTTTCTCTACAAGAAAACCGAGACTTGGTGTGCTTTTAAATAACGAATATTATTTCATTATGGTGTACATAGTATAATACAAACACCTGAAAACTTCTAAATTGAGAAAGAACACGCAATATATTTTATTACATTTAATATAAAACATAATTTTATATGATACATAACAAAATATTTGAGTAGTACAAAACAAAGCTTGAAACAAAGATGCTATCGAAAAAAAGACATAAAATATGGACACCAACTTGAATCACTGCAGCACATACAACGTACATTTTAGAAACGAAAGTTACAAAAACACGAACAAACAAAACTAGCACATGACAAGAATAGAGACACAAATCTAGAAAATGTCATTATACAAAAGACATTAAATATGGACGTCAATTATAACCACTAGTTTTGCCTGGAGAGTCACTTCTTTCGCTTCCACATAGAAGGGCAGATCTGGGACCAATAGATACATCATTTTGGAAAAATTATTGATTTATCGCATCCGTTGCCTATCCCTGTATATATTGGTCCCAGATCAGATTCACTTTCCTAGCATGTCGGTTGAGTTTGTTATGCCCACCTTCACAGTCATTGTTAGTCCGCACTGATAGTCAGTATTATTATCATTTACAGGCGCAATAATTTTATTTGTGTGAACTAGATCATTTATCTACTTTAAAAAAGCGTATTTTATTAAAATGTATAGTTATACATGTAGTGTCTTAGTACCTTAGTGGTGCAAGATTCGTAAAGGGAAATTATTCATACAGAGACAGCGTCACATCTATGCTCCATAACCTAGAATGGCAACCACTGCAAGAACGCCGAAAAACAAAAAGACTTTCCTCCTTCCATAAGATAGTTAACAACACCTCTCCAGTAAAACTCCCAGATTACGTCCTACCGTCACACAGATATTCAACTAGAACTCACTCCAAAGCTTACATTGAAATCAGAGCAAACTACGAGAACTACAAAAACAGCTTCCTCCCACGCACCATCAGGGATTGGAATGCCCTTCCACCAGACCTGCCTGAAATTACAACTGTGGACGACTTCACGCTTCGTCTACAGTCTCATTACACAGCCTAAGCACACTGTGGGTTTTTATTTGTTTTTAACTTTACTGTATATACCCATTGGGGTTTTAACCATTTGATGGCGTTACTTGCCCGCGATGCATCAGCCCTGGGCAGTATCAACATAGAAGTAGAACCTGCTTTACATATAGTGTCTTAGTCTGATCCGCCCTAGATTCAGATTGTATATATACGTTTATTTATCGTCGCCGCTGGTTTCCCATATGGGCGACATCTCCGGAAGAATGTTAGTAATTATTTTTTTGGAGGATAGTGCATGATATAGAATATGCCTCAGTTCCAGAAACACCCCTGGTTCTTTTACGTACCCGATGTAAAGCGTCGTACACGGGACCTCGGTTAAGATATTTAGTGATGCCTTTGAACCGATATGTTGAATAACTTTCGGAACAATCCTCGCTTTACATGATTACTTCCCTTAGTAACAAGGATTCTCCGTGAACTTCCTGCGGGGGGACGATAATACAATCGACATTTGTTTGCCACAGAAAAATCGTTCGTGAGTCTTACGTATGTAATGAAGTAAAGTGATTTAATTAGCACATTGCTGTGCGTTTCTGTCTGTTGTCAACTGCGTAGCGTGTGTTAAAATAATGTTTTCACGGGTCTACTTTCGGTTTCGAATTTGGTACTTCGGAAGTAAATCCGAATAATATCGCGGCAAGTTGACACCCAAAAAGTATCATTGAAGTTTGAAATATCGATGTTTTTCACTGCATACATTTCCTTGTCGCTGAACATGGTCAATAAGTGTCTTGTCACTTTTATCTAGCAATGAATGCAGGTCTCCATAGTGGTAACTGTATGTGTATTACTAGTAAGGAAGTACAGTACCGGGGACATATTAACCATGTTCATGGAAGTACATAGTACATTGTATGTAGCTATATAAAATTTTGCTTTCTATAATTAGGTTTCAGTTATGTCTTCAAGTGGACGAGGAAAAAGTGGATCAATTAGTCCAAGTGGTTCAAGCGGACGAGGAAAAGGTCCATCTCCTACTCCAGGTGGTTCAAGCGGACGAGGAAAAGGTCCATCTCCTACTCCAGGTCAACAGAATCGAGCTGGAAAAGAAAAGGGGAAAATTCCCACAACAGCATCCAAAATCGAAAGTACCTCAGGAAACTCAAAGAAGAATGACACAAAAGCAGATGATCTATCCATTGAAGAAAAACAAGTACTTCTCAGCCTGCCATCAAATGTTCAGAAGATGCTCAATGAGGTTGCTGCTTTACTGTGTCTGTCCAATTAGTACCTAATTAAGACAATATAACATATATATTTATGAGCTGAATCATGACAAAACCAGTATTAGTGACCAAAATATCCATTTTCAGGTTTTTACATTTTCTAAGAGTTATATGTTTCAATTTTCATTTAATACCAAAAGTATTAAAATAGAATGTCATCTTTTTATAACAATTCCAATATTAAGAACAAGATGCAAAAGAAAGTTACAAAATGGTGTTGTCGCGTCAGAAAGTACACAATTCTTTAAAAAAAATCTTCTGCTCTTCAAATGGAAAACACAAATTATACAATACTTACATAAATATTTCCTTGTTCTTTTAATTCTGTCAATCACTGTTAAGACTCCATGACATTTTTGGACAATGCCTTTGTTTGTGATGTCAAAACTTTGATTAGGAAATACTCAACATCATGGCGCAGCACATATACATATAATATATACAATTATCTCTGCTAGAAAATGTAAAAACCTGAAAATGGAATTCTACTTTCTGTTTTTCTTTAGCATAAAACTTCTTTGTAAATGAAATGTAGTCCAACAATTCACTATGTTTACTATTATTACATTGCTATACATATGGAAATCTTGTTTTCCGCACTTTAAGATGATAGCTTGTCATTTAAAAATGTCCAACAAGTGTTTTCCTGGCAGCAGTATAAAACAATGCAGTAGTTAATGAGACTGATGCACCCATCAATATTTTGCTCTGGGGGGGGGGGGGGGGAGGGAGGGGGGGGAGCGACAGGCTGACCCAGAGGAATGAGATAATTTGTATTTATTGGGGTCTAATTCCATGCCCTGTCTAAATCCTCACAGTGGGAGATGTCAAATTCCCCATATCCGGAATCTATTCAAAATCTGACCCAAGTCTTATTTCCCAGGACCTAGAATCATTTGGCGTGGCAAATTCCCACCTGTGTGGAATCGTCTTCTATCTATAGTCGGTGTCCAGTGTATCCCCATTGCGTCCCATAGGCAAAACACTGATAAGTGCATGAATGGCAATTCTCGTTTAGTTGTAATTTTAAGTTCGTAGAAAGCATTTAAAGTTTTTCAACAAAGTAAGGAACATTTTTGTGATCAGGTGACCCTTTACCAACATAGCTTAGATCTTTTACAAAGCATTTAAATCCCCTGATGTTGTAGCCTAGAAAGGGTAAGCTTAGCTGAGATATGTTATATTGGATCATGCATGTATATATAATTATGCTTATATTTTCCTAAAACAGTTATAAACAAATTGTGAGGTGGTCAGCTAATGAAAACAGGTTTGGCAAGTATTGACCAGTAGACATAGTGTACACAATAATGGTATGCTGAACTAATTTTTTAATCTACAATACATGATTTACTGTGACATTTATGTTTGTTTCAGTGTGACCCTGGAACAACCATTAAACAAAATGCCGCAACATTTATTATAAAATCCATGAAAGCTCACGAGTTTGAATTTGAAGGAGAGGTTATTGAAAAGATTGTGAAAATTGCAAGTCCAGAGATTCTCGAAGAACATAGAAAAGTAGGTGGAACTTGAATTCTCTAACTCTTTTGTGTAATTAATATTCTGCGATTTTATTCTTTATGGGGGTTAATGCTGTGACAATGAATCTCCCTCCAGTGTAGTTCTCGGCACTATCCACGTTTTCACCTGTAATGTCATTTACCAACTCTATTTGATTGAATATTTCTCTCCCAAATGATTTGCATGAAACAGTTATCTCTATGTTAGGAAACTACTTGTATCTTGTTTCGATTTCTGAAATTATGTTGCAATTTGTAATTTATTAGTTCACTTGTCCATAAAGTGCTCATGGTGAGCTATTGTGTTCACCATACATCTAATGTATGTCTTTGCAGTTGTCAAGAATTGGCTTTTTAACACTCTAGAGGTCACAGTTTAGTCTTAACCTTTTGAGAATGCTAGGTCATGTGCTCAGCATTAATGACTAAGAGTCGCATTTAAATCTATAAGAAAGTGTTTGAAAAGGATAACTAGCAGTCAGTAAGCATTGTAATGAAACGTTGGCCAAACTGCCATCCTTTGCAGGTGAGCAATTCAGGACCATCTAGGCCCTCCTGTTCTTTATGTACTGATATACAGGCTGTATTATTTGTGTGTTTTATTTTGAATTCAATGTTATATGTTTCAGGACTTTAAAGTTTTTATGTCCAAGGATGGTAAAAAAGTCAATATAGCTGATTTGTTTGGCAGGTATGATCTAGCTATTGGCACTTGTTTAGTAAAACTGTCAATTGTTAACCTTCTTTCTCCTAAAATGTGTCATATTCATTTTAATGTGTGGGAAACATAATGTTTCCTCTCCCTTGGATTTTAGAAATATTTCTTGTATCCATATTTATCAATACTTCTCACTATGATTTTTAAAGATGTATCTGGCTCATCTGAACCTCCATTTCTTTAATGGGCATCATCCAGTATTGTTGTTACATAGTCTAAAACATCATTAATAAGAACCATTGCCATGTATAACTGTTTAAAGCATTTAATCATTTGATAACATACAAAACTAGTAAAAAACACCTGCTAATTGTATGATAATACAAAAATACAAATACAGAGAAATGCATTATAAATGTATTCTGCGATAATGCATATTTATTGAAGTTTTAACAAGATAAAGTATTTTGTTCATGTTTGTTTTGGTAAACACATGAACAAAAGAATGAGCATAAGACATCTTTAAGATATTATTTTTCTCTAACACAGAAAGAAGACTGTGATTGAGGTGAAAGGAGATAAACCATCAAACAGTCTGGATAAACCAAAGGAGGAGACTGAAATAGAAAAGAAACGTAGCAAATCACCAATTAAGTCAGATATATCGAAGACAGAAGGCAAGGAACAGAAGCATGAAAATGAAAAGTAAGAATAAAATCTGTTGTAAGACTTAAAGTTATATAATGTTAATTTTTTGTTCATTTATTTACCTTATTAAACAAACATGAAAACTATATTTCATATAGTTAAAACATCTATAAACGTGCATTAACAAAGAATGAACTAATAATCCGTATTTGTTGAAGAAAGATGTTTGTACATCATAAATTAAAAAAGAAATCCATTTTTTTTAACAATCGGGCTTGTTTACAAGTTTTGTCTGTTAGTAATATGGTTAAAAAAGATATTTTCAATCGGTTATACTCGTACACTGCAATGGTTCTTATTAGAGATGTTTTAGCCATTGTAACAATAATACTGGATGAAGCCAATTGAAACATTATATGTTTAGATGAGCCAGATACATCTTTAATTTAAGATCCCAATTGTTGCCAATTGACAGCTATACATTCATACAACTAGCATTATGAGACTAGTGAAGTTAATTAAAAAATATTCAACTTAATTTTATAATAATTCAGCTAGTACTTCCTCTTTGGTGCAGATTTTTTGCAGGACTGTTTTGTTGATTTTGTAAGGTACCTACAAACCCTGATAAAACGATCAATAATATCTATGACTTGTTGGTTTTTACTTTTTGTGATGGTTACAGGATAAGTACTTATTATATTACTGTAAATTTTGTCTGATTTGTGTAAATATTTTGTAAAGTTGATACTGCTGACTGCTGTACAATGTGCGAAAAGCCATCGTTTTGTTGACGTTTGATTTTATTTGTTGATGGTTATGTCTGAGCATAGTGAAATATATTGTTATACATGTATAATGAAATCTCTTGCCAGTTTTTATTCTCCAACTGTTTGATTATGCAAGGCAACTAGAACGACAAGTGTCTGACATGGAGAAGAAGATTAAAGCCAGAGGAATTGAACTGGAAGAAAAAGATAAAGAACTGAAAGAAAAAGATAAAAAAATAGAGGATAAAGATAAAAAAATAGGAGAAAAAGAAACAGAATTGCTGAAAAAAGACGAAGAACTTGGAGTATTGCTGAAGAAATATGAAGACTCAGAGGCTGAAGTGAAGGATGTCTGTAAACGGTGATAACTTTGTGTTTTGTTTTCATTTGACAATTTATTAATCAGTTTTCCTATTAAAATCTGCTACAAATTACTTTTTCTTGGAAAGACTTAAATAATTGTAATCAAAGTACTCAAATTCCTATTGGAAGGTGATAACTGACAGATGTCAACCTCTTTTCAAATCAACAGTAATTGAAACAAGTTAATTTCAACATAAATTGATGTATTAATGAAAAAAACATCAAGATCGACTAATCAGTAATAAGCACAAAATGTTGTATAACATTGTATCTGTTTAAATTTTGTTACATTGTTAATTATCAATTAAGGGCGCTGAAATCTCAGAACATTTACTTACATTCAGACCATTCTGGATTCAGATACGCTTTAGCTTTCAAAATTCACTTTTCTTGGGACAACTAGAATGGGAAAATGTTCTTGCCCAAATCACAAAATGTACGACTCAGACATTTTATTTCTGCACCCCTGTGTATTACACTGATTAACAGTTTCAAAAACTCTACATTCTCAGTAGATTTGCTGGAATGCTTGCCACAAAATTTTAAGCCAGGCGAAATGTTCTCTGATTATTTTGTGACAGTATTCTGGCAAACCTACAGAGATCTATGTGTCGATATGGACATCGATGCAACCGGTTTTTGGATGACCAGGTTTTAGGTTATTAAAGCTATTTCTAACAAACAAAAACTGCCAAAATACGTACTGTTATGTGATTGACCACCAGCTTTTTGCGCCGCTGAGTAAACATAAAAGATACATGTTCATCCAACCTGATATTTGTACCATTTTGAATTGTTTTTTTATGTAATTTATCTTGATATGGTTTATTATGGTTTTAACTTTTAAAGATAAATATTATATTGACATAACTCTTTCTTGATTGTTATAAAGAGCTTATTTTTATGTGGACAAAGTCACTATAGTATAATTCCTTGATTTCATTGTGATGCTTGCTTTCTATTTTTCATTTTAAGTGTTCTATAATTTTAAAATAATGTCTTTACTTCATTGTATTTATTGTAGATTCGATGAGCAGACTGAGCAGATTAAAAAGCTGGAGAACGATGTTGCTGAAAAACAGGCTACGTTAGGTACAATGGAAGAGAACCTTAATAAGGCATACAGTGAGAATAAAGATCTTGAGGAAAAAAGAATGGATTTGCAAAGGCAATATCAAGATTCTCAATCGAACCTTGAAAAGGCAAACATGGAGAATAAAAATCTTGATGATGAATTAA
Organism: Mactromeris polynyma; assembly: GCA_032209605.1. Lineage (NCBI taxonomy): Eukaryota > Metazoa > Mollusca > Bivalvia > Venerida > Mactridae > Mactromeris > Mactromeris polynyma. The sequence continues at coordinate 10,625,732 of JASFXZ010000006.1, read as the reverse complement.
TGGCTTTAAAAATGCAATACAGAGAATCTGAAAATGCTTTAAAGAAGGCAAACAGAACTGCAGATCTTTTGAAGGAACACTATGAAGATACCATACGACGTAAAGACAATCAATTTAAAGAACTTTTGGCTGATAGAGATGATCTTAGACATAGGTAACTTAGATTTATTTTCTTTGTAGTTCACCTGATACAAGGGCTCAGAGAACTTTGTACATGTACTCGCATTTGGGGGTGGCTCCTTTTATTTGTTGTTCAAAAGTTCTTCTCGCAGATATCAATACTCATTTTTGAATTCACAAATTGTTTCTTGTGCCCGGCAGATTCAACTCTTTTATTTGAAATAATATTTTAAAAATTGTTTTCGCTGAAACTGGTGGTCAAGATTTCAAAGCGGTGCAAATGAATAGTAAGTCAATCATTTTTACTTAATTATTGAATCAACAACTTTAAGATGCTTTAAGAATATTGACTTTGCAAATAATTTGAAAATACATTTTTTTCTGAATCCAGGGGTAAAAGTTTGAAATGATATGCGATTGTGATCAATGATTATCTGTGAAACAAAATTACTTGAATAAAGTTGTCTTGTTGATAAATATGGCAGCTGGGGTGTGGCTATTTTCACCATGTAACTGTACTGAATTTTTTAAAATTGCCTTCTTTAAAACTGGTGGTCAAAATTCAACATAATGTGGTTAAAATTGCCATCATTCGGTGGACTATGTCAATATGAAACTGTATATTGAGTATATAGAAGTCATATTTTGTACCTGATCTACATGAAACTTTTCAAGATGTTTGTCTCAATGAAGGAAAGTGCAAGAATGAAAATGAGTCAGTCATCTTGGGTCGAAAACTAGGGCACATAGTCAATTCATTGATGAATTTTGTTTATACTCGAGAGGTCACATGGTGTACCTGGTCTACATGAAACTTGGCCAATATGTATCAATAAAATGTAGGTCATTTTGGGTCAGAAACTAAGTCACATAGTCAATTCATTGAAAAGCCTTGATACCGCTTTAGAGGTCACATTTTTTTCTGATCTACATGGAACTTGGTCAAGATGTTTGTCTTAATGAAATGTAGGTGAAGAATGAAAATGGGTTATTTTGGGTTAAAAACTAGGTTACATAGTCAATTCATAGAAAAACAGTGATAATACTGTAGAGATCTTATTTTTTATCTGATCTGCATGAAACTTGCTCTGAATGTTTGTTTGAATGAAATATAAGTCATGTTTGTAACTGTGACAAGAACCAGGTCACTCCAGTTCAATTACAGGAAAACCTTGTTAACTCCCAGAGGTCACATTTTTTACCTTCTCTGTATGAAACTTGGTCAAAGTGTTTGTCTGATTAAGATTGAGGTCAACTTTGAAACTGGGGCATCTGGGTCCAGAACTAGGTCACTTTAAAATCATAGAAATAAAGTGTTTAAAACACTCTAGAAGTCATGTGTTGTTTCAGTTAAGTTGACTACAGTATTTGCTTTTGATTTTGAAATATATTCTTCTGCTCTATCAGATATCTTACAACACTTCAACAGCACCCACATTCCGTGAGCAACTTTGTGTCTATAATCAATGTACATGTAATAATAAAATGTCAGATAAAATATATAATGATCAAGTAATAGCAGAATAATCAGCCTGAATAGAGTCCAAGTTACATTACCGTATTTGACAGTGTTATCAAATTACCAGCCACATTTCATGAAAATATATGAAATGTGCAAACTATCTGCACTGAGGTGAGCGATACAGGGCCATCATTGCCCTCTTGTTTTTCTATGTGGGCAACTCCTATTTCATATATTTGTCTGCCATTCTATCGTTCCATCTTTTTTTTTGTTTAGATTCAGTAAATTAGCTGGCGACAAGTTGACTGACCAGAATCCGGATATTGCTGACCTTAGTGATCCAAATAGAGCCATGAAACTATCAGAGAAGTTTGGTGGACTGTATGATGATCAATGGACTGATGCTTTTGAATGGCTGAAAGGAGGAAAACGGAAAATGCCAGTCAAGGATGCAATTTCATTGCTACTGGATATTTTACGGGTAGAGTGTTATACTGTTTTTATGACTATTTTAAGTATTCTTATGGTAAATCATTGTGTATCTGATACAAGAACTTGTCATAAGATGCATGTCACATGATGTCATATACAGTAAAACCTGACTTAAAGACCACCTCAATAATAAGACCACCTTGAAATTAAGGACACAATTTTCAAGTCTATTTTCCGTTTTTTGCTCTTTATTCAACCTCAATATTTAGACCACCTCAATAATTAGACCAGGTACCAAGGATGGTCGTTTTATTGAGGTTTTACTGTACTGTATACTTACTGTCATGGAAATGGTTCAACTGTGCTACATTGTGTTCTGGAAATCAGCATCAGTAACTTAATTTCTAAATAGACAATAAATATGACATTAGGATCGACTAATGGATCACATGCAGGATTTGTAAGTGAGGAAGCTATCCAACTGTAAGATGGTCGGTGGTTCTATCTATCATTTTCAGAAAAAATGTTTTCCCAAAACTTGTGAGTTCCATTCCTGTATTATTCTGTTTTTTTAATTTTGCATACATATTTTTCAGAAATGTGAGGAGTTTTGCAAAAAGCTAAAGGAAACACAGATGGACAGTTTAAGAAATGTGTTACTTCATCCCGTACAAGATGTGACCTCATTTGGATCTGATCCTCGGAAACATGTTGGAGTATGTGCAATACATTGCTTGTTTTCATCTTTAAAAGTGGCATACATACATGTGAAGTCTCCCGATTTCTGTGGGAGACTCCCGGTTTTGACAGCCAACTCACGCTCTCCCAGCCAGGTCCCGCGATCACTCGATTTTCAAAGTAAACATCGTGAATTTTTATTATGGGGTATTTTTAGTTCATTCCCGACTGGTTCGCTGAAATTACTTGTCAAACTTGTAAAATCGGGATACCAGTCCGAAAATCACGTTTTTGGGGTTACATAGACGCTCTAAACCATGGAATCAAGTGCTTGGTGACACGGATCAAAATACGACACGCGACCCTCAATTGTCATGTTGTTTATTCAAGTTTCACACGTTTATATTGTATTTAGTTATGAAAATTATTAATTGGCGACTCTATTAAACGGATGACCCCAAGATTAAGAGTTAATTCGCAGAATATTGCTATTAACAGCTTATGATAAGGATGAAGACATGATATTTACAAAATTTCAGCCACATAAACTCCCATTTTGAGTCTCAATCTCCCGCTTTTCGAGGTGCAATCTCCCAATTTGCCTTCAGAAAAGGTTCACATGTATGGGCAGAACATTTGTCATATAATAACTACTTCTACAGTTTTTGGAGGATTTTCATGAAACTTCAAATAACTATTCTACATGATATGTTGTAGTGCCGGATATGATTTTTTTCTGATCACATTCAAGATAGCCAACTGGCGGCCATCTTGGATTGTTTGACAAAGCAGTATTGCAGGTGTATTAATCACCTCCTGTGATAGCTCTAGTTTTCTCATTGATAGTTAAGTACATTCAATTATCAGACAAGCTTAAGTGTAATCTGTTTTCACACAGAGTTGGGGGGCCAAACATGAGAACAAATGCCTAGCACTTGAGGCTCAGTGGGGGTAGATAGATAGATTTTTATTTGCATATTGAACACTGAAAAATTTTTTTTACAAAGCAGCAATAATCATTTTTACAGTAATAAGCAGCGTGACAAATGGCGAGAAAACATGTAATTTGGGTTTGTGAATTTTAGAAATTTTATTATATGTTTTTGTTGATTTGTTTTCTAAATAGTCAACCAAGCATCATAAAAACCAAGCTTAGACAAAAGAGACTAAACTCGTGAGACCCAATTAACCTTACACAGGTTTAGTTCAAAATCACTTTTGAGTCAAATATAACATTGTTTAATGTTTTCTGTCTGGGGCAAAGCATATTTTTAGCCAGTAATTAATAATCTTGAACATACTAGTAGCATCCATATCATGTCATTTTGAGTCGTCAGTTTAACTCCCATAGACGTTTACAGAAATTTTACAGAAATATAATCGCTTTTTTTCGATTTCGGTCGCCTAATAGAACCATCATACTTCGGATGAGTAATTATACCCCCACAAACGAAGTTTGAGGGGGTATATAGGAGTGAGCTTGTCGGTCGGTCGGTCGGTCGGTCGGTCGGTCGGTCGGTCGGTTTTCATGGTTTCCGGACGATAACTCATGAAAGGCTAGACAGATTTGAAAATTTTTTGGTACACAGGTGTAACATCAGAAGATACAGGTCAAGTTCGATATTGGGGCTGGTGGGGCCAAGGTCAAGGTCACTGTTACTAAAAATAGTTTCTCTTGGTTTTCATGGTTTCCGGACGATAACTCATGAAAGGCTAGACAGATTTGAAAAATTTTTGGTACACAGGTGTAACATCAGAAGATACAGGTCAAGTTCGATATTGGGGCTGGTGGGGCCAAGGTCAAGGTCACTGTTACTAAAAATAGTTTCTCTTGGTTTTCATGGTTTCCGAGCGATAACTCATGAAAGGCTAGACAGATTTGAAAATTTTTTGGTACACAGGTGTAACATCAGAAGATACAGGTCAAGTTCGATATTGGGGCTGGTGGGGCCAAGGTCAAGGTCACTGTTACTAAAAATAGTTTCTCTTACTTTCACTTACTAGCAAATGGTTTGTTTTAAGTTGTAAACGACTTATCTTTCTGTGAAAATAACTGTTATTTCTAGCATATTGTTTGATATATTTTGCATTGATTTAGTTCCATTTTGCCCAGCTTTTTGTGAGCAATTCTATACAAGTTCAGTTTTTTATTTCACAGGAACTGTTGATTAGTTCTTACTGTTCTGTTGGCAGCATTTTTGGTTTATTACATTCAGATACTAGCAAATGGTTTGTTTTTGTTGTTGAAGACTCGCCTTTCAGTGAAAATAACGGGATTTCTTTTAAAATCCATTGAAATAAGGCATAATATAATGTTATATCCAGGTAGTTTGATTATTTGATTAAATCTGTGAAACTGCAGTCAAGGACAATGGAACAAAATGTCTTGATTGCGAATATAAATTGTATCAATTTAATACGCTTTGTTGCTATATTTGTTCGAATTTGAATGCAAAATGTTCAGATCTTGGGAGTTAAAATCAAATATATTGGTGTTACTAGTTCATACTCTAGTCGAATGTATCATTATATTTCTTTGTGACAAAGTGCTATATATTACTGTTCATTTTTTCTATTTTATTGATTTTGACCTGACTCCCATACTGTGGTATTCATATCACCTCCGAAATATTAAAATGTACACAATTCTTATTATAACCCCACTTCAAAATATGCAATGGGGGCTATATGGGAATCACCACTTGTTCCGTCATGTCACATAACATGGTTTTCCATGAATTATTTCTACCAAGCCTAGTTGTGTATATTGTCGGCACATTCTGATTGTGGTCCTGTAGTGATAGATAGTGATAGATAATTTCATTGTCTTGACTGGCGGCCATCTTTGAATTTATCAAAAATATGTCTGACAAAGCGGTATTGTGGGGGTATTAATCACCTTCAGTGATAGCTCTAGTTTAGTATAGGTGTGATTAATTTATCGAATAGTTCAAGTGTATGTTTTGGCGCTAAATCTGTAAACTTATACTACATAGGTATGAAATGGTGGCTTTTGGTGCATTTCGGGGTCTATTTTTTAAGGACTCATTCATGAGAATTACACTAGTATTATCTTGTTAAAAATACAGAACGACCAATTCATACAAATACCAACATTTTAACAAGTTTCCAGAGGACAGCCTCTCCTGTACCTACCCAAGTCAGTCTAAGCAAAAAAAACCTTGTCACAAGTGAATATGAAACCATTTTGTCATAAACTCTGTTGATTTTGTTTAAATGAAATAGAGTATATATATAAACTTTCATGCTGATTTGGCAGAAGTTGACTATATCTTAATGTCCAAAACGACCATGATCAGGGAGCACACTTATAAACTGTATTAACTGTTAACAGCCTACATACTTAAACTAAAAGCAGGTTTAGGTAAGCTCCCTGAAATAATTAAATGTGTTGATCTTCTCCAATATAAAATAATTGTCAACGACAATAACTGACGTGGTAGAGCATCGGCCTTCTGAACAGGAGGTCCAGTTCGAGCCACCTCTTTTGCATGCAAGAAAGTTGGTCGAGTTACATTTAATACGAAAAATATGCTAGTACAGGTTAGTAACCCGGGAAATGTATGCTCGACATATGGGTTTCCGGGGGGCAAAGCAAAATAAGCCTGAAGTGACTTGCATGGAAATAGTTTTATATTTTATTAGATCTAATTCTTTTGTAATATCTGATAACAAAACATTTACATATTATAAACACTTCAATTTAGTTAGAGAATAAACTTCTGTTATCAGTTAGTTTAGTTACCATCATCACATGAGATTTATCGGTAAAGTGTATGCACTTTTCGTCTAATGTCAAGTGATCATTTATTGTAGCTTTAATATAAACATTGTTTTTTGAACAACTTATAACAAAAATGTGCAAATACGACAGTAGGCTTGTTCTGGAAAAACAAAATATATATATACATATATATACATATATGAATAATTTTCCTTATCATGTACAAGGACATATAAACTATATTATATGTCCGTGTCATGTGTATATATATATATACATGATAAGGAAATTGAAAGCGCCTGGGTGATGTAGAGTGAATAGCATATATATGATTCTTCTTGACGGTCTCAAGGCCAATGAGCGCAACAGGGGGCCAAAATTTATTGGACTTCCTTCCATTGTACTCCTTCCATTGTACTGGTAGTATACAAGAGGAAATCGACCATAAATTAATGTATTGCATTTTAAGTGCTCAAATAATGGTAACTAAGACCTAATCAGTGGAAATAATTTATATTAGGCATAGAAAAAGGTCACTCCACAGCCGACTGGGGGGGGGGGGCAAGGTGGATCCGGGCCTGAGCAAAGACATATACAGTACAGAGCAACCTCTCTAGAACAACACGCTTCTGGTGATGCAAATTGTGAATGTTATTGAGAGGTTGTTGTGCTAGAGAGCTAGCTTAGATTGATAGTAAATTTCATACTACAGGAAAAGTTTATACTGTTTTTGAAGAGAGGTTATTGCTCAAGAAAGGGAAAGTTAATATTGTTTTGAAGAGAGGTTGTTGCTGAAGAGATGTCTGCTCTGGAGAGTGTGTGCTGTATATACATGTATCTATGACTGGTTTTTGTGTTTGTTGGAGTAAACTTCACTTATTCTGTTTTGTCCATTCTGTTCAGTAACCAGTAACAGGCTTTAATGATTACAAAATGTTCTGTTTTATGGAAATATATCTGTATTATCTGTTTCATTAGGGCTTAAAAGAACATACGAGAATAAAGACCCCTGACCAGAAAGCTGTGAGGGAGTTGCGTCGACAAATTGGTGTTAACGAAAGCGTTCTTGAAGAAGTGAAGCAGGTAAGTACTCAATTATATCTCCCTGAAAACATCCATGTATTGGTCCGACTCGTGGAGGATTGTAGTGTGAGATCATATGAACGCTGCTATGGGATTTACAACCTCTTCTGTAAGTGACGTCAAATCAAGAAAACGCAAGATGTGATGTCACTATTTGCAAGCAGGAAAATATTTACTCCATATCATCACTTTGTTTTTATATTGCGATATGGGGCAAATATTGCTAACTGTCAGTACACGGTGACGTCACATATGTCGTTTTCTGGAAATTACGTCATTTAAAGAAGAGATTGGAAGTCGTACAGCGGCGCTCATATTATTTAAGACAACGCGTTTCAGCATATGGAGTAAATATTTTCCTGCTTGCAAATAGTGACATCACATCTTGCACTTTCTTGATAATACATGTATATCTATGTTTTGTACAAAGATGAGACTTTTAATCAACTTTGATTGATCAGTTGATATTATTTTGTTTGTTGACAAGTGAGATTGGCAACATATTTTATTCGCACATCGTGCAAATTACTTGACTGTTGTAATATACATGCACATTGTGCTAGTTACATGACTGTTGAACTACATTGTATATATAATATATTTATGTACGTACTTGACAAACAATCGTTAAGTAGATCATTAAATACTTAATAAACAATAGAAGGGAAATTTTAAACAATAGGGCAAACTTCATTGTCAAATCCGATGTCATGACTGGTATGAATTTGACCGGAAATTTATTTGATTTGAATCATTAATTGATGTATACATGTTCTTATTGTATGTCTTCCATGAACGCCAAACTTGTTATTACTGTTCTTCTGAAATAGTACATTGTCGTTGTAATTTCGTGATGTAAATAAGAATAAACAAAATATTTTACAATGTTGTCAAAAAGCAATAAGTATCACTTTGTCTTTCTTTTCGTAAATAACTTTTTTTTTCGTGTGCATCTAATATGAATTTCTTTAAGTTTGCTTGTTCATTTTTAAATTAAAGGCAGTCATGTTTGTTTAAGCTGTGTTCATTTTCTTGAAATATCATGTGGTTAATATACCATGTAAAATTCAAAGATGTACAATTATTCAATGAAATAATGACCTGAACATTAGGTACGAGTATGAAATAGCATCAATATGGAAAAAAAATATCTACAAACCGGAAACCTCTGCAAATCGGAATTCCCAACCATTCCCGAAGGAGTCCGGTTTAGGGAGGTTCCACTGTATACATATAAAATATACCTCCGGTATATAAGAGATATAGCAGGGGAGAGAACTCATGACAACTTGCTATGTAATACACTGATACCCCCAGTTTGGCTTATCACCAAGTTCTCTAAATATATTACATATGTCATTTGCTGATATTGAAAGTGTTTAAGATGTCAACTATGTCTATTTGTGTTTATTTTATTATATATAATGAAGCTGTTTTTAATTGTTTCTTGATATAATTTTTCATGTAGTTGTTTAGAATCATTTCTTGATGTAGTTACAGTTAACCTGAATAATAAGACCACACTTGGGACCCTTGATAACTTGTCTTTTTATTGAGGTGGTCTTAATATTGAGGTTGAATAAAGACTAAAGAGCAAAACAGTGAAAATGGACTTGAACATTTCTTGATTTACTAGTAGTTGCTTTTAATTATTTTTGAAGGTGTTTGTCCTTGAGACGAAGTCCTGGCCGGAGAAGAAACTTCTTGATGGATGCTTACCATACGTTCAAAGATGTGCTGAGATATGTTGGTTGATGGTGCTCCATGATCCTCCATTATACATGAAGATGGATGTTAAGCCTGGAGATACTTTGGATCCAAATCTGTACTCTGTTTATTCAGCATCCGGTAATAAGATTGACTTTCTTGTCTGGCCGCCATTGTTTAACGAAAAAGATGGTGGATTGCTATCCAAAGGTACCGCAGAAACGACCAAGGTAGTGAAAAAGCCATGATATGTCACTGGCTGGATTTTACCGACTGCTATATTATATAGAGTTAAGGTACACACAGACAGGCACTTTCTGTGAAAGATGTGATGTTATTGTATGCAAATTTTATATATATGTTCTTTTGTTTTGTAATTATTTCCTTTGGACTTTTTAAACTCTGTGAATTTTCTTTTTGTTCTGATTTGCCTAATTATGTAATTTACTAAATGGTTATACTATTCAATACACAAACTGATGAAGTTAATTACATGTTAAGTTAATACACAGATTGCTTTTTGTATGTTTTGGTTTAATTGTTTTATAATAATGTGTAATATAATTACATTGTGATGCATTGTGAATTTATATATAATATCATAAATTTGTACACTTGTAATTCTGGGATGGGGTTTATTACAGTTAAAATGGAAGTACTTTCATAATTACAAATACATTTTCAATTACCCCATCCCTGATGTAATTACAGTAAACATTGATTTTCATATCTTATTATTACATGTACATGTGTATTATTACATTAATTTTATTGCTGTACACGAATCAAAAGAGCTTTTGCATTACCTTGTAACAATTTGGCTTAGTTATTCCTAGAAAATTACACGTCCAGGTTTCTTATCGGTCGTGTGCATGTTTGCTTATAATGTATAAAATATATACAGTCGGACCTCGCTCATTGGAATTCATCGGGTCCGAAATTTTAGTTAGAATAATATTTGGTTTCGATTAGCCCCTTTCAATTTGACATGCCTAACAGGATACATCGGGACCTGATATTTATTTCGGATGATACCAAGTATTCGGATAAGAGGTTATAGAATAAACGAGGTCCGACTGTATTTTAATTTCATGTACATGGTTAAATCATAAATATTCCAAAACCAGAAGCACATTTCTGCTGATTTTCAGATATTTTGTTAAAATTCTGTCGATTCTTTTAGTGTTGCTGTATTTGTTTTCCATTCATTATTGCGATATATTGTGATACTTTGGATAATATTTTGGGAACACTATAATGTATTGCCTCATTCAAGTTTTCGTCAGATAATACCAACTGTCCTATATTGACATTTTGTAAATATGTGCCTTAGTACCCTTCTTGGCTTGTGTACTATGGATTTAGAAATTCTGATTATATTTGAAAATGAACAATTTTTTCAGAATTTGTTTATAATAATTTTATAATTGTTTTTTTACCTGCTATATTATTCTGATATTCATCTAAAAACTCACAGATAGAGATGCTACTTATTTATATTAACGGTATTTAAAAATATTTTATAGACAGAGATTTACACTTTTATACATTGGGGCTTCTGTGATGTAGGTCATTGTCATAAATCAGCTGTCAAACAGAATTCCTAATGAAACTAGTGGAGTGGTTGGACCTCTTGTGTGTAAGAATGGAGGTAGTTGTGCCATATGTTATTTGACTTCTGTGAAGACCACTATGAGGATTTGAAATAAGGTCTTGGTTGAGCAAGCGCGGATCCAGCAATTTTGGTTAAAGGGGGTCCAGGTGTTACAGTACAAGGCATTTTAATTTTATGGACACCATCTGGATACAGGATTTTAAAGAGAAAAATCTATTTTTTGCCAAAATCTCGGGAGGTTCCAGTCCCCCTCTCTGGATCGGCGCATGTTGAGGACTTTAAATTACGTGTTTGTTGAGGACTTGAAATTACGTCTTTGTTGAGGATTTGAAATTACGTGTTTGTTGAAGCTTTGAAATTACGTCTTTGTTGAAGATTTGAAATTACGTCTTTGTTGAAGATTTGAAATTACGTCTTTGTTGAGAATTTGAAATTACATCTTTGTTGAGGATTTGAAATTACGTCTTTGTTTGGATTTGAAATTACGTCTTTGTTGAGGTATGACTATGTTACAAAGGACCTCACATACATGTATAATATTTGTACTAAGTGCTGTAAATATATCTCCATTGATATGGTTCTTTGCATGCATTATTATATTGTACTTTCACTACACTTTCTTCAGGCTATGTTTAAATATATGCATGTTGCAGACAACGGTTTTACTTGTCTGTCATTGAGCTTCTTAGTGAATAATATAATTTATACAGACTTACAGTCTGCAGGGGCTCACCTCGGCCAACTGATGTTACGCATATGAGTATGTGTGTTTGCCTATCTACGCCCCTGGGGCCTTGTTCATAAACAATTTAAGTCTGATACTTAGACGTTAAAATCTTAAATGTTGTTTTTGCTCCTATGTTGCTACATGTATAAAATTTTACTAAAAATTGGTATAAGTGTTAAGAGGGTGACAACAATTATTGAGACAAAATTTCATTCGTTTAGATACAATGAAAACAAAATGATGGTTAATATAATTTTTGCAAATTTAAAGTATAAGTCTTGAGTTTCAGACTTCAAGTGTTTGTGAATAATGACCCAAGTCTGTAATACCTAATTACCTAAACATTTAAATTTTTCCTTTGCAATCAGTTTTTAAATGAAACAGATTAATGCTCTTCATAGTCCGAAATGAACATTTAACAGGGGCGTAGATTCCTATACATACACTTTATTTTTGAAAAATCAAAAAAAAAAATGGCCGAGCCTGCAATAAGATTTTTAAATGTATGTTTTTTATGATTTTGTTAGCATATTTACTGGAACATAATATACACCAAAAACCGGGGGGACCATGCCTCAGAACCCCCCTAAAACTAGGCCTACACATCAATATCGGCTAAGCTACGCCTTTGTCTATACTCATATAATCATACACGGATCTATTTTCAGCGTTTTTCAAATACGATTTTCGTATATATTTTATAGCAATTTTGTGTATATTCATGAGACTTGTAGTTTATTATGTCAGTATTATTTCTCTGAATAAATAATAGTTTATTTGCATAATATATCATATATTACAAATGATTGAGAATATTTCATTTTCCATAGACGGTTTGATTGTTATCTCCCTTTCTATAGTATTTATATCAATAGTATTACATCTTATGGCAGGGGCGACAACTTTGTTACAATCTACAGTGGTACTAGCAACGTACTCGTCTCAAACTCGAAATATTGATATATTTTAATGATCAAATGTCACTTCTTTTTTCCTCCCTGTGTCATCATCTATCAAATAAAGGACTAAAAATTATGTGTAGTGTCATGTTTTTTACTCATTACCTACGTTAACTTACTGAGCCAAATGCCCACATGAGCTTAATGAATAAGTTATTTTTAACCAGGTTTTTGAAAAAAAACAGGTTATTAGAATGGTGTATGTCGTTGGGCGGGCGGGCGGGCGGCTGGGCGGGCGTCAAACTGGGTGGTTTCCGGCGAATAACTTGAGTTCTGTTGATCATATTGTAACCAAACTTGGTGTACAGTAAGAACATATGGAAAGCTCGCTTGGGATTGCTTTTGGGTTCGGTCAGACAAAGGTCAAGGTCACCATTACTAAAAATAGAAATTTGGTTTCCGGCGAATAACTTGAGTTACATTGATCATATTGACATCAGACTTGGTGTATAGTAAGAACATGTGGAGAGCTCGCTTGGGATTGCTTTTGGGTTCTGTCCGACAAAGGTCAAGGTCACCGTTACTAAAAATAGAAATTTGGTTTCCGGCGAATAACTTGAGTTACATTGATCATATTGACATCAAACTTGGTGTATAGTAAGAACATGTGGAGAGCTCGCTTGGGATTGCTTTTGGGTTCTGTCCGACAAAGGTCAAGGTCACCGTTACTAAAAATAGAAATTTGGTTTCCGGCGAATAACTTGAGTTACATTGATCATATTGACATCAAACTTGGTGTATAGTAAGAACATGTGGAGAGCTCGCTTGGGATTGCTTTTGGGTTCGGTCCGACAAAGGTCAAGGTCACTGTTACGAAAAATAGAAATTTGGTTTCCGGCGAATAACTTGAGTTACATTGATCATATTGACTTCAAACTTGGTGTATAGTAAGAACATGTGGAGAGCTCAATTGGGATTGCTTTTGGGATCGGTCCAACAAAGGTCAAGGTCACCATTACTAAAAATAGCAGTTTGGTTTCCGGCAAATAACTTGAGTTTCGTTGAACATATTGCCATCAAACTTGGTGTACAGTAAGAGCATGTGGAGAGCTCGCTTGGGATTACTTTTGGGTTCGGTCCATCAAAGGTCAAGGTCACCATTACTAAAAATAGAAATTTGGTTTCCGACCAATAACTTTTGTTTTGTTGATCATATTGACATCAAACTTGGTGTATAGTGAGAAAATGTGGAGAGCTTGCTTGGTACTCGTTCCGCCAAAGGTCAAGGTCACCGTTACTTAAAGTAGCAATTTGGTTTCCGGCGAATAACTTTAGATTTGTTGGTCATATTGACATCAAACTTGGTGTATAGTAAGAACATGTGGAGAGCTCGCTTAGGATTGCTTTTGGAATCGTTTCGTCAAAGGTCAAGGTCACCTTTACTAAAAATTGCAATTTGCTCTCCGGCTAATAACTTTAGATTTGTTGGTCATATTGACATCAGACTTGGTGTATAGTAAGAACATGTGAAGATCTCGCTTGGGATTGCTTTTGGGTTCGTTCCGTCCAAGGTCAGGGTCACTTAAAATTTAAGAATCAGTTTCCACTTAATATCTTCGCTATTCGTGGGTGTATTGACATCAAAGTGTGAGTGTTTGTATGCATGTATCACCTCTGGCACCTTTGCAGCATTGATGATCATCATGTATTCATTATACAAATAGAGCCTTGGTTACAAATAATTAGGTTTAAAACCTGGTTTGTGGGCATTGCCCATTTCTTGTTTATATATCGGATTAGTTTATCATCGTTTACATTATATTCCCTATATTTTTAGGGCACCGTGCCAAATTTCATTGTCAATTTAAAGGCTGCTTCCATCACGGACATATGTCTGTGGTTCCATTCATGTCTGTGGTTCCATTCAATAATTCGATAAAACTGACCTATGGTCCTCAAGCTTGGAGACATTGGTCATTGGCAGCAGTTGACAATCTTAATCATATTTTACACAGTATGAAGCGCTTTGCTTGAACATGAAACATTTCCAAAAACTCACTTATTTTGTATATAATCCAGCTAGTCTGTGTTTGTATATATTCACCATTGATTACTCTTGTTAACCAAATGTCAAATGACTCGCATGTGTAACTTGACACATCTGCTTTTTCAATAACTAAAACCTGGGGGAAAAAGAGAACCATGTCCAGTCCAGAGCAATACACAGAACGGCTGGTAGATTGTGTTAATCTCTTGCATGGACATATATACGGTTTATATATGGTGTCTCTGGCAGGGGCGTAGATTTCTATAGGCTGTGTATGCCGCAGTCTACACTTTTTTAGAAAAATCGAAAAAATCAAATGGCTAAAACTGCAATAATTACTCGGGGACCAATACATACACGAACGAATTATACACCAAAACGCATCTCTGACGATCTGACAAAAAAATCGTTGACTATACGCCCGGACTCCTCTAAAACTTAGGGCCTGCAGGTCAATTTTAGCTAAATTTGTGGGGGACCATGCCCCCGGACTCCCTAATACTAGGCCTACAGGTCAATTTTAGCTAAATTTGTGGGGGACCATGCCCCTGGACTCCCCTAATACTAGGCCTACAGGTCATTTTCAGCTTAATTTCTGGGAGACCAAGCCCCGGACTCCCCTTATACTAGGCCTACAGGTCATTTTCAGCTTAATTTCTGGGAGACCAAGCCCCCGGACTCCCCTTATACTAGGCCTACAGGTCATTTTCAGCTTAATTTCTGGGAGACCAAGCCCCGGACTCCCCTTATACTAGGCCTACAGGTCATTTTCAGCTTAATTTCTGGGAGACCAAGCCCCTGGACTCCCCTTATACTAGGCCTACAGGTCATTTTCAGCTTAATTTCTGGGAGACCAAGCCCCTGGACTCCCCTTATACTAGGCCTACAGGTCATTTTCAGCTTAATTTCTGGGAGACCAAGCCCCCGGACTCCCCTTATACTAGGCCTACAGGTCATTTTCAGCTTAATTTCTGGGAGACCAAGCCCCTGGACTCCCCTTATACTAGGCCTACAGGTCATTTTCAGCTTAATTTCTGGGAGACCAAGCCCCTGGACTCCCCTTATACTAGGCCTACAGGTCATTTTCAGCTTAATTTCTGGGAGACCAAGCCCCTGGACTCCCCTTATACTAGGCCTACAGGTCATTTTCAGCTTAATTTCTGGGAGACCAAGCCCCAGACTCCCCTAATACTAGGCCTACAGGTCAATTTCAGCTAAATTTCTGGGAGACCAAGCCCCGGACTCCCCTTATACTAGGCCTACAGGTCATTTTCAGCTTAATTTCTGGGAGACCAAGCCCCGGACTCCCCTAATACTAGGCCTACAGGTCATTTTCAGCTAAATTTCTGGGATACCATGCCCCCGGACTCCCCTAATACTAGGCCTACATGTCATTTTCAGCTAAATTTCTGGGAGACCAAGCCCCGGACTCCCCTAAAACTAGGCCTACATGTCATTTTCAGCTAAATTTCTGGGAGACCAAGCCCCGGACTCCCCTAAAACTAGGCCTACATGTCATTTTCAGCTAAATTTCTGGGAGACCAAGCCCCGGACTCCCCTAAAACTAGGCCTACATGTCATTTTCAGCTAAATTTCTGGGAGACCAAGCCCCGGACTCCCCTAAAACTAGGCCTACATGTCATTTTCAGCTAAATTTCTGGGAGACCAAGCCCCGGACTCCCCTAAAACTAGGCCTACATGTCATTTTCAGCTAAATTTCTGGGAGACCAAGCCCCGGACTCCCCTAAAACTAGGCCTACATGTCATTTTCAGCTAAATTTCTGGGAGACCAAGCCCCGGACTCCCCTAAAACTAGGCCTACATGTCATTTTCAGCTAAATTTCTGGGAGACCAAGCCCCGGACTCCCCTAAAACTAGGCCTACATGTCATTTTCAGCTAAATTTCTGGGAGACCAAGCCCCGGACTCCCCTAAAACTAGGCCTACATGTCATTTTCAGCTAAATTTCTGGGAGACCAAGCCCCGGACTCCCCTAAAACTAGGCCTACATGTCATTTTCAGCTAAATTTCTGGGAGACCAAGCCCCGGACTCCCCTAAAACTAGGCCTACATGTCATTTTCAGCTAAATTTCTGGGAGACCAAGCCCCGGACTCCCCTAAAACTAGGCCTACATGTCAATTTCAGCTAAGCTTCGCCCCTGTCTGGTCATGTTGGAAACCAGATATAGAAATGCAAAAGCGTTTTCATATGTTCAAGATATGCTCATTCCGAATAATGTTCCACAGCTGTGTGCAGAGATTTGTCAACAGTGCTACAGATACATGAGATTAGTGTACTTCGAGTACTTTGATCTATTAGCCAATCAAAAAACGCGAATGGCGAAGGTGTGTACATCCGGTTTTTGCTGGTTCTCTTTTTACATTACGTGACGTTAATTACAGTGAAACCAGCAAAGTTGACATTGTGAACACGATTACAAGGTTTTGATTGAAGCAGTCATTCATCCGTTATTGTGACAGAGGTATCTGAACATACTTTTATACGCACATTTAACTGCTCATCCAAGTTATTTGCAAAACTTGCTGTATCTGCTGTGTAAAAAGTGCATTCAGAGATTGTAATTAAAATGAGGCAACATTCGGATAGTCACAATTCGGATGGTGCAACTATAATTTCATAAGCAGCACCATTTCAGTCGACCAATCGTTGCTGTTGGCAACCTGACAAATTGATATATACATAGAACAGGATACCCAATTTACAGTATCGTGAGAATACTCAGTCTGAGCTATACGGTTACTGAAGATGATGATGCATTTGGATTAGACTGCTGTTGTCTTTTTTATTTTAGTATTTGAGTTAAACACATGCATAGTCCAATAAATGTGTAAAACTTTGCCATTCCAAATGTGTTTAAGAAAAAAAGAAATATCTGAAGATTATTCATATTTTTCTTATTTATTTTGCAAAATCACACTTTAATATTTCAGAATAATGATTAAATTTAAACAAGATCAGGTCAAAGTATTTCATAACTTAAGCATGTAAAAGAAGTTAAACTATATGAAATCATGAACTGCAAGGATGTAAATGGCATTTTAGTGAACGATATTTTGATATATCCATGTATCATCAATATTCCTCATTTGTCATATCAATATCGTCAATACGTATTTTGCAGAATATAGTATATAAAATAAATGTAAAAGAGGGAATGATCAAACATTGAAGTGAAAACTATTTTAGCTATGGTATGTTGATTATGTTTCTATTCAAACAGGAAAAGTGATCTACAACAGCCAACCATGACTGTACCATCAGATACATCTCCGATGCCTATCATTGAGACAGTGCCTCTAGGAGACCACTTGCCGAGATCTGAACGAGTCTCTTATAAACGAAATCCTGTAATTGATGGGATCATAGACTTTTCTGGTGGAACAATGGGTAAGATAACTGTGGTACAATGGGTAAGATAACTGTGGTACAATGGGTAAGATAACTGTGGTACAATGGGTAAGATAACTGTGGTGCAATGGGTAAGATAACTGTGGTGCAATGGGTAAGGTGACTGTGTTACAATGGGTAAGATAACTGTGGTACAATGGATAAGACAACTGTGTTACAATGGGTAAGATAACTGTGGTACAATGGGTAAGGTGACTTTGGTGCAATGGGAAAGATAACTGTGGTACAATGGGTAAGGTGACTGTGGTGCAATGGGTAAGGTGAATGTGGTGCAATGGGTAAGATAACTGTGGTACAATGGGTAAGGTGACTTTGGTGCAATGGGAAAGATAACTGTGGTACAATGGGTAAGGTGAATGTGGTGCAATGGGTAAGATAACTGTGGTACAATGGGTAAGGTGACTGTGGTACAATGGGTAAGATAACTGTGGTACAATGGGTAAGGTGACTGTGGTACAATGGGTAAGATAACTGTGGTACAATGGGTAAGGTGACTGTGGTGCAATGGGTAAGGTGACTGTGGTGCAATGGGTAAGGTGACTGTGGTGCAATGGGTACAATAACTGGTACAATGGGTAAGGTGACTGTGGTACAATGTGTAAGATAGCTGGTGCAATGGGTAAGATGTCTGGTGCAATGGGTAAGATGACTGTGGTGCAATGGGTAAGATGACTGTGTTACAATGGGTAAGATAACTGTGGAACAATATGTAAGATAACTGTGGTTCAATGGGTAAGGTAACTGTGGTTCAATGGGTAAGATAACTGTGTTACAATGGGTAAGATAACTGTGGTACAATGGCTAAGATAACTGGTACAATGTCTAAGATAACTGTGGTACAATGGCTAAGATAACTGGTACAATGGGTAAGGTGACTGTGGTTCAGTGGGTAAGATAACTGTTCAATGGGTAAGGTAATTGTGGTTCAATGGGTAAGATAACTGTGGAACAATGGGAAAGGTAACTGTGGTACAATGGGTAAGATAACTGTGGTTCAATGGGTAAGATAACTGTGGTACAATGGGTAAGGTGAATGTGGTTCAATGGGTAAGATAACTGTGGTACAATGGGTAAGATAACTGTGGTTCAATGGGTAAGATAACTGTGGTACAATGGGTAAGATAACTGGTACAATGGCTAAGATAACTGGTACAATGTCTAAGATAACTGTGGTACAATGGCTAAGATAACTGGTACAATGTCTAAGATAACTGGTACAATGTCTAAGATAACTGTGGTACAATGGCTAAGATAACTGGTACAATGGGTAAGGTGACTGTGGTTCAATGGGTAAGATAACTGTTCAATGGGTAAGGTAATTGTGGTTCAATGGGTAAGATAACTGTGGAACAATGGGAAAGGTAACTGTGGTACAATGGGTAAGATAACTGTGGTTCAATGGGTAAGATAACTGTGGTACAATGGGTAAGGTGAATGTGGTTCAATGGGTAAGATAACTGTGGTACAATGGGTAAGATAACTGTGGTTCAATGGGTAAGATAACTGTGGTACAATGGGAAAGGTGACTGGAAATACAAGTTTAACTATAATAGGAGAGTATATATTCTTGACATAATTATTATTGTCATTATCTGGGTTTCTGCATGAAGCAAAAAGTACCAGTTCTTGTGAAATGAGAAATAATTAATCATCACTTTCTTATTTTGTAAATGCATACTCACAATCTTCTAAATGTACATGGAATTATTCAGTGACAGTATAAGTTTGCAATGTTAAAATATTAGCGAGCATATCGCTGTAGTGGTCACATTTTTTTTTTATCAGTATGAGATTTAGTCGAAGTGTTTGTCTAAATGAAGTCTAGGTCGTCTTTGAAACTGGGTCATCTCACTCATTTGAGATATAAAATTATGTCCAATGATCAAATCATAGAAAATCCTTGTTTTGTGTTACACTGAAGAGATGACATTTTACCTGATCTGCATGAACGTATGACTCAATGAAATAGAAGTCATGTTTGAAATGGGTCATTTTTGGTAAAAAGCTAAGTCAGTAGGTTTAATTATAGTTCAGAGGTTTGCAAACATTTCTGCTCACAGAATGTCTGAAAAGCACATTGGCAAACTTTTTGACTGGCAAAAATATCCCCTTACACAGCACTTCAAATATTCTTAACTCTCATTGCGTCTGCCTCTGAAGAAAATATATGTCAAACATTGTACATGTTACCAAACATAGCCTAAGTACTGGTACTTAGCAACCAAAGAAGGATTCTTAGTCAAATTTTAATCTTATCATATAATTTATTAAAAAACTGACAGACAAATATTTTATGTTACTTGACTTATTTTTCGTGTTTCTCAAACATTACTTTATTTCACTATTTACTACAGCTGGTGTTAAGTGCTGTGTGGCGGATGTAAAAATTTGCCCCGTACTTCGTCCAAAGTGTAGTTTACCTTAATCATAAATTTGTATATGATAAATTTACACGAAAAATGACGACAGGTCGCTGTGGTGTAGTGGTTAGCATAACGGACCGGCAATCCGTAGACCTGGGTTGGATTCCCGGTAGCGCCATTGACCGATTTTTCGTGTTTCTCAAACACGACTTTATTGATATCGGTGCAGGAACCTTTTTCCCGAACACTTGAAGACTGAAACCCAGACTTGGACTTTAAAATCTTAAATGTTCTTCTTGCTCCTATACTGTTATATCGGTATAAAGTTTGATAAAATTTTGCATAAGTGTAGAGTGGGTAACAAAAAATTATTCAAACAAAATTATATTAAGATTTTAATGAAAACAAAATATTTAACGTTTGCAAATTGAAAGTGTAAGTCTGAGTTTCAGTTTCAACTTGTTTGTGAATAAGGCCCCAGCTTTTTTCATGGATTTGCGACTATAA
Source organism: Mactromeris polynyma (assembly GCA_032209605.1). Lineage (NCBI taxonomy): Eukaryota > Metazoa > Mollusca > Bivalvia > Venerida > Mactridae > Mactromeris > Mactromeris polynyma. Next base: position 10,604,918 of record JASFXZ010000006.1, on the reverse strand, counting down.
CGTTATATGAAATTCTGAGCTATAACTTGGAATAATATACCAGGGGTTCCATTTGACCCTGGAGTTGACCCTTTGACCCCTGAAATTTCCCAAAGGTCACATTTTGACCCTCAGGATACTGGCTGAAGGGTCAATTTTTCTCTAAATTACAAGTATTTTGGCTATAAAATGGTTAAATCCGGTAAAAGATATAAATGAAATGACCCTTGAGATTCAGTACCTAATGGAATCCCTGATATACATTTGCCTTATAACTTTTTAAAAGAAGCCATATATTTGGTTATACTGTATTTACAGGGGGTTTTGCATCTGTATATGTTGGACAGTCTCTGGATACTGTGAAGGTAAAGATGCAGACGTTTCCTTCACTGTATAAGAACGCCTTAGATTGTTTTATGAAGACATACAAACAAGATGGTATTGCTAGAGGACTTTATGCTGGCACTGTGCCAGCTCTTGCAGCCAATATTGCCGAAAATTCTGTCCTATTCATGTTCTATGGACTCTGCCAAAAGGGGATGGCCTATATGGTTAAAAAAGACAATACTTTTCACTTGAACCCGTTAGAGAATGCTCTGTCTGGCGGTTGTGCCGCTTTCTTCTCGTCCTTTACTCTATGTCCTACTGAACTAGTGAAGTGTCGTCTGCAAGCCATGAGAGAGATGGCTTCTCAGGGGAAATTAGCAGGTGGAATGGAAAGATTAAAAATGTAAGTTTTTTCAATTTTTACTTATCAGATGTTGGCTTTATCATACTAAGTACCGTAATGTCTGGACTTACATCTGTTGGTGTGTTAGATTACCCTTTGTATAGTTAGTATTGCGTCTGATACTGTTTCAAGTATTAATTGAGAAAAAATAACCCTTTGGTTTTCTTACCGGCAAATTATGGTCAATTTAGAACTTGTCTTCTCACTATCTAAGGAGGTTGGCAACAGACCAGTCTCAATTCCAAATAATGCTTGTCTTACAGACAAAAATAAGTAACTTTTAAAACTAAGAACAGTTATGCCATACTGAATTTTACTTTCAATATCTGTATGTTTCGTTTTCGTGTTTTGGTATATTAATTTATCAAGTGACATCGAAAACATAATTTCCGTTATCATTTCAGCGGTCCCTTTGGACTGACTAAAGAAATTTTAAAGCAGGAAGGAATAAAGGGTCTGTTCAAGGGCCTTACAGCAACATTTATGAGGGAGATACCTGGTTATGTATTTTTCTTCGGAGGATATGAAATCTCAAGACAACTGTTGACCCCAGCTGGCAAAAATAAGGACGAAATAGGTTCTTATCCAATTATTATAAATATTAAACATTGTTTTATGCACATGACTGATAAGAAAGCAGCTAAGCATTTGGACTAGAGATTGCATACATGTATCTGAATTTGTAGATTTTTGTTTAACCGGGTCTGAACAAATTTTAGACTTGTTCTTGATCACCTTTAGACTTCTACATAAGATAGAACAAGTATATTCACCTTAGTTTATATGCGTATTGGTTAGACATAGATTGTAATCTCTTCATCATCTGAAATATGTGTTAATATTAATATTTCACATTATGTCACATTATGGGCATGACCTATGAACCTAAATACAAATTAAGTAAAATCTCACTTACAGATCACCTCAAAGTTAAGACTACCTCATTAATTAATACCGTTTTTTCATGGAGCTTATTCTTCCTTATTGTAACTAAAAATTGATCATTCTTTATGGACCTTATTCTTCCTTATTATAACTAAAAATTAATCATTCTTCATGGACCTTATTCTTCCTTATTGTAATTAAAAATTAATCATTCTTCATGGACCTTATTCTTCCTTATTGTAACTAAAACTTAATCATTCTTCATGGACCTTATTCTTCCTTATTGTAACTAAAAATTAATCATTCTTCATGGACCTTATTCTTCCTTATTGTAACTAAAAATTAATCATTCTTCATGGACCTTATTCTTCCTTATTGTAACTAAAACTTAATCATTCTTCATGGACCTTATTCTGCCTTATTGTAACTAGAAATTAATCATTCTTCATGGACCTTATTGTAACTAAAAATTAATCATTCTTCATGGACCTTATTGTAACTAAAAATTAATCATTCTTCATGGACCTTATTCTTCCTTATTGTAACTAAAACTTAATCATTCTTCATGGACCTTATTCTGCCTTATTGTAACTAGAAATTAATCATTCTTCATGGACCTTATTGTAACTAAAAATTAATCATTCTTCATGGACCTTATTCTTCCTTATTGTAACTAAAAATGAATCAGACCGCATCAAAACTGGCTCTCTTCAGGACCAAAGTTAATCTTAATATTGAGGTTTGACTGTAATTTATGACAGATTTCTGTTGATTTGACTATAGATGTTGTTGTTGTTGTTCAGGCCCCGTGAGGACGATAATCTCTGGTGGTATTGGTGGTGTAGCATTGTGGACAGCAATCTTTCCCGCTGATGTTGTGAAGTCACGTGTCCAGGTAGCCAGTACTGTAGGCACCATAGAACCAACATTCAGAGCTGTGATTATGCAAATATATAGAGAAGAGGGTAAGATATGTTATAGAATGTATATTCACAAGACGTCCAAAATTGATATGTATTCAAATATTTATTTTTGTAATGGGGCTTTAAGTCTCATAAAACAGCCATGGTCATTACTGGCTATTAGGGTGTAGGAAGACCCCAGCTGGACACTGGGGTAGAAATTAGAATCACAGACCTTCTGTATGACAGCTGGGTGGCTTCCTCACAAATTCTATATCCTGGGTAGGATTTGAACAGACAGTCGTATAGGGCTTGTGATTTAGACCTTAACGCCCCATCATAACAGTAATACTTGTGTGTCTAATTAAAAATCATCTTGTGGCAAATGTGTACAACCAAACTGAATATTTAACTGTTGTGTCACTAGGGCATGGACAAGGAGGGATATCCGGGTACAGATTTACTGCCTAATACCGGGTCAATTCACAAGTAATATTAACGTATCATAGCCAATTGTCACGGAAGGACATGACCACCCCCGAGCAGGAATTGAACCTGGACCTCCCAGATGACGGTTCAGCCCTCTACCAACTAAGCCCTAGCGAGGCCTATTTGTCTATAATTACCGTCTATGCCCCTGTAAAATTTCTTCGAGTTCTATAAACTTCTAGTAGTGTTCTTAACAATTCATTAAACATATATATCCACTTGAGGGTAAAAGTGAAACTGATCTATCTGCATATGAAAAGAGGAGCAGATGGACATATTTTCCTTTCACCCGTTGAATAATGTGAAATCATAATTCTGTCTACTCACAATTTCAGGAATTCTTGCCTTATACAAAGGATTGGGACCAACTGTGTTACGGACATTTCCAGCGACTGGTGCTCTATTTCTAGCATATGAAACTACCAAGAAAACACTAGGATATACTGCTGATAACTTTCTGTGATAATACCTAAATATTTACATTTTACATATCAATAGATAGGAGACATCAACATTGTACGACAAATTGATATGTACTGTATAACTGGAAATATTTGCGAGTCAAAAAGTAAATTTTAGGCTTGTCGCGAACGTAAATGTTTGCAAATCGCAGTGAAGAGTAGTGTTAAATTTAAAAACATTGTCTTTGAATGTATACTTCTGTGAATGAAGAAATTTATGCTGGCTAATATTTTAATGACTTTCTTGAATCACAAACTTTACCACTTATACAGCATATCAGCTTAGTATCAACAGTATCAGACTGGTTCTTGTTGTGCCAAAAAGAACACTTTCAATCTCATTTCTGTCATTTCACTGTGGACAATAACAATAGTTGTGAATTCTAGTCCGTCTGATTAGCTGGTTCCTTCTAATGCTTACTTTAGAATATTGGTAATACGTTGTATGACGAAAATAACTTTTGTAAGTTCCTATGTATCTTGTGTCCAGGAGAGTGTCATGAGTTCTTTCCCTTTATCCCTGCTTGAGTTATTTCCCTTTATCCCTGCTTGAGTTCTTTCCCTTTATCCCTGCTAGAGTTCTTTCCCTTTATCCCTTCTAGAGTTCTTTCCCTTTATCCCTTCTATCCCTTATATGTATAAAGGGAGAGAACTCGTGACACTCTTCTTTGGCAATAATGTAGGTTGTCTTCAATATAAATCTATATAACTACATAATACAGGGCATTTATATTTGGAGAATATTATATTATGTTTGTCTTAATACTGCGTCTGATTCTTTTATTCTTGATGAATTCATTGTCAACACAAGTTTATCGTAGCATAGCTCTCAGGGTAGGTCTAGAACATGTTTGAATTGGGAATTGCTTGTCCAACATTGCCCTCATCTCAAGTAAGTAAATGTAGTACAGTATAAAAAGTGCCAATAAATCATCTTACTACTGTTTATAAAACTAAATACATGTACTATCATACTTTAATCTTGTGTGAAGTACAAGGGTAGTAAACGCTTGTTTTTCAGTTTCTTAAAGTAATACTATGCTCATTTTTTGTTGATTTGTTTACCTGAACAAACATGATATTTCCTGTAGTTAATACATCAATAAACATGCATTAACAAAGAATAAGCTCATAATGTATTGATCCGTATTTGTTGAAGAAAGATGTTTGTAAATCATAACATTAAAAAAACTTCCAGTCTTTTTAATAATCAGGCTATTTTACATGTTTTGTATGTTAGCTATATGGTAAAAAATATTTTTTCTATCGGTTATACATTGCAATGGTTCTTATTACAGATGAACAACAATACTCATTACTGGATATAGCCAATTCAAACATTTTTGTTCAGATAAGCCAGATACATCTTTAATTGTTATTACATTCAAACATTTTGCTTATATATAGTTTATCCTCATACCTTTAAGTATTACACATTATTTTGGTGTTTCTGTTTTTAGCAGCAGGTAAAAACATTCAATACAAATTGTTTTAAGATTGAAAACAGAATTAATACTGTTTAATAATTTCACAGTTCATACGTATCAGACCATTTATAACTTGAACAGTGTTGTTAAAATCTTTGTTGTACAGCACAAATTAATACTTAGTTATCTGATTCTGTATTTACAGAACATGTTTCCATTCAAACACACCGTAGTATAACTCAATTTCGCTATTTTTTTCATTATCATGTTTACCTAAGTATCGATTATAGGGTTGTTGTATAAAACCTATTTACAGCAAGTTAAAATGATATCACATTCGAATAGATTCAAAAACAACCTTCCCACCCTATACCCAATATAATGGATAAATCGATAATGAAAGCCTTATTGAATTGGTATAATACTCTGTTTTTATTTACTAGAGAATGGTTGTAAACAAACGGTGGGTTGATCAGCCAATGCAAACATGTTTTGGACAATATTGACCAATGAACATCATGTACACAATAACGATATTCTCCACTTATTTTGAATTGATAGGAATGTGTCGCACTGCATTTATCATTACTTGGCATGATTTAACTTGTTTCATTTTTATGCACCCACTCTGAAAGGGGGGGGCATATAGATTTGCCTTTGTCCATCCTTCCGTCCATCACAAAATCTTGTGTCACTCATATCTCCAAAAGAATATGCCAAAGTCTTAAAACTTGACAGGAATGTTCACCAGCCTGTGTAGTTGTGGAGTTTCATGTATGGCTCTGCACAGTAAGTGCAAAGTTGTGGCCCTTTACTTATCTCCATAATCTGTAAAGTTGTTCAATTGGTAATTTTGATACACATTCACAAACTATGAGCAGATATAATAGCATTTGCTTTTGTGACACAGGCTGGAAGTGGGGGCATCTGTGTCCTATGGACACATGTCTAGTTTTGTTTGAATTTTGTGACCGTTTGTTTTTATCACTTGTTGTTTTGAATGATATATTTTGTAGGCATTGTCTATTGAACTGTATAATGATGAAAGCTTTATTGGTTATTCTGACACATTTCCGTTGGAAACAGCATTACAGTCAGATACCTGTGTTTAGAACTGTATTGGATCATTTTAACCTATACTGTATTCAATGATTTACTCATAATTTTTTTGTGATATACTGAAGTGCTTTATGTTTTACTAATTGTTTGCTTTGATGTGGTTTTATTCTTTTAACCATCATTGATTGATCTGATTTATTGCGTGTTTGTCCTGTTTATCGAGCCAATCAGATAGCTCAGTTGGCCAAATTTTGCAGTTTCTTAAAGAAACACTGGGAATTCATTAAGTTGATTTCTCTGTGTTTTAGTAGAATGATGCTACTAAATGTATACATGTATGACTATGCCTTCTATGTGATTACTTTTTACCACAGGAGATTGTCACTAGTTCTTTTCCTTTATCCCTTCTAGAACGTGTGACAATCTCTTGTGATTACCGAACTGTAGACCTATATGTAGTGCTTACAGTCATCAGATTCTTCTTTTTACCAGCTAATTTCCTTTTTCATACACGTTGTTAGATAATAAAGATGACTGTCCAGTACGATGATCTGTGCCAAAATAGATTTTGAGTGAAAGCTGTCTGGGATGGTTTTCCTTATTTCGAGGGCTCAATGCAACACTGTTGTTACTCCTACATAAATACATAGGAGTTAGGACAGTGTTGCGCTGAGCCCATAATTTGTGAATGACTTCTTAATTCTTTAATTCTTCTTGTTGGTCATCGATTGACCTGACCTTTTGTATGATATTGAACTGTTTAATTATTGGTGCTAAGTTGAATTTAAATGCATGTTAAATAAGAGTAAGGCTACATTGATTTTTTTGCAATTATATTATCCCATGTGTAGAACGCACACATTTGCATTGTATTCATTTTTGAACTATTTCCTAACTGTAGTGTTCTTTACAAACATAATCATAAATAGAATTGGGACGAGTCTACTCAAAACTTGAAGTGTGCAGAGTTTCTTCGAAATAAATAGTTGCCAATATAAACCAGATCATGAATAATCCTAATCCTAAGTGCAAAGTTTACAAGCGATCCCTTTTCACCATGTTTCTGGTCAAATGTCAAATGTCACATGCATAGAGTGCTTATATGTCAGTGTACATGAAATGAATGGGGTCAATGTTTGTACAGGAATCACATTACTGTTGCGGAATAGTAAACGTTTAATCATTAATTATGTTCCCCAAAGGAGGAGCGTGTAGCCGCTGCTTTGTCTGTCATGACCATGTGGGTCCTTCCCACATTCGTGTCCACGTTATTTTTTGCTTCCACTCTCCAGAATTCAATGAAATTGAATGGGAAGGCGATGTTTGATGATTTTCACTTACTCAGGGGTGTTAGTAAGAGACAGTGTAAATACCCTGAAACTTGAGCATCATCATCGGGCTACTTTTCTTGTATGAATGATCATAATTAAGGGGCATATCCCCCCAGACTCCTGCCTACTTTTGGTGATTTTGCTACTACTGCAAGAATTAGTGACACCCCTGCTTACTTATGGCCCTTTCTTCATGTACATAATTTAGGGAGTATCCATTGGTTCTGCCAATATCCTTGTTCATTCTTTTAATGGTAAAATATGTACTCCGGCTTATTAAGACAATGGAAATAGGAAAATATTTTGGCAAATCATTGATAAAAGCTGATTTTAAGCAGGTATGATATCTTACGGATTTTCCCTGATAAATATACCATGGTACAAAGAGAACATGTTCTATTATATACAAGATACCAGTATTATTACTTAAGTGGTAATAAATAATGGAGTTTATTGAACAAGTTTCTGAAAACAAGCCTTAGGTGATGTGTATTGTTTTCTGAAAACAAGTTGGATAAATTCAATTATTTATGAACACAAAAGTTTTATTGTTTTAACATCATGAATTGCAAATATATTATATGTTTTTTGGTAAAGGGAACGTTTTGCTCATAGAAGGAGTGCTCAGGTCATTTGTTATATCTGCAAAACATGGGAGATATTCCGTCTTAGACAATACACTTATTGTATTTGTTACATTGATATATTTTTCTGTGTGTTAATCATATCCAATTGTGTGATGTTATGATTAATTATACATTTTTACATTGGTTTTCATTGTTATGCTAAAGCTAAAAAATCTTCAATAAAGAAATTGTAAGATGGAATTTGGATTATGATGTATTATATAATAGATGAACTATTAAGATTACTAACGATCCCTTTGTTTCGTCTGTATCTGTCGACAGAAGTTCTAATTTGTGAACGTCCATACACAGCATCTGCGTACGTTTATTTTAACACTTAGGTGTCCAGTTTCAACAGGGTCTCCTAGTCAACATCAATATTCAGACCACTTCAATAAGAAGACCACTTTTCTAGGGTCCCAAGGGTGGTCTTATTATTGAGGTTTTACTGTATATATGTACCTACAAATTGAATAAGATAGTACAACACAGTAAGAACTCTTATATCTTTTTTAATTCAGTCATTTAGGACATAAACATTGTTAAGCATAATAACTAAACTACACATATGTGTATAAAACAACCCAAAATATACATAAAAACGATACAAGTAAATAACAGAAAATTATCCCACCCACAACATTACTCAACTGAACACATTATGAGACCCATATGACCACTTGAATAAGCAAAAATGTTTATTGGTATGGTCCCTTAAATCCTCGACAATTCTACTATTTGAGAACATTTATACCCCGAGGGATTGGAATTGTACATGTAATAGACACTTGAAACTAACATTGAATATACATAGCAATATATTGTAGAAAGATTAAAACACAAAACAAATTTTAAAAAAAGAAAAAATGAACACAAAAATGGAAGTGAACACAAAAATGGAAGTGAACACAATAATGTGAACACAACAATGGATGTGAACACAATAATGGATGTGAACACAAAACTTGAAGTGAGCACCAAAAAAGAAGTGAGCACCAAAAATGGAAGTGAACATAAAAAACAGCTATATACACTAAATCAACAAAAAAAATAACCATTTTTTTCAGGTATCAAAATGCATGTAAAAGGGTTCCATTATCCACTTACTTTTATATGGGTATTTAAATAACAGTACATTATATTCAAAACAATATTTTGCAGATATGTAGAAAAACAAAACCCGAAACTTATCAGCTTCCCTATCTTATATCCTGCAGGTCTGTGTATTTTTGTGATAGTATTGGGATTCATCTTGTCACTGCTGACAAGACAGGATTTGTAATAGCTTTTAACAGCCACAATGTTTTTATACTTTACTGAATCTCATCACCAAGCAACAAACTGCAGAAAAAACTGACCCATGCTGCTTCTAGTATGTATTTTCTTATATCAACAACAATTGATCAAATTCTTATATCCTCGTTAAAGTTCAAAGCCAAATTTTCAATACATGTACTGCAAATAAATATGATGCACGATTTGATATAAGTTTTATATACTGGCTAGTTTCATAGTTTCAGTAGCGTTCCCAGATCAATGCAAAAAAAGGAAAGTTGCAAACTGAAGCATGCATGAACGATGTAAGTGTTTAAGATTTTAGGTGCTATTATGTAAAACGTTACATTCTTGCACAATTTGAATTATATTTCGGACTCCTTTATCAACTGTCTAGTTTATTACTGAAATGCTCTAAGATCTTCAATTCAACTATACACTTCAAGGCTGCTATTTTAAAGTAAGGTAAAACAGAATTGGACCAGTCCAAAACTTATTGCCCCCACTAATCAGAAATATATAAGTTATGGAAGTTATGGAAACCAAACTATGTTTTTAATACAGAAATAGAAGTGAACACAAAAAGGGAAGTGAACACAAAAAAGGAAGTGAACACAAAAATGGAAGTGAACACAAAAACTATGTTTTTAACTGCATATAAATTCAAACAAAAGGCAAGAATCAATCACATTGTAATCACCTCTTCCCCATAACAAGACCAATATCAATACCATATTAGAAAATGGCACCTAAATACATTTTATTTCAGTAAGCACATAAGCTGATTTTTTCAAGACTTGAAGCTTCGGTTATGCCATTAGATTTTAAATTTGATTGATTGAGACATAAAATAAGACTGGTTTGCTCAATGCTTGACATTTCAGTGATGTATCAGTAACGTTTTTTTATTAACAGATGTAGATCATTCAGAAAAAATATGTTAGATTCAAGTATAAAAACATCCATTCATAATTTCAACAATTTTCAGACAAACAGCTTTGATTCATTTTCAGACTAAAAACAGGAATTATAATCAACGATTCATTTAAAGTAACATCTGGAAACAACAACATGATTTAAAATTTAGATTATTAACAGAAAAAACGATGTTTATGAATGAAACGGTAACACAAGTAACAAAAATGAAGAACTAACTGAAGTAACAAGTAATTGATACACATGTAACATAGTAATTATCTTCCAATACCAGCTCATTGCCTCGTACAATCTACATTTTGGAAACAACATTTCATTCAATGGTCAATTCAGAGTTGTTCATGTAAATATGTTTTAAATTCAGTCTATAGAAACATGACACAAGTCAACATCTTTTGTATTAAATTGTTAATGATCAAAAGTAATAAACGACATGTCATAACATTCGAAACCTATATTAAAACTTATTTTAATGTATTCATAATGAAACATTTCTTTTGATGTAGACAAATTATGTGCGGTATTACCTACCAGTAGTATGCATGTGTAAGCTTAGTTGAATCATGTCCAACATTATTATTGTAAGTTGGCTTTGACAGAGTCATAAAGATGTCAAAATGAATTTTAGGATTTTTTTCACACCTTAAGGGTGTAGTTTTTATATGCCTCAGATAGCAAGTATCACCATGTTTTATCAACCATCAATTTTAACTGAAATGTGACACATAGTAATATCAACATCACCAAGATTTTAGTCTATTATCTATACTTGATTTGTGTTTATTTTGATTGACTGGTTAATGGTTTTACAAACCAATAATCAGACATTTAAACAGTTTACCGGTCATTCATACATAATATTTCATCACACACAGTCACAATCGACTGTTTCCCACAAGTGGAAAATAGCCAAACAAATAAGTATGTGTGAAGCTACTCTAAACATATGATACATAAATCACAACAATTCAATATAAACTTTAACATAAGTACTGGCAACAATGAGCAGCAAAAATGCATCTAGGAACATGTACGGAATGGTAATTGTTGTAAATTGTAACTTACATATAATTTTTTTTCGAAAATTCAGGCTTTCAAGATCAGGACCAGTTCTTCAAGAGTTTTAACAACAAAGTCACATATTTCAGAGTAAGTGCCACACACTGTTTTGGCATTCAAAATGAGAACAGCATATGTAAACTAACTGTAAGATCAGAAGTAAAATATTGTATTTACATGAGAACGGTTGTAAACAGAGAGGTGGTCAGTCAATGAAAACATGTTTTGTAAAATATTGACCAATAGGCGAAGTGAACACAATAATGGTATTTTCAACTAATTTTGAATCAACAGTACGTATTTTATACAAGGTTTTAAACTTTGTAAGTCTAGTATGTTTCAGCACTAGCATTTTCAGTGACATTAAATCCATACTTTACTTCGCAATCGACAATACAATGCTACATTTGGAATGTTTATTTCCGAGTTGCGACTACTAGAAATGCCAAAGTAGCATGTGGGATGTATAAACATACAAATATTAAATGTAAATATAAAGATGATTCAATGATGGAACAATATATGTGTGATGGTTGTTTTGAAAGACAGATGTAGTTGCGCTGTATTAAAATAATCTCAATACAAAAATACAGTATGCATACGTAGAATGGATTTTCATGAATATATTGTTCTAGTAGGAAGACTTGAATGTACAGAGAATTAAACACATTGTTCAAAGCATCTACACATTCTGGTTGAGGAAATGCATATTTGTTATACAGTAATAAAGACCACATCAAAATTAAGAACACAATTAAAAAAATTGCAAGTCCATATTCACTGTTTTGGTCTTAAATTCAACCTCAATATTAAGATCATCTTAATAAGAACCCAAATGTGGTTTTATTTTTAATGTTTTACTGTATACAATTAATTTATCAGGCTTTGCTCTTAAATGGTTTTCACAGTTAATGATTATGGACTTCAAAATATACAGTTAACCAATTTTCATAACAATAAATCGAGTGTTAAGTGCAAGACTATACTAACTCCTATATAAATACATATTACATATACAAAGATATTTCATGAACAAAGATATTGAACAACAATATAAAACCGAGTGTAGGACAAAATCCCATCCAGAGAAAATCGCCTTCGCTTATTTTGTACAAGGTGGGCAACACCCCCCTCATGAATTTTACAAGTAGGACAAAATTCCCTCTGATATTTTTTGTATTAAGTTCAATGTTGTTTACAACTAAACAAATAAACAAAATAATGTTTCAACATTTATTGAACATTTTTAACCTGGACAGTGAAACCTAGAAATATTTTCAGAATATTCTTAACTACAATCTATCAAAACATGTAAATTCATGAAGGGGATTTTGTCCTACTTGTAAAATTCATGAAGGGGATTTTGACCACCTTGTAAAATTCACGAAGGGGATTTTTTCCGCCTTGTGCAAAATGAGCTATGGGGATTTTGTCTGGAGAGGATTTTGTCTGTATACCTAAAAAAAACCTCTAAGCAATGATACAACAAGCAATGTTTGAACACGAAGTATATTGAGCAAAATAATAATGGTTAAAATATATAAACTCTTTATGGCAAGAATTGAATAATGCAGTATACCGAATATATGATAATGTCCAGGTAGTGGAACATGTTTTTCGCCTTTATGAAACCTGGAATTTACAAGGCACGCTAACAGTCAACAAGTTTTCAAATGTCAAAATGTTGAATTATACTGTAGCAAGGGATACAAGGATTTCAGTAAAATGATTAAGTCTCACTGTTTACATAAAATGACTAGAAATAATAAACACATAAACAATGATTCTTCACATCCAAAAATTCCCACTCTTAAAACAGATATATTGCTTCTACCAAGGCCATGATCAAAAACTCTTAAGTTTGCAGTCTACCTGCCTTACTTTGCGATTTTAGTTAGGTAGGAAAACAATTTATTTAAATACATGACCATAACAACAACAACACTTCAGGTACGTAATTGTTGAACTACATTTTTCTGTTGTCTTGAAGACTAAAGACAAGAGTCAAGACTTAATTTATTTTCGTACCATGGGCAAAAATAATTTTTGTACACAGCAATTTTGGTGGTTATGCAGGGCTCTAGAAATCCACTAGCCCAATGTCCCGGACTAGTCTAATGCTGAATCAGGGTACCAAACAGTTGAGTTGAAGTTAGTCCCGGACAAGTCTGTTTTAAAAGCTAACCAACATCAGCAATTATTCAGTTGTAAGTCAAACCTTAGAATCTAACAAACACGATTATTAATTTTAGATTGTGGAGCTATTATGTACTAAATTGACAAATTTCTCGGACAACTAGCTTCCTATGTCAGACAAGTCAAATTTTACAGTTCCATTAGTCCAGGACAAGTGTCTTTGAAAAAAATTCTAAAGCCCTGGTAGTAGAGATATAGGAAACAAACAGTTTTTAATAGTTTGGCCTAATGCAATATCATCACGCAGAGTAATTCTTGCCAATCTTGACATATGTATTTCCTGTTGTTTGCGTCTTCATAGTTCCCAGAACACCTCTTCCACGTCCTCGATCTACAAATACACAACGTGATATATTACTGGACGAAGGATCACCCATTCAAATACATTGTAACATTAAGGAGGCACAGTGTTCGAGGGGTAGAGCGTCTCACACCTGATCCTTAGGTAGTGAAGTAGTTTTTTAAGTAAATAACCATGTGACAAGGTGTTTGTAAGGCAAGAACATCTTTTGAGTCGTCTTAAAGCTGTATAATAAAACAATCAAGTGAGTTCAGAAAACAAGTATATGAATTTTAAGTGCTCAACATAAAAAAGAAGGAGAAATAATAATAAATAATTTGTCACTACTTACTTTTCAACACATATTCCTCCATGCTGAAACTATTACAATCTGGAACAGCATACTGGGCTACTGTACTACGAATAGACGCACTGTGTCCTCTACCTACCACTTTATACTGATCAATAGAATCACGTAACACCATAGGTTTCTTAGGTCGAAGACAATCAGATTCGACACCAGAATCATCAACATGTCCATCATTTGAACTAGAGGAAGCATTAGATTCCACCGACTCGGATCTGAACACAGTTTTCAAGGCATCCCTAGTTTCAGTCCTACACTTACTGAAAAGTTTTTCTAATGTGTTATCACCTGTTTTACTTCTGTTTCCAACCATGTCAATTTCCTTAAGTTTCGATAAATGATAATCAATAACAGCAGGATCAATACTAGACAAAGCATTATCATCACTGCTAGACGAGTATGAGACAGTCACATGAGATTTGGTCGTCTTATTAGGTCTTTTACCGAGATCTACAGCAGGTAACATAACACCTTTACCACACAGCTTATAATCATCAAATTGGTCTTCATCACTATCGGAATCACTTAGATCACTTTGAACATCTTTACAATTATTCGTGTGTTGTTGGACTTTATATTTGTTCTCCTCAATCACGCAGTTAGGTAAATTTGGAACTCTTACACTTTCCTTCACCCCATACTCGGAATCCATCTTCATACGAAACTCAGTCAAAAGGTTGTCTTCAGCATTAGTTCCTTCAGCATCAGCATCTAGTTTATCAGCAGAGCTAGGTTCAATCAATGTGTTGATTTCTTTCATGATTGTTCTTAATGATGATAAAAACTCGCCAGATTTCTTCTCTCCTAATGTTTCACCATTTTCACATTTAGCTCTACAACTGCAATTAATAAAGGATATGCATACTTACACAAGTGGTCATAAATCAAGCAATCAAAAATTGTACTATGTTTGAACGAATACATGTACTTGACTTTTTATTTTCATAATAATTTGTTCATAAACATTCTTTCTTGTCAAGCATGGGTGGATCTGGCTGGTTTTCGACTGGAACCAAGCTCTTATGGATATCTAACTACTGTATCGGTTTGATTGAGATACATCAAAACTGATGATTTCATCTTTATATATTCAGAAGCAATTGTTTACGGACGCACAAATGACGGACATTGCTCCATAGCATAATGATACATGGTGCTATATCATGTTTGCAGCAACATATATGATACAAGAGGGCCATGGTGGCCCTATATTGCAAGGCTCCTCATCCATACAACATAATGTACAATATATTGTCTAAGTGCAAAGCAAAATAGTAAATTAAAGTAATTGCATGAATGGTAAAAAATTACCAAAACTACCAAGTTTTCTGAAAATAAAATTAATGAGCTTTAAGCCAGCTGTTATCATTTATCTCGACAGGTTTATGACTTTTGTTAGACAAATATACAGGAAACAGATAGTACATTATTTCTAATGGTAAGACACGAGTTTGAATTCAAAGAAAAACTAGATGAAAACAAGAGATGTTTGTAAAACTTAATGCCCCCCCTGTGACTTTGACCCTGTGACCCCAAAATCAATAGGGTTCCTTTGTTACCAAGATGAATGTGTTGACCAATTTTGAGTTAATGATCAGAAACAAAAAGGTTACGGACCGACAGATTGACCGACCGACAGGTGCAAACCAATATAATTTCTTCGAAAGGGGGCAAAATAAAATTACTGGTATTACCTTTTCATTATTCTGCTTGATATATCGGTGAAATTTACGGTTGCGTCAGCAACACTAGCCCACAATACAGGAGATTTCTCAGCCTTTACCTTTCTCATTTCTTCAAAGATGTAAGATGTATTTATGGGAATATCTGAAAACAACACATCAAATTTGTTATTTAATTAGCAAAGCAACATCGCTATTCCCAATCATAATTGAGGAATATTTGTTGAATTCACCAGTTTCCATAAATATTTCACTTTTTATTTATTCATATTCTATTTCCTCTGTATTCAGAGAACTTCATTTGTATAAAAACACTTTCCCTGACAATCTGATTACTGTCAACTTTTGATTATAATCATGACCTTTCATGAAAATTTACAAAATTTCTAAAACTTTTCATCTAGATTCACAGCAACTTTTGATTCAGATTCAGACACAATAAAACACCGATATTACCAAAATACCACTTTTTAAAACTATTTGCTTCCCAACAACATTTTGTTGTGTATACCGGTAACAACAGTACGTACTGTATGGTACAAATGTTATCCTACTCCCGCAAGCAAGATTGCACATAGCCTTCTGAGGAGCAATATTCATCCACCCTATAAGATGCCCCGCAGTCAATTTTTCAAATTGTTAATCAAAATAAAGTTGTAAACATCGTTGCAAAGTGACAACAACCAAATGATAAGTGGCCAATCATCCAAATTTATATGTTCTCCTTTACTATTCTTGCCTTGGGCAATAGCAAAGTAACAAAGCAGTAAAACATTTTGAATTAGAATTAATGGTCGGTATAAGTACATTTTATAGGCAGTTGTATAAGTAAGTTAATTTAAAGCTCAACAATACACGGGAGGAATATTTAAAGGTAGCATCACAGGTGGCCGGTGAGTAGCCATGACATTTAAAATCCGCATTGAATTTTTTTTTTTCACTCTGTTCTTATAGTAAGATATCTTACTATAAGAACAGAGTGAAAAAAAAATTTCAATGCGGATTTTAAATGTTATGGCTACTCACCGGCCACCTGTGGGTAGCATAAGCCAGTTTCTGGGAGACTGGGATTTCCTGCGTTTACACTGCGGCTGGAAGACTGTGTCTTGCATCCCTTCAAGCAGGCCGAGTCTCACGCTGATCATGTCACATAATGACGTCAGGTAACATTGAACACATGTAATAGCTTGAACAAATTTGGAAAATTATATGTTACTATAAGAAACAAGTCCTTAAAAAGTTTGTTGTTTCATTTAATTTCGTCCTCTTTTTCTTAAACTAGAGGGCCATGATGGCCCTTATATCGCTCACCTGAATACACTGCCATGTTTTTTTAACAAACTTAATAATTTATGCAATCTTGAAAGAGGACCACTAGAGAATGCTACACACCAAATATCAAAGCTCTAGACCTAAGGGTTTTGGACAAGAAGATTTTCAAAGTTTACACTTTTAAAATCTATTTTTAGCTCCTGTGACCTACATATGCAACAGACCGGAACCATTTATATAACTTCGAAAGAGGACCACCTAAGGTTCATTCCTGTGAAGTTTGGTCAAAATCCATTGAGTGGTTTAACACGGTAACTCCCCAGAACCTCATTCCTGCCTAAACAGTAACCCTTCTGCCGTATATTGCTATTCCTATCAGAAACCAATGAAAGATTCTTATAGGTCTGTATTAGAAGGTGGTTGGAAAGGCAGGTTACACTGTACATTTATCTCATAGTGGCTGATTTTGTTTTTACAAAACATTGTACATACACAATGACTCTTGTGTAACCAATTCAATGGAATATTCAGTGATTTTGATGTTATAAACATATTTGTAACCAGACTAATAGTAAGCTATTTTACATCTATGAACATCTAGTATTTTATTCTACCTGTGCTATGTTTAAGGCTCAATGAAGTACAACTTTCTAACAGTCTAGAATGATACATGACGTCCGTTGTTCTACTCTCCGGGGAAGATCTCCTCCTCCTCCTCGACGTCGGGTTATGTCGTATACCACCATTAACAAATGGTAAACCTTCCTTCTCTGAAATTAAGCAAAATTTATATTAGTCCTGCACATCAATACCACTTCAAATCTTATGTACCGCAAAATCAGATACCTTCTCGTAAGCGTTATCCGGTTGTTTTGCCAAATTTAATTTTCGCAAGTTTCTTTTTTCAGATTTGTCATAAAATTAATACTACAATATTTACTGAGCATTTACTGTTACATGTAGTATTGAAACAATCTCTCAAAATTAGCGAAAAGTAATTTCTCACGACATTTTTGATTTTACAGTAATTGTAAACAAGAAACGCATCAAAACCATGAAACCAGACTTTCACCTCTTGATCAGATATAATTCAGTATTTAAAAACAATATTCACTGTAAGTGGCAACATATATTTCCTGGTTTCAATGTGTATGAAAATTGTATGAACTTAATGTATTTTACATCATTTGTACATGTACATTACATCGACTTTAATACAGCCAGGACAACAAGACTTTTCAGGAAACATAACAAGAGGGCCAGGTGGCCCTAGATCATTCACCTGAGTCACCTAGACTAAGTTTGACAAGTAAATAGTAGGGGTGAGATGATACGGATGTAATGCGATACGATATCACGATATACCTCTCACGATACGATATGTATCATGATATATCATAAAGAATAACTAAAATGCTCTTTATTGGTAAGGATATATTAACTAATGGCAATAGTTAAGAATATTTACTTCACAATACTTGTTTACTAAACATGTCTAAAGTATTTAGAATTGCGATGGTTTCAATGCACTGCATTCAATGCGTGACAGTTGTGATTACGGTTTCGATTATTGCAACGTATTTATGAGTTCTCAGGCAAAAGAATAACAAGAAATGGGCAATGCCCCCAAACCAGGTTTTGGTACGTAGTTATTTGTAACCAAGGCTCTATTTGTATAATGAATACATGATGATCATCAATGCTGCAAAGGTGCCAGAGGTGATACATGCATACAAACACTCACACTTAGATATATTATATATATATATGCAACAACTTTGATGTCAATACACCCACGAATAGCGAAGATATTAAGTGGAAACTGATTTTTAAATTTTAAGTGACCTTGACCTTGGACGGAACGAACCCAAAAGCAATCCCAAGCAAGATCTTCACATGTTCTTACTATACACCAAGTTTGATGTCAATATGACCAACAAATCTAAAGTTATTCGCCGGAAACCAAATTGCTACTTTTAGTAACGGTGACCTTGACCTTTGGCAGAACGAGACCAAAAGCAACCCCAAGCAAGCTCTCCACATTTTCTTACTATACACCAAGTTTGATGTCAGTATGATCAACTATACAAAAGTTATTTGCCGGAAACCAAATTTCTATTTTTAGTAACGGTGACCTTGACCTTTGACAGACCGAACCCAAAAGTAATCCAAGCGAGCTCTCCACTTGTTCTTACTGTACACCGAGTTTGATGTCAATATGTTCAACGAAACTCAAGTTATTCGCCGGAAACCAAATTGCTATTTTTAGTAATGGTGACCTTGACCTTCGTCAGAACAAGTCCAACAGCAATCCCAAGCAAGCTCTCCACATGTTCTTACTATACACCAAGTTTGATGTCAATATGATCAATGTAACTCAAGTTATTCGCCGGAAACCAAATTGCTATTTTTAGGTACGGTGACATTGACCTTTGTCGGACCAAACCCAAAAGCAATCCCAAGCGAGCTCTCCACATTTTCTTACTATACACCAAGTTTGATGTCAATATGATCAATGTAACTCAAGTTATTCGCCGGAAACCAAATTTCTATTTTTAGTTATGGTGACCTTGACCTTTGTTGGACCGAACCCAAAAGCAATCCCAAGCGAGCTCTCCATATGTTCTTACTGTACACCAAGTTTGGTTACAATACGATGAACAGAACTCAAGTTATTTGCCGGAAACCAACCAGTTTGACGCCCGCCCAGCTGCCCGCCCAACGACATACACCATTCTAATAACCTGGTTTTTTTCTTCTTGCTCCAAAATCTTCTATTGACACATGGCAGGAAATTATGTTAATGTTGATCTACAGACATACAGTTGAACAATTACTAACAGTTAGTGTTGATTTTTAAATAAAAGATCAGTTGAGTTGTTTCTCAATAAACCTGTATTAGTGACCAAAACATTTTTTTGCAGATTTTTACATTTTCTAAAAGATAGTTTTATTTACTACCAAAAATATTAAAATCAGACTTCTACTCTTCTTTTTATAGTAAACTACAAAAAGGATGTCCTGCCAGAAATGCCAAGAAAGGGCTGTTCTGGAGAAGAGGTGTTGTGCTGATATAGGAATTTTACATATATTAGACTGTAACTCTAGTTAATGGGTCACCAAAAGTGACAAGATGCGTTCATTATTTCCACATAAAGAGTTGCACAATAAGAGAAGGTGTTTTAGGGTGGCAGCATAAAAAACTCACCATAGTCCTCGGCTTTTGTAGGCTTATAAAAAAACAGTATAACTATAAATTAGCTAACAACAAACAAAAACAAACAGATAAGCAAAGTAACAAACTGCTGATGAACAACTAGGGTTGGATGGTTATCAACAACAAATACTAATAACATTACAGAAACCACTAACAACAGAGTTACACAAATGGCTTAATTTTTTATTGAAATGCACGACCATCATACCCTATCATATAACAAACAGAATAGTGACCAAAAAGTACGAATATAAACTTGAACACATTAACTGTTAGCATGCTTGTTGAATAACCCTTTACTCCTCTATTATCGGTTAATTTTTTATTGAAATGCACAACCATCATACCCTATCATATATCAAAAAGAATAGTGAACACATTAACTGTTAGCATGCTTGTTGAATAACCCTTTGCTCCTCTATTAGACACATACAATTTCGTGTTGAAAGTCATCTGTATGATAACTGCAGGCTTCCTAGCAGGCCTCGATGAAGTTATGTTTATAAAGGTTAAATTTTAGCAAATTACAGGTTTTTGAGGGCGAAATCTATAACAATAAACAGCAAAAAAAGGCAAATTTTGAGAATCTAATTTGATGGATTGATACAGCTGAGAAAGGCCAGCAGTGTACGCTGTGAAGATAACAGGATCCTGCCTAAGCAATCAGTGTTTTCACAAATACTCAAGAACTGATGTTATATGCAAGTAGTACAGCAAGGCTGCAGTTTTCTAAAGTGAATAGTACATTTTTTCAAAAAGAGTGAATTACAGGTATTTTACAGTTTTTTTTGTTTCTGAAAAATTAAAGGTTGCAAATGATTTTGCAAAAATTAAAGTTTTAAAGGTTTCACTAGGAGGTCTGTAACTGTGTAGAGGCAGTGAAAGTTGGACCATTGAGGAAACGGTTAGTATTGGTACCTTGTATAAGTCTTTCACGAGTATCCTGAGAGATATCAACAACAAGCTTAGATCCATTCAAAGTCCAGCTGTTAAGCTCAGCTACAGCTTTATAGACAGCAGAAGGCTCTGTATATCTCACAAACCTGTAGGTATAAAACAAGACAAAATCAACCACCAGTGCTTTCATGCATACCTGACTTGATTTTCTCCACTGTATGTTTTTCAATTTGCACCACTAATCTGGCACCCCTAAAATGTGTTCCATTCATTTCAGCTGCCCGTATTACTTCAGTCTTGAGTTTAAATCTCAAAAACCTGTCAAATTAAAAAATAATGAACAATCGCAATACTTCAGATACCATACATACAATGCGTACATACACTATCTTTTATTCCTTGGATACCAAAGGTCGAGTACATACTCTTTCATTATTCCTTGGATACCAAAGATACAAGTACATACTCTATCACTATTCCTTGGATACAAAGATACAAGTACATACTCTGACACTAACTTTTCCTTGGATACCAAAAATTCAGTAAGTACATACGGTACTCTATTACTATTTCCTGGATACCAAAAATACAATGAGTACAGACTCTATCACTATTCCTTGGATACGAAAGATACACTGAGTACATACTCTACCACTACATGTATTCCTTGGATACGAAAGATACACTGAGTACATACTCTACCACTATTCCTTGGATACGAAAGATACACTGAGTACATACTCTACCACTACATGTATTCCTTGGATACGAAAGATACACAAAGTACATTCTCTATCACTTTTTACTGAGTACATTCTCTATCACTTTTCCTTGGATACCAAAGATAGGAGATAGAAATTATTAATTATTTGAGATATTTCATTGATAATATACAAATATCTTTTAGACATCTACAGACAATATACTCCGGAAACAAAAACATAGTTTTTAGTAACAGAGACCTTCACCTTGGACCCAAGAGGCTGGGTGCTGCACCCAACACATTGTCTTGCTATGGTCATCACATGTGTCCGTGCATGTGCACACGCACACATAGAGGTGCAACTCTTTAATGCCCCCCATATATATATGGCACCCCAATATTTATATATATATAATATGACAGTTTGAAGTCGTCATCAATTGTGCTCTGATGAATATTATCACACAGGGAAAGTCACAGAAGTGTATCAGCAATTTATGGAAATCTTATCAAGTGCAAACATGACATATTTTGTATACAACATAATTATGATGTATTTTTGGTATTTTTTCAATCAAGCAGACATTACTGATATCAATCAACCATGAGCATAGAATTGTTTCCTATTGTGTATGTTACAATAAAATTTTATATTTTAAATGGGTGAAAATTAATGACCCTCATTGGGCCTTTAATAATAATAAACTGAAGATAAAAATAACATACTTACCCATAATTAGGATGTGGAGCATGACCATTGTTCAAGATGACAGAATCAACAACTTCACCACAAGCTTGAAACAAATCTCTCAGTTCATGCTGAAATATACATAATACAACTATCTGAATCTCAAAGCAAGAATGCCCCTGAAGTTCTCTCCCTCAGCCTCATTATATCTCTAGAATTATCTCCCTGTATCTAAGTACATGTATATCTCTAGAATTATCTCCCTGTATCTATTCTAAGTACATGTATATCTCTAGAATTATCTCCCTGTATCTAAGTACATGTATATCTCTAGAATTATCTCCCTGTATCTAAGTACATGTATATCTCTAGAATTATCTCCCTGTATCTAAGTACATGTCTATCTCTAGAATTATCTCCCTGTATCTAAGTACATGTATATCTCTAGAATTATCTCCCTGTATCTAAGTACATGTATATCTCTAGAATTATCTCCCTGTATCTAAGTACATGTATATCTCTAGAATTATCTCCCTGTATCTAAGTACATGTATATCTCTAGAATAATTTCGCTTATTTCAGTACATGTATATCTCTAGAATAATTTCGCTTATTTCAGTACATGTATATCTCTAGAATAATTTCGCTTATTTCAGTACATGTATATCTATAAATTTATCGACAGGTTCTTCGGTACATGTACAATTTCAGAATTATCTACCTGTATCTCAGCACTATATCTCTAGAATTACCTTCCTGTATTACAGTACATGTATATATGAAGAATTATCTCCCTGTACCTCAGTACATCTCTAGAATTATTTTCCTGTACCTCAGTATATCTCAAGAATTATCTCCCTGTACCTCAGTACATCTCTAGAATTATTTCCCTGTACCTCAGTACATCTCTAGAATTATTTCCCTGTACCTAAGTACATATCTAGAATTATCTCCATGTATCATACATGTATATCTATAAAAGAGCACTACACCATTATCCACAATTCATCAATCTATAAAAAGACATACATTGTAGTACAAGAACTTTGGTATTGACTCATAACATATGAAGTTAAAATTAAAGTATAATAATACAAACCTTCTGTGTGCCACTAGGTATCTGGCCTACAAATACAGAGTAGGTGTCATATATTCTTGATTTTGACATTGTGAACTCTGGAGTCTGAAATATACAGATCAATCGGTTAAGTAGGAACTAGAATTGTAAAACAATATTGCTTCATTCAAATAGAATTTATTTTCAATCAATGCAAAATATCCAGCATACAGGTAAAACAATGGCTCTAAATCTGCATGTATGTAAATTTGTAAGGCAAATACACAGTATCTCAATGTATACCACTGAATATGCATGATCATGATATACAGAGAACACAGTGGCCTACTTGATGAAATGGGAATGAACTTTGCATAGCTTCATACGTGTGTCATTGATAGAGAGATGATACGGACAGGTTATGGTGTCATTGATAGAGAGATGATACGGACAGGTTATGGTGTCATTGATAGAGAGATGATACGGACAGGTTATGGAAACAAACAAGTGAATCCAGTACCATTACACAATTGTAAATATTGATAGAATTGAAAAACCGAGCTTGTTTCCTCAGCAGTAATTACTGCCTAATTTATTTACCACTGACATCATCGACTTTGCAGTGCCAAGTCATGCATGGTTTAGTAATAATCATTGCCTGTAGAATCAATGTAGCTTTGCCCCTTTGATTGGCTGTAGCACATAAAAACAAATACAGACTCTAACGCATTCTTTGAAATAACATTCGACAGAATGTGAATCTCTACTTGACCAAAGTGCTAACCCCCAGTACTGGTTCATCATTCGGAAAACCTCGGCCAACTACGTCAAGTTATTAGAGTAACCAAGTGGTACGGAAATACCCGAGAGCTGACGAGAATGCTGTTTCATATGTTTCTAAAAAGCCTCTGGATTATGACTGAATGTATAAATACATGCTTTTGTATTATCAATTACAGACTAGTATACCATGAGTATCATCGGATAGCATACATATAAAAAACTTTTTTCATGGACTAAAAGTTTCCATACTTTATCGTAGTTGTCCTTAAGAGTTTATTATCGTGTAATCTAATTGATGACACAAATTGTGTTTTGTTGCACATACATGTATTGTTGTGTATTTTTGGGCCAGTGGCCTATATTACTTTGAATAAACGTTGTTTATACACGGGTCCACACTACGCTTCCAGTCCTTTGATTTCACAGGTTTTGCAACGATTCGATGCTCTTCGTGTCCTAACGATAAATTTCATACATGAAAACCAAACAAGCAAGCTATTTCCAGGCCCTATCATTAAAATATATATATATAGTCAACGTAAAATAAATATGCAATCAGTTGACATAATAACATAGCTTACGTGGTTAAGTTGCGCTGCTGCTACGGTTCACGATGTACTGGGAGCCGCCATTTTTTTTTAAATGGGTCGATCAGTTAGACTGCGGCTGATATTATATAAACTCCGGTCCCACTCGGTGTACTACAGCAGGCCTACGATCGGGTATGTGAAGGCTGCTGTACGTGTAAGCGTTTGTTGACAAAAATACGGCGTTTGGTCTCGTATTTACAGACTGAGTAAAAATTCTAACGCAACGTTCTATTACATTTAATGCGAAATGTACAAATAATGAACTACTAAAACACAGACTGATCTTCACAAGGACGTTATGCACAATACATAATGTATATTATGTATACTAATTTAGTCAATCATGACTTTACACTTACATATTCGAATCATGTTTTAGAATTTGGAAATTGTCTACTGATTTTTTTCTTAGAAAAATGGGAAAATATAAATATATTTTTTACATAATTCGTAAAAAGGACGACAGGTAGGACCCCTATATGGGGCTACATGCTGTTTGTTCTAAATGGCAAAACCATTTATTTGCCGATGGAGTTAAAACATTGATTTGTTCTATCATATATAATAAACGAAATTTAAAGCGCCAAAATGAATACATGTACATATATTGCATACGTTAGAAGTTTTTGCTCAGTACTTGCACGGACATATAAACCGTTTTATAGTTTCGACCTTCCCTGGTTGTCGTTTGTGAGGTGGCTTTCGACGTGATAAATCTAGTCGCCATTATTGTTGTGAATGAGAGAATGTTGTTAATCCGTCACACATGCCTAGCTCACCTGGTTATCATGAATGGTCATTCTAGATTCTCTAAATGACTGGTGCTGCACCAATGGAATGTCTATCAAGATATAATATTCTAGGTGTAGTTGATAGATATACATAGTGTAAGGCGGGGCAAAACGCCCATTTTAAGCAATATTTTACGATACAATAATAACCATCAGTTCGATTAAGACCTAACTGGCTATGCGTGCAAGTTTGCACTAGACCTATTACACTTATAACATATTAAACGCGAGATTCAAAACGAGATGAAGCTCAATAAATTGAACATAACTTGACTTCATTGATTTTTGCCTTTTTGCCCCATGTATGGAGCAAAATGCATTTTGATAAGGGGCAATAACCTCTAAACATTATATATTTAAAAATAACTTAATAAAATGTAGTACAATATCGCGATCATGTAAGCACTGCATAAATACCGTCAAACAAACGCACGAATGACAAAAATCGAGAATTCAAGGTGTACGAGGCAATACTAACATATTAAATATGATAAATATGTTGAATATCTGTGTTTAACAAGATATCTGTGATATAATTGTTGCTGTTCCTAAACATGTATTTGTTGATAAAATCTGATTTACATTCAAAATAGTGTGTAGATTGGAAGATATCAGCCAATGATGTCAAAGGACCTTAGGGTAAATTCCGTTGCGGCGTAGCTCCTCTACGGACAGAGACCGGTCGTTATGAACGTATTCCAGGATATGACCGAAAATGTCCGTTCTGTGACACCATTGAGGATGAGAGTCAGTCATGTATTGTAAGTTTGTAATTTGTATACTGATTTTTAAGGCGGTTGCCATTGTTGATAATTCCAAATGATAAGTTAGTCTTCCTTTTTAGCAATTCAGATATGATAAAGATATGTGCCAAAACCTGTCATAATATTTTACAGCGTATTTCTTCTCTGTAAATAATGCACATATTTTATGTATAATAGTATATCATAGCTTTATTGCATCTGAAAATCAGCTGATACTTAAAATAGGACCAATCGAATTGGTCCTAAATGGTTTTCTTACGATTATTTGTTGAATACTAGTGCACGATATTGTTCAGTTTCTTACACATGTTTTTGTTTTACTATTATTATTAGTAACAATTAACAACTGCTTTTTTTTCAGTTGTATGGATATATGTACATATATTTATTACACAATATTGTGTAATGTTTAATATCTTAACGTATCATGTGATATTATTGTAATGTCTAGTGTAGTTGGCTCTGTTTTTATGTTATTGTATAATGTATTATATAGATGAGACGAAAATAAAGATCAAATATCAAAAATAGTCTATGTCACAAGTATTGTCATGTTCCAAAATACTCACGGAAACCAAAGAAACGTTCGGAAAGAAGCTCTAAATTGTGTAAACATATTGTCAATGTAGGCCTATGGCAACAATTTTGCACTTTCGTAAAATAACTAACAAACTACAACTTCAAAGTCGGTTTGATGCAAATAACTTAGTAACATAGGAAAACTGTGGGGTGACAGTTAAGATGCGAGCAAAACAGATGTGAACAATACGCGAATAAAAGAAAAAACGACATAGCATATTAAATGATGGTTTATTGAAACAATAATAAAGCATTATTTACAGACATGTATGTGATACAAAGGGCTATCGAGCCATCTGATACAAAGCACTATGAAATAATAAAATTAATAATGGGATCGAATGTCTCGATCATAGCCAAACTGTATGTGTGCATTCAGTCATGTGTAAGACTAGTTTTCGAAACGAACAAAATAAGTACCTGTGTATTAATTAAGTCAAACATAGAAAATGAAAAAAAGTAGCCAGGAATGACATTGGATTCTGATTTGTTATATAATTGTATTCAGTACATCTATGCTATTTATGGAACAGTTACTAATACATTGCTTACAACATCAGACCAGTGTTTCGCGGATTTGCCATCACAGACTGGCAGATACTGATTACCGGCAATGAGAATATTTGCGATATTACACAGGCGCTCATTGGTCATTTTCTCAGATCAATTTACAAGAGCCGTAACATTCCAAATACAATTGTTCAATAAACAAGACCCTTCTTGAAACAATCAACTATGTGCAAATGCACATAAAATGTAGCCAGTTCTTTAACAATATTAACCATTGTCACTTGGTTTCGCTCAAACGATCAAAATTTAGCACTTTCATTGGATCCTTCACTTATTGTTCATAATGTAAAATACACTGGCCAAACAGCAACCAGCATAACAACTAGCTCCCATCTTGTCGTGATCACGTGACCCTTATTCGAACCAACCAGCGTTGCTGAGAGCTGTACCGATGTTGTGACGTTGTATGGAACAGCGACATTGCAGAACGACTTGTTACAACATGACGTACATACCTGAAATAAACAAACAGTATTATTTGCATGCAAAACGATCGAAGTACATAAACTAGAAATGTGTCGTTATGACACATGTACTACCCTTCACTCAATCAAAAGGCATAATTCTGCTACATGAATTACAAAATAAACCCAGCTATGGATTAGTTATAGCATAGACTAAAATACAAAGCATCCATTTTGATCCTGCATGTTTGGGGTCCGGTTGAGTGGCTTATTTTTAGATCGAAGTTGCATTGATCGGTAAATGTAGAATGTGAAACACTTCAAACAATATGCTTTCACTATTATTCGGTAACATCTGAAATCATTATTAGCACGGAAAAAACTCTCGGTTTTTATGACAGTGGATTTCAGGTAGGTAAACTATTGAAGACTATTCTTCATATTTTTATGTTTATTATAATTGCATGAACAAATTTAACTATAAAGTGATTTAAGCACTTACGAGTTCACCGTCTTCATTGTCATGACAACCAATATGATCAAGTGAGCACTGTTCTGGTAAGGCACACATCTTGTCCACTTGCACGCTGACGCCCGTCGTTCGTTCAATACGATGTACAGTCTTGCAGACAGTGTGCTCTGAAAGATGAGAAAAAATAAGTTTATGAAATAAAATACATTGTATATTGAAATTTCTTGACTACTTATAAAAGTATTCAAAATATAACTTCTAATTTTGATTACCCAGAATTAAATGCCAGGCCCAGACACTGACTAGTTGCCATGGCGTTAACTTTAGCTACCGTTATGATAAATAAGAAACATGATAGGGATGATTTAAAACCCTTTAAACTATCAGTACTAAGACAAACAAGAGAACAGGCATATTCCTTGTCAACTGTGACTTCAAACTAAGTATTACCACAAGCTAAGTCGAGCGTTATCGTGCGTCTCTCGTGTTTCCTTTAAAATATATCGGCGTTGATCAGTAGATCAATTATCATCACATATAAAACATGATCATAACATATAACAAAAATATGACCAAGGAAAATCATTTTAAACGTGTTAACAAGCAGACCCTCGGGGGGAAAGGCGAGCAAACTCGGGAAATAGGTCAGACAGAAACTAATACTGTAAGAAGCGCATTTATCAACGTAAGAGTCGAGAAAATCTCGCATTGTAAAACGTAGTTATACACAAAACATGCACTTACTCATAGGACATGGAATATTGGGTGCCCAGCCATTACATTCTTCGTTACTCTTCTTCTCAGGACATGTATAACAGGTCAAATCTGGAAAGATAAATTATATATACATGTAACAAGAATAACATTTATTCAGCATTAAGCAAACTACTTATGTTGAATCGGAAGTATTAGCAACTTTCGCAAGACACATATGATTCATAATTTAACTACGTTAACATGGTTTATATCTGTAAACATTTGTTCCGAGTGTCCGTTAATTTTGTCATAATTGAACCAAGTTAACATGGTTTATATCTGTAAACATTTGTTCCGAGTGTCCGTTAATTTTGTCATAATTGAACCAAGTTAACATGGTTTATATCTGTAAACATTTGTTCCGAGTGTCCGTTAATTTTGTCATAATTTAACCAAGTTAACATGGTTTATATCTGTAAACATTTGTTCCGAGTGTCCGTTAATTTTGTCATAATTTAACCAAGTTAACATGGTTTATATCTGTAAACATTTGTTCCGAGTGTCCGTTAATTTTGTCAATAGCCGTGTCGATACTCGTTGTGCAGTGTACGTTATGTTGTATAGCCTATTGCACTGAGTCGATTTACGGTAAATGAGATTAGATACTTAGAAAGTTTCTAAGCCAAATATTTAGGGAGATATTTTGACAAAATGCCATTTCTGTATGTTATCTGAACAGGACAGTCATACACGATCAATAACCGAGTAAAGAGCTCAAGAAGTTCAATACTTACTTTCGAAATTTCCATATTCAATTCTGATATGCATCCCGCACACCAATGACGTTGTATAGGACAATATCACCATGGAAACACAGATTCTCCAGACAGACATTTTGTTAGATCTGAAAAGAACAGCATGGTTAAGTAACAAGAATTCACTTACAAAAATAAAATGACAAATATGCATGTTGCAATGTGTGCGTATTTTAAGGGCTCGTGATTCAAATGTCTCGAAGTTATTCAAACTTTCAAATAGTTAAACAAAATATTGCAGATGGTTCTCGAACATATGCTAAAAGCAACCAGAATATAGATCTATACGTATATTTAGACGACACTCATTGTACGCCTGTTGACAGCAAATCACAAGTATATCTGGGTTTAAAAAAAAAGATATGGTAATTTAATGGGGTTTTTTTTCAATTAAATTCAGTAAGTTATTTGTTATAGGCCACCAGCCCAAGACAACATATAATTTATAATATATATAATGTACATGTTATGATAATGTCAACACAGGAAAAAATTACATTGTGACCAAATTCTCAATTCTGTTATGTACAACGCACGTACGTACAGCTAAAGTCGATCGCAGAAACATTCAGTAATGTAATAACATATATAACTTATACTTAATTGGCATTACATAAATATAGCCAAGCAAACAAATAAACAGCCAATTGATATAAAGAAACAGATTCTATGAAATTGTTAAACAAATCACCAAGGTATTGCATGAGAACCATGACACGCGTATTCAAAATATTCCAAAAATGATACAAAATATTTACCTTGTCAGTAGAAATTATTCCAACAACTAAATACAGATATGTGCTGGTAGTTCAAAATCTCGTTTAGAATATCGTTTTTCACTCTCAACACTTTCACTGTAACACTACAACTGTAACAAGCTTTTTGGCTTCTTGTTTGTTTATTGTTGGTATATATATACATTGTGCTTTTATCATTTAATCGGTGTTAAAAGCAACACTTTATCAGCCTATTATATCATTATCAGGTAGGTCGGTGACATCAAAGGGACAACACGGCGATGTAGAGACACGTAATTGTTGGTATTTCTCACATTGTATCTAATTGTCGCGCGTTATTACCGGCAACTGATTGATCATATTGTTACACGTGATTAATTGTATTATTACGCGTGATTGTTTGTTGATAACACGCGTGGTAATGGCTATACAACATGTCTATTACAGGTACGCTGATTTGATTACACAGAAATGTGATGAAGTATAATTATTTTTTAATGGAAAGAATTATTACTGATAAATAATTAATAGAATATATCATATTGATAATTAGTCAGATAATCAAGAAATAGGGCACAATCTAATAAACAAATGTAAATGAAATCTGATGAACTAAGTGCAACTCTTAAACTGGAAGCCTACTATCAATTAGATGTGGGAAATTGTTTTGTTTAATTGCAACGTATATATATATATTATTAAAGTCTCATCTTTGTACAAACATAGATATACATATAGTATAGATAATAAAGAACATAAAACATTGCACAAAGCCATTCAAATAAGCATTATACGAGACTATTACAAGCATATACCTCATACATAAAATTATATAAAATGTATACGATATATTATAAGACTACCGTGTAGCCAAACTATTAACATAACTATTTTAATTAAAACTATAATCGTGTTATTTAAAAGGAAACATTCACATAAAAAACAAAAGAATGAATATCTATCTATTTACGTAGTATGTCTTTGTGTACAATGTCATGATCGTGCAGGTTCTTTGCAATAATGTACACGGCAAATGTTTGGCGTCTTAATTTAGTATTCAATTCGATGAATATGATCCACATGGCCATACACAATGTATGCCTTACTCCCTGTTTATATGCATCTGTTATCGCACATATGGATATTTATTTACGTAACTCGAAATTTACAAAAAGAACATATACGGTCAATTCAAGTACTGCATCAATAGGTCAATTGGTAGTGTGTCAGCCTTGAATGCAGGAGGTCGTAGGTCTGTCCCTCGAACCAACGATACTGGTAGCTCCTTAATTGCCAGGCACTCAGTGTATAAAGGGTAGTACCAGGAGATAAATACTAGTAAGCCCAAGTAAGTATCAGTAGGTGAATACTAGGACTTAGTTAATGTACTAAAAAAGTCTTGTTGATCATATGCAACATTAAATAAAGCTTCTTTGTCTTTAATAGATTAAAAATATTCTATATGCACCTAGTGGAGACTTAAGTGTATAAAAATCCGCAATTAAGCTAAAGTATTGTGTGAGTATTTCAGGCGAATATCAAACACCAAACCGATTCCAGTTGCTTTTACAATTCCATTCTCAATAGGGAGAGCTGATGCTGGAGATAATCATGTTTCAAGGTCCCGACACATAGAATCATCCGTGTCCTCATTCTGTCTGATTCATTGTGTATCAGAAGTGGTCCCTAATTCAACACATGGTCCCTAAATCAACACAGTCATGAATACCAATCTGATGTTTCTTGCTCCATCTAATGCTGTGTGATGATATAAAACATCCCCATACAGCATGTATTCAATTTGTATTGCATTTCTCAGTATACAGTAAGCGAATAAAAACATTAACAAAATGTCATTTTAGAGGGTCAAGAGATGACGCAACAAAAGCCCACACTTAATCTCAAATCTATGTCTGTGAGTAAACATCAGAAACAGACTTTTTCAAACCAATTGTCACTAAGAAAGCAAAAGAAATAAAAATTAGTTTCGAAAATATTTATTAGTCTGTTAGTAAGACAACACATTATGCGTAAGTAATGATCATTCATCAAATATCAATACTAATTACTCCATACCAACAATACCCACACACAATGTGGTAACCAGCTTCAGCAACAATACTCACACACAATGTGGTAGCCAGCTTCAGTAACAATACCCACACACAATCTGGTAGCTAGCTACAGCAACAATACCAACACACAATGTGGTAGCCAGCTACAGCAACAATACCCACACACAATGTGG
This sequence comes from Mactromeris polynyma, assembly GCA_032209605.1. Lineage (NCBI taxonomy): Eukaryota > Metazoa > Mollusca > Bivalvia > Venerida > Mactridae > Mactromeris > Mactromeris polynyma. The sequence continues at coordinate 10,571,951 of JASFXZ010000006.1, read as the reverse complement.
TACCCAGCTTCAGCCACAATACCCACACACAATATGGTAGCCAGCTTCAGCCACAATACCCACACACAATATGGTACCCGGCTTCACCAACAATACCCACACAGAATGTGGTACCCAGCTTCAGCCACAATACCCACACACAATGTGGTACCCAGCTTCACCAACAATACCCACACACAATGTGGTACCCAGCTTCACCAACAATACCCACACACAATGTGGTACCCAGCTTCACCAACAATACCCACACACAATGTGGTACCCAGCTTCAGCCACAATACCCACACACAATGTGGTACCCGGCTTCACCAACAATACCCACACACAATGTGGTACCCAGCTTCAGCAACAATACCCACACACAATGTGGTACCCAGCTACAGCAACAATACCCACACACAATGTGGTACCCAGCTACAGCAACAATACCCACATACAATGTGGTAGCCAGCTACAGCAACAATACCTACACACAATGTGGTAGCCAGCTACAGCAACAATACCTACACACAATGTGGTACCCAGCTACAGCAACAATACCTACACACAATGTGGTACCCAGCTACAGCAACAATACCCACACACAATGTGGTAGCCAGCTACAGCAACAATACCTACACACAATGTGGTACCCAGCTACAGCAACAATACCCACACACAATGTGGTACCCAGCTACAGCAACAATACCTACACACAATGTGGTACCCAGCTACAGCAACAATACCCACACACAATGTGGTACCCAGCTACAGCAACAATACCCACACAATGTGGTAGCCAGCTACAGCAACAATACCTACACACAATGTGGTATCCAGCTTCAGCAACAATACCTACACACAATGTGGTACCCAGCTTCAGCAACAATACCCACACAATGTGGTAGCCAGCTACAGCAACAATACCTACACACAATGTGGTACCCAGCTACAGCAACAATACCCACACACAATGTGGTACCCAGCTACAGCAACAATACCCACACAATGTGGTACCCAGCTACAGCAACAATACCTACACACAATGTGGTATCCAGCTTCAGCAACAATACCTACACACAATGTGGTATCCAGCTACAGCAACAATACCTACACACAATGTGGTATCCAGCTACAGCAACAATACCTACACACAATGTGGTACCCAGCTACAGCAACAATACCCACACACAATGTGGTATCCAGCTTCAGCAACAATACCCACACACAATGTGGTACCCAGCTACAGCAACAATACCTACACACAATGTGGTATCCAGCTTCAGCAACAATACCCACACACAATGTGGTACCCCTAACATCCCACTTCTACATTTGGCAAATTTGAGCATTTTATGTTTTTAAGTACTTTTAAAATTCTGACAAAAACAAGTACTTTCCACGAAGACTTTGTAAACCCTTTTTTGAGAGTGAATCCCTTTCACCATCACTGAAAAAAAAGACCAGTAGCGGTCAGGTCCGACAATAAAATGAATCTTTAATCTTACTAACTGTATAGAGATACAAAGAGTAGCACAGTATGTGCAGAGATTTATGGGTAATCAGACCTCCATTCATCAATAGTATCAATGTTTATTCACTAAGAATCTATTCTAATCTACACTGAGCAAACTTTCCAATTACAAAATGTAGTCACTTTGTTTTTACTGACCATTCCATGGTGTGTTAAGACTTCCAATTTTAGATTTGTTTTTGCTGATCTTTCGTATATTTCTCCGAGAGTCAAACCAAGTGACCGATTAGAAAGGGTCGAGGGGTAGAGCGTCTGACTCCTGATCCGAATGTCATGAGTTTGAGCCCTGCAATGAGCAGTTTGACCACAAACTTCACTATCCCGAAATTAGGTGCGAGTACTAGTTGGTCGCCAGGAACCAGTCATCGAGAGTGATAATTCGAGGGTCCAATGCAAGACTATCATAACTCCTGTGTATTCATATAGAAGTTACGATTGTCTTGCACTGAACCCTCTGATCATTTGTATAAGTTGTTAGAACTTGTTTCACAATCGATGTAAAAATAAAAAAAATAAGCTTAAACTAATTAGAAAGTTTGTTCCGTGTATGTTCATGGCACACTGCATTGCTAAATATACTTATGACGTCTTAAATAGTCGACAAACATCAATATCAGAACATGGAAGACTAACATTGTGACAATAAGTCTAAACACCATAAAACATGCACAACAGTAATGTACAGATAAAAATTATATCCCCTTGACAAGTCATATTTTTGACACACGGACGGACGACACGCAGTGAGACAATATTCCATAATAATGATCAACATTGAAAAACAATGTACAGTGTATATGTATCAGTACATTTAAAAATGCACATTTTTGTACCTGTTATAATTATGTCTTTGAAATGTCATCTTTGTGTTAAAACTCATTTTTGTAGGAAAATACCCGTTGAAAGAAAATTTTGTGATCGTGTAAAATGAAATAGCATCATGTTAAGATCTTATCTTGCATCCCTGGGTAATTTCATGAAATTGAAGAAATCTTACATTTTGCATTTTTAAATGTACCGAGTACACATGTAATACAATAGTACCACAATTATTTATACATCACAATCAATGTAGCGTTACGCAATATTACTGTATAGTTGGACAATATTTAACTGGAACTCATTAATATTCATGAAAACGGTCAATTATCGTCGACAAAGTATGAAGAACAACTTTCAATATACCCATACAGTAAAACCTCGATAATAAGACCACACTTGGGACCCTTGATAACTGGTCTTCTTATCAAGGTGGTCTTAATATTGATGGGGAATAAAGAGCAAAACAGTTAAGGTAAACTACATCATTAACACAAAGTGTGTCACAAAACTATTACATAGACTGACAATTGTACACAATAAATCCTGACAACTATAGTTGGACATCGTTTATCTAACAACCTTCTATCCGAATACTCGGCATCATCCGAAATAAATACCAGGTCCCGATGTATGTTCTTATGAAATGGACTATTCGAAAAAACTATGTATTATTTGAAATAAAATTTAGGACCCGATGAATTCAAGTAAACGATGTCAGACTGTATAATAATAAGGTGTATAAATTACATCAGTAAAAGGTTAACATAATAAAAAATTATACAAATACTAACAAATATACCATATACCAACAATGGAATGCACAGAATATATATTCTAGGTAACAACACCATAACCCAACATAACCTGTCCTAAATTCTGAACATACATCTAATACAATGGATACAATAATATGGCAGTACTCATGAATGCAACTAAAGTGAATAACAGAAAGTAAATAACAAGAAATGGGCAATGCCAACAAACCAGGTTTTAAACCTAATTTTTTGTAAGCAAAGCTCTATTTGTATAATGAATACATGATGATCATCAATGCTGCAAAGCTGCCAGAGGTGATACATGCATACAAACACTCACACTTAGATATATTATATATATATGCAACAACTATACAACAACTCTGATGTCAATACACCTACGAATAGCGAAAATATTAAGTGGAAACTGATTTTGAATTTTAAGTGACCTTGACCTTGGACGGAACGAACACAAAAGCAATCCCAAGCTAGATCTTCACATGTTCTTACTATACACCAAGTTTGATGTCAATATGACCAACAAATAAAAAAATTATTAGCCGGAGAGCAAATTGCAATTTTTAGTAAAGGTGACCTTGACCTTTGACGAAAAGATTCCAAAAGCAATCCCAAGCGAGCTCTCCACATGTTCTTACTATACACCAAGTTTGATGTCAATATGATCAATGTAACTCAAGTTATTCGCTGGAAACCAAATTTCTATTTTTAGTAATGGTGACCTTGACCTTTGTCGGAACGGGTCCAAAAGGAATCCCAAGCAAGCTCTCCACATGTTCTTACTGTACACCAAGTTTGATGTCAATATGATCAACGAAACTCAAGTTATTCGCCGGAAACCAAATTGGTATTTTCAGTAACGGTGACCTTGACCTTTGTTGGACCAAACCCAAAAGCAATCCCAAGCGAGCTCTCTACATGTTCTTACTATACACCAAGTTTGATGTCAATATGATCAATGTAACACAAGTTATTCGCCGGAAACCAAATTTCTACTTTTAGTAACGGTGACCTTGACCTTTGTTGGACCGAACCCAAAAGCAATCCCAAGCGAGCTCTCCACATGTTCTTACTATACACCAAGTTTGATGTCAATATGATCAATGTAACTCGAGATATTCTGTATAGTTCAGCTTGTTGGTTTAAACAGAACCGCCCCAAACTCTCAAACCGCCTATATGGTCGGAATGGAAACAATAAGGGGACCACAAACAGAATTTCATTTTGTTTTTTACCCATCAACAAGAGATTTTGATTAATATTTCTGGAATAACCCTAACATAAATCTCAAATTGTCACAACATGGTCTATATCTGTATGGTTACAACAACTTAAAACATATTTACCACACCTTAAATACTATAAAAAAAATTGAATGTCTGAAATACATTTGTATATATAGCTTCATAATACTTTACACAAAAATGAAATACCCACTAGAAATGAATATAACAAATTTATGTAAATTTCTTCTAATACAAACATTGTAATATATTCTTTGTAAAATCTGGTTCACTATATGCTGAATATATACATTTATATATATAAAATCACAAAAATGATAACAATACTGGAATGGATATGACTGTACATGTAAATGTAACGACAACCAGCGAGTCCAGATCCTCTAGCCTCTAGAATAAATATTGAACAAACCTGAAAAGCTCATACCTTTCCCATACAGAACAAAGTAAGAATTTGTAATAAACTAGAAATGCGTCCATAGGACACAGATGCCCCCACTTGCAGCCTTTGTCACAAAAGCAAATGCTATTATTCTGCTCATAGTTTGTGAATGGGTATCAAAATTACTAATTGAACAACTTTACAGATTATGGAGATAAGTCAAGGACCATAACTTTGCCCTTACTTGGCGTAACCATACATGAAACCCCATGTGCACAAAGTCTTATGACTCTGACTCAAATACTTTTGGAGATATGCATGACACAAGATTGCATACTCTGTAGGCTATATTTTAACTAAGTCAAGGGCCATAACTTTGCACTTACTGGACATAGCCAAACATGAAACCCCAGGTGCACAACTTCACATGCTGGTGAACATTCCAGTTAAGTTTAATGACTCTGGGTCATATACTTTTGGAGATATGAGTGACACAAGATTTTGTGACTGACGGAAGGACGGACCAAAATTTATGGTTTATGAGCTTTTTCCTTCTTTAAAAAAAAGCCCATAAGCAGGTGATATTAGGAGCTTTTCATATAGGAAACAGAACAAAAAAGCCCCTAACCCTAATATCAGTAAGCTCATAAACCCTAAATGTTTGCCCGGACAGACAGACAAGGGCAAATCTATATGCCCCTCTTTCAGAGTGGGGGCATAAAAATGTACATTCAATGTAACATATTATTTGTACATGTACATTGTATATATATTTCTAAATATATAACAATACAAAAATAATTCAACCACCCATAATTATATTGAACATGAAAGTTATATCAAATGAAAAATACTGTACATCATATAGGACATTGATTTGACAAAATTCATTAAAAAAAACTCTGATGACAAATCAAAGTTCCATTGTTACTTTATATGATATAACACACTGTATACTTTTTCAGGCTCAGTTTGAGCAATCACTAATAGCTTCTACATGAATAAAGGGGTAAGTACTCTTAACAATATCTGCTCACATACCTCGTTCCTACCAGGATTACTTCAAACAGTCCTATCAATGACAGCCATTTTTTCAGTTTTAGGGGAAGCATGGCGGGTCCTTTTGATTGGGGGAATTTACATCATGAATCAGCAAATTTGGGTATTTATAAGGCTAAAATTTTAAATAATCTTACAGAAGCAGAATTTTCTTTCTAAGTAGGGATAAAATATATACTTTTTTTCTTTGGGGAATGTGGCCCAATATTGGCCCCAAATTTGACATAAAAAAGGGCTGAGTGATATAAAGCATTGTGTCTTTGTCTTTCAAGTAAATATCATGATCACTTTTAACAATAAATCATTCAAATAAACTATTAAAACTAGAAGTCCTTAAATTTCACTACAAAATTCACTCTTAATTGATATTTGGGCTTGAAAAAATATATTCCATACGGCAATTATTTATAAAAAAAACCTATGCAATGCTGTAATAATATATTTTCTGCTTTAATAAGACTCTTTAAGCTGAACTATCGATTTAGTTTCATTGAAATTTTATACTTATCATTTTCTGCAGGATTATTTCACACATTGGGTATACTCCAATTATATATACTATTCAGTAATTAATGAAATATCAGAAAATATACATCAATTGTGACAATGGATCAACATGCATGATCTCTGATAATGTTCTTAAAAATGTGTAAAATCTTCCTTTTAAGCAGAAGACTTAATGACAAGGAAATACTAATTCTGATGTACCCTATCAGGGAAAGAAAGATTATGTGCTTTTTATGGTACGATGGTAGTGCACAGATACAACGCCACGCATACATTTCCTGATCTTAACAAGTTGACTAGACATGTACAAAGTGGATACACTAGAGTAAAAATACCAAACAAGTAATATAAATGTGATAGTACAATGCAAATAGAGTTCATTCTGATTACAGTATGTTAATTTATTTAAACTTGATTGAGACAAAAGTATTTAATGTTCAAATCAACCTCGAGTCTATATATGGAAAATACAAGCACATCTGTCTTTTGTGGCGGCATGATTGTGACCTTGACATAGTTCAAACTCCTGACCTCCCACCTGAGTGGTTTACATATTATCTACAACACTACCACACTCCTTTAGCACTTCATTGACTAAACGACTACTGGATATGAAGTGAAATTTGTTATCAAATTATGTATACTTCCATATTTAAACATATGGCCAAGCAATATGTTATTAGTAATTGATATAATCAGATTGCGTATAATTAAGGTAAAAAATCAAGAGCAATTGCATATAACACAAAAAGCCATCAACCAATTAGATTGTATGCATATTTATATCACTGACCAGTCAGAATGCATACATATTTTACTAGTGACCAATCAAATTGCGTACATATTTGAATCGTCAACCAATCAGATTTGAATCATCATGAATATTTGATTTTGAGGGATCAGTGTGCATACATAATGAATCATAAATTGTCTTTCACATAAGTTGAATGACAAATACTTTATACAATAGATTTAACAAGATACAGACTCAAGTTTGTTTTTACAAAATCATAATCTCGAAGTCAAACATAATATGAATATATACACATGAGATTCAAAAAATCATGTTAGGATAACATAAATATAACAACAATAACAAACTTATCATCACAGTGATCGAATCAGTTTCTGAATTCAAAGGTCAATGTAAACCACACTGAGGGTCAAAGGTCAACAGAAAATGAAATAAATTACGTAAACAAAATGTAATAGGAATAGAGCAGATATCAGAAGAAATTTATAAAGTGTGATTTTACAGTATGGCAGCATTACACTACAAATGCTGTAAATGAGGTCAAACATGTAAAACTACATTTATAGTAAACTATGTCAAACATGTAAAACTACATTTATAGTAAACTAGGTCAAAGGACATGATCAAAATGTCCAGTAAAGTCTAGGACCAGTCTAGGTCAAAATGTTTCAGTAAAAAATGTCAGAGAATAAACTCAAAGAAAATCAATGAAAAAAACAAAATGTTACTATTGCAATAAAAATATGTTTAAACTTGCCTTTCTACCAATGGTAATCTACAACATACAGTAGTAACATAAACAAAATAGCATACCAAATCTCTAAATGAAAAAACTCCCAATATCCCTTATAATGATTTCATTGTACAATGGTTCCACCATAGCTACAATATGATGACTGGATTTTTAATTGGTCCCTACCTTAAACCTTAATCACAAACGGATTTCAGATGTAACAGTATTACCACATACATATCACAAACAATTGAAATAACCTTATGAGAATAATTTACAGGTACATATATCTCTATAAAATCTAAGTGATATCTAGCAGCTTGTACAAATGTGGAAACAGTTTCATATTGATTTGGTGAGTACATCACTTCAAGAGTTCAGTATTACGTGTTCTTAAATTTTCCTGAGTAGATATCTTCCGTTGGTATCACTGCAAAACTGTACTGTTTGAAATCCACACAGCAGAATCCATGGAATGCAATGTTAGACAGAATGGTTAAATATTCTCCTAACGCAAACCATGAATAAACTGAAATAGAATGTTTAATTGTTAATTTAATGCAGCAAAACAATACATAGAAATAAAGGATAACGTCTAAGAGCAACACTAAATACAAGATGCAAACTTTGCTGTTGTTGAGAGTTTGTTGCTTTGGTAGTCTAATTTGCAATGGGAAAAATGACGGTGTTGCTAAAGAGAGATTGTTATACAATATGAGGTCACTCTGGAGAGGTTGTTATTCAATAGAGGGCCACTCTGGAGAGGTTGTTACTCAATAGAGGGCCACTCTGCAGAGGTTGTTATTCAATAGAGAGTCATCTTGGAGAGGTTATTTGATAGAGGGCCACTCTGGAGAGGTTGTTATTCAATAGAGGGCCACTCTGAAGAGGTTGTTATTCAATAGAGGGCCACTCTGGAGAGGTTGTTATTCAATAGAGGGCCACTCTGAAGAGGTTGTTATTCAATAGAGGGTAACTCTGGAGAGGTTTTTATTCAATAAAGGGCAACTCTGAAGAGGTTGTAATTCAATAAAGGGTCACTCTAGAGAGGTTATTATTCAATAGAGGGTCACTCTGGAGAGGTTGTTACTCATAAGAGGGCCACTCTGGAGAGGTTGTTACTCAATAGAGGGCTACTCTGGAGAGGTTGTTACTCATAAGAGGGCTACTCTGGAGAGGTTGTTACTCAATAGAGGGCTACTCTGGAGAGGCTGTTATTCAATAAAGGGCCACTCTGGAGAGGTTGTTATTCAATAAAGGGTCACTCTAGAGAGGTTGTTATTCAATAGAGGGCCACTCTGGAGAGGTTGTTATTCAACAGAGGGCCACTCTGGAGGTTGTTATTCAATAGAGGACCACTCTGGAGGTTGTTATTCAATAGAGGACCACTCTGGAGAGCTTGTTATTCAATAGAGGACCACTCTGGAGAGGCTGTTATTCAATAAAGGGCCACTCTGGAGAAGTTGTTATTCAATAGAGGACCACTCTGGTGAGGTTGCACTACATACCAAACAAGTAAGTCTAGTACTTGGTTTAAGCTCCACTGGCAAGTTTTCATTGACTTGGACATGGGTCTTAGTGCTGCCACATGCCTACCATTTAATATATTCTAATACAAATTATGCTTCTACTTACTGTAAGGCTCACAGTATTTGTTGTGACGGAAGTACAGATATACTGTGACCAAAAACACAGAAATGTTGAACACAAACAGGAATATCTTCATACGTAAATGTCTTGTGTCCTGAAATCAACAATATTTCACATGACTGAATATCAACTACAGTAAAACCTCACTTAAAGACCACCATAATAATAAGACCACCTCAAAATTTTGAGGAGAACAATTTTCAAGTCCATGTTCACTGTTTTGCTCTTTATTCAACCTCAATAAGAATACCAATTGTCAAGGGTCCCAAGGGTGGTCATATAATTGAGGTTTTACTGTACATGCACATTAAAATTCTGATTTCATATTTTAAATGTTTGAACTTGAACTTCTGAATTCCATTTCATATTCCCTTATTTCACTAAGTATATCCATGGAACTCAAGGTAACTGTTACCTGTATCAAGCTCTGGGGGTGTATATACATGTACTGGAACAATGTGGAAACACAATTAATTCCCTCTTACATGTTAACCGCCATTGTTCAGTCAAAGGAAGGCTAATTTACAGAAATAGCAGTATAACTAAATACAGTGATGCATAAATTTGGAATACCATTTGAATTTAATAACCATAACATTGATTTTGTCAAATTGGACCAGTATTCTACCATTTATATTTACATTATTCCTATATGCATGCATGCAATCCAATGAAAATGTAACTTTCACTGTGTAGACAAAATAGTAAAATACAAGTACATGTATATTTGGTGTTTTTTAAGTGATCCAAGGGCAGTAACTCAGAACTGAGTAGACAAGCTAGATCATTAAATCTAAACTTGATTAGTCTCGTGGGTATACAAACATCCGTACCTTGTTTATTCGATAACCTTCTATCCAAATTTGTAATACAATAACACCCTATTACTATTAGTACAAGTCCAAGACTCTACGCAATATTTCAGTATAAATACTTACAGATGGAGAAACTTTAAATGATCCAGACACGTGTGTCCACTTTATCAGACCACAAGACAACAACATGTAGACAAGAGAACACACCATGAAGACAATGAAAGAATTCTCATGTATAGCTGAAATGGAAGTGTACATACGTTATGGTATTAGAACTAAGTCTTAGATTATTTTACAATTATGAATAGAAAAAATTTCATTCACTGAGGAAGAAGCGAGGAGAGTTTTGTTAAAAAATAACATGCACTTTCCTAAGTAATTTATTTTACATGTATGAATCAATTTTCCTAAATACAAATCGCTTCCTATATCCTATAACTGGCAGGAAAAAATCGACCGTGCAAGCAGTTCTAATAAAGAATATTTCGTGTACCATATTAACCAGTACCCAGGTAACTTATACATCATTAAGTAAGATATGATCTTAATTTTAAATGACATTCTTTACTGCCATAGATCGAAAACACAAATCATACTAGGAAAAGTGGAAGAAAAATCCTAGACTTCAGTTCAAGTTATTGTAAGGTCATTCAAATTGATCAGAAAAAGGTATAAATTAATTTTTTGCATATGATGTAAATATCCACTTGTCAAAGGTAACAAAACGGGGTTCACTCTCCATAACCTAGCTGTCTACCAGTTACAGACTGGAAGATTAATTATCTTTCATTGTGCATAAATCAATTAACTTCATGTAAATATTGCCTTTTAATTGGTTAATGATTCTATCTTCCCTTAAAAGCCACTTAATTCAAAAATTGAATTCATGAACTCAGTAATAACCAAAAACGTACCAAAATTATCAGTAGAAGATACAGATGATAACGTTACTAAAGCAAGGTTCTCAATCACATGACACATTACAGCAACTGTGACAATCCTTTTATACAGTGAATGCTTTGGTCCCATGTTTACTTGTAAGTACCACTGATAATAACTGTATGCCAATAGAAATCTAGTCCCTGCCCCCAGGGATATACACATCCTCCATACATAATTCTGGGGAGAAAATCCACCAATAGCAGAGCTCACTGTGGGTAAGAAATTTGGAACCTGCAACAACAAAGTTAGTATATCTGTAATAATTATCATTGCTTTTACCAAAGACATAAGGTCTTAGCCTTTACACATAAAAATTATGGTCTTTGAGTTCCATGTCTAAAATTTGAGTAAAAACTGATTTGAAGGAAAGCACAAAATTACAGTACTGTAGTAACTGTACCATTGTACCTATTTCAGACACCCAGTGAAATATTTGAATATAGATGTCTCATACTTTATAGTATATGTCTGAACCAACAAGACATTTTGGATCATTATTTTATAAACTCACTTTCTACATCATTCTCACATAGACTGTCATATGGTTTTATACCTTTTTTTCATAGCTGCCCCACAGAATTCCATATGGACAATACCTCCCTAAAAGAGAGTTAGTTTTTAGAGCTTTTGGGGAGAATGCTAGTCCAGAGACACTCCACGATTCTTTATGTCATGTATAAAGGCTCTACATGGGAACTCAATTCTAAGTATGAAGTAAATGAATCATGGCAAAAAGTGCACCTAACGTGGGACTCTAGGTCACAACACCCTAAGGTCACAACCCCCTAAACAGTAGTACAACACTCTATCAACTGAGCTAACCAGGCGGCTGTCTAACCCAACACCATTACATTCCATTGAGTATCCAACTTTGCGGGCTGTCAAAGACTCAAACACTACTGCCACCATAAAGTAAATAAAGGGGAAAAGGAGTGCCTAATAGATTAGAGAGCTCAAACCCAACACCCCTTAAAGACCAATATGGCACTCTACCGACTAAACTAACCAGACAGTTGTCCACCCCCCACAAGTCTCAGCTGATTGAGATATGTAGGGGTGGTAAATTCTGTTAAGAGCCTACAACACAGCCTTGCGTTCAGTCCAAAATGTTACGAAACAGCGTGCAAGTTTTGCTGTTGACCGGTGTGTTAACGAAAAACGTTCCATATCACTCGCTATCGCAACTCGGAACGTTCCATATCACTCGCTATCGCAACTCGGAATGTTCCATATCACTCGCTATCGCAACTCGGAACGTTCCATATCACTCGCTATCGCAACTCGGAACGTTCCATATCACTCGCTATCGCAACTCGGAACGTTCCATATCACTCGCTATCGCAACTCAGAAGTAGCATGCGAATATTGAGGCAGGGAACCAGAATAAAACGAGGCGGTCAATACACTTGTTCGGTCCTGAACAGTGAGCGGGCTATCGTTCGCCGTAACTGAACGCAAGGGTGGTTTGCCAGTCTCAACCTTGGAGTGAACATGTGTCCCCAGGAGTCAGTGGTTTGCTGAGGCTCCAGTAATATGATCACTAGAATACTGATTAATTGACTGGTGTATATAGCTGAATTTTAGTTTAAAACACGATTTTAACGTTAATAAGCCTATAGGCTAAACAACAAAAACAAAATTCAATGTCCGAATTGTTACATCCGAATATTACAACAATCAATATAAGTTAAATGGTACCTACGTGACACACGGTTCGAACTGACGCCTCTAGATCATAAATGATGGACCATATTATAGCAAACAGAAAACCAAACAGTGGGAAACTAATGGCAATAGCACCAAGATATTGTAAACTAACTAAAGCCATTGCAGCAAGTTAGCATTCAACAGTTACTTCCCTTGACAAAGTGACCATCAATAAGCACAAACTGGCGACCAATAGTAACGACCGATAATATCGACCAATAATTATCTTTCCTTGATATTTTTCCACTGCGTGAGAATTACAAAGCCAGCGACCAATAAGAAAAGGCTACAGACCACAATTTCACGTTTCCATCGCTTTTTATATGCTTTTCTTCGACGAAATTATTGCTGATTTTACCATGATAACCATTTCCATAAAGTAACCAGGGCATGCTTTTATCTCCACCGAGGCAATGTGACCCCACTATATAGAGGATCAAACTTATACCTATCGCTGACAAAATGTAAAAATCAGGCAATAGGGCGATTTGCCATCTGCATAACTCCCTAATGAGGCAATGCGACCCCATAAGACCGGGTATACACAAGTACCTGAGACCTGTATTGTTGACAAAATGTAAAAGCCAATAATAGGGCAATTTGCCCTCTGCATCACAATATGGCTATATTTTTCTTGCATACTTGAATTTCACATGTTTACAGCTGTTCGTGAAAACTCTTTCTTGCATACAAGACCGGGATGTCCTGTTTTACATCGGTGCTGGAAACCTTTATGTCACTCCATCATGTAGGATGAGTCCTGTGCTGACTCAAATAAAGTTTGCAATTGTTAAGATGTGTTGTGATAGAGGGATTAACAGTAAATATTAAGGTGATATTACTGTAATAGATTATGTATCATTTTATGATAACATATATTTCTTCATTTCATGGTTGTGATTCATACAATTTCATATGTATTTGCATGTTGTCTATTTCACATGTACTTTAATTCTAGAATTACATTTCTGCCAGTATGTTTGCTGAGAAATGAATACTTTTTATACATCATATTCTAGGCTAATAAGCTGTAGTATGAGAAAAAAATTCATATAAAACAAATTCAAATGAGCTTGTATATTATTTATTCAGTACAGGTAGCCATAACAGTTTACAACAACGCCAATGTATTGTAAAAACTTTGTAGTTTACAACTATGTACTGTACTGTGTTGAATTCATTGATATACACACAATAGTTATGTCTTATAGTAACGTCATTGTGTTTTGGTATAATAATGTAACTTGGCTGTGAATATTATGTTGTTGTTGAAGAGCTTAATACATATACAAAATGTATGTATTAACCAAACATTTTCATGCGATATAGGCAGTAGGAAATAGCCATATTTACTATTTAGCAATAACTATCTAACTACATTGTACACAATAACAACAGAAACAAGGGGCGAGTACGGAAAATCTATTTTTTTATACATGTTAACATTCACTGACATAATTTTGAAAACTACTATACTTTCTCTCCTTTCCAAAAATACTTTTGATACTAAAAAATACTTAACAGAATTTTGTGTGCATTTACTGGAATGTAAAACATCATCAAAAGTCATCCTACATGTTCGAATTTACTATACAGTGTATAGAGTTAATCCATAAAGAGTATATTGATAAAGTTGTCCAAACACATGACAAGGCTATCGCCTTAATTAACACACACAAGAAGAAGATATTTTGTATAGGCATTCATATGAAACATGTTTATTTTTCCTTCCATGTCTGAACTGCAACTATGATTGAAAGAACCAAAGTAATAGTTACATTTTAGGATTTTACGACATTAAAGTATCTTCGTAATACATCTCATGTTCTGATATTCTGTAACCTGAAACATAAAAATACATTGATTAGTCCCATGAATATATACGTTTGCTGCATTTTGTTATATTGAATGTGATTTATTTTTGAGAAGCTTTGAAAGTAATTAATGGAGACATTATTCAACATTAAAAAACAACGTACATAATAATTAAGCTATATCTTGTAATTGGTATACATGAAGGAAACGAATTAACCGTAAAGTAGAATACTAGTACCTAATTGCTATACAAATGCCATGTAACGAATACTGTCAATAAGATAATGATCAGCGAAATTGATTTGTATTTCCATTTCTATAGACAGACAGAATGCTACATTCGAAGAGGATTAATTATATTGCAACACAAACATCCTATTACAATCGGTTGTTTAAGTCAATTATCTCTGTTCAGGACAACCTCCGTGGCTCCAAACGCACTGACCTGGCCACTTAAACTTGTGTACCTTTGTATAGCGGCTTTTTATCAATTCATTGAGGCAAACATGCTGATGGATACATATTTTTGATGTGCATGTGCGATGAAAGATTTCATGAGAAGTCAGGTTACATCTTGCTAAGTGATGTAAATTTCTGCGCATTAAACACTTCAGAAGACTTTGTCAAGAATCATATACCCTGGTAAGTGACATTAACCGATGATATAATGGTAATTATAGGGTAATTATAGGGACAATTGCAAGTGCAGAGGTTTAAAATTTAACCCATGTCGCGTTATATCATAGTATTATGCACAAATATAAGGTACATGTACTTATTTTATGTTATTAGTAAATGACATTTTAAACTTAAGGATGGTTAAATATATAAATGTATCGTTCCAGTGTCCTTAACCTGTACTAATCTGATTTGGGTATTAAAACTTAAGATCGAAAAACAATATGTACAACAATACACCAACTTAACTTCAACTAAACATGAACGTCAACCTATATATTAATCAAAGCGCTGAAAGCGCAGAAAGACTGGGGCATTCGACGTTTCTTGTGACCCGTAACGACTTCTCAGGCAAATATTGTAGAAGCATTGCACTGTCTCGCTCGGGGATGGAAAGAGGGACTGGTTCACTTACAAGCAATTTTAATTTCAAAGCGTGCATGTATGACTATACGCTCCACACATCGCTTTGATTCCTCTACCGTTACATTCACACACTGCTGTATTCAGGGGCGTAGCTGCCTATACGCGAGTACGCGGCTGAATCCTCATGATTCTGACAAAATGCACCAGATTGCACCATTGTTTTCAAAACTTTTCGGGGGACCCCCCTAGCACAATTATGAATCCACGTGAATAGAGGGCTAGATATACGCCCCTGGTATTACCCAGTATATTTTGATATTTGACCTTACGAAATCACCGTTCGTTCCTGATACTAAATGCCATTGGTCGACACGATCACGTGACTACTTAGTTTATAATAGACGGGTATTTTCCAGTGTTAAACCAATAAAAGTGTATAGCCTTTCGCGTTGATGTTTATTAACACATGTTTACTGTCCTACATTTCGGACATTAGAGAGTCATTGTAAGCGGCTGGCTGAATTGGCTCTGAACACATGTCGACTCGCCTGTCTAAATATATATCAAAGCGCTGAAAGCGTTGGAAGACTGTCGGCTTGATCATCTCTGAATATGTGGCTTGACTAGTTTTTGTTATAACTTACTGTTGCTATTCCCGGTACTCCCAATACCTTATATATCAGAGAATTTTTGTTATAATTAACAGTGGTTATCTCCAAGTTACATGATTATAATTATACTCAATACCTTAAATATCAGAGATTTGTTATAATTTCATACTTCATATGTACTCATACGGTACTGAGCATTAGAAGCGGTGCATCCCCTCTCTTTTCTTGCCATCTAATACATTTCGAAGATTTTTTAAATTTGATTTGTTATTTTAAACATAAACCAAAATGTTATTACATAATTATGTTCTAAAGGGAGACGTAAGTTCAAAGGGACATAATACTAAAACATTTTGATGGATGCACTGATGTTTATATCGTGCACATCCACAAAGCGCGTATCATGGTACTTGTATTACCACATTTCATTGCAAGCCCTTGAAACTGATGAAGTTGTTATCTACACAAAATACATGTTATATGTTGGACAGACCAACCAATGACAGGGTGATTCTAGTCTTCACCTTGATAAACATTGTTTGAGAGAGTTTAAATACAAGGCATCAAGTACTACTAACACCATTATTTTGTAAAAATTATTTAATTCAACTTCTGTCTATTTAGTAATGCTGTCTAGAAAGCAGTGATCAAGAGTTAAAAGCGTAACTCTACAATTCATGTGTTGTATAAACATGCTCAGCAACTTAAAGTGAACAACATCGATCCACTTTTCTTTCAAAACTGCAGTTATGCATAGACCAATAAAAAAGCTCACGGCTAATAACAAATAATAATGACCAGATCAGTTAACTATAACTTTATTTTAATTTAAAACGTTTTCTAACACATTCCGTTATACACAGACACATGCACACACAATAGACAATTCGCCATGACATAAGCTCTCTGGCCAAGCTAAAATTGAGGAAGTTTTACCATGCAAAACCTGCAAAAAATTATGTTTCGTATTATCATAATCAATTTCATAATATGAAATTTTAAGTGACAAATGTACTAAATTTCAATTTATGTGGACTAGAGGTATTATTCTTTGAAAACTTTGGATAAATATTGGGAACTGACAAAATAATTCATATTCTTGATAAAACCAGAGCTACATTTCATTGCATTTGTAATTATAATGCTTCTTTTTTTTGTTTCATTAAGAAGAAAAAATAGCTCTTCGATTTAAAATGTTGCAACAAAATATATTTGTCAAAACACTGGTCATTTCTAGAACAGTCACCTTCATCTACACTACTGTATTTTTATCCATGTTAATAAATAGATGCTTATTGCACAAATAATACATTTATGACATAAATTACAAAAATTCCATACTTTTAACAGATCATTACATCCATGCTTTCATACACAATTTTATGAGAAAATGTACTATGTCTGGTCAACCAGACTGAACAGCAATTTGCAGAAAAACTGCATAGATCTACATTGTAATATCAGTACATGACCAAAAATATGATGTCAAGGAAGTTTGGTTACATCTTGAACATCTTGTTGTTCTAGGTTTTTTGGTTAAATGTTTAAAATCATGTTGTTCAATGTTTTTAATATCTTTAAATTTCTTCTAACAACAATGGTAGTTACATACTTATTATCATAAATTGTATTCATTTCAATGAAGGCAATATAAAAACAAGAGGACCAATCCATAGTGGCCCTATATCTCTCAGCTGAGTTCATTGCCATGTTGGCTTCAAGAGAGTCCAAGAGGATTTTCAATGATTTGACATTGTGATCTACCTTTTGACCCAACAGGACCCAGTACCACACTGGACTTACATTTTTAACACAAATATTCTGATCAAGTGTCATGTGGCAAATGCAGCCTCCGAGAATCCACAAGGATTTCCAATCATTTGATCCTGTGACCTAGTTTTTGACCTCAGATGACACAGTTTCAATATTGAGCTAGATCTTATTAAGGCAAATATTTTGACCAATCTCATGTAGATAATTTAAAAAAAAATGTGACCACTGGAAGGTCTTTTGACCCCACATAACCCAGTTTCAAACTTGATCTAAATTTCATTGTGGCAAACATTCTGACCATGTCTCATATAGATCAAGTAAAAAATGTGACATCTAGAGTGTTAACAAGGTTTTACTATAATTTGAACTAGTGACCTAGTTTTTGACCCCAGATGATCCAGTTTCGAACTTCGCCTAGATTTCATTGCAACAAACATGCTGACCAAGTTACATGCAGATCAGGTAGAGTGTTAACAGTCCAAATTGTTGACGACAGAAGACGCAACGGACATAGGACACAGGGCCATCCCAATAGCTCACCTAAAATGTGTCTTAGAAACAGAAAAGCTTAACATCCTGTTATAGTTATTCAAGTGTAATTATAACTAGAAATATTTAAAGATTTCTGCCACACGTTTATGATTTACAACACATACCAAAATGTTCAACTGTCAGGTAGCAGCGACACATACTAATAGACAATCTCAAGGGTTTGCCAGAATTATATTCATGAACAAAATATTGTCTGGCAAAAAACAAGACATCAATAATTCAATCACAATTGCCAAAAATGTGTCCACACTGTTGTTTCAGTTTTAAAAACTCCATCTGGCAGAATGGAAAATATATTTTTAACAACATGTTTACATAAGTAACACCAGGATGTTTTCACTGTGACTTCTGATCAAACTGCCCTTGCCTTCTTGACACCACATTATACAAAGATGGTCAACACTCCAATGGAACTCTTCTCAGCATCGAATAATCTTTCGTCGTCAGCGTCACTATATAAAAAGGAAACAACAAAAGTTTAAAGTAATTTTAACAAATACATGCATAATTACACTCAGTACATGTAAAAACACACATTATGTACATGTGATATGTCTTTAAAAGGTCATTTTAGCCCGTTTAAAAAATCACTTTTGATATGAAAATATCTGTTGATTGAAAACCAAGTTAGCAATCACCATTGTGTAAGATTTAAGTTATAATATGCTCATTTTTTGTTCATTTGTTTAATTAACCAAACATAAAACTAGAAATGTGTCAATTAGGACACAGATGCCCCCACTTGCAGCCTTTGTCACAAAAGCAAATGCTATTATTCTGCTCATAGTTTATGAATGGGTATCCAAATTACCAAGTGAACAACTGTACTGATTATGGTGATAAGTAAAGGGCCATAACTTTGCACTTACTGGACACAGCCAAACACGAAACCCCAGGTGCACAACTGTACAGGTTGGTGAGCATTCCTGTACAGCTTGGTGAGTATAGCTGAGATACTGTTGGAGATATACGCAACACAAAATTGCAAGCTCTGTATGCTATATTTTCACTAAATCAAGGGCCATAACTTTGCACTTACTGGGCTCATTGAATTATGAATTCCCAGGTGCAATATAACACAAGCTTGTGAACATTTCTGTTAAGTCTTATATAACTCTGGCTCATATACTTTTTGGAGATATTTGCCACACAATAGGTTATATTTTCACTAAGTCAAGGGCCATTACTTTGCACTTACTTGGTACAGCCAAACATGAAACCCCAGATGCACAACTTCATGTGCTGGTGAACATTCCTGTAAAGTTTAATGACTCTGGCTCATATTATACTTTGGGAGATATGAGTGACGCAAGATTTTGTGACGGACGGAAGGAAGGACGGACAGATCTATACGCCCCCCCCCCCCCTTCAGAGTGGGGGCATAAAAATATATTTCCTATGGTTAAAACATCACTAAACATGCATTTATAAAGAATGAACTCATAATGTATTAATTTGTTGAAGAAAGATGTTTGAACATCATAAAATTAAATACAAAAATCCAGGTTTTTAACAATCAGGCAATTTTACAGGTTTTGACTGCAAGTAATATGGCAAAAAAAAGATTTTTTCAATCGGTTTTACATTGCAATGGTTCTTATTAAAGATGTTTTAGCCAATGTAACAACTATACTGGATAAAGCCAATTCAAACATTTTATGTTCAGATGAGCCGGATATATCTTTAAACAATTTCATGTTAAGTTCATATCTTGCATTGCTAGTAAGTTCATGACATTTGAGAAATCTTAAATTTTGCGTTTTAAATGTACCTTAATTAATATACTTAGTATACTTTATTACCATGATTTTTATCACATTTCTCAGTTTCTTACAAAATTGTAAATGGAAAACATAGACTCCGTAGCTAAGCGCTTTAAGCATGGCGAAACCCAAATGAATTAGGCCTACAATAAAAATATGTTTGTTTCCCCTCCCGCGACCCTAGCCCACCAGGGTAGGGTAGGTAGGTAGGGCAGATATTTTTTTTCATAATTTGCTTGCACAAGCTTAAAATGTGTTCTGTATAGATTTAACATCTTAATAGATTTATTTTCATTAGGGTAAGTAAAAATATGATACTTGTAGCTAAAATCTATTTATCCTTGCTTCATAGATTTATTGATGATGTGACTACTCAACTGACTGGTATCAGCGATTCCAGTTTTTCTTACCCAATAGCTATTGTAGCGCGGGAATATTTGTACCCGGCAATTTTTTTGGCTAACCTCAATAAAATATTTACGGAAGGGGTAATTTTCAACGGTCAGTCGTGGGAGGGGAAACAATCAATATTTTATTATTGGCCTTATGCATTATTGAATTTATTCTAATCATATTCGTTAACATTTATGTTCAAAACTTAACCTGATTGTCATCCTGAAATACTCCAATTGCTGCCAACATGGCTGTTTCTACTACGAATAGTAGTTTCAAACAGTAGCAGTAGTTCCATTACACCATTCCAAGCACTTACAATGTGCAATTCTGGGATCTCATATAATGTAGATCATATTTCATCTGGACTGAAGTACATGGTCTGTCAATCATGGCTGCAAAAAGAATGACAATTAAGCACTTTGAAGATGACAATTAAGCACTTTGAAGCTACATATAAGAATAGAACTAATAAGAACTACACTAAACAAAAGTTATAAGTACTGCGATAACATTTTTATGATTGCAATCACTAGCGGATCCAGGCCCTGGCACCTGGCGCACATCCCCCCTAAAATTCCCCAAGCTTAGAAAAGTTACATGTATAAATACGAAAATATAAAGAGATAGCTCCACTGCTGCTAATGCGTTGTATTCAATTAAGTCCTTCTGAATTGGTTTTAATGTTCGATATCTTAAAAACAAAGAATAAAACACACAGTCATTACCGTTTTATAAGGCTTGAGCAAAATCACAAAAGATGACCCAAAAGTTACACCCCCCCCCACTAAGACCAAATACTGGATCTGCCCATGGCAATTACATATGAATATATCACATAGAAACTTAAGACACAGAAAGTTCAAGTCTGTTTGACTGTGTAATGTTTGCCTGATTTCAATCAAATGGCTGTATGTTGTGCTGAAAATTAGGCCTTTTTCTGTCCATTTTGGGAAAAAGACCCTTAATAAATTGGGAAAATTTTCGTCATTAAATGGGATTTTTTTCTGATTGGGAAAACCCATATATTTGGCTTTGGGAATGGGTCAGATAGTCTGACCTCTCCCCCTAGCATCAAGTGGCAAACATTCACGGGCTTGGTGTAAACCAGCAGCTGACACTAAGGAATACTCCATGACTCTACATATATCAGACGAAAACCCAAAATGTCAAATAAAGATTTAGAAAAATACAGTACATCAGGATGAAGAACGGTTCTTTAACACAGATTCTTACAGCTTAACCCTTTACTCCATAGACCTCTAGCCCATTTACCTACTGTATGCTGATAAGACACTGGTCACATAGCATACTCTATCTCCATTCAGGTTATTGGAAAATAATTGATGATTGACACCGGTATACTTAAACATGAAATAACAGTGTAAAGTATCAGGGAATTAAATTTTCTGTATAATGATGTAAATTTTATTATTGTGGGTTAAAAATTATAGAAGATACAGAAAATTATAATTTGAGATACACATACACTTTGTGTATTTCTAAAAATAATTGTGGCGAAATTGGGTTTATAATTCCAACAGCACATATTAATTAGCAATTATAATTATTTATATATGAACAAACAGTCACCATTTTAGTCAATATTTATATTTTGTTAAAAAAATGAGTTTATAATAGCAAAATTTATGTTCAAACACAAATGGAGATTTACTTATACAGTTACATTAATTGTTTGTTTGTTTATTTCATCGGGTTTAACGCCGTTTCTCAACGATATTTCAGTTATTTACGGCGGCCGGTTCACCTTACCAGTTTTTCCTGGACTGAATACTAACCAGTACTAACATGTGTCAGCTGTAAAAACATAAGAGTCATAAAACTCCAGGAGATCTTTATCATGTGATTATTCATATTGCTATTTCCTGTTTGATATAATTAATCCCATTGATAATTGCAATGATTATGTCATATCAATCTTGGATCTCAATTTGTAATTCACAAGGTGGCTGCAACTGTCATCCAAAAATATTTACTTCAAAGACTTAGCCAGCGACTTCAAACATCTTTGATGTTTATTCTTGTTGAAAATTAAATTGTTGTCACAAGAATTGCAACACAGACAATAGGTACCTGGATTTGACCTACTTTAATATTGATTTGTGGTGGTGAATTTTCAGAAAATAGCAGACTTGCGTACACAAAAAATGTCATGATGACGTATTTTTTCTGTGAAAATTTCTTTACATGGGATTGTTATAATTTTATTATTAACCATATTTTTTGGTGGAATTAATATCTTACAAGATTGCTTTTTACATTAGGGTAAGTAAAAGTTATGGTACTTAATGTAAAAACCGAGAATTTATTGTAAACTTGCCGCGAGTTTGTGAAGAAAATACGCTTCCGCGTGTCCAGCGTAAACTCGCTACAGGTCTGTGATGTTTTAAATGCAGTTATGCAAAAACTTTATGAAGTAACCTAAAAGTAACAAACGGTGCAGAAATCAATAGTTTTGTTATATAACACTCGAAATACTATAGATAAACATATTTTCATACATATTTAATCATAATTTAGTCATTTTTATTTTCTTGTCGCTTCCGGACGCTTCTTGTAGCTAATTACTAATTAGTGTGACCCATCTATAACTAGGTCAGCACCTTACAAGTTATTCAACCAAACGATTAGGAAAAGAAAGGATGTGTCGTGTACTGTATAAATGTAGCGATTATACTGGCGACTTGAGAACATCAAAATAACAACATTTGTATTAAAAATCACAAAATACTTACAGTTCTTGCAAACGGTACGCAGCTCAAAACAAAGATGGCGAAAATTGTGTATCGTTGATCACGTGACAGTTTTCGATCTCAATAACAACCCTGCTTTATCTCCATGTTTAATTCAAGATTCTTCCAATTCTTTTAACGCACACAATTCCGCCGCGTTTCTACGGAAATATTTTAAATCATTTGCTCAACATCTTTGAGTTAATAGGCACTACTTTTTAACGCACAGACGCTATTCCCGCCATTCCAGTCTGGTTCTGATATTATCCAAAACGAGGCTCATAACGCAGACAAAATGGACCGTAGGTTCCTCATGTAATGCGAGGTACTGTACTCAAATGTATTATGGGCATTGTTCTAACCATGAAATAGGTGTTTCAGTTCCAAAACTGTACAAATAAGATAAACAATATATAACAGACTAAATATCGTCAAGTGTTTACGATTAAAAGGCCGGTTTGACTTCCCGTCCAAATTAGTGATCACCGCAATTCTAACCGCGTGTACGGTTGGCTTTATAATTCATACGCAGTGAAATCGGACTAGAAAAAAAGTAGATCTTACGATGCTTGCTTTGGATTTGCGGTACTAAAGACTGCCGGCCTGCGGCCGACAGTCTAACTAGGATGTGTATTCGCACTGGCTGTGGGGATTGTGAAACCGATCAAATGTGTCTTAACTCTGATACTAGGATGTGTATTCGCACTGGCTGTGGGGATTGTGAAACCGATCAAATGTGTCTTAACTCTGATACTAGGATGTGTATTCGCACTGGCTGTGGCGATTGTGAAACTATCAAATGTGTCTAACTCTGATACGGCTGTTTCCAAAATCACGGTTACTAAAGACATGGGGCCAACGCCCCAGTCTAATTTATAAATACTTGAAACCTATTTTGTCCTTCAATTCACACTAAATACGACGGGCATGTAACTGTATTAATATTAACCATTCCGAAATGTACTCAGAAGAGAGACTTATAAAAAGCATTTATGCTTACTTCTCAATTCTGTTATTGTGTATTCTACTGCAACTAACACGTATTGTTTGTTTCTGACAACTTTTATGAATGAATCACGGCATTTATATTAATGCGTGTCCTGTGATTCTTTGTTGTCTTGCAATTATATGTTTACTGTGTAATTTTTATAGCTAAATAAATACAGGTTAATTCAACTGTATGTACTCTGAACTTTTCGATCACTTTGGTATATTATAGAAGGTTTGTTAAAATAAATTAGTTTTCAAATGAGTACTTCGGCATTTTAAGATGATGTTATTTCAGTTAGCCGTACCTAAAGACATAATTATTTCAATTATTTTTCATTATGAGATAAATAGAAAATCTTTCGTTAGACGTACGAGGAATTAGCAAATACACCAATCATTGATATATTTTATGTAAAGGGCCAAGCATGAGTTGTCTCTAAATATAGTCGTATATGTTTTCCTTTAAGATAAGAGTTTGATAGAACCATTATAGTTTAAAGGTAGACAGTGTTATTTTGATAAAAAAATTGACCGTCGTTAATTTCGGAAATTCGCATGTTAATGTCTTCATACAGACATGTTCTTTCATTCTGCATCATTACTTTTCTTAGGAACCCCTTAAAACCATAAAAATATAAGCTTAAAACAGGTATATCCTATCTTGGCCTACGCGCCGAGTTAGAGCTATTTATATTTCTCGCCATTTTTTTCGAAATGCATTTTGGGAACGTTTCGTGAGATCACAATGTGAAGATCGCTACATAAACAATGCCTGGTCCGTCGATTAGGATAAATAGTTGGATTAAAATGATCATGCTGCATGCGCAGTACAGTCTTAAAAATAGATTGAGGATTCCGCTAGCGTCACCACTTTCGGTTTACATGTCATTACAGGGTTTAATGCTTCCTGTTTCGTTTTATATCTCATCCTACTTAGTGTACGTGAACACTTCTTATACCTTTTCACGTATATTTTCGCTTCTGTTCGGATATTGACAGTTCTGACAACACTAATTAAATGTAATTTAATTAAATTTAATTGAAACTTGCGTTAAGTCAATGAGTGTTACACGTTGAAAGACAAAGTATTATATTTCAATAAAAATGGAGTTTGGCCAAGCCTGTGAGACGAAGTATACACATAGTGAAGTTAATACGCTGTTAAGACAAGTTCAAGAACAAAATAAACATTTCTGCAATGTTTTCGTGCAAGTTGGAGCATGGGTAGGTACATATAGTTTTACTTTAACAAGTGGTAATTGTGTTTAAAATCAATATACATGTAGTAACAAACCTAAATGTTGACATAAAATTCTTTAACAACTTACTTAATTAATAAAGCATTTGACGAAAATATAAATTAGTGATTCCCGGTCGCGGCAGGTCATACCCTTCCATGAAAATTTGACAAAAATGTCGATTTTCCTCCACACGTGGAGAAGTTGCCGGCTCCTTGTGGAAGGGTAAGTTAGTACTGGTAAGAATTCAGTCCAGGAAAAACTGGTTAGGTGAACCGGCCGCCGTATTTAACTGAAATATCGTTGAGATACGGCGTTAAACCCGATGAAACAAACAAACATAAATTAGTGAAAACACCACTGTACCGTTTTATTAATGACCAAAACTGCATAATTATTATTTGACTGGTAGGCCATACAAGATTTACCTATATAAATATATTATTTTGCAATGTTGTACAACCATTTTATCAGCTTTTTTCTTTCAAATTAAACACGGCATCGTTTATATGAATGTTAATTCTACATATCTATTCATTATTTTTATACATTAATACTTCGCACTCGTGTGAAAATGGTGTCTTAACATGTATTTAATTGATTGTGGGTTAAACTTAATATCGAAAAATATAAGTTAACATCAGATTTACGTGACCAATCTTTTGTATATTTCATCACGCATGAGTTTTCTCTAAATATAGTCGTATATTTGTCCTGTTTGGAAATACCACCTTTATTATTAGAAGTGTTTACAATAACAGGGTTTAGTACTTCCTGCTTGGTTTCATGCACCATCCTAATTAGTGAACGTGTGCATTTCTTGTGCTATTTGAAGTTTATTTATTCGCTTCTGTACGGATTTATCAGTTCTGGCAACACAAATTGAATGTAATCTTATGAAATTTATAACTGAAACTAGCGTTAAGTCAATGAGGGTTACAAGTTGAAATACAAAGTATTTTTCAATTAAAATGAATTTTGGTCATGCCTATAAGACGAAAAATGATAGCGTTATATAGTCTGATTCATAACCCGGTATGTACTAGCCCTGTTAACAGTAAACACGGGGTATAGGGGTCAATTATAGAAGGGTGAAACTATGCATTTAGGAAACACAGCATTTAAATTGCTTTAGTAGATCCAGTAAGGCATAACAATATGTTTGTTTCAGGTTTCCTGACTTATCCTATTTTTGCCCATATCCTAAAGGTTTTATGGACTTGAGAAATATTTTGTTCATTGGAGTTTAGCAAAGCTACTACTAATAATATTGATGTACGCACATGATCTTTAAAAATTATAGGAGATAGGTTCCATATAAGCCATTGGCTTCCTCATCAGTCGTATACTTAAATATTGTTGTATTTGTTACAAAATAAATACTGTTTAAACCAATCTATAAAACATGCTTTTAGACACGCACAACAGAATCACCGGAAATAGTTAGGCAAAATGAGTTTTCGACTTACCTATCCTAATTCGTTTGGGCATAAAACCTGTAACAAACATACTTTTATTCCTAGTGTTTTCGTTTTCCGGATAGATATGTTCCTACCAAACATTGTTGGTGTTTTTACTGAATCTCAGATGGAATCAACTATCCCTTTCTAGGGACAATTAGAAAAATGACCCGGTTACTTTCGTTGGCTGTACAAAATAAGCTTGAGTTATTTTTTCTGTTTTAGTTATCAAAATGTTTTAACTTTTAACATCCGTTGTACGTTTATATTTAATACACTTTTTCCCGTTGTAGGCTGGCATTGGATGTTTTTATAGTTGTTTATGAGTTGTTGTTTTTTAATATTGGTTTATGTTAATGTTATAGGCAAGACGATTACACATTTGCGTACTTGAGGAGAGTGGATTTTTCAACACGATTTTTAGCAACGGAAAGTTCACGATAATTATTTATGATGAAATTGAAAATGAATGGTATCGTCTGAATGTAAGTATAACCTCCATAGGACGAAGCAAATACTTAACAAACACGAACGACAACTCGACGTTTTACCGCGTCCATGAATCTTCATCCAACGATACAATGATAGATTTATTCTCAGTTGATGGAAGAATTATTGACCATCGTAATATTACAGTTCAACAATACGATGACCAAGTGAAATTCTTAAGCGATGGAGTGTTCGATTCGATCTATATTAATGGTCGTACATGCGTCGCGATACGAATTGTAAGTGTGGAGATAGAAAACCAAAACATGACACTTAACGATTATGAAGATAACCAGGAGAATGATGAGTCATTCAGAACGGATGAAACAGTGACAATGCAACTTCTGGTTGGTTGTATTGAAACGAACTCAGACGCCCTTGTGCTCTACCCAATGTTTTCTATGAAAGTGGAAAGTCTGATAGACGCCGATGATTATCCGACAGACGCCATTTCCATGAATGATGATGGAAATGTGGCAATTATCATACCAGGCAACCCGACATCAGCTTTCATTTACAATATACATATGTGCTCATTGGCTCATATTGAATACATCGACGTACCACCATTCGCTAAGATGTTAGCATGTCAAAGCGGATTCGCCATTCCCGATGCATATGACATAACACTAATAAAAGAAAATCTAGATATCAGTGATGTTCGCAACTTTAAAACTGTTCTTGTTGAAGATTTTGAGTGTTCTCATGAGAATGAGATGTTTGTAATTGACGATAATATTTATCGATATCAATACCATTCATGTACTGAAATTTATTCATTAGATATGGCTGTCATAGACGACATAGAACGAACAAGAAGTTGTACCTCTGTAACATGGAAACAGTTGAACAGCCCTGAATTAAACATTGAATATATAATTTCGGTTATAGAGTTGGAATTACCTAAATATGTTGATCGTTGCCATTTACAATGTCCCCTTTGTGAGTCAGTACCAAAAGGTCAAAAACGCCGCCACTCTGACGACGAGTGTTTTGTGCCCCAATGTAGAAACTACCAGTCTAATAGCTTGTCAGATGAACAAAGTGAAAGTGAAAGCGACGACATATTTGATGATGGAGATGAAAGCGACGACATGTTTGATGAAGAGGAAAGCGATGACATATTTGATGGAGAGGAAAGCGACTAGGAATCATTTGCTAAATTTATTAGGAACGGGATAAACGACGCCATAGCGACGTAACTATTAAACTGCAATTAATGGGAAAGTCAGTCGTTAGCCATGATTTCATTATTTAAAGAATGTTGAGAGTTTATTTTCTCGATAAATCGTGATATTTACTTATTTACAAAAACGTGTAGATGTCTCAGAGACTAAAACTAGATCTAATCACGGAATTAAATAAATCTATTGTACAGTGTTTGAAATAATTCAGCTTCAGATTTGTTCATATTGCTTTATTCAGCAATACAAATACAAATGTACTGTTCGTTGGCATCATTGTAATGTATAAGAACATACATATATGCCTTCTTGAAATGATTAATGTAGATTTAATGAGGTTAATATGTAAAGTAGTATATATTATATATATTGTCACGGACATATAAACCATGTCCGTGATATTGTATACATGTAAAAAATGATCAAGTGAATTACATTCTTGTAAAATTTGCCGTGGCTAAATTTGGTAAAATTTTCTCACAATTAATGATTATGCACCATCAATTTCCACTCATACACAGTAAATACGGGCGATAAAGTATAAAAATAATTGCGGGGTCTTATTGTGCGCATTTAATAAATATTGATAGTTCCTTGCTTGAATGTACGTTCAATACGTGATACTCATATATAACAGCTTGGGTGTACGTTCAATACGTGATACTCATATATAACAGCTTGGGTGTACGTTCAATACGTGATACTCATATATAACAGCTTGGGTGTACGTTCAATACGTGATACTCATATAAAACAGCTTGAATGTACGTTCAATACGTAAAACTTATATATATCTACATGGGTGTACATTCAATACTTGATACTCGTACGTAAGAGCTTCTAAAGATGTACGCTCAGTACGTGGTACTCATATATAACAGCCTGTGAGAACGTTCAATACGTGAAACTCATATATAATAGCTTGGGTGTACGTTCAATACGTGATACTTTTATATATCTACATGGGTGTACGTTCAATACGTGATACTTATATATATCTACATTTTAACAACAATTTTAACTAAATCTATGCATTTGCCAATTTTAATAACGTTTTTGTCATGTGACTTATTGTGTATGATGTCATCAGTGATGTCATCACCTAGATTACTTTTGATAGTACATTTTCTTAGTGAAAGGCATCATGGGGATTTGTTAACTAACTATTTGAGCCTATCGCCTCTTGTCCTGACTTGTAATGTTGTTTTGTATTTGGAAAATATTCCTAGAATGTTTATGACGTTCGGTTCTATTGTGTAAACTTGCTAGTTGTTGTTTTGAGATTTTTATTTTGTAGTTATTCTTTACAATAATAAATAGCATTGTTGAGGCATTTTTCAGGGAATAAAATTCATGAACTGTTTATACTAGTGCTTAGTTTTTTAGTTTAACTTAGTTGTAAATACCATTTGCCTCTTTGTTGCCGAGTCACATGTGAAGCCTTTGTCCATCTATCGAGTGTCCGTCTGTCTCGGATAACAGTACTAACTATCAAACATCGGACTGTCTGTCGTATCTGCAGCGAATGAACGCGAGCAATGCAAGCTCGTAACCGTTTTCATAATACTTCACAAATGGAACAACAAAGATAAATGTGAACTGAAATTATGCTAATAGAGGTCAAGAGGATCAATAAGATTTCAACATTCTATGCATCATATGCTAGTGTTCACATATATATATCTTGCATGTAATTCACATTTATTTTAGGTTGATAGAATTGTAACAAAGGCAGAAAGATGGTAGAAGATTATTACATTTATTCACATCAGTTCTTATGTTTAATGAACTGGTCAACCAATTGAAAATATCTCAATTCATCATAATAATTACAGACAAAACTAGAAAAATTACTCACTTATTAAAGACTGGATTTGTTTTTATTTTGCGATCATACAAACCTCTTTCAACAAATACAGATGATAACATAATGAGTTCATTCTTTGATAATGTATATTTGTTGATATTTTAACTGTATAAAACACATTTTTTCCTGTTTTGATAGGTAAACAAATGACCTGGAAAATGAGCATGATATTACTTTAACACTCTTAGCAATCTTTGATATTTGATGCGTCTTTCAGTGCAGTACGCATAGATTTTGAGGATTCTGAGGATTTCAGTAATTGCTGTTTTATCAGTCTGGCAGCTGCGTGTCCACACACCTTCAAAATAAGTCCACACACTACTCTCTGACCATAGAGGCCGGATTTCCACACAGTAATTGCTCACTATAGTGTTTCACCATATGATCCTCCATGATGAATTCTTTCATTGTGGCGTATATGCTTGGATGCATATGCTTTTTGTCAACGTTTTGTCGCACACTTACTTCACATGACCGTATAAACAGAACTAAACTATCACTTGGTTTCTTGAGACCTCTCTGTTGATTTTTTCAGTCCAGTCCGAAAAATTACTGACGTATGTTTTTTCCGAGTCGTTATCATTTTTCAACAGGCTTTTCACAGTATCTCCCAAAACTTTCACATTCTTATTTTCTTCCAGTTTCTTTAAAATGAAGCTTGATATATAAAATAGCACTGACTGCTCAGTATCAGACAAAACAATATCAGTGCTTTGAAGCACTACTCTTTTGTAGGCGTTTGCCCTGTCGTGAACTATATCTTGGATTAACTGGCGATTTAATAATTGCAACAAATTGTCCCATTGGTGCTGTTGAGTTAAATTCAAGGGCGTTTAATAATCGTATGAGTTATCACAGAGTCATCATGAAAAAATTCATCGAACTTGCTTAATAGCACTTCATTGACATTACTGTCATTGTTTGCGTTAATTACAATTTGTTTCACATAGCCATTCTCCACTAACGCTGATCCAATGGAAACTATCCCTTTTCCGTAGACTGATGTTTTTAAATTTCTGAATTGATTGGTACAAACATTGGTCAATGAGTCATGAAATATTTCTTGGAAAATACTTTGGAAGCTTTCCTTGTCCAATTTGAATGCGTTTACCCTTGTGTGACTGTTATCCGCTTTGAGGCGATAGGCGGATGCTGAAATAAATACAATACAATTTTTTAATCAGTAATTTAATAACTATTGTATAATATTACAGGTACTATAGCTGCCAGTTTTCTATCATTGTTGAATATCGTACTTTGAAATCACCCATTGAAATAAAATTAATAATTACTCGTTATAATGTGCTATGTGTATTTCTTTTTCAACTTGGTTGTCCAGATATGGCACTACATCTGCAGTAGTCTAGTATTACATATTATTCATAACAAGAGAAATCAATGTCGCTGTAAAATGGTGCAGCGAAATAAGTATTGAAAAATATTTGTAAGAAATATGTAGAGAAAATAAAACAAATGATGGTTTGAACGCAGAACAACATGTCTGTCTCTGTATTCTCAGTACAATCATAAATGGACATTATGAGAGAAAGGGCAAGCATAGTAATTGTATCTATATGGACTGATGTGTGTGTTGTGTTGGTGTCATATCCAAGGACATGCTTAACCCATGTCGCGTTATATCATAGTATTATGCACAAATATAAGGTACATGTACTTATTTTATGTTATTAGTAAATTACATTTTAAACTTAAGGATGGTTAAATATATATATGTATCGTTCCAGTGTCCTTAACCTGTACTAATCTGATTTGGGTATTAAAACTTAAGATCGAAAAACAATATGTACAACAATACACCAACTTAACTTCAACTAAACATGAACGTCAACCTATATATTAATCAAAGCGCTGAAAGCGCAGAAAGACTGGGGCATTCGACGTTTCTTGTGACCCGTAACGACTTCTCAGGCAAATATTGTAGAAGCATTGCACTGTCTCGCTCGGGGATGGAAAGAGGGACTGGTTCACTTACAAGCAATTTTAATTTCAAAGCGTGCATGTATGACTATACGCTCCACACATCGCTTTGATTCCTCTACCGTTACATTCACACGCTGCTGTATTCAGGGGCGTAGCTGCCTATACGCGAGTACGCGGCTGAATCCTCATGATTCTGACAAAATGCACCAGATTGCACCATTGTTTTCAAAACTTTTCGGGGGGCATGCCCCCGGACCCCCCTAGCACAATTATGAATCCACGTGAATAGAGGGCTAGCTACGCCCCTGGTATTACCCAGTATGTTTTGATATTTGACCTTACGAAATCACCGTTCGTTCCTGATACTAAATGCCATTGGTCGACACGATCACGTGACTACTTAGTTTATAATAGACGGGTATTTTCCAGTGTTAAACCAATAAAAGTGTATAGCCTTTCGCGTTGATGTTTATTAACACATGTTTACTGTCCTACATTTCGGACATTAGAGAGTCATTGTAAGCGGCTGGCTGAATTGGCTCTGAACGCATGTCGCGTGGTTTTGAGTTTATTTACCCTCGCCACCGGGATATCCCATATGGTCGAGCAATGTCGAATCGCCTGTCTAAATATATACTAGGATGTGTATTCGCACTGGCTGCGGGGATTGTGAAACCGATCAAATGTGTCTTAACTCTGATACTAGGATGTGTATTCGCTCTGGCTGTGGGGATTGTGAAACTATCAAATGTGTCTAACTCTGATACGGCTGTTTCCAAAATCACGGTTACTAAAGACATGGGGCTAACGCCCCAGTCTAATTTATAAATATTTGAAACCTATTTTGTCCTTCAATTCACACTTAATACGACGGGCATGTAACTGTATTAATATTAACCATTACGAAATGTACTCAGAAGAGAGACTTATAAAAAGCATTTATGCTTACTTCTCAATTCTGTTATTGTGTATTCTATTGCAACTAACACGTATTGTTTGTTTCTGACAACTTTTATGAATGAATCACGGCATTTATATTAATATGTGTCCTGTGATTCTTTGTTGTCTTGCAATTATATGTTTACTGTGTAATTTTTATAGCTAAATACATACAGGTTAAATCAATTGTATGTACTCTGAACTTTTCGATCACTTTGGTATATTATAGAAGGTTTGTTAAAATAAATTAGTTTTCAAATGAGTACTTCGGCATTTTAAGATGATGTTATTTCAGTTAGCCGTACCTAAAGACATAATTATTTCAATTATTTTTCATTATGAGATAAATAGAAAATCTTTCGTTAGACGTACGAGGCATTAGCAAATACACCAATCATTGATATATTTTATGTAAAAGGCCAAGCATGAGTTGTCTCTAAATATAGTCGTATATTTTTTCCTTTAAGATAAGAGTTTGATAGAACCATTACAGTTTAAAGGTAGACAGTGTTATTTTGATAAAAAAATCGATCGTCGTAAATTTCGGAATTTCGCATGTTAATGTCTTCATACAGACATGTTCTTTCATTCTGCATCATAACTTTTCTTAGGAACCCCTTAAAACCATAAAAATATAAGCTTAAAACAGGTAAATCCTATCTTGGCCTACGCGCCGAGTTAGAGCTATTTATATTTCTCGCCAATTTTTCGAAATGCATTTTGGGAACGTTTCGTGAGATCACAATGTGAAGATCGCTTCATAAACAATGCCTGGTCCGTCGATTAGGGTAAATAGTTGGATTAAAATGATCATGCTGCATGCGCAGTACAGTCTTAAAAATAGATTGAGGATTCCGCTAGCGTCACCACTTTCGGTTTACATGTCATTACAGGGTTTAATGCTTCCTGTTTCGTTTTATGTCTCATCCTACTTAGTGTACGTGAACACTTCTTATACTTTTTCACGTATATTTTCGCTTCTGTTCGGATATTGACAGTTCTGACAACACTAATTAAATGTAATTTAATTAAATTTAATTGAAACTTGCGTTAAGTCAATGAGTGTTACACGTTGAAAGACAAAGTATTATATTTCAATAAAAATGGAGTTTGGCCAAGCCTGTGAGACGAAGTATACACATAGTGAAGTTAATACACTGTTAAGACAAGTTCAAGAACAAAATAAACATTTCTGCAATGTTTTCGTGCAAGTTGGAGCATGGGTAGGTACATATAGTTTTACTTTAAAAAGTGGTAATTGTGTTTAAAATCAATATACATGTACATGTAGTAACAAACCTAAATGTTGACATAAAATTCTTTAACAACTTACTTAATAAAGCATTTGACGAAAATATAGATTAGTGAAAACACCACTGTACCGTTTTATTAATGACCAAAACTGCATAATTATTATTTGACTGGTAGGCCATACAAGATTTACCTATATAAATATATTATTTCGCAATGTTGTACAACCATTTTATCAGCTTTTTTCTTTCAAATTAAACACGGCATCGTTTATATGAATGTTTGTTCTACATATCTATTCATTATTTTTATACATTAATACTTCGCACTCGTGAATAAACACATTTTGTGGGCGTCCGCAGATGTTCACGCCCTAGAAAATGGTGTCGAAATATAGAAGTTAACATCAGATTTACGTGACCAATCTTTGGTATATTTTATCACGCATGAGTTTTCTCTAAATATAGTCGTATATTTGTCCTGTTTGGAAATACCACCTTTATTATTTGAAGTGTTTACAATAACAGGGTTTAGTACTTCCTGCTTGGTTTCATGCACCATCCTACTTAGTGAACGTGTGCATTTCTTGTGCTATTTTAAGTTTATTTATTCGCATATGTACGGATTTATCAGTTCTGGCAACACAAATTGAATGTAATGTTATGAAATTTATAACTGAAACTAGCGTTAAGTCAATGAGGGTTACAAGTTGAAATACAAAGTATTTTTCAATTAAAATGAATTTTGGTCATGCCTATAAAACGAAAAATGATAGCGTTATATAGTCTGATTCATAACCCGGTATGTACTAGCCCTGTTAACAGTAAACACGGGGTATAGGGGTCAATTATAGAAGGGTGAAACTATGCATTTAGGAAACACAGCATTTAAATACCTTTAGTAGATCCAGTAAGGCATAACAATATGTTTGTTTCAGGTTTCCTGACTTATCCTATTTTTGCCCATATCCTAAAGGTTTTATGGACTTGAGAAATATTTTGTTCATTGGAGTTTAGCAAAGCTACTACTAATAATATTGATGTACGCACATGATCTTTAAAAATTATAGGAGATAGGTTCCATATAAGCCATTGGCTTCCTCATCAGTCCTATACTTAAATATTGTTGTATTTGTTACAAAATAAATACTGTTTAAACCAATCTATAAAACATGCTTTTAGACACGCACAACAGAATCACCGGAAATAGTTAGGCAAAATGAGTTTTCGACTTACCTATCCTATTTCGTTTGGGCATAAAACCTGTAACAAACATACTTTTATTCCTAGTGTTTTCGTTTTTTCGGATAGATATGTTCCTACAAAACAGTGTTGGTGTTTTTACTGAATCTCAGATGGAATCAACTATCCCTTTCTAGGGACAATTAGAAAAATGACCCGGTTATTTTCAATGGCTGTACAAAATAAGCTTGAGTTAATTTTTCTGTTTTAGTTATCAAAATGTTTTAACTTTTAACATCCGTTGTACGTTTATATTTAATACACTTTTTCCCGTTGTAGGCTGGCATTGGATGTTTTTATAGTTGTTTATGAGTTGTTGTTTTTTTAATATTGGTTTATGTTAATGTTATAGGCAAGACGATTACACATTTGCGTACTTGAGGAGAGTGGATTTTTCAACACGATTTTTAGCAACGGAAAGTTCCGAGAAAATTCCATTGGTATATATAAGATATAACTTTTCTTTTCTAAAACAATGACATACTGTGCTTAAAGACCTAGAAAATGTCATTGGTATATAAAACACTAAACACAGAAATTACAAAATAATGACATTCTATTTAAATGGCCAGTGATTATCGACCTAACCATCGCAGGATTTATATACATGTATGTATAAAATGAGTCCGAAGTTCCTTTCTACGCTAATATATATTTCACTAAATAAAGAGAAGGGCAAAATAATAACATACAGTTAAACTTGTTAACTGATATATATTAAGTACGTAATATAATAACAATAGAAAAAAAAGATATTTTATTCCAATGCTTGTTCATTTCAGGAGTCATCGAAATTCGTGAACGAAGACTAAACATTGTAGCAGGAGCAATTATGTTTCTTTATGATGTAAAACCCGAAATAGATGTTTACAATATTTGGGAGTTCTTTGACATAGCAGAATTTCTCATGATACCACGTCTCAAAGCCTTTTGTGTGAATTGGCTGGAACAAACCCAGAAGACAAACACACTGATAGCAAGATACCTATCTATAAGTACGCTCTACGATGTTGATATACCCTCTGCCATTGCCTATATAAGAAAGAATTTACTAGAACTTATGAATGGAGATGAATTGCTCAACATTGATACAGACTCTTTACAATATTTGTTGTCAGATAAGTATCTGTCTTATGTTTCAATGGAAATCAAATTTTGTTTTTTGTTGAGATGGTTCAAGTTTGATTTTCTTAACCGGTATGAATCGTTTAAGCGAATGTGCGTTTGTATAGATTTCTGCAGATTAAGCGCGGGAATCATTATCGCTGCAAAACAGGATCCATGGATAAGTTTGATAGAAGTAGTTTCTAATTGTGAATATGTTGAAAGATTTGAGGAATTCAGAAATTATGTAGCAATTGTAGCAAAATGTGAAGGTACAGGCGAAGACAAAGAGACGATAATTATTTATGATGAAATTGAAAATGAATGGTATCGTCTGAATGTAAGTATAACCTCCATAGGACGAAGCAAATACTTAACAAACACGAACGACAAATCGACATTTTACCGCGTCCATGAATCTTCATCCAACGATACAATGATAGATTTATTCTCAGTTGATGGAAGAATTATTGACCATCGTAATATTACAGTTCAACAATACGAGGACCAAGTGAAATTCTTAAGCGATGGAGTGTTCGATTCGATCTATATTAATGGTTGTACATGCGTCGCGATACGAATTGTAAGTGTGGAGATAGAAAAACAAAACATGACACTTAACGATTATGAAGATAACCAGGAGAATGATGAGTCATTCGGAACGGATGAAACAGTGACAATGCAACTTCTGGTTGGTTGTATTGAAACGAACTCAGACGCCCTTGTGCTCTACCCAATGTTTTCTATGAAAGTGGATTATGAATATCTGATAGACGCCGATGATTATCCGACAGACGCCATTTCCATGAATGATGATGGAAATGTGGCAATTATCATACCAGGCAACCCGACATCAGCTTTCATTTACAATATACATATGTGCTCATTGGCTCATATTGAATACATCGACGTAACACCATTCGCTAAGATGTTGGCATGTCAAAGCGGATTCGCCATCCCCGATGCAGTTGACATAACTCTAATAAAAGAAAATCTAGATATCAGTGATGTTCACAACTTTAAAACTGTTCTTGTTGAAGATTTGGAGTGTTCTCTTGAGAATGAGATGTTTGTAATTGACGATAATATTTATCGATATCAATACCATTCATGTACTAAAATTCATTCATTAGATATGGCTGTCATAGACGACATAGAACGAACAAGAAGTTGTACCTCTGTAACATGGACACAGTTGAACAGCCCTGAATTAAACATTGAACATATAATTTCGGTTATAGAGTTGGAATTACCTAAATATGTTGATCGTTGCCATTTACAATGTCCCCATTGTGAGTCAGTACCAAAAGGTCGAAAACGCCGCCACTCTGACGACGAGTGTTTAGTGCCCCACTGTAGTAACTACCAGTCTAATAGGTCGTCAGATGAACAAAGTGAAATTGAAAGCGACGACATATTTGATGGAGATGAAAGCGACGACATATTTGATGGAGAGGAAAGCGATGACATATTTGATGGAGAGGAAAGCGATGACATATTTGATGGAGAGGAAAGCGACGCATCATAAATTGCTGTGCTTGCATTTTGAAGCAAGAGACTATTGAATGGTGTACTTTTCAAACTCGTCTGCATTCTACACAACTTATATTATCAAGTAAACAGTGGGGCACAATGAGACAACTACATGTTCAGAACCAAGATCATACATTCTTTGGAACCTTACAAAACAAAAAGATCTATGTACATGCGTGATATTCTCATGAACCATAGATTGTACAATTAGCAATAATGTGTATGGGAAGGTCACTTGAAAACGCGAAGTAAATAACTGTTAATAACAATCATTAAATTATTCGTACCTGTATGATATATATTAAACTCAATACCTCTGCTACAAGTAAACATACTATTTTATTATTTTAATTTATTGTGCATCTTAAACAAATAGGCATAAATCTGATTGTGTTACATGAATCTAATAAGAGTGTTATTTATAGACAAAATATTACTTGGGAACCCAGTTACAAAAATAAAATGACGTGTCTTCGATGACACATAAGTAGATAAGGCCACTGTTTTATATTCTTCGTTTAACAAACCCACCTAAAAAGTGCTCTTTTAGAAAAGAAAGAAATGTGGACATCCATAACTTTTTTATTTTCTCCGCCCCTAAATTTACGGAACTATAAAAAACAAAACATCAGGGAGAAAAAGAAAACTATATTCGTCGTTTCAATAGACACTATTGGTGTGTCGTTTCAACAATATGAACACCTCGGTCATTATCAACAGAAGTGTCTTTTCAATAGCCAAATTCGTCAACTGCAGCAAGTTAGCATTCAACAGTAACTTCCCTTGACAAAATGGCAACAGTTAGAAGGTAGACATTAATTCTCCCCTATTGAACGTACCCACGCATTGAACGTACGATGCATAATTCATAAGGTGGGCGTTAACATTAATTCTAGCGTACCGTATTATATTTTCATAAACTTTAAAGGAATAGATCTATATAATGTTCAATATTCAACGTCAACATATATATGAAATTATAAACGAACACCAGACACATTTTTTTGCGTTCAATGATTTCGTTCATTGGTTACGACCAATAATTCTCCCCTATTGAACGTTGAACGTACGATGAATAACTCATTCGATGGGCGTTAACATTAATTGCATCGTACTGTAAATACTGAATTTTATTATTTCGATCATACAGGCAAGTGACTAGGAATCATTTGCTACATTTATTAGGAACGGGATAAACGACGCCATAGCGACGTAACTATTAAACTGGAAATTAATGAGAAAGTCAGTCGTTAGCCATGATTTCATTATTTAAAGAATGTTGAGAGTTTATTTTCTCGATAAATCGTGATATTTACTTATTTACAAAAACGTGTAGACGTCTCAGAGACTAAAACTAGATCTAATCACGGAATTAAATAAATCTAAAGTACATTGTTTGAAATAAATCAGCTTCAGCTTTGTTCATATTGCTTTATTCAGCAATACAAATACAAATGTACTATTCGTTGGCATCATTGTAATGTATAAGAACATGAATATATGCCTTCTTGAAAGGATTTATGTAGATTTAACGAGGATAATATGTAAAGTAGTATACATCATATATATTGCCACGGACATATAAACCATGTCCGTGATATTGTATACATGTAAAAAATGATCAAGTGAATAACATTCTTGTGAAATTTGCCGTGGCTAAATTTGGTAAAATTTACTCACAATTAATGATTTTGCACCATCAATTTAAACTCATACACAGTAAATAAGGGCGATAAAGTATAAAAATAAATCTCAGATACCAGAACTAACTATCAAACATCTGACTGTCTGTCGTATCTGCAGCCGATTTAACAGTTATTTAGCAGCGAATGAACGCGAGCAATGCAAGCTCGTAACATTTTTCATAATACTTCACAAATGGAACAACAAAGATAAATGTGAACTGAAATTATGCTATAAGAGGTCAAGAGGATCAATAAAATTTCAACATTCTTTGCATCATATGCTAATGTTCACATATACCTTGCATGTAATTCACATTTCGTGGGTTTATTTTAGGTTGATAGAATTGTAACAAAGGCAAAAAGATGGTAGAAGATTATTACATTTATTCACATCAGTTCTTATATTTAATGAACTGGTCAACCAATTGAAAATATCTCAATTCATCATAATAATTACAGACAAAACTAGAAAAATTACTCACTTATTAAAGACTGGATTTTTTTTAATTTGCGATCATACAAACTTCTTTCAACAAATACAGATGATAATATAATGAGTTCATTCTTTGATAATGTATTGTTGATATTTTAACTGTATAAAACACATTTTTTCCTGTTTTGATAGGTAAACAAATGACCTGGAAAATGAGCATGATATTACTTTAACACTCTTAGCAATCTTTGATAGTTGATGCGTCTTTCAGTGCAGTACGCATAGATTTTGAGGATTCTGAGGATTTCAGTAATTGCTGTTTTATCAGTCTGGCAGCTGCGTGTCCACACACCTTCAAAATAAGTCCACACAATACTCTATGACCATAGAGGCCGGATTTCCACACAGTAATTGCTCACTATAGTGTTTCACCATATGATCCTCCATGACGAATTCTTTCATTGTGGCGTATATGCTTAATTGGATGCACATGCTTTTTGTCAACGTTTTGTCGCACACTTACTTCACACGACCGTATAAACAGAAATAAACTATCACTTGGTTTCTTGAGCCCATCTCTGTTGATTTTTTCAGTCCAGTCCGAAAAATTACTGACGTATGTTTTTTCCGAGTCGTTATCATTTTTCAACAGGCTTTTCACAGTATCTACCAAAACTTTCACATTCTTATTTTCTTCCAGTGTCTTTAAAATGAAGCCTGATATATAAAATAGCACTGACTGCTGAGTATCAGACAAAACAATATCAGTGCTTTGAAGCACTACTCTTTTGTAGACGTTTGCCCTTTCGTGAACTAGATCTTGGATTAACTGGCGATTTAATAATTGCAACGAATTGTCTCATTGGTGCTGTTGAGTTAAATTCAAGGGCGTTTAATATGTCTATCGTATGAGTTATCACAGAGTCATCATGAAACAATTCATAGAACTTGCTTAATAGCACTTCATTGACATTACTGTCATTTTCTGCGTTAATTACAATTTGTTTCACATAGCCATTCTCCAGTAACGCTGATCCAATGGAAACTATCCCTTTACCGTAGACTGATGTTTTTAAATTTCTGAATTGATTGGTACAAACATTGGTCAATGAGTCATGAAATATTTCTTGGAAAATACTTTGGAAGCTTTCCTTGTCCAATTTGAATGCGTTTACCCTTGTGTGACTGTTATCCGCTTTGAGGCGATAGGTGGATGCTGAAATAAATACAATACAATTTTCAATCAGTAATTTAATAACAATTGTATAATATTACAGGTACTATAGCTGCCAGTTTTCTACCATTGTTGAATATTGTGCTTTGAAATCACCCATTGAAATAAAATTAATAATTACTCGTTATAATGTGTGTATTTCTTTTTCAACTTGGTTGTCCAGATATGGCACTACATCTGCACTAGTCTAGTATTACATATTATTCATAACAAGAGTAATCAATGTCGCTGTAAAATGGTGCAGCGAAATAAGTATTGAAAAATATTTGTAAGAAATATGTAGAGAAAATAAAACAAATGATGGTTTGAACTCAGAACAACATGTCTGTCTTTGATTCTCAGTACAATCATAAATGAACATTATGAGAGAAAGAGCAAGCATAGTAATTGTATCTATATGGACTGATGTGTGTGTTGTGTTGGTGTCATATCCAAGGACATGCTTGGTCCACTCAGTATAAATTACAATAATTAAATGCCCCACCACTAGACCATGATTTACAGACTGCATCATTCATTTTATATGATACTCACAATGCAAAAGGTTCAAATATAATGCGGCTTAAAATGCAAAAACACTGACCTGTGTGGGCTATAAGTGTTGTGTATTCCTATCTTAATATATGTAATATGATACTGTATGAGTTGGGTTATAATTGCCTCTCTGATAGTAGACAGACTCACTCGTTGTTTAGCTCTACATGTGAATAAACGTTCTTATAATAAAACTCTCTCGCTCTCTCTTGTTATATACTATAGTAGTTGATATTAAATATGTACAAAACATAACATGGTGTCAGAAGTGGTGGATTTTTAAAATGGCTAAAAATCTGCGTCCACCGGAAAAATTGTCACTAGTGGGAAATTTGAAAGAAAATTTCAGGAAATTTAAACAGCAGTTTGAACTTTATATGACTGCAACAAGTTTGAATGATAAAGATGATAGTGTAAAATCATCAACATTGTTGACAATTATTGGACCAGAGGCGCTGGAGATATACAATACCTTCAGTTGGAATGAACAGGGAGATGATGAGGGCGATAATGTGAAAATTCAGAAAATTATAGGAAAATTTGAAAAGTACTGCAATCCCAGGAAAAATGTGGCATATGAGAGACATGTGTTCAATACAAGAATTCAGGACCAAACTGAAACAATCGACACGTTTGCTACCGAATTACGCATACTTGCTGCGTCATGCGAGTTTGGGGACTTATGTGATTCCCTTATCAGAGATAGAATCGTGTGCGGTGTTAATAGTGAAAATGTCCGTCTGCGATTGCTAAGGGAATCTGATCTGACGTTACAGAAAGCGTTAGACATTTGTCGCGCATCGGAAACATCTGAGAGACAGGTGAAATCCATCGCTGGCAAAACCACTGAGTTGTCTTTGAATGCGATTAAAGGCAAATACCCCAAACGAGGACAGACATATAAGAATAGAACTGAAAAAAATGACACAACGCAGAAGAAATGTCACAAATGCGGTTCATACCATGACCCTAGAAAATGCCCAGCTTTTGGAAAAAAGTGCCATGAGTGTCGGAAATTAAATCACTTTGCAAAGATGTGTCGCAATAAGAATGGCAAAGTCAGCTGTCTGGACACAAGTTCGAGTGAGGAAGATACAGACTATATGGGAATGCTTTACGACACTGTCAGTTCGGTGAATAATGACTGGACAGTTAACTGTAAAATTAATAATGTAGTGATTCCTGCTTTGGCAGATACCGGAGCAAAATGCAACGTTATAAGTGCTAAAGTGCTGAGAAAACTCAACGTGAAAGCAAAACTTGGGGAATCAAAAAGCACACTAAGATCCTTCAGTGGACATTCAATTAAGCCCATGGGATCTGTGACTCTCACCTGTGAGGTTAATAACATTATTGAGAAGATTAGGTTTAATGTCATTCACCAAAGTGCAAAAACAATTTTGGGTGCTGATGCATGTGTCAAACTTGAACTGGTCAAGAAGTTATTTTCTGTGGAAACTGATTCCAACGACAGTGACATTTTGGATAAGTACAAGAATGTTTTCGATGGAATTGGTTGTTTACCTGGAAAACACAAAATACATGTTGACCCAAATGTACAACCGGTTATTCATCCACCGCGTAAAGTGCCACTTAAATTACAGGAAAAGGTGAAAGAAGAGTTGACACGGATGGAAAATGAAAACATAATCGTCCGTGAAACAGAACCTACAGATTGGGTGAATAGTATGGTCACTGTTGTAAAACCAAATGGAAATGTAAGGATATGTTTGGATCCAAAGGACCTCAACAGGGCAATAAAACGACATCACTACCCGCTGAAAACTGTGGAAGAAGTCGTCGCAAACATACCAGGCGCAAGATATTTCTCTAAGCTTGATGCCACATCATCATTTTGGCAAATAAGGCTTGATGAGAGAAGTTCGAAGCTCTGTACGTTTAATACTCCGTTTGGGAGATTCCGATATTTAAGGTTACCATATGGAGTACACCAAGCACCAGAGGTAATGCAATGTGCCATGTCACAAATGATTGAAGACATAGAGGGTGTTGCAGTTATTATGGATGATATTTTGGTGACGGGAAAAACTATTGAAGAGCATGACAGGCGTCTTGAAATGGTGTTGAAAAAAGCACAAGAGTATAATTTGAAACTGAACAAGTCAAAATGTATGTTCAGACAGAATGAAGTACCCTATGTAGGACATTTGCTGACAAAAGATGGTGTAAAAGCTGATAAATCGAAGGTTACAGCTGTGGAACAAATGAAAGCAC
Source organism: Mactromeris polynyma (assembly GCA_032209605.1). Classification (NCBI taxonomy): domain Eukaryota; kingdom Metazoa; phylum Mollusca; class Bivalvia; order Venerida; family Mactridae; genus Mactromeris; species Mactromeris polynyma. Next base: position 10,526,988 of record JASFXZ010000006.1, on the reverse strand, counting down.
CAGCAAACAAGAGTGAACTTATGACATTTCTTGGATTTATCCAATACTTGGCTAAGTTTCTACCAAATTTGTCAAGCAAGTCGGAAAAACTAAGAATTCTGTTGAAAAAGGATGTTATATTTGAATGGGGACATGAGCAACAAACATGTTTTGAAGAGTTAAAGCGGTTAGTGACAAATGCACCAGTGTTACGTTATTTTGATGTCAGAAAATCAATAACACTCACTGTTGACAGTAGTTCGAAGGCTTTAGGTGCCGCATTAGTACAAGAAGAAAAACCAGTCGCTTTTGCATCTCAGGCATTAACCCCTACACAACAGAAGTACTCTCAAATTGAGAAGGAAACTTTGGCAATTTTATTTGGAGTGCGAAAATTTAGACAGTACATTTATGGTCAAACTGTCAAGGTAGAATCAGATCACAAACCATTGGAAACCTTGTTTAAGAGAGGTTTACATGAGGTTCCACTCAGACTTCAGAGGATGATGTTTGAATTGTCGGAGTATGACTTAACGGTTACGTTTAAGCCCGGCAAGACAATGTTCTTAGCAGATACGCTTTCAAGAAACTACATGTCTGAGCAGAGTGAATCGCTGCTGGAAGACGAATATAAAATTGCGGTAATAGAAAATTACATATCGATGTCACATGCCTTATGTGAAGAGATCAAGACAGCAGCAGAAAATGATTACGAAATGAATTTGTTGAAGAAAACAATGGAAAATGGATGGCCTGAAAGAAGATGTCAGGTACCAGATGAAATAAAACCTTACTGGAACATAAAAGATGACATTTCAGTTATAGATGGACTTGTATTGAAAGGATACAAGGTAGTGATACCTAGATCACTTAGGTTCAAAATGTTAAATATTTTACATGAATCACATCTTGGTATAGTTAAAACAAAGGCACAGGCACGTGAAACAGTGTACTGGCCATCAATCAACCAAGAAATTGAAGACAAGATTGGAAAGTGTGAAATATGTTCAAAGAATCAAGCGCAAAACCACAAAGAACCTATGATAAAAATTGAACAACCGGACAGGCCTTACTGTAAAGTAACTGTGGATATTTTTGAACTGAGAGGAAAACAATATTTACTTTCAGTGGACTATTTCTCCAAGTGGCCAGAGGTGTCAAAATTAGATAACCTCACCGCTAAAAATGTAATTGCTTACTTAAAGTCACATATTTCGAAGTATGGAATACCTGAGGAGATAATCAGTGATAACGGACCACAATTTGCGTGTGCTGAATTCCGTCAGTTTTCTCAAAATTATGGATTCAAACACACCACGTCAAGCCCATTACACTACCAGTCACATGGGCAGGTAGAGAGAACTGTAAGAACAGTAAAAAACCTCCTGAAAAAGGCCCAAGATCCATATTTGGCTCTGTTAAACTACAGAAATACACCTGTAGAAAGACTAACTTTATCACCTGCGCAAATGCTAATGGGTCGAAGATTAAGAACAAAATTACCTGTGGCGAAGGATCTGTTAAAAACAGCGAATTCGGAGACAATCAGACAGGAGCTTAGAAAACGACAAGACATAGCCAAACAAAATTATGACAGGCATGCTGGTAAAGTACTTAAACCAATTCAGCCCGGACAATATGTCATGTTTAGAAAAAACAACACCTGGAATAATGGGACAATAGAACAGTACCATGAATTGCCACGATCTTACATTATAAAATCACCAGAGGGAAAATACTTTCGTAGAAATAGGCGTCAGATCCGTCACACAAAAGTCCCACCAGTTGACACATCACCTGAGGAAAATCCTACATTACAAACGGGGGAGAAGAATACCCTAATGGCAAGACAATCGTCATTTGATCTACAACAACAGCCACAACAACAACATCAGCAGCAACAACAACCACCGCCTGTGCAGAATCAGCCCAAGTCATATGTTACAAGATATGGTAGATCGGTTAAACCACCAGACAAATTCTCACCAGACAAATATACAAAGTGATTCATTCAAATGGATTTAAACAGTGTTCAGCAATATACTCTTTTAAGATTTTGTTTGATATTGTGCTATAAAACATGAAAAAATTGGTACAGAGAAAATTCGTATAATCAAGAAATAACTGATATCATATGTATTGTGTTCTAGAGATATCCGATTCTCTTAAGTGGATTTAATTAGATTGTTGACTTTCATGTGGAAAAGAAATGCTATATGTATTTGTAATCTTGGTAAAATTGTCAGTATGAAAGATATAGTCTAGATATGTTTCATTATTCTGTAATGCTATGTTGATAAAAAAACAAAAAACAATTAACATAAAAGAAACAGTGTTGGACATTCCATGGATTTGTATTTCAAGAAATATTATCACACTGATACTTAACAGACTCACATGTTTACCACAACTTAATGAGAATGTTATCATACAATTATACTAGTTTGTTAACAGGTATGAAATTTCAGTGAACACAAGACAATAAACAAGACAGGAACATGGACCAGACAGTTTATACTGTGTTATCAATTTTATCTGTTATTGACGGTCAAACCTATTTTCAGGAGAATGTTAAATTCATGAGAACTTTCATTCAGTAATAATGATTAAGATAATAACTAGGTTATGCTTCTATGTTATTTGTTTTTGAAAAGAAGGGAAATGTTGTGTATTCCTATCTTAATATATGTAATATGATACTGTATGAGTTGGGTTATAATTGCCTCTCTGATAGTAGACAGACTCACTCGTTGTTTAGCTCTACATGTGAATAAACGTTCTTATAATAAAACTCTCTCGCTCTCTCTTGTTATATACTATAGTAGTTGATATTAAATATGTACAAAACATAACAATAAGGTAGTTATCGTATGTTCCAGATTCAGTATAAGAGTTTATATAAAAGTAGATAAAATGAGAGAAAACTTTAGTTTAAATCTGGACTACACTATAATACACGGCCCCCGTTTAAATTCAAATGAGGGAGAATCAACGATTATGCAAAGGCCACGCCTCCATATTACAATCACCGCCCCATTATTAATTATTTATCGTACATGTATATAGGTCCGTGGTTCAATGCGTAATTGGGGAGAATTAATGCCGACTGCAGCAGTTACTTCCCTTGACAAAATGGCGACGACCATTGCCGTGAAAACGAAGCAGAAAACTAAGCGAGGTAATGTAAATAGTCAGTCATTCTTCAGTAGTTTTATATTTTATAACGAAATCATGTCTAATGATATGTTTTGTAACATTATTTTTAAAGTGATTAGCGTAGTTATGCCTGTTGAAAACATTGTGAAAAACTCGTAATTCGGATACTTACCATTCGGATGTAGAGTACATTTAAAACAAAATTTCATAAAAACTAACATCAGTCATTTTATATAATGTGTAGTCATCATTTTGATGCAATTGCTTGAAAGCAATGGATATATCCAAATTCTTAATCCAGTTCTAGCTTGTTGTTATTTAATTGTTCCATATAATTTTATTGTCAATGTCAGTGATTTTTTGGTCAATTTTACTGCCGGCTGTTTCCCTTCCCCCTGAATTCATCATATTTTCCAAATTCTTTGTTCATTTCCCCCTTCTGACCAAATCTCTTGTTATTAAGAATCAAACTGTTAACTTAAGTTCAAGTATGACCTACCTTTCATCTGTTAGCGTTACAGAGATGGTTGTGAGCCTCTACAACTCTCTTCCATCACCTCCTATGTCAGGTGCGTAGGAAGGTATTGATCATTGGGGCTGCGGATGTGGTGGGTGCGGGAGGGGAGAATTCTTTAGGAAATCACCTTTCACAGGTGCAAAATCAATCATTTTTAAAATGATTTTTTCTGAAAATTTGTTTGCTGCTTGTAAGTTATTACATTTATTCATACATATGTGTTATTTTTCAAACTTAAAATTTCGAGGTTGATTTGGAACATCCATGTCAAAGTCTACGTTCATAATGGAGATCAGAATATGTTTTTAATTTGTATCTGTCTGCACTATTAAAATACTTTATGTGAGTAAATCACTAAATGAGATTATAGCCACTTAATTGATCATCAAGTAGATGTAAGTATCACCATTTTAAGATTCAAAACAATGTCAAAATAAATATACTTGTCGCCTGGTTAATATGCTTCCTTTCATGTCTTCATTAATCTGTCGACTGTTTTCACACCCTAGATGGCAGTCTGGGTACTAGCGACGGTCCCCGTCTAGTAGCTTTGTCCTGGGTATTAATATTTGGCAGAATGCCAATAATATGTGTGGCTGGTTTTTATTACTTTGATATACAGATCAAGTAGGGGTCATAAAATGTGCTGCGGCCCCAGCACCTTCGCGCATGTATGTATAAAAATCACCAGCAAGAGCTGAAGAGTTATTTTGATAAGCAAAATAATCATTACCTTATTTTCCCAATTTTGTGATTTATCGCGCTTACTTTCCCAATTGAAAAGGTACAGGCAGTAAAATTATTTTCCAAAAAAATCACTGATTCTAAGAAAAAAGTTAATAGTAATTTTTACCTCTGTAAAAATATCCAGGCTGTTATAAAGAAATTAAATGATAAAAAGAAGATGTATGGCAATTTAATTTCTGTTTTTTTTTTATTGTAGAACCAATAGCTTATAATGAGTTGGCTGTGAGAGGAAACAATGGTATATTAGATTATAGTCGTACCTCAATGTCATCCTTATCTGGGGGTGCCGCTGGTATTCTTGGACTTACAGGACTCTATGGATTTGCTTTCTATTTCCTAATGGCTTTTCTTTTATCCGTAAGTATTAATGTGAAGCTGTATGATTTTTTATTATATGATTTGGGAATGTGTCTGCTTTTATAAAAAAATTACAGTTTTGGGCAGAATAAACATCAAAGTTCTGTGCACTTTTTGTTTGCCTTGAATATACAGACTACAGTTCTGAAGAATACGCATCTTGTTGAATAACTCTTTTCGAGTGCTTTGTTCAAAATTTATGTCTCTGATTTATGTCAGGTTTATGGGCACATTTCTGAAAAGGGTCTGGTTCGGTTTGTACACAAAATAGGAAAGTTAGTATAATCTTCATTATGAATATGAGTTTTAAATCGTGCATTCTATTTCTTACATTTTAACTGGTTTTCAAATTACTGTGCAGCACTAACCTTCTGTTTTTAACTCATGATTTGAAGCCTTTATCATCAAGATAGTAAACCATTATTAGTATATGGCAAGAATTTTTTTTTATTTACTTGACAATTACTAAAATCTGTTTTACAATTGTTTTGATTTTGAATTAGAAACCACCATTTTTAACCAGGTTTTTGAAAAAAACCAGGTTATTAGAATGGTGTATGTCGTTGGGCGGGCGGGCGGGCGGGCGTCAAACTGGGTGGTTTCCGGCGAATAACTTGAGTTCTGTTGATCATATTGTAACCAAACTTGGTGTACAGTAAGAACATATGGAAAGCTCGCTTGGGATTGCTTTTGGGTTCGGTCCGACAAAGGTCAAGGTCACCATTACTAAAACTAGCAATTTGGTTTCCGGCGAATAACTTTAGTTTCGTTAATCCTATTGACATCAAACTTAGTGTACAGTAAGAACATGTGGAGAGCTTGCTTGGGATTGATTTTGGACCCGTTCTGACGAAGGTCAAGGTCACCATTACTAAAGATAGCAGTTTGGTTTCCGGCGAATAACTTGAGTTTTGTTGAACATATTGCCATCAAACTTGGTGTACAGTAAGAACATATGGAAAGCTCGCTTGGGATTGCTTTTGGGTTCGGTCCATTAAAGGTCAAGGTCACCATTACTAAAAATAGAAATTTGGTTTCCGGCCAATAACTTTTGTTTTGTTGATCATATTGACATCAAACTTGGTGTATAGTAAGAAAATGTGGAGAGCTTGCTTGGGGTTGCTTTTGGACTCGTTCCGCCAAAGGTCAAGGTCACCGTTACTTAAAGTAGCAATTTGGTTTCCGGCGAATAACTTTAGATTTGTTGGTCATATTGACATCAAACTTGGTGTATAGTAAGAACATGTGGAGAGCTCGCTTGGGATTGCTCTTAGAATCGTTTCGTCAAAGGTCAAGGTCACTTTTACTAAAAATTGCAATTTGCTCTCCGGCTAATAACTTTAGATGTGTTGGTCATATTGACATCAAACTTGGTGTATAGTAAGAACATGTGGAGAGCTCGCTTGGGATTGCTTTTGGGTTCGGTCCGACAAAGGTCAAGGTCACCATTACTAAAACTAGCAATTTGGTTTCCGGCGAATAACTTTAGTTTCGTTAATCCTATTGACATCAAACTTAGTGTACAGTAAGAACATGTGGAGAGCTTGCTTGGGATTGATTTTGGACCCGTTCTGACGAAGGTCAAGGTCACCATTACTAAAGATAGCAGTTTGGTTTCCGGCGAATAACTTGAGTTTTGTTGAACATATTGCCATCAAACTTGGTGTACAGTAAGAACATATGGAAAGCTCGCTTGGGATTGCTTTTGGGTTCGGTCCATTAAAGGTCAAGGTCACCATTACTAAAAATAGAAATTTGGTTTCCGGCCAATAACTTTTGTTTTGTTGATCATATTGACATCAAACTTGGTGTATAGTAAGAAAATGTGGAGAGCTTGCTTGGGGTTGCTTTTGGACTCGTTCCGCCAAAGGTCAAGGTCACCGTTACTTAAAGTAGCAATTTGGTTTCCGGCGAATAACTTTAGATTTGTTGGTCATATTGACATCAAACTTGGTGTATAGTAAGAACATGTGGAGAGCTCGCTTGGGATTGCTCTTAGAATCGTTTCGTCAAAGGTCAAGGTCACTTTTACTAAAAATTGCAATTTGCTCTCCGGCTAATAACTTTAGATGTGTTGGTCATATTGACATCAAACTTGGTGTATAGTAAGAACATGTGAAGATCTCGCTTGGGATTGCTTTTGGGTTCGTTCCGTCCAAGGTCAAGGTCACTTAAAATTTAAAACTCAGTTTCCACTTAATATCTTCGCTATTCGTGGGTGTATTGACATCAAAGTGTGAGTGTTTGTATGCATGTATCACCTCTGGCACCTTTGCAGCATTGATGATCATCATGTATTCATTATACAAATAGAGCCTTGGTTACAAATAATTAAGTTTAAAACCTGGTTTGTGGGCATTGCCCATTTCTTGTTTTAACTCCCTGTGCTTAAAACTAACAGCATGTGCACATACTGGTCAATTGATTTAGAAAAAATTATACTTCAACAGCATATTAAACTAATATCATATTATCAGTAACATTGTAGTCGCGTATCCATCTGTTGTTAGAACCATGATATTTCAGACTGAAATTTAAGTTATTGTTTCTTCATGGTGCACCAGACAAATGCCTTTCCTCATTCTTAATGATCTTCTTGAAGTTTCATCAAGCTTCATATATATGTATATGAAGTCTGCATTCTCAATATTTTTAACATAAATCACATCAAGTAAGTAAGTAAGTTATGTAATATCACTGGACTGTAAAATGAAATGTAGGTACATGTACAGTACAGATTTAATCAATTTAACCTTTTCCACATCATCACCATGACTTAAAGGTATATCTGGCTCATCCCAACATAGAATGTTTGAATTGGCTTCATCCAGTATTGTCGTTACATTGGCTAAAACATCTCTTATAAGAACCATCGCAATGTATAACCAATTCAAAATATCTCTTTTTTACCATATTTCTAACAGACAAACCTTGTAAAATAGCCTGATTGTTAAAAAAAATTAATGTTTTTTGATGGACAAACATCTTTCTTCAACAAATGCGGATCAATACATTATGAATTCATTCTTCATTAATGCATGTTTATTGATGTTTTAACTATAGGAAATATAGTTTTCATGTTTGTTAAGGTTATTGTGGACAATTATGTCAGACATGTTGGGGACACCCACTATGATTGTTGGCATTGGCCTTGCGACCATTGTTGCAGGAGAACTATATATTCAATAGTGGGCTTTGAAATTTGGTCGAATCTGTACTGTAGTTAAAATTTTCATTTGCTATACATGTACAATCAGTTACTTGCGTGTATTAATAACATTAATTTATGTATTGTATATTTTTCGTTTCAGTTTTTCTTAATAATGAAGGCTGGTACCAGTTGGAATAAATATTTTATCTCAAGAAAGGATCTGGTGACTAAAGGCCTGTTTGGAGGATTATTTGTATCCTTTTTACTATTTTTAAAAAAAGAGTGTATTTATGGTAACTGGAGATTGTTTTTTTATAATTTTCATCTGACTTCAATTTTTAGCTTGCTGAAGTATTGTATAGTGGTGCCCTTCTGTAATAGCTAAAACTGCTGTCTGACGGACTTGTTTTTGATAATCATTACACCATTTATGTCATATGCTCATGAGGTGAAAAAACTCGATCTTATACCAAAACATACAAATATTCTAATTATTTCATGCTTCATTTTGGTCCTTTTTTATTTTTTAATCTTTAATTACGTCATATTTCCCTGTTGAATCCCTCAATATTTATATGAAGTCATTTATATGATAATTTCACTGTGAGTTAATTGGATAATAATTCACTGGAAAGCATGAAATAAATACTTTATAATGATAATTTTACCATCTAAGTAGGTTTGGTAAAGGAATTGTGTACTTTTTAATGAAAATTTTACCACCTAACAAGGTTTGGTAACAGAACGTGTTCTTTTTTATGAAAATTTTACCATCTTATAACGCTTTAATACTTCCGTTAAATGTGGGGGGAGGGGAAAACTGAATGGTAGTGGATCCAATTATTAATTTACTAGAAGTGGATCGGAAACCTGCAACTATCTGAACCAGATTTCGAACTAAAGATAAGTTTCAACCAATATTATTAAATATTGTCTTGAGTTCTTGGTGTAAGATCAGTCTACAAACATGTATGCTAGAAGGTAATTTAGTGTCACAGATAAACCTGAAACGTATCAACGGGAAATATAACTCACAATATATCTAAACATCTAGACAGAACTTCTGTATCCACATAAAAAATCTATTACCCTGACATTTAAAGATACTTTTCAATACCTGGTAGGAGGTTCCCCTTTTTTTTTAGTGTGAACCTAAGACTAATTATAATTTAACAAAAAATATACTAATCCAGTGGTGACATTGTACCTTTTTATTTGATGTTTTTTTTTCAAGTTGCATGACTCAGCTTATAGGTACTAAGAAATATGCACTAAGCATTAAAAATAAGAAGTACATCTGACATGTTATTCATATTCTATGTATAATGTTAAAATATTCAATTGTACCTGGTCTTTTATGTACCTGTCTAAAAAACAAATACAATTATGAGGCTACCGGTAGGGGCCTGAACCCCCCCCCCCCCTTCAAAAACCCATTGCACCATTAAGGTTGCTGTATACAGCTAGTTAAGGATTTTTGAAGTTGTTGTTCAGAAACTACACAATTTGATGCAAGCTGTGGATGACTCCATTTTCCCTTCAAAAGATTCCTCAATGTTGAAACTGTGGAGAATTATGACACACTTTTAACCATTGTCTTTGTATTGTTTGTCGCATTCAAACGAGTAATGAACGAAGGTAAAGTGAGTAATATCTCAGTCTTCACGTTATTCCACTTGCCCAATGACCGGGACAAGTAAAATTACCGTCGGACAAGTAAATAATCCATTTTGTCTGACCGAATGGGTAAGTCGTGTTCATGGTCTGGTCTGACTAGCTTTTATCCAAGCTGTCACAAACATTGATGACATAGTATGAAAAACTTCGACTGGTTTTCTTTTTTTGTCAATTTTGTTTGTGCAACAGCACATTTTCATCTACTATTGTTACCAGTCTTCATTTCTGATTTAACAAATCAAAACATCATGTTTCTTCGTTATTTTGACGGTGCTGTTAATTTTTTTCGGGCAAGTGAAAGTGAATTCGGGCAAATCCTTCACAAAAATTATTGTGAAAACTGAGACCTTTGTTTCATATAAACCGCTATAACTGGGGGACCTATCCTGGACTGTTAAACAACTTAAATGAAGATACAGTCATATCTTGAAACAGTTTGTTTCATTGGACTGACGACCTTTCAAACGATATTTTGAATTGCATGTTATCAGGGTAGGCCCTGATTGATAATCTTTCATTGATTCTTTTTTATTTTAAATACATGTATATCACATATCTTCTGGTTCTAGAATTCTGTTGACATTCTGTCCTTGTCTCCCTTTGTTCAGACTCTCTTGTTTCTGTTTCATATATAAATGTAAATTATTTCAATCCCATTATTTTGAATCCCAACTAATGATCTTGTTGTCAGGACAACAGAGACTGGTTCTGAGAGTAGTCTATACAGCTTACTGTAGGAGATAGGAACAATGACATTATTTTCTTAAATTCAGATGTAAAGCTATACGTCTTGGGAAAATGCCGCTTGTCAGAGCAATAAAAGGAATTAAAGGATGAAAGAACTACAATGTTGTCTGTTTACAAATAAATTATAAATAAGTAGTCGGTGAGGCAAGCACTGCACTGCACTTGATTCCTGATTGCATAATAATGGAGTTGCAGTGTATACAGCATTTTTTTCTGTTTTTTACAGAATACACTACGCAGTTTCATTAAAAAAATTAGAAAGTAAAAATATAAAAATAAACAATAATTGTAAATTTACAATTGCAGAGACCAAATATATTCCTGGTATAGGGTTGTATTCAATACAATCATCATTAGTACCGGTAATGTGAATAAATGCTTTTTGTCAGATATAAAGATATGGAAAATTAATTACCCTTTCATCAAGTCATTTTAAATCGTAATAATCTTTGTGTTTCTAGCCAAATGAATATCACATTTGAACCATATATTCATATAACAGCAATATATATCAAATACTTGTTGATAAAGTGATGAAATTATCAGTGAAAGTTCAGGAAATTTGTCTCCTAAATGTTGTATAAATCAGATCAAAAATTTATTTGATAATTTTTCTCAAGAACTTTTTTATCACTGACATGAATTTGTGCAATATAGGCGGAATAAATAAACAACATCACACATGATGCAGTGATTTACAAGATAAAAATTCCTCGATTGGATTCCCTGCAGTTTATATTGGACTGTGATACACTGCAGTAAAGATAATCTTGGCTTGTAATCTGTCTATTTGTCATTGATAATACCTGTTACTTGTAATTACACTGATAATCATGTGTATTTCTCATCTATTTTGGCACATGATGGCTATTGAGTTGTTGAAACGTTTGTAAATTCTCTTCATCTGGAAATTCTGTAAGTGGTTCATATGATGTAAAACTGTAAAATGTGCACTGGTTAGACTTAGATATTTCAATAAAATGCTAGCTCTTCAAGGAATGATTTAGTTGATACAGGGAATGCCCAGGACTCTAGAAGTCCACTAGCCCTAGTCTAATGCTGAATAGGTCTACCATAAGTTGAATTGAAGTTAGTCCCGGACAAGCCGTTTTTTAAAGCTAACCAACATCAGCAATTGTTCAGTTTTTCGTCAAACTTTAGAATCCCACAAACACATACATGTACAGAAATTATTAATTAGAGTATGGAGCTATCAATGTGTATGTTTACGTGTAACTAAATTGACTGATATAACTTCTTCAGTCAAATTTTACATTTCCATTAGTCCGGGACAAGTGTCTTTGAAAAAATGTTTTCGAGCCCTGATGCCACATTCATAAGACAATGCCTCCCCACACAGATTGCAGGGAAACATCAGCATACAAAACACACTGTTTGAGAAGGTGTAAGGGGAAACACCTACATGGATGGGTTGATAAGGCATTGTCAGTCTGAGTACCAAATAGAAGGAGAGTAGAATAAGGAGGGGACAAAAAAGGGATTCATCACAGGACATGCCAAGAAAATAAGTTGCTTTCAGACCAAAATGGGGGGAACATGTCAGGCGTTGGACATATGTATATGTATATTGGTCCCAGGTCAGGCATAGCAGTTACTACGAGTTACATATTGTCAAAAAGTGGAATTGTCACCATTTCCCAAGTATTCACTTCTGACTAGCTTGTCGTCTAAGTTTAATTGCTCTTCCTTATTTGACAGAATCTATCGCATGTATCTGTCAGTCTGCATAAATTCTCCAACCCTGAATATGGTGCTAAGTGATTAAAGATTTCTGTGAGTGATAATCAGATAACATTATACAGTGTTAAGGCCCAATCTTTGTATCATTCCACAATGCTGATTTTAATCCTGTCTTTTACTTCCTTGTTCTACTGAAGTAATAATGATCCATTTTTTGCAGCAGACGCTAGCCATGCCCCTTTGTTCTCATGTACAATGTTGCAAAATTTTTATCACTGGTTTGATCTCGGAAGAAAATCTTGACGCTCGCGAGAGTTCAAACAAATCTAAACAACATAGTAGGACGTTTCCAATCCATGGTTTATATGTCCGTGTCAAAATTAAACTGGAACAAGTAGGAAAATATTCATACCTATTGTTAATCACGTGCACACTTGGCTGTGCTGTATCAGGTCAGCATGCTATTTATCAAAGTGCTGAATTCTGCCGGTAGACATAATATTGTTCCACCTTGGTGTCCTATAAATTTGCTGAGAACGGGGCGAATGTTGTGGAATGTTTGTCAAATGTTTACAAATGGCTTGAATTTTCACTGACTTTGACAAGTAGAAAACATGACCAATGGTTGATTTAAAATCCATTCAGGTGCATAGAGGTAAAGGAGAGGACAAAGTCATGTCAATTGAATAAATCTTTGACATGTGACATTAAATTGAACCCATGGATGCAAGGGGTTGAACTGTTGTGTTGAGTTTAACTTTTGAGCAAAGTCTCTTGAAAATCTAATGCAAATTATTTCTACGTACATGTATTTATTTATTTACATTACTATTTTAACTTGTTTATTGATAGCTAAACTCCATGCATGCTGTGACACAGTTATTGATTTCCTTGACTTAGTTTTTCAGACATATGTGTTATGCTGGACATTTTTATATGGTATGGTTCATGTGTATTGAGGGACTGAGAGACAATTTCATTTCACCTTATTTATCAAGCTCTTCATTTTATTCAAGTGTACAGTATATTGTCTAATATGTATTGTGTGTGCTCATTTTGAAATTTGTTTATTCAGGGAAGGGGTAAAGGAGTTGTTTCCCTTGAATGAAATTGATTGATTTTGAGCAAAGGAGTTGTTTCCCTTGAATGAACATGATTGAATTTGAGCGAATGAGTTGTTTCCCTTGAATGAACATGATTGAATTTGAGTAAAGGAGTTGTTTCCCTTGAATGAACATGTTCTATGATGGACCACAACATACAAATATTTGCAAAAAACCTTCATCCTTTTTGAACGGCCAAGGATCCCACGTAACTATTTCCTTGGGTCAGAAATGTTGACGGAGAAGAAAAAAACCTGTACAATTAGAAATCTTGAGTTGATATGTGTTGGATATATATTGTATGTATTGTACATGTATGTTGTATGTAATGGTGGTGCAATGAATAAGTTACTTTATATTTATTGATTTATCTGAAATAAAAAAATGTTGTACATGTAATTGTTTTGTTTTGGTTTATTTTACTTGTGTGGTTTATGTATTTACAATGAGTAACTCGGTGATCCAATATATATCAACCATTTTCTTGATACAAATATCCTCTAACAGTTCTATGGCATCTGAATCCATAATTGCACTGTTTCTTATTATGCCCCCCTTCGAAGAAGAGAGGGCATATTGCTTTGCATATGTTTGTCGGTCCGTAACCTTTTCAATTCCAATCAATAACTCGGGAACCCCTTGGCCTATCATCCTCAAACTTAGTCCACACTTTCATATTGGGCAGCAGAGGAACCCTATTGATTTGGGGTCATAGGGTCAAAGGTCACAGGGGTCAATTGTTAACAAAAATAACTAAACTATGAGGAGGCATAATGTTTTACAAACATCTCTTGATATTATAAGACTTCATACATTAGAGTAAAATCAGGCATTCAAGGTTTTTCCTAATTGTACTGCAAGTCTTAGACGACCCATGTTCTGCTCCATTTTTTGCCGATCCTTCAAAAAAATGATGAGTGATCCCATTAATATTGAACAACTTTGTTCATGGGAAATTTATTTTCTTTATAACCAGTTCCATAGTTAATTTGATAAGCGTACAGATGTTTATAATTTATTGGAATATCGGGAAATATTTTTGCCAGAATTACATGCTGTTATAACAACTGTGTCTGGTTTCTGTTTTCTGGAAGTGTGTGAACCATGACATTTCTGTTCTGATTTGTACCACAGACCATTCAGAGTTCACACCTCACAGATATTTGAGCTGATCCTACAGGTGCTATGCTCTCCATGTTTTATGTTGAAATATCAATGTACAGAGTCTGCCCATACCTAACATTTCATTGTCTAAAATCTGCTTTGATGTATCTCGGTTTTGGTGAAAAAGTTATAATAGTTTTGTACTAAACCCTCATATTACCATTGAGTATAATTTTGATAGTGTATTTATGTTACCTATAAATTATCACTTGGAACAACAGTACTGTGCATTTTACTGCTTTTTTATATTCTGTTATTTTAGCATTAAATCTTCAGTAGGCTTACACATATCACATGTTGCCCAGTCAATGTCCTGCTCAAATCTGGCCTCAGCACACCAATGCAACAGTGATCAAAGAGACACTTAGAAACTCTGAAAAATGAACATCAGGAATTTAGTTCACGCTTATTTTACATCAATTTTGAAATAAGTTTATGACTTAAGTATATAAACCACGTTGATGACTGCTTCCTGGATTACTACCTACATGTAGTACTCCAATGATAACGCCTAATTCAGGAATTGTGAAAGTTGTGGTTTAACCTCACTGAAGGCTGGATTCCAGGTCGCATCCTTGGGATCAGGAGTCTGGTGCTATACTCACTGACCACTACTCTCTCTTCACTTAACACGTTAGCACAATAATGACGGTGTGACCTTTCTAGAGCAGAACACTGGGAAAGCTCACATATTGGCTGTTGTTGAGAGGTTGTTGCCTTGATAGTAACCACAACAAATTAATACTGTTGTTGAAGAGAGGTTGCTGCAGCAGAGATCATTCATGACCACTCTGGAGAGGTTGCTGCAGAGATGACCACTCTGGAGAGGTTGCTGCTGCAGAGATGACCACTCTGGAGAGGTTGCTGCAGAGATGACCACTCTAGAGAGGTTGCTGCTGCAGAGATCACCACTATAGAGAGGTTGCTGCAGAGATGACCACTCCAGAGAGGTTGCTGCTGCAGAGATCACCACTCTAGAGAGGTTGCTGCAGAGATGACCACTCTAGAGAGGTTGCTGCTGCAGAGATGACCACTCTAGAGAGGTTGCTGCAGAGATGACCACTCTAGAGAGGCTGCTGCAGAGATGACCACTCTAGAGAGGTTGCTGCAGAGATCACCACTCTAGAGAGGTTGCTGCAGAGATCACCACTCTAGAGAGGTAGCTGCAGAGATCACCACTCTAGAGAGGTTGCCGCTGCAGAGATCACCATTCTAGAGAGGTTGCTGCTGCAGAGATCACCACCCCAAAGAGGTTGCTGCTGCAGAGATGACCACTCTAGAGAGGTTGCTGCTGCAGAGATGACCACTCTAGAGAGGTTGCTGCTGCAGAGATGACCACTGCAGAGAGGTTGCTGCTGCCGAGATGACCACTCTGGAGAGGTTGCTGCAGAGATGACCACTCTAGAGAGGCTGCTGCAGAGATGACCACTCTAGAGAGGTTGCTGCTGCAGAGATGACCACTGTAGAGAGGTTGCTGCTGCAGAGATGACCACTCTAGAGAGGCTGCTGCAGAGATGACCACTCTAGAGAGGTTGCTGCAGGGATGACCACTCTGGAGAGGTTGCTGCTGCAGAGATGACCACTCTGGAGAGGTTGCTGCAGAGATGACCACTCTAGAGAGGTTGCTGCTGCAGAGATGACCCTCTAGAGAGGTTGCTGCTGCAGAGATGACCATTCTAGAGAGGTTGCTGCTGCAGAGATGACCACTCTAGAGAGGTTGCTGCTGCAGAGATGACCACTCTAGAGAGGCTGCTGCAGAGATGACCACTCTAGAGAGGTTGCTGCTGCAGAGATGACCACTCTAGAGAGGTTGCTGCAGAGATGACCACTCTAGAGAGGCTGCTGCAGAGATGACCACTCTGGAGAGGTTGCTGCAGAGATGACCACTCTAGAGAGGTTGCTGCTGCAGAGATGACCATTCTAGAGAGGTTGCTGCTGCAGAGATGACCACTCTAGAGAGGTTGCTGCTGCAGAGATGACCACTCTAGAGAGGTTGCTGCAGAGATTGCCACTCTGGAGAGGTTGCTGTAGAGATGACCAATCTAGAGAGGTTGCTGCTGCATAGTTGACCAGTCTGGAGATGTTGCTTCAGAGATGACCACTGTAGAGAGGTTGCTGCTGCAGAGATTACCACTCTGGAGAGGTTGCTGCAGAGATGACCACTCTGGAGAGGTTGCTGCAGAGATGATCACTCTGGAGAGGTTGCTGCAGAGATGACCACTCTGGAGAGGTTGCTGCAGAGATGACCACTCTGGAGAGGTTGCTGCAGAGATGACCACTCTGGAGAGGTTACTGTTGCAGATATGGCCACTCTGGAGAGGTTGCTGCAGATATGACAATTCTGGAGAGGTTACTGTTGCAGATATGGCCACTCTGGAGAGGTTGCTGCTGCAGAGATGACGACGCTGGAGAGAGTGCGATGTACTAGCAATATTGTGCTGACCATTCACTTTAAAAGAATGAGAAATCTGTATATAGGTTCTGTTGAAGGACAAACAGCCTTCTATGAATATTCAAAATGAGAATCAGGAGACTTGACTTTTTCTTCAAGCTACAAATAATCAGACAGTCCAATCAGAATTGCTGCTTTCAAAACAGGATATTAATTAATCCACTGTGAGATTTCTGTCTGTCAATATATTTATATGTAGGAGAAAATGGATGTTCTTAGACTGTGTCTATGTGTTATACATTTCTTTCATGGTGGATTTTGTGAGGCTGATGATGCTGTCTCAGTCTGGAAAATAGAGGGATGGTCACCACTGTAACAAACTACATAAAAGTGTGAATTATGGGAGAACATTGTTTTATGACTTTCCACAATTTCTGAGCTGTGAATATTGTATCGTAAACTTTGCTACCTTTTAAACTAATAAGGAAGTTTATATAAATACATGCATAAGTAGTTGAATATCTTACCAAGTCGTCATATCTTGGTTACCCTTTCAGATATTTATCAGTGTTCGACCTTGCTACTGACAGGCATTGCAAGATAAATGTATGAGCTCGGAATATATGTGTACATAGAATATATGTGTACATAACTTAGTATTGGATATTTGGCTTTTAGACCTACCTGTTACTAGAGCGTTATAACTGATAATTTACCATCTACAATCTACATCATTCTCAGGATCTATGTTTATATAACGTCTCTGTTATAATTTACACATCAAACATGTGATAATGTGTCTAGATTTCTAATGATTTATATGTTTTGTGGAATTAAATTCATAAATGGTGATCAATCATCATTATATGCTTGATGTGAAGCAGTAAATGTGAGTTTTCATTGGTGAGAAAATAATATTTTGTGATTAATTTGTCTGATGAAAATATCGAGTACTTAATGGAGAATGGCTCTACTAACATCTACAGGCAGTTCTATGAGAGTTTCAGGTGAGTATGATTAGCTTTTTTATGTTGTTGTATTATCGTTTTTGTTAAGGAGTGTTTCAGAATGTGACAACTGTTTTATCAATATTATATTGTTATAATCAAGATATTTGTAATTTCTTCCTGTTTCAATTTCTGTATTGCTGTCATTGTGAAATATTTTACTACATGTTAGAACTGTGTGGCGTACATTAGCAGTGTGGCACAGTTATGTACTGTGGCACACATACATGTACTGTGGCACACATTAGCAATGTAGCACACTCCTGTACAGTGGCACACATTAGCAATGTGGTACACATATATGGACTGTGGCACACATTAGCAATGTGGTACACATATATATACTGTGGCACACATAAGCAATGTGGTACACATTAGCAATGTGGTACACATATATATACTGTGGCACACATTAGCAATGTGGTACACATATATGTACTGTGGCACACATTAGCAATGTGGTACACATATATGTACTGTGGCACACATTAGCAATGTGGTACACATATATGTACTGTGGCACACATTAGCAATGTGGTACACATATATGTACTGTGGCACACATTAGCAATGTGTCACACATATGTACAGTGGCACACATTAGCAATGTGGCACACATATGTACTGTGGCACACATTAGCAATGTGACACATATATGTACAGTGGCACACATAAGCAATGTGGCACACATATATGTACAGTGGCACACATTAGCAATGTGGCACACATATATGTACAGTGGCACACATTAGCAATGTGGCACACACATATGTACAGTGGCACACAGCAATGTGGCACACATATATGTACAGTGGTACACATTCGCAATGTGACACACACATTAGTACTGTGGCACACATTCGCAATGTGACACACACATTAGTACTGTGGCACACATTAACAATGTGACACACATATATGTACAGTGGCACACATTAGCAATGTGGCACACATATAGGTACAGTGGCAGACATTAGCAATGTGGCACACATATATGTACTGTGACAAACATTCGCAATGTGACACACATATATGTACTGTGGCACACATTCGCAATGTGACACACACATTAGTACTGTGGCACACATTAGCAATGTGGCACACATATATGTACTGTGGCACACATTAGCAATGTGGCACTCATATTAGTACTGTGGCTAACACTCACAATGTAACACTCATATTAGTACTGTGGCACACATGTTAGCAATGTGGCCAACATATTAGAACTGTGGCACTAATGTAAGTGCTGCGGTACTAATCCTTGTGGCGTACATATCGGCAATGAGGGTCACATATTAGTACTATAGCACACATCTGTTGCTCTTGTTTTAGCACGAATACACAAACTGGAGAATTTATTAACATTGTGGCTAAAAGTACCTCTTTGACAATCACTGGCAGTGTTAGTTGATATGATTGGTGTATTTTTGATGTTCATAATTGCAACCCAAAAAATACACCAACCAAAAATGGAAAGAATGTCTTAAACCATCTTCATGTCATTTATATAATTCTAAATTATTGAATTAAGCCCGTCTATATAAACACCAGAATACTGTCTGCACCAAGATCATAAAGCCAGCATCAAGAAATACAATTTCATATTCTTTGTATTGATTCCTGTACGAGTTTGGAGCTTATGTTCGTAACCCTTGGGAAAACTTGCTTTTGTGACTTCGCTCAAACTCTGATTCTAAATGTTATGGTTTTGATACATAAAAGCTTTTATGGATAAAATCTGTTTGCATTTGTAGTTTTAATTTGAATATGTCATCCTTTGTATTCTACGATTTTTTTCTAAGCATATGAAATTGCAGTGCGAGATGCAAATTTTGGGGGATGTTGAGAGGTTATTTGTTCTACAGAGGTTTATAGATCGGCAATAAAATTTTACTGCTGCCTGGGGGAAGATTGTAATGGTGTTGTAGATAGGTTGTTCCTGAAGTGAGGACAATTCCAGAGTGGTGACACTGTAATTTTGAAGTGGATCATATTGCTATTAGAAAATTCAAATTTGACCTATTTCAATAAATTGGCATTTGAAACTAAGACAGGTCACAGTTGTCAGAGAAAGAGTAGAAACTAAACAATAATACCTTATATGGTATGTCAGCAATATTTCTACAATCGGTTTAGTGAAATGAAGGCCTGATTAAAAAATTTCTTTGTTGGCCCCTATCCAATGGAATTCCAATTGGAATGGCAAATTGGGAGATATTTATATTAATTTTTATTTAAGTAGATCATTGACTGCTTTCAATGCTGCAAAATGATGCGAAAACTTGCAGGCATCAATACATAAGTATGTGAAGCATCAAAGACAATAAGAATTGGTGTTTTATGATCATATATAAATCCTTGGACAAATGTCAAATGTTTTTCGGGTTGTGGCAATTTTTGCATGTCTGAGGTCACAATGTGGCAAATCTTCATGTTTTTAATTTAGATGCAATCTGACTGGTTGTATTGCACTTAACGTGATTAACAAATCTTATAAATATATTTTCTAATACCATGTTCCAGTCTGCTAGAAATTCCATTGATCGACATGTAAGCCAACCATATTCTTGTACCTTACTTCTTGGATTTAATTAACTAATTAAGCTCATTCATCTATTGAGGAATCTTCTGAGATTTGAGCTACTGTATCTGTCTTACTTAGATCTATACAGTACTAAAAACAATCATGCTGACATTTATTGAACCTCTTTCATCAATACTCTATTTTGTTGAACATCAATTCTGTGGTTCTGCCAGAGTGTTGATGAAAATGGATTTTTGTCTACATTGGTCTAGCCCAGCACTGATCTAGCTACTAGGTTTGTATACTTAACACCCTTAAAACTTCAACTATTAAGAGATCTGGGTATGATATCAGCCCCTGAACATGGAGGGGAGCAGAAGAGTTATTGATATGATGTCAGCCACTCAACATGGAGGGGAGCAGTATATATATAGATATGATTTCAGCCACTCAACATGGAGGGGAGCAGTAGAGATATAGATATGATTTCAGCCACTCATCATTGAGGGGAGCATTAGAGATATGGGTGTGATGTCAATCACTCATCATGGAGGGGAGCATTAGAGATATGGGTGTGATGTCAGCCACTCATCATGGAGGGGAGCATTAGAGATATAGGTGTGATGTCAGCCACTTATCATGGAGGGGAGCATTAGAGATATAGACGTGATGTCAGCCACTCAACATGGAGGGGAGCATTAGAGATATAGATGTGATGTCAGCCACTCATCATGGAGGGGAGCATTAGAGATATAGATGTGATGTTAGCCACTCATCATGGAGGGGAGCATTAGAGATATAGATGTGATGTCAGCCACTCATCATGGACGGGAGCATTAGAGATATAGATGTGATGTCAGCCACTCATCATGGAGGGGAGCATTAGAGATATAGATGTGATGTCAGCCACTTATCATGTAGGGGATCATTAGAGATATAGGTGTGATGTCAGCCACTCATAATGGAGGGGAGCATTAGAGATATAGATGTGATGTCAGCCACTCATCATGGAGGGGAGCATTCGAGATATAGATGTGATGTCAGCCACTCATCATGGACGGGAGCATTAGAGATATAGATGTGATGTCAGCCACTCATCATGGAGGGGAGCATTAGAGATATAGATGTGATGTCAGCCACTTATCATGTAGGGGATCATTAGAGATATAGGTGTGGTGTCAGCCACTCATCATGGAGGGGAGCATTAGAGATATAGATGTGATGTCAGCCACTCATCATGGAGGGGAGTATTAGAGATATAGGTGTGATGTCAGCCACTCATCATGGAGGGGAGCATTAGAGATATAGATTTGATGTCAGCCACTCATCATGGAGGGGAGCATTAGAGATATAGATTTGATGTCAGCCACTCATCATGGACAGGAGCATTAGAGATATAGATGTGATGTCAGCCACTCAACATGGAGGGGAGCATTAGAGATGTTTTTATTTTGTTAGTTACTAAATATGGAGGAGTGCTGTAGAGATTTGGACCCGTATGATGTCAGCCACTCAACATGTAGGGGACTAGGTACCATTATTTCCACATACATTGTATTTATAAAGTTTAAATCTGGAAGTGAACTAGGAAAAAAAAACATTGTACAAGTTTAATGCATACATTTCAAAATTCTACGCCTCTGCAATATATTTAATACACCCATGTATTACATTTGTATTATCAACTGCAAATAATCAGAGATTTATATCATTTTTAGTTTATTGGGCAGGAATATAAAACCTGAAATGCAGAGAATATTTGTGATAACAAGAGCAATGCACACAAGATACGGGTAATTGTGTCTTGAATTGCTATCAGATTTCTGTATAATGATTCTATCATTAATTTAACCTTGACTTATAATTGAAACAATACATAATATTATATCATTTTCAATGCCATGATATTGTCTGTCTGACTTAAGACCACATGATTCTCATGGATGTTGTCTTTATGATAGAGATGGATGAAATGAAGACTGCTGATTGGATGGAATGATAGAGATAAATGAAATGAAGACTGCTGAATTTACTAAATTATAGAATAAGATGAAATGAAGACTGCTGATTGGAAGGAATGATAGAGATGGATGAAATGAAGACTGCTGATAGGACGGAATGATAGAGATGGATGAAATGAAGACTGCTGATTGGACGGAATGATGGAGACCGATGAAATGAAGACTGCTGATTGGACGGAATGATGGAGATCGATGAAATGAAGACTGCTGATTGGACGGATTGGAGTGAGCATGGTCAATGTATATTGTATTTTGATAGATGTTCTATTGTGTTTCTATTTGTATAATAAATTACATAGAAGCTCTTCTGTAATTCAGTCGCCCTAAATTACTACCCTTTGATAAATTTTGATGATAATGTTTTTAAGCTGATGTTGTTGTACATTCCTGCTTGAATTGTGTTTTTTTGCAATTTGGTTTCCGGCGAATAACTTTAGTTCCTTTGATCATATTGTAACCAAACTTGGTGTATAGTAAGAATATGTGGACAGATCACTTGGGATTGCTTTTGGGTTCGGTCCACCAGAGGTCAAGGTCACCATTACTAAAAATAGAAATTTGGATGAGTTTTGGTGATCATATTGACATCAAACTTGGTTTATAGAAAGTACATGTGGAGAGCTTGCTTGGGATTACTTTAAGACTTGTTCAGTCAAAGGTCAAGGTCACCATTACTAAAAATAGCAATTTTGTTTCTGGCGAACAACTTGAGTTTCGTTGATCATATTGACATCAAACTCAGTTTACAGTAAGAACATGTGGAGCGCTTGCTTGGGATTACTTTTGGGTTCGGTCCATCAAAGGTCATGGTCACCATTACTAAAAATAGAAATTTGGTTTCGGGCGCAAACTTTTGTTACGTTCATCATATTGACATCAAACTTGGTGTATAGTAAGAACATGTGGAGATCTGGCTTGGGATTTCTTTTGGGTTTGTTCTGTCCAAGGTCAAGGTCACTTAAAATTTAAAAATCAGTTTCCACTTAATATCTTCGCTAGGCGTGGTGTATAGTTGTTGCATATATATATAATATATCTAAGTGTGAGTGTGTGTATGCATGTATCATGGTTTTTGATTGTGGAGCTTTGGACTTGAAAAATAAGTTGTCTATGATGCAGTGTTTTGCAAGAAATGGGAAAAAATGTGTGGTAATATTTCATTGTAATATCCAATCATTCTATAATGTCTTTTACATGGAAACAAATCTACTAAGTGATATTGGATTGTTCTGTTTGATATTATGGCTTACACTGGGAATGAGAAATTGGCATGATGCTTTGTTGCAAATCTGTTCTTGTCGAAAAGTCAGCTTATGTGCACCTTGGAAACAAATTATTACAAGAAGGATGACTGCTTTTCCTAGCTACTACACTTGGTGGATTATGCCTTTGTGACCAACGTCAACATGTTAAAGGTGTCAGACTGCTGAAAAAAGTCATTTCGGCGCAGCCATACTAACTACTAACATGGTTTTTCTATTTGCATATCACTGTTTTATAAACCAATCAAATCTTACGTTAACCACCAAGGCAATTTCTCTTCATCTGAAAAATGATTGTTGCCTTGACGCGGATTGGTTAACCTTTCAATAAAGGGTACGTTACCTTACCGAAATCCACTGAATTTCGATGACTATACCAAAAGCCATTTTGTATCTGGAGTGATCAGCAATCGTAACATCTCGGCACTTTTTTATGTTGCACAACCAATCTTTACCTTCAAATTGCGCTGACCATCTTTTTTCAAGATATTTCTTGTTTATATTGTACATACCTACTTACTGGTGGTGAGTCTGGGATAAAAGTGAAATAGAAGGATTATAATTATAATGAAGGAATTGTTAGTCACCAAAACTGTTGATCCCAAAATGCTAGTAGTAGTTTCTTTAATAACTTCGGTACTCAACATTTTACCTTATTCAAGGCACAGAAATAGACATAACATTACTTTTTGTAAAAGTATACTAGCCAAAATTCTTGTTGATGAAAACCATTTATATTGTAGTTTCATTACAGAATTCCTTCCAAAATCCTAAATGAAAATTTAAATCAAAGGAATAATCATAACAAGATTTTGGCATCATAATGATTCTGTGAAAACATCTGTAATCATCTTTGAAAATCAGATAATCTCAGTGGAAATTACTTAACACAGATTTCAAAAACGTCAGATTTCTTAGGATTCGTATTGCCAAGGAAAAATAAGTTCAGAGAATTAACTTGAAATAGGAATGGTATATGTTTTTTTATCTCAAACTATCTGTCAGAGCTGGACTATAGTCTGTGTACATACCCTATGTTTTACCATGTTTTATATGAGACGTTTCTCTACTAAATTTTTTTACAAAGTACAGTCAAACCTGTGTTAATGACCACCTGCAAACAAAGACCACTATTGCAAAACCTGTCTGCAAAGAACACTAATTTTATCTCCCATCAGACCATTTTCAATGATATTTAATCTGTTAATAGAGACCACCTGTAAACAAAGACCACATTTTGCTGTTCCCATGGGTGGTCTTTACAGACAGGTTTGACTGTAATGTCCTTTTATGTCTGTCTCAAACATGGATAATTAGAGACAAAATCGTTGGCGCCAAATAACATATAATACTTAAAATCATATTGTACTTGAATAGTGTACTAGAAAAATCTTGAAAAAAAATGGTCATCGCAATTTAAAGGTTAAGATTTGTTGTGCAACATAAAAAAATGCTGAGATGTTACGATTGCTGGTTACTCCAGATCCAAAACGGATTTCGGTTAATTCACCGAAATTCAGTGGATTTTGGTAAGGTATAATGCACCCCTTATTGAAAGGTTAACCAATCTGCGTAAAGGTCACAAACGTTGTTCAGTTGAAGAGAAGTTGGTTTAGTGGTTAACATAAGATTTGATTGGTTTACACAACACTGATATGCAAAAAGCAAAGCCATGTTAGTGCAGCTGTGCCGAAAAATATTTAGTCGGAAGCCAGACTAGTTGGACTTAGGCATATCTAAATATTGGAATTCATCTGTTAAATGTAATATTTGCGGTTTAGATGCGTGTTGAGTTTTTAATCAATATAAAATATTAAATCTATGAAAGAGCTTAGCTAGGAAATACTTCCAAGTACATGTTTACAAGACAGAAAGTAAACATATTTTCCACATTGTCAAACAATGAACAAGTCTTTAAAGCAGAAATTATGGTAAATGTTATAAAAGAGACTAGTCTCGAAATATTTTCGTATAGATTGCTCTTGTTTCTGTATGTGCTTCGTTTCATGTCGGGGGTCAATAATGATGCTTTATTGTCTACTTCATGCGTACATAGTTATGGTCAGTTTTAATATAAGACATTTTCAGTGATTTTGAAGACAAATATGAATGGATTGGAACTGTAGCAGATATGCAATTAGGTTATATTTATCTTCTACAAGCACCCCCGCCCCCTGCTTGGAGCCTGGGGAACCTGCTGCACATCACCAACTATCATGAACTCCACAAAAACTGGGAGTCTCTCACCCAATAGGATCACTATTTCTGGATAACATGGACACACTCAACCATTGTCCCTCTATTAAGTGATTTTGAAGTTCAAAATGAACTGTAATACATGTACATGTATACCTTTCATTGATATTAATGAATATTTACTAAATATTTCATTAAAATATAAACAAAAATTGTAAGGTAGAACTGACAAAACCTTTTATGATTATTTCATGAGCTCTTTGTAATGCATGGATGTAAGGAAAGCTTAATGTTGTCATAGTAGTCCTGGTTTGTACAATTTTATTCACTGATGTTTAAATTTCATGTTATTTTTGGCGCATTGTCCGTTGTGTGCGCATCTCCTCTGAAACTTCATGGTCAAATTTGATGAAACTTGCCCTGTAAGCAACCTGGCCTGACCCTTTCACAGAATTGTTCTAATGGTTCCGTACGTACGTTTGACCACATAATATGGCGGTCAGAGCTAAAAAAGCCCTCGTTGTTTAAATTACGCACAAATTATTGACCTAGTTCCTGTTAGATCCCATGATAAAATCAAACATAAATACTCTGGTATGTAAGGAAGTTTTTCTTTTCGCAGCCACACTGTTTAATGTATGGTTAATAATTATCTATATATACACTGTATGAAAGAATTATATACACCTGGAAAAAAGGTATCAGCTCCTAGAATTTAAGCATAACCACTTGTGTAATTTCTGACATTTGTTCTGACAAAGGTTAGAGCTGAGAGAGGGCATATTGGTTTGCACATGCAATAACTCAAGAACCCCTTGACCTATCATCCTCACCTCGGGTAGCAGAGGACAAAGGTCAAGGTCACATCGAGCCACTTGTGTAATGATCAGTTGATGCAAAGAACACACTCAATTTGATATCAATAATAATTATTGCGCAATCTAGTACATGACATTTAATTAGTTTGATCAGTAGTCATCATTGTGGCCCAAAATGGATTATAGATTTCCTGCATCTGTTGTTGCATAACTTGTTGGAGGAGGAGAGGAGTGGAGGATGTTATCTGGGTACATGAAGAGCAGGGTCTATACACAATATGCATGATTGTCATTTTTGGGGTAATTATCCATCATTTTTAATAAGAGTATCAAATTGAAAATATATTTAGTCTCGGACGTTCCATACATATCCGGACGCTCCATACATATCCGTGCATCTTTGGTCAATTATGCTTTCCTTTCTGTAATATACTGTAATTTTTCACATAAGTGCTGAAATATTTCTGGATACAACTTGTGTTGCTTTGGCAGTAAGCAACAACTTTTATTATTGAAGTCAATTGACCAATCAAAAAGTTCAGATCACTTTGTCGTTATGTAGTTTTAAGATTCTCAAAATACGAAATTGAGCATATTAAATTACAGCTGTGACAGCATGACTTTGTTCTCTCTGTTCAGTATCGGTTATACAGTCCTTTGCATAAAAATTACATTTTCACTGCATAAAAATTACATTTTCACTGAAATGTAAATTTTTTCAAATGTATGCATAATAAGTTTTTTGAAACCCATTTCTGTTGTTTTTGTTCTGTAAAAGTTTACTTTTGCAATACTTCAACATCAGTTTAAACTATACCGTAACTACTTCTCCCATGAACAACTTGAAAAAAAGGAATAAAAACCGAGTCTCTGGCTTCTGGCCGGGACTTAAATAAACCACAAACTGTCAAATATGTAAGATATTGAACAGTTTTCTGCGCTAATTGTCTCAGACAATTCAATATCTAACTTAATTGGACAGTTTTGGCTTATATCTATTACATATATAATGGTGCAAGTCCTGATTGATAGCATGCTCTTGTAATACAGTACATTATCTTTTCTTAGTTCAGTATATCGGTCATCTCAAGGCAGCATTTGTGTTGCCATTCATTGTCAAATTTTTTTTTGGGGGTTTATAAAAAGACAATGATGAAAAACGCTTTCAAACAAATTGTATAGACGAAAATGCAATCTCCTGAATCTACTAGCCGAGAATGCAATTTTTTTTTTCAAAGTTTAAATAAATTTCAAAGTCGCTTAAAATACACGCATCCACCCTACATGCATGTCTACATCTTAAAAATACAATTTGAATGACGAAAAACGCTTTCAAACAAATTGTATAAACGTAAATGCAATCTCCTGCATCTACAAGTGGAGAATGCAATATGTCGTAGCGGACAATGCAATTACTCGCGACTGATACTCGCGATCCTTATTCCGCGTCAGGCTCAGAGGGCAGAACAGAAACTAGTCGATCTACATTTAAATAAAGATTTAGATAGACTTGTTTAATTCTCTTCCCTCGATATTGTTTATTAAACAAAGAACCAACCTGTGTCTTTGATTATTTTACATTGAGATATGATTTATTTTATAACCGCCTGCATCTGTCGGTAAGGAATTCACAGTGCCAAGGTGGCTTAACTCAAACAATCGCAAAAAAACACTGCAAGATTTTGAAGATTAATTTTATACCCTATTTGCTGCCAAATGAATTTTTCATGGGCAATTCAGTATCATTACATACCTATCTTTTTTCTTCTTTTACATTTTTTTTTATTGATTTATATCTTAGAATTCTAATATTTAACAGGAAAACAGGAGGAGGAAACCAGATCTACACAACTACTGCTTGTCTTATATTCATTTGATAAATCTTTCTGCATGTTTTGCAGGAAACTCGTGATATGAGAAGTGGAGAAACACAGCAAGTTATCTATAGATCTACGTTCAATATCAACTCTTTATTTCTTATCTAAACAGGTAAACAAATAAATGCTTTATCAAAATCCTGAATATCTTGCAACTTTCGGTATACCCAGAATTACCTCCCTTTGTTCCGAGTTTTTTTTACAGTAAATGTATGTTTTTTCTAAGACCTATATTTCTTGAAGGGTTTATCTAGTAATGATATAGAAACAGGGAGATAATGCGATTTATTTATTAATTTACTATCCAAATTCCTTGCATTCTTAACTTATCATAGATTAGCGAAAGATCACAAGGATAATTAACCTAAGATACATATATAAGTACCATTTGTTTCTACAGTAATTTGATAGTGGTTAATGGTGCCCATTCTTTGAAAAAAACTCTGTGAAATGATACCAGATTCAGTCTACCATAATTATGTGCCATTCCTAATTATAAATCTTCTTATTGAATATTTCCCCAAACCCAAATCATTCAGTAGTGACATTGACCGATTTTTCGTGTTCCTAAAAACATGACTTTATTTCAATATTACTACAGCTGATGTTAAGTGCTGTGTGGTGAATGTAAAAATTTGCCCCATACTTCGTCCAAAGTGTAGTTAACCTTAATCAACTTTATATAAGTTTAATTTACACGAAAATGACATTAGGTCGCTGTGGTATAGTGGTTAGCATAACGGACCGGCAATCCATTGACCCGGGTTTGAATCCTGGTAACGCCATTGACCGATTTTTCGTGTTCCTTAAAACATGACTTTATTTTTATAAATGAAGCATTTTTGGCATTAACTCTGTTGCAGAGCAGCTTCAAATACTTCAGTGCGAAATCAACATTTCATTCGGGAAAATCTCAAACATTTTGAGTGAATTTCAGATTTAACTATAAGTATGGTTTTAAGATTTTTGTGAATAAGGGGTGCAATCTTCATTTGTCCTCAGAACCTTTGATGTTGGCTCTTGTGATGTAAGAAAGAATTGTTACAAAAATCTGCTGGTTAAAAACATAAGCTTCTATATTGTGAATTTTCAGTTTTGACAGACCGGGACCAATGAATAAGTGTGAGGGAGCCGAGCCTGCATCTCCAGGGTGTAACACAGTCTACTTCAGTGATCCTGAAGACAGAGGGCAGGACATCTCTGTCAGTGCATTGAGGTGAGAATTATTGACGTAATCTTTAATGTAATTGTTTTAACATATCCGGTGTCTCTAGATTTACAAAATGAGTTCAAAATGGTTTGATGTTTAAATTATATGTCAACAGTGTTGGGCTGTTCAGTGTATGCATGTGTCAGCTGGTGTAGCTCTACAAGTTGTTGAAGCAGTTTTACAGTGGGTAATGTGGAGGTGTGGTTTCAAACTCTACATAGGTCATGACCACACCTCTTCATTAGACCAGGTCTCAGGTCTGGTTTTTTCCAGGAAGTGGAATCATACATGTTTCAAATAAGCATATAGGCTTTCATTACAATCAAGCTGAGATGAAATACAATGTAGTGTACATTGCAACCTCTCCGGAAAGGTCTCTTCAGAATGGCCCACCTTTGAGCAACAACCTCTCCCGAGTGGCCCTCTCTTGAGCAACAACCTCTCTAGAGTGGCCTCCTCTAGATTAACAACCTCTCCAGAGTGGCCCACTTTTGAGGAACAACCTCTGCAGAGCAGCACTCTCCTGAGCAACAACCTCTGCAGCGGCCCTTTCTTGAGCAACAACCTCTCTTCAACATCAGTATCAAATTTCATCTTTTTAACCTCTCTAGAGCAACAACCTCTCTTCAACATCAGTATCAAATTTCATCTTTTTAACCTCTCTAGAGCAACAACCTCTCTTCAACATCAGTATCAAATTTCTTCTTTTTAACCTCTCTAGAGCAACAACCTCTCAACTACAGCCGAAATTCCCGCCTCACAATAGTCATTATTTGTTAAATTGTGGATTGTGCTTTCAAATATACATACATTGATACATACATGTACTGGATTGCTTCCTTCCTGGAAGTTGCCCACATTTTAATTATTTCGTACATTCAACTTATTCTGGCAAAGCAATGAAGCCATTATATCTTGTTTGAAAATCAGACAACAAAATGTTCTGGATGTTGTTGAATATCAGGTATGCTTAGAATTTAAATTACAATATTTACCTCATAGTGTGGTAACATCAATTGCAATCAGACATCAGTCTTTAAAGTTTGGGTGAAGGAATGGCTGTGTGAACTGCCTTCTAGTTGTAACATACATTTGGTAGTGATCCAAATAATATGACATTGTCTTAATATTTTTCTGGTCACTGTCTTCTACTGAAGGGATGGCAATTGTAATATACATTGTATTGTACATGTATATCAAATCATACAAATAAGCCATTCTTAATTAGTTAGGCTAGTAAAATAGTACAATGTTTCTACACTCAAAGTCAACACAATCATAGTCATGACAACAATGTTATTTTACAACAATTGAAATACAGGTCACGAGGTGCAAATAAAAAAAAGATAAACAAACACATCTACAGTGGAACATGCTTATAACGAATTTCTGGGGACCTGATGATTTGCTTCGTTATATCCAAACTTTGTTATATCCATACAATGAAATTTCATTATATTAATTCTATAGATATAACAAATTTCACACACAGACCAGAATTACGTTATAATCGAGCACGTTTGCGTGAAAATATGCCCTTTGGGACCCAAAAATTACGCTATATCCAAATTCACTTTAACCGTGTAGTTAAAAAATGAAATGTAGAAGAACTTGCTCGGGGAATAAAAATTACTACGTACTATCTGATTTTTCGTTATAACCGAGTACGTTATAAGCGTGTTTCACTGTATAGTTAAAGATGCACTAATGATGACACAACATGGTCTACTTATGTATGATGAAAGAATGAAAGTCTGTCATATGTGACGTATTGTCAGACTTCCCTTGAAAGTCACATAAGAGAGTCTTGACTGTAAGTGTTAGTTACTTCGGTATTTGTCTGTATATGTAGTCAGTTAAGGAAAATAAACAAAACTTGTATTGTTTTTACCTGATTTTAGTCACACCTTTTAAGCAGCATCAGTCTTACATAAATCATACCTATTGTTTTGTATGATAGACAAACTGAATACTATAGGCAGGAAGATGCAAGTACCTCAGTTGATTTTCACAGCCGCAGTAGATTACTTAACTCAGAGGAGGATATTAGAACTATGGAGAACCAAATATGTTAGTTTGTACGTCCGAATATTCAAATTCTGATTTGGCATTTGAATATTCGATAAAATATCCATTTTCAATTAATGACACTTAGGCTCTGAAAGGATAAGTAATCGCGAGAATTTTTACAACTTTAGTGATCAGTTCAAACCACAAAATTGAGAAGCATATAGTTAAACTGAAAATTTCAAATGTATTGTTATTAAAATAAGAAGGTCGAATGTTCGAACGTTCGTTCAAAAGGTTGACCAAATATTCGAATGCCAAAATTGCCATTCGTTGACATCCCTAGTTATTTTACAAAATATTCTAGTTTTCATCCTCAACCTTTTAATATACTTAATTGTATCCTTATTGTATGAGCAAGGAAAGGGAGGCAATTATGTGGAATATATGCATCTGGAATTTATTATTGTTCTCCCTGTAATGCAGCAAGGGAAGTAATTGTGTATACCTTAAACAACTTAATGTAAGCATTATCTCCCTTTAACATTTAGCATTTATGTTTTATTACAGGCAAAATTAAACAAAATGATTAAACAAAATTTATTACATTATTGTCACATATTAGAGTTCATTCGATTTAAATGTGAATGAATGTTCATTAAAGGTCTTTAACAATAAGCTCTTAATAACTGAAGATCTCCAAATAGGTCTTAAAATACAAAAATTCACTGGTCTTATTTTATGTCTGGTCTATATATGGTATGGTCTTTGATTGATTCAGGAATTTTCCAATAGAACATAATGCCTAGAATCCCAGGCAATGTTAATGTCAAGTTGGGAGATCTATGACATACATGCTCAATTTGTTTCCAATCTGCTGTGGCAGCAAAATAAATGAGCGCTACTATTAGTGATGTTGATAATATTATGTTGAGTATTTCCAAATCAAAGTTTGAACGTTACAACTAAGCTTTGTTCGAAGATGGTTTGGAGACTTAATTGTGATTTATAGAATTAAACAAGGAGTATTTCATAATTCGGTTTTCTCCATTTGAAGAGCAGGAGATATTTTTAGGAATTATGTACATTCTAACATTCTTGTTTTTAATATTTGAAATGCTACAAAAAGTATACATTCCAGTTTAATGCTTTGGTATAAATTTATCTGTTATCTGCTATTTTTTCTATATTTCATCCTGTTTTAATTTGTTCAAATTTATATATCTTTTTTTTTTTTTTTTTATATATATAGTCAAACCGGATTCTAGTTAACTTCCTCTTTTAATTTTAATGCTGATATTTTAATACTTTTTATGTTGCATTGTATATATGTATGTCTATATCTGTTATATGTAGTTTGTACAGTGCTTTTGAACGTTTATTTTATATATGAAAAGAGCGCTATAAAAATCTGGTCAATAAATAAATATAAAATAAAATGTAAAAGCCTGGAAATGGACTTCTTGGCCACTAATACAGGTTTCGTCGTGGCCCAGCTGAATTAGGTATGAATATCTGTAGGAGTTTTTATTTGTTGCACCGTACCAGTATTCACATTCAGGGGCTGTAACTCTGTCTTGAATATCCAGTTTAAATGAACATTATTATTGTTACAGTTCAAATAACCCTTTTCAGGCATTCAATTGAAAATACATTGTGCGTGTATACAGATACTCCCCGTCTGTTAAACAGTTCTTTATAATTCTTTGTTGTACCTAAAACAGTTGAATGAATTGCATTCGAGCCGCGGCCGTGGTCCAGTGGTTAGTTTGCTGGACTTGTAACCCGGCGATCTGGGTTCGATTCCCGGTCGCGGCAGGTCATACCCTTCCATGAAAATTTGACAAAAATGTTGATTTTCCTCCACATGTGGAGAAGTTGCCGGCTCTAAAAATGTGGAAGGGTAAGTTAGTACTGGTAAGAATTCAGTCCAGGAAAAACTGGTTAGGTGAACCGGCCGCCGTATATAACTGAAATATCGTTGAGAAACGGCGTTAAACCCGATGAAACAAACAAACAGTGGATTGCATTCCTTCACAGTTACTCTACCAATATATTTGGAGGTGCAGAAACAATATCTGAAATCTGTAAATTGGTTTTTCTCTTATTGTAATATATCCACCCACTTGAGGAGCCAATATGTCTACTACCAGGTTGCATTTTTTATGTGTTATAATTGTGTATGTACCAGTTTATGTTTTTCACTTGCTCTATACATATCTATGAAGTAGTGGTTAATATACAGGAGATTGTCATGAGTTATTTCCCTTTATAAAGGTAGAGAACTCTAGAAGCATTAAGGGAGAGATTTTGTGACAATCTCCTGTAGGTTGATATATACAATAATATATATATATATAGAGAGAGAGGGAGAGATAGTGGCCCTCTCTTGAGCAACAACCTCTCCAGAGTGGCCCTCTCTTGAGCAATAACCTCTCCAGAGTGGCCCTCTCTTGAGCAACAACCTCTCCAGAGTGGCCCTCTCCTGAGCAACAACCTCTCCAGAGCAGCCCTCTCTTGAGCAACCACATCTCCAGAGTGGCCCTCTCTTGAGCAACAAACTCTCCAGAGTGGCCCTCTGTTATATGTATATATGTATATAAATATAAGACGATGAATCTTTGTCACATAATAGGTCTTAAATAAAAGTTCTGTTCATAATCCCTGAGTTTCAACAAAAAAGGCATTTTAATCATTCTATAAACTGGAAGCTTGCTTAATTTATATGTATCAAACTTTTATAACCACCTGTGTTTCTGTATGCACTTCTAAAATATATATCATGTAGGTTATTGTTACATTCAAACTGGCTTCTAACCAAACATACACATTGCTGACATTTGCAATTCCAGGAAATAAACCAGAATATAAACCTAGTTCCTGAAACATCTCAATAATAAAACCATTCTATACTGCAGACTAATTTATCATTTAAAAGTATTTATTGCCCTCGTTGTAATGCTCCTTGACATGTCTGTTTACTTTTAAATCGCATCCTACAAACTTTCTGCCAACTTTCGAATATATTGGTTTCCTTGGCAACCGATGGCTACAGTGATAAGGTTTCCCAACATGCAGCAGTCAAAATAATGTTGTGTGTGTACAAAATTAGCTTGTTGGTATGTACTTTCCGAGTGTTTAATTGGATGTGAATTATGATGATTTTCTGTGTTAAAACTGTATGGCACTAATTGGATATAGTTATGCGTTGGGTTTGTGATCTAAATTGATATTATTCACTTAAAACAATATTGGAAGCATACTGTCTTAGCTAGGATTCTCAGCATTTCGACTCAAGGTGGTTTCCATTTTCCAGCTGTAGTTTATTGGTTCAAATTGGTGTGTATGTCTGTTCTTATGCTGTATTGATGTCTTACTCTTTCTTGATTACTTTGGTAATTTACTGAATGTTTGTTTCATTATCTCACATTGTTTTATGTATGCTTGGCAATGAATTGGGATTTATGGGTATCCAATCATTGTTTTAGTTCGAAAACAGGTCAGATAATTATCTACCCAGAAAGATATTGCTGGTTCACAGAGTTTACTCTGTGCTTTCTGTGACCATGGCTGTTTTGGTGGTGCCATGAGTAATCATACTAAAGTCCATGTGTATTTACTTGAGAATGGCTGCTAAGTGTGGGATGGTCAGCCAATGAAAACAAGTTTAGGAAAATATTGACCAATCGACATCATGTACATATAATATTTGAATCAACTATGACAAATGAACTGCTATATAACCTCAATCCTCACTCTCTATTTTTTGAAACCAGTCAGTCTGCATCTAAATAAGGAGGCAGGTAGACTTGTTTTGCTTTCACCTTTTGATACGCACATACGCAAAGCATTCATCAGCATAGTGACTAACGAAATGTCATATTAATGCTATCAAACAGCTTGAAAATGCAATGCATTATATTTGCCTCCTTATTTTCAAATAGCCATGGCAGTTGAGCTGCCCAATCTCCCTTAAAACAGAGATACCTCTCTCACCATCCCATTCTGGCATTGTTACTGCTTGGTACCCTATAATACTTGTCTTGTTTGGTGTACAGTTCAAAACTGTTTGGGTACATATTCCCCTGCCCAACACATTTTTTTGTCCTCAGTATTCTGAGAAAAATACAAACCTCCTTGTTACAATAGCTTAACATCATGCAGATACTTTAAACAAATCTTATGCCAATTTTCAGGATAATTCCCCTTCTCCAATAGAAGACAAATTGGCAGATACTCATGCAGTTCATAATTTAATTTGCCTGGAAACAACCATTATGTTTGCATTATCTTTACCCAAATGGGTAAGTTGACTCTAATATGCCTGTATATTACTCGCTTGACTAAATAACAGGATGTTTAGGAAAGCATCTGAACTGTTTTAATGGTCGCTGTTGCCAACTATGAATTATCAGATCATAAAATAAGCCATCCATATAAAGGAAGTATTAAGTTGTTACTCCAGGGAATGCCACTTTCACAAGTCAAAGCCTCCCCACACAGATCTCAGGGAAACATCAGCATATGCAACATTACTAGGAGTTGAGGTGTATGGGCAAACATCTATAAGAATGGGGAAGTAAGGAATTGTCTAGCTGATTATCAGACAGCAAATATCTTAAACAAAGATGGTAGGCCCAATATGAAGGTTAAGATTTGTTGTGCAACATACAAAAAGCTGAGATGTTACGATTGCTGGTCACTTCAGATCCAAAATGGATTTCGGTAAATGGGTACGTTACAAACGTTGTTCGGTTGAATAGAAATTGCCTTGGTGGTTAACATAAGATTTAATTGGTTTACACTGATATGCAAATAGCAAAACCATGTTAGTACGGCTACGCCTTAAACAACCTTGGAGAACTGGAGGGGACAACAGGCCATACCCGGGAGGCTTATTACTTGCATTCCATACTGCTGTTCTTGGTTTGGTGCTGTTGTCAGTTCTTTTCACAGTTGATATATGATTATCTTTACTTGCTTGAAATGGTGGCCATAGTAATCCATCAAGATTCAGGTCCTAATAAAAAGAATTTCTATAGCATTACTGAAGAAAGAACTGCTATCTATTTTACAGCTCTCTTTTTGCCTTATCTACTGATTGTCCAGGCTAGGCAGTGTAGTATTTACATAATTACAGATTATTTGGCACAGACTGGACATTGATTGATGATGGTGTTAGATAATTGGTTCTGTATTAATTGATTAGTTTGTTCAGTTCTGACACACAATACACTGATCTTGTGACCTGGTTTAGTTCGCAATTTCTGGACATAAAACATTACAATGTACTATTGCCAATGGGAGAGGTATTTTTAAAATGTATGAATAAGTAAACCACCAGTATTTCTAGCAGTATATTTTCAATACATGCAAGGACATATCATTTATAGTTTGTGTCCTTACTCTTGTATATTGCAGATGACTTATGATCCAGACAGACAGGAACTTTATGGTTCAACTTAAATTATTAGCTCACTTGAGCTAAGCTGTCGTGCTCACCTTTTGTCTGTCATTCATTGCCCATTGTCTATTGACAGCATTTGGTTTTTGCCTTTGTACAATCTACATCAAGTTAAACAATAATGAGTTAAAAAATAAAACCCATGTGATCATTCTAGGTGCTGCTTTTTGTACCAAATTCCTCACAGCAGTTACTTCCCCTGATCTTAAAAGTAACCACTTCCACCACTAACTAATCCTTCTTGATCTGAAAATATTTGATTTGTTAATTTTCAAATTAATCAATTAATACATGTATATAATAATGCTGGCTGATGTCAGAGAACAAATAATGCTCTAAGCTAAATTTATTGTTGAAAACTAACTATGTATGAATTGTAGAAGTTTGAAATTATGATGTAGTTCTTATAGCCATAAAATTTTGTGACCTGGTGAAATAAGATTGGTGCTGTTGTTGGACTAATGAAAGTATCAGGACTTGTGCCTAATGTTTAAATCAAAATCACACACAATGTTTTAGACATGTTCTGTCTTGATATAAAATGACTGCAAGTTTGTCCTTTCAATAAATTAAATGTCTGGTACTTTCTGATGCCACCATAGTTTATTTGTCTTGTGACGTGTTACAGATCTTGTAGTTCTTCATTGTGGCATAGATTTTATTCCTTTAACAACATTTTGTGCTCGATCTACAAGAACATGGTCATAATGCTTGTCTTTTTAAAATGTAGGTCAAGTTCATAACTGGGTCATCTGTACGCTCCCACACAGCACTTTGATTCCACTACCGGTACATTCACATGAAGGTATCGGAATAAGCGCCCGATGCTAAAGTAGAGTAGGTCATCTGGAGTAAAGAAATTGTTTGGTCAAATCACAGAATAACTTTGTTTCCACTCTTTAGGCCACATTTTGTCCTAATGTTCATGAAACCTCTGGCCAGTGTGTAATCTAGAGTTTGAGACTGAGTCATACTTGGCCCAGAAGAAGATCAAAACATTATAGGAAATCCTTTAGGTGTTATTTCTAGACTGTGTTAAAATTGCTGTGTTACTTAGGTGAGAGATACAAAGTTGTTACAAAGTATCTTTGAAAGCCATGTGCAAGAATATTAAATTAGCCTGAGATGTTATTGATAAGGAGACCTTTAAGGCAACTATTTGTACACAGATAAACTGGATTATGCAGTACAACTGCATTAACAACAACACATAAATCTTACATTAACTGATAAGTAAAACAGTAATGAGAAAATACTCAGAATATGCTCATGGTTTTGTCTGAGAGTGCACAGAGTAGGAAATGTCTTCTGCTACACACATAATATTGGAGTAGTCTACTAGTCTTGAATCCCAGTCAAACTTTAAACATGAATGTAAACTACCCGGGCATACAAATCTACAAATGAGCGCTGCTATGGGATTTACAACCTCTTCTGTAAGTGACATCAGTTCAAGAAAACGCAGCATGTTATGTCACTATTTGCAAGCATCAAACAATATTTTATCCATAGCGTCACTTAGTTTCATATTGTCATATGGGACACATATTGCTTACTGTCAGAACATGGTGACGTCACATGTGATGTTTTCTGGAAATGATGTCACTTTAATAAAGAAGAGGTTGGAAATCGTACAGCAGCACTCATATGAACTTGCTAAAATAGAAAATAATTGTGACCTGCTTTGATATATTTTTGCTGAACAGTTAAATGGTTTCTGGTTTCCAGTATTTGTTTTGTATTCTTTGGGATATTTTTTGTCTGCCTACGCTAGATAATGTTCTATAATTGTACATTCATCTTTTTATGTTAGTGGAGCATATCAAGGACTTGGTGCCATACTGTTGCA
The DNA here is from genome assembly GCA_032209605.1 of Mactromeris polynyma. NCBI lineage: Eukaryota > Metazoa > Mollusca > Bivalvia > Venerida > Mactridae > Mactromeris > Mactromeris polynyma. Next base: position 10,488,059 of record JASFXZ010000006.1, on the reverse strand, counting down.
ACTTAATTTTGGCACAGAAGCAATTACAATAGTTTTGCTATTGACCCTCAATATTTGCTTCTAATTTTCAAGAAAATAGTTCATTGTAACAGGCTGATCCATTCACGCTTTGTCTTCAGAAGCAACTGTTTATCGACCAACCAAATGTCTGGCTATATTGGCATCATTACCCTATCAGAAAGCACTAACCGTACACTTATGGTCAATTAAGGCAATTACAGAGAAGATTATAAATAATTAAAATGCTGGGGAAGTATTTCGTTTTTTGATTGATAAATTAAATTTAATGTGATCAGTTTTAGCTTGTTTAATTGTACAAAATGGAGTATGATTTGTTGATTTTTTGTTTTCAATTATATTTCTTTAAAGCTAGCTCATCCTATATTGGAATGATAATAAATGCCAATTAAATGAAAGTACTTACAATTTGTTCCTGGTTGGAAAATATATGAAAGACATTTAGTGGTTAAAAAATACAATCAGCCTTATAATTATCCCTTCTCTTTTATAAGCTGCTCATATAGGAGGTTTCTAAATTAGAATTCCGTTATGCTTTAACTAAATTTTCATTTTACAGGTAATTTGTAGAATATGATATCAAATTCAGTCAGTTTCACAAACAGGATTACTTCCCTTGAAAGAATGGAGCTGCTGTTCAAATCTAACATTTCAGTGGGTTACCTGCTGTTTTTCACAACTTTCTGTCCTTGTTTTGCTTGGCATGTTTGCCTAGTATCCCCACTGGGTAGATTTTTATAGAATCTTATATCTCTCCCCGACATCTGGTACAATAATCTTTATTCTATCTGCTAGCATGTTTGGTTCTCAGAGTTTTTCTGTGATATAGTGTTTGTATTCCTGGCTGGTTTGCTACAGATTCAGATAAAGAGTAAATAAGTACTGACTCATACAAATAATCCATTCATAAGCCAGTCAATTAATGACACTAGATTTACCTGATTTCTTAAACACCGCAACAATCCTGGTTTTGTTCACATTGTAGAAACACAAAAACTTTATGCTTTTCATATAAATATTATTAAGAATTTTGTTCTGCATTTTGGGACATAAATTCAGAAGGTCAAAATCTCTGTTCCTGATGGAACCCAAAACAGTTTTATGGGCTATGTACGTGTACAATGGCATTGATATGCGTGCAGCATGTCCGCATGTCCTGTTATTCCTTTTAACGTTATTTCGACAACTTGGGAGACAGTTCAATATAATTTTGTATACATGTTAAAAAGATGCTGATAATATAACTTTGAACATCTTGCTAAATCATGTTTATGTTTTGTTGATTAACAGCCATTGTCTTTGATTTAATTGGACAACTCTTGTACATACTCATGGCTGATACATTTATGTATACAGGAGAGGCAAAGTGGTTGAGGGGTAGAGAGCCTGACTACTGGTCCGAAGGCATGGGTACTGGTTACTAAACCAGGAAGCTGACTCGTTGTGCGTAGTTGGTGTAAGTTGTAATTACTTGTAACACAATTGATGTCAAATAAGTTAAAACATTGTGTACAATGGACTATATACCAGTTCATGAGACATACACTTGTGTACAATGGACTATATACCAGTTCATGAGACATACACTTGTGTACAATGGACTATATACCAGTTCATGAGTCATACACTTGTGTACAATGGACTATATACCAGTTCATGAGACATACACCTGTGTACAATGGACTATATACCAGTTCATGAGTCATACACTTGTGTACAATGGACTATATACCAGTTCATGAGACATACACCTGTGTACAATGGACTATATACCAGTTCATGAGTCATACACTTGTGTACAATGGACTATATACCAGTTCATGAGACATACACCTGTGTACAATGGACTATATACCAGTTCATGAGACATACACTTGTGTACAATGGACTATATACCAGTTCATGAGACATACACTTGTGTACAATGGACTATATACCAGTTCATGAGACATACACTTGTGTACAATGGACTATATACCAGTTCATGAGTCATACACTTGTGTACAATGGACTATATACCAGTTCATGAGACATACACCTGTGTACAATGGACCATATACCAGTTCATGAGACATACACTTGTGTACAATGGACCATATACCAGTTCATGAGACATACACCTGTGTACAATGGACCATATACCAGTTCATGAGACATACACCTGTGTACAATGGACCATATACCAGTTCATGAGACATACATCTGTGTACAATGGACCATATACCAGTTCCTGAGTCATACACCTGTGTACAATGGACCATATACCAGTTCATGAGTCATACATCTGTGTACAATGGACCATATACCAGTTCCTGAGTCATACACCTGTGTACAATGGACTATATACCAGTTCATGAGTCATACACCTGTGTACAATGGACCATATACCAGTTCATGAGACATACACTTGTGTACAATGGACCATATACCAGTTCCTGAGTCATACACCTGTGTACAATGGACCATATACCAGTTCATGAGTCATACATCTGTGTACAATGGACCATATACCAGTTCATGAGACATACACTTGTGTACAATGGACCATATACCAGTTCATGAGTCATACACTTGTGTACAATGGACCATATACCAGTTCATGAGTCATACACTTGTGTACAATGGACTATATACCAGTTCATGAGTCATACACTTGTGTACAATGGACTATATACCAGTTCATGAGTCATACACTTGTGTACAATGGACCATATACCAGTTCATGAGACATACACTTATGTACAATGGACCATATACCAGTTCATGAGACATACACTTGTGTACAATGGACTATATACCAGTTCATGAGTCATACCCCTGTGTACAATGGACCATATACCAGTTCATGAGTCATACACTTGTGTACAATGGACCATATACCAGTTCATGAGTCATACACCTGTGTACAATGGACCATATACCAGTTCATGAGTCATACACCTGTGTACAATGGACCATATACCAGTTCATGAGTCATACACCTGTGTACAATGGACCATATACCAGTTCATGAGTCATACACCTGTGTACAATGGACCATATACCAGTTCATGAGTCATACACCTGTGTACAATGGACCATATACCAGTTCATGAGTCATACACTTGTGTACAATGGACCATATACCAGTTCATGAGTCATACACTTGTGTACAATGGACCATATACCAGTTCATGAGACATACACTTGTGTACAATGGACCATATACCAGTTCATGAGTCATACACTTGTGTACAATGGACTATATACCAGTTCATGAGACATACATCTGTGTACAATGGACCATATACCAGTTCATGAGACATACACTTGTGTACAATGGACCATATACCAGTTCATGAGTCATACACTTGTGTACAATGGACTATATACCAGTTCATGAGTCATACATCTGTGTACAATGGACCATATACCAGTTCATGAGACATACACTTGTGTACAATGGACTATATACCAGTTCATGAGTCATACATCTGTGTACAATGGACCATATACCAGTTCATGAGACATACACTTGTGTACAATGGACCATATACCAGTTCATGAGTCATACACTTGTGTACAATGGACCATATACCAGTTCATGAGTCATACACTTGTGTACAATGGACTATATACCAGTTGCTGAGTCATACACTTGTGTACAATGGACCATATACCAGTTCATGAGTCATACACTTGTGTACAATGGACTATATACCAGTTCATGAGTCATACACTTGTGTACAATGGACCATATACCAGTTGCTGAGTCATACATCTGTGTACAATGGACCATATACCAGTTGCTGAGTCATACATCTGTGTACAATGGACCATATACCAGTTCATGAGACATACACTTGTGTACAATGGACTATATACCAGTTCATGAGTCATACCCCTGTGTACAATATACCATATACCCATCCACCGGTCAATCTACATGCAGTATAATGGTCAATAACCAGTTCAAATACCACAGTACAATGACCATATACCAGGTCATAGGTCATACTGCAGTACAATGGACCATATACCTATGCACGAGTCATGCTGCAGTACAATGGACCATATACCTATGCACGAGTCATGCTGCAGTACAGTGGACCATAGTTTATGTTTCTCACTAACTTGTATCTGTACCTTGCACTATTTGTGTATAATGCTATCATACAGACTGCATACTGATAACAAGCTTTGTACACCTTTGATTTCAGAACTTCCATATTTTTGGCCTCATTCACCTGAATCCACAGTTTAGGTTAACAAACCAACAACTGTTTCCCTCCAATGAAAACAGGTGGAAATTGTTCGTTAATTGATGGTGTTTATTGATGTTCGTTATCTCTGTTGGTATCTAATTAATGTTAATGTTTGTAACAGAAGTACAATCAGTGCTTATAGACAGATGAATCAAATCTAAGAAACTATAAACCTGTATGCTACTTTCATCATTTTCTCTGATAAAATCTTCTACAATTGATAATACACACAGGCTGGTTTCTGCACTAAATGCAGATCTTTGATCCATTTTCTTTCTAAAATAAAACTTAATTTACATGTTTTGAAATGTTATTAAACATAGAGCATTTATCAAATAAAGACGGCAGTCTTTCCTATTAAGCTTAAAATTAGTGAAAATCAGCATTTTTCGCACAAATTTGAGTTATTTTTGTAGATAAAAGAGACCATAAAACATGAAGTCGGCTATTTGTCTACATTTTAATTATTTCTAGAATAATGCTGTATTCTGATATAGCTCATGCATCTTTGAAACACTGGCTTGTAGTTAAGATAAGAATATTTGTCTGACAGCTTTCTATAAGTATTTATTGTTGAACTTTTAGTAGACAAACATAGCAAACAGAAGGGTTCAGTATTTAAATTATGATTTGTTCTTGTCCTCTACAAACAGGTACATTGATGTCAGGTAATTACATGCACCTTCAAATACTGGTCTAAAGAAAATCTGTTATCCAAATCAGTCAGGAGATTGCTTTGAGTTCTCCTCCTTTATCCGTTCTAGAGTTCTCTCCCTTAGTACTATATATATATACATGTACATATACTATAGAAGGGATAAAGGGAGAGAAGTGGTGACAATCTCCTGTATTCCAAATTAGCAAATAAAAGCGGACATTTGAGACAGAATGCTTCTCATATTTGACTTGTCATATTCATGATTTTCTTACACATACAAGTTCATGTATCTTGTGGTCACTGTGATTTGTATAATGTAATTGATCAATAATTGATCACTAATGGCGCTTTTATTATTTATTCAGTGGAATACTTCGACCAGGGTTTAATAATTTTAGTAATAATTTTGACTGCCAATTTGTTTTTAAAAAAATGTGTTCAGTATTCAGAGTTCAGTACATGGGTTCAGTGCAAGACTATCGTAACTCCTATATAAATATACATGAGTTACGATAGTCTTGCGTTGAATCCTCAAGTATATCTCAAACAGTTAAGTTCCTTGTTCCCATAGAGACTATAATTTGAGGGTTCAGCGCAAGACTATCCTTACTCCTATGCATTTATATAGGAGTTAGTATAGTCTTGCACTGAACCCTCGACATAAGATATCTGCAATACTGTATCATTATACCTTAGAACTCGTCAATGTGTTATGAGTATTACCTGAACTTTGCTTAAAAAAATTGACCTCAGTTAACACTGCGGAACACAATTGCATAAACTGAGATGTATGTGGGAGTAAAGAATACTTACCATCTTAGTGAGTGTTCTGTATTAACCAGGCCTGTCTGGAAATGTTTTGTGTTAAGATAGAAACTGAACTGCAAGATTTAATGTATGTGATGGAGGTGGTTTCTATTGAAAGATGGGTATTCAACAGATATTTTACCTTACCCTTTATACATAGAATATAAGTGATGTGAGTATTTTCACTGAGAAGTCATAAACATTGAGATATATCAGTAGATTAACTTGGCATCCTGCTATCAGCTGGAATATTTGCTCTGATTTCATTGATATGCAGTCCTGATGGTACATAGGCTGAATGTTTGTTGATTATTGGGTGTTCCGTCCTCTGTGGCACATTCTAGTAATCTCTGTAGGGCTCTAGAAATATACTTGCCAGACATCCCAGACAAGTATAATTGCTGATTCAGGCTACCAACAGTTGAGTTGAAGACAGTCCAGGTCTGTTTATAAAGCTGATTAACATTGGACAATGTAAACACCGAACGAAAATCATGCATTACTGATGTATTGAAATTGGTGACAATTCAGTCCACAAATTCTCTGACAACTAGCCTCCCAGGTCGGACAAGGCAAATTTAACATGATCATTTCTCCAGGACAAGTGTATTTTAAAAACAAGAAATATCTTGAAAAAAGATGGTTGGTGCAATTTGAAGGTAAAGATTTGTAGTGCAACATTCAGTGGATTTCGGTAAGGTAACATACCCTTTATCGAAAGGTTAACCAATCCGCGTCAAGTTTACAAATGTCATTAGGTTGTAGAGAAATTCCGTAGGTGGTTAACGTAAGATTTGATTAGTTTACACAACACTGATATGCAAATAGCAAAAGGGTCGTCAAGTTGGTTACTTATTCCCTATTCCCTATTTGTTACCTATTTGTTACTTATTCCCTATTTGTTACTTATTCCCTATTCCCTATTTGTTACTTATTCCCTATTCCCTATTTGTTACCTATTTGTTACTTATTCCCTATTTGTTACTTATTCCCTATTTCCTATTTGTTACCTATTTGTTAATTATTCCCTATTCCCTATTTGTTACTTATTCCCTATTCCCTATTTGTTACCTATTTGTTACTTATTCCCTATTTGCTACTTATTCCCTATTCCCTATTTGATACCTATTTGTTACTTATTCCCTATTCCCTATTTGTTACTTATTCCCTATTCCCTATTTGTTACCTACCGTATTTGTTACTTATTCCCTATTCCCTATTTGTTACCTATTTTTTACTTATTCCCTATTTGTTACCTATTTGTTACCTATTTTTTACTTATTCCCTATTTGTTACCTATTTGTTACTTATTCCCTATTTGTTACCTATTTGTTAATTAACCCTAACCTTATGCGTTTTTTATACATTGCATCTTTAAAATGATTTCTTTTCATTACTGTGGTGTTAGTTCGAGGTTTTTAGAGTTGAAAAAACCTTGTTAGCGCACATGTACCAGTTTCTGCGCTCGACTGATACCCTGTTACCTATTCGTTACTTATTCGTTCCCTATTCGCCTTTTCTACATTGCATCTTTTAAATGATTTCTTTTCAGGTCTCTGGTGTTAGCTCGAGGTTTGTAGATATGAAAAAACCTTGTTAGTGCATATGTACCAATTCTGCGCTCATTTTAGTACGGCTGCGAAAAATATTCAAGAGTCGTGCAAACTGTGCACTGTGGCTTATATGTAACTAAGCATTGATTACTTACCATGCTGTGTCTGGTTTGTGAGTTCAAGTGCTTTGAGTCATTATTTTTGTTCCCATTTCTTTTGGAAAATATTTTGTTAATTACATTAATGACTTCTAGTATTGGTTGTACACTTCTTATAACCTAGACTGTCAAACCATTTGATTTGTAATTTGTTTAAAAAATACCATGTCACATGATATATAGCGTACATTTTGTATTTGCTATGGAAATGATAGCTTTTTGAAACCTAAACTTTATATCAATGGAAGAATGATATCTTATTTAAACCTGAATCAGTAATTTTAAAAGAATACTTACCTGGTAATTATTTTAGACAGCACTGAAATGGCACTCATAATATTAAAGAGGTAATAGAGATACAGAACATTTAATCTGCATATAGTTTTATTTCCTAGATGCCAATCTGTAGTTTGAAAAAGTTTCATGAGAATGTTCTCGTGTTTTATCTGTATTCCATGCCTTGTTTCTATTTTATGACAATATTGTACTTCCTTGTGTGTTTTAACATAAGATGAATGCCTGATACAATCATTGAACACGTCTAAAGTAAAGTCTGATAAAACAACAAACAAGTCTCATGTCTGAAGAAATAAACAAGTCTCAATTCTGAAAAGATAACAAGTCTAAAGTCAGATAAAAAATATGAACAAGTCTAATGTCTGATAAAAACTATGAACAAGTCTAATGTCTGATAAAAACTATGAACAAGTCTAATGTCTGATAAAAACTATGAACAAGTCTAAGTCAGATATAAACTATGAACTAGTCTTAAGTCAGACAAAAACTATGAACAAGTCTTAAGTCAGACAAAAACTATGAACAAGTCTTAAGTCAGATATAAACTATGAACAAGTCTTAAGTCAGATATAAACTATGAACAAGTCTTAAGTCAGATATAAACTATGAACAAGTCTTAAGTCAGATATAAACTATGAACAAGTCTTAAGTCAGACAAAAACTATGAACAAGTCTTAAGTCAGATATAAACTATGAACAAGTCTTAAGTCAGATATAAACTATGAACAAGTCTTAAGTCAGATATAAACTATGAACAAGTCTTAAGTCAGATATAAACTATGAACAAGTCTTAAGTCAGATATAAACTATGAACAAGTCTTAAGTCAGATATAAACTATGAACAAGTCTAATGTCTGATATAAACTATGAACAAGTATAATGTCTTATAAAAACTATGAACAAGTATAATGTCTGATATAAACTATGAACAAGTCTAATGTCTGATATAAACTATGAACAAGTCTATGACAGATATAAACTATGAACAAGTCTAATGTCTGATATAAACTATGAACAAGTCTAATGTCTGACATAAACTATGAACAAGTCTAAAGTCAGATATAAACTATGAACAAGTCTAAAGTCAGATATAAACTATGAACAAGTCTAAAGTCAGATATAAACTATGAACAAGTCTAAAGTCTGATATAAACTATGAACAAGTCCAAAGTCAGATATAAACTATGAACAAGTCTAAAGTCAGATATAAACTATGAACAAGTCTAAGTCAGATATAAACTATGAACAAGTCTAAAGTCAGATAAAAACTATGAACGAGTCTAAGTCAGATAAAAACTATGAACAAGCCTGAAGTCTGATAAAAACTATGAACAAGTCTAAAGTCAGATATAAACTATGAACAAGTCTAAGTCAGATATAAACTATGAACAAGTCTAAAGTCTGATAAAAACAATGAAACTTTCTTTTAAAAGCAATGAACAAGTGTATTGTGAAATGACTGTGTGTATTATAGCAAGTTTTATATTGAGGATGTATTATTGCACTGGTTCCCATCCTAACTGATAAGCCCACAGTTTGTAACCCTGGGAACCAATGAATATTTGATGATGGCCTGATACTGAGATGATTGTGTGTGTTGTTATGTAAGCTGTTGAGATGGTTCTCTGATGAGTGGTTAGATACTTTCACATTATAAATTGCTGAAAGAAATTAGTGTGGATGTTTATACTGGATAATGGACATCTGTGAGGAATATATTGTTTTGTGGAGAAATATAATGGCACTTGGCACCAATAGCGTTCATTGTTGCTTCTCTCTATGACAAAGGATTGGTATTCACCTTGTTTCGAAAGCAATGAATCTTTTAAACTGAAAGGTGAAAGTTGAATTTTTTGTCAGTTTTCGGGAATTTTACACATCTGGTGAATTCTGTTGTTACAGTTTCTGTTATTGCTTGTACATTTTATTACCTGCACATGTTGTATGTCTCTGCTTGTTTTCGTGTAAAAATACTTCCTGTTTGAGGTTTTAACACAGAAAATCTATTTTCTTCTTATCGTCTTGTAGTTATAATTAACTGTAAGAATATGAAGTGCTTGCAGTAGATTCGATGTTCATTGTGGATTTGATGATTTCATGATTTCGTGCAGTTCGGGCATATTTATTGAATAAATCTGTATCGGTTTGGTGAGTCATTCTAGACATACTGTATATGCCATGATTATCATGATAAACTGAAATATTCATATGAATACAGTGGTCAGATTATATCAATATTAGATTGGGATAAACTATATTCAGTGATAGGACTGTGATCTGAGACACAAGTTAAATGTTGCTGTTAGACTGTGTACAAGTGTCTCTAATTGATATTAAAATGTGTCCATGATTACGTGCATTATTGTGAACTTTAAGTGTTTTTCAAGTACTGTGAAATAGTTCCTTGAATATTGTGGAGGAAATCTTTAATCGAGAACTAAACAACAACGACAACAACAACAACAACAACAACATGGCAAGCTCACCAAGATTGGATGGTATTATGTCATCAAGTTTGTCTGCTGCATCACCACGTGTTGAAAATGTGATGTCATCAAGTATGTCAGCTGCCTTGGACAAACGTAAAGTTGTTGAGCAAAGAAGACTCTGGGAAGATGATCTTGGTACTGTCAATGTGCCATCATTGTATAATCGTATGAATTTTGCAACTGTCCCAAGAAAATCTCCGAACAAGAAAACATGGTAAGTTTTACGAAGTATGCAATACTGTACCTTAAGCTAACTGGCTTTATGTGGGTACTGATTTAAAGTATGACATTCAGCAATATTTATACATCATGTATGATCATTATTGTGCATGAACTCACTACAATGTTCAATAAATGTAGTAAAATGAAGGATTGATTTTCCCAGTACACTAACTCATTTATGCGATACATTATTTCCTTAGGCTAACTCTATACATAGATGTAATTATGTATATGAACCATGATTCATCTTGGTATTTGAAATTGTCAGGCAATAAACATAGCAACATCGTTATTTGAATTCAAAGTAATAGTCATGTCAATTTACTTTTGGCATATTTTAGTCCTTATTGTCTATTGGCTGGTTACCGGGAACTGACTTTGTTTCAGGGTCTCCTTCAAAATGTTCCATCGCCATGGTTACTGAGTATTTGTCGACACCCTGTCAACTGTATAACTTGTACTCAGCATATTAACTCATGTATTTTGAAGCGCTAATAACCTTGGCCTGAATGAAATTCATTTAATATCTGATGGGTTCAAAAGTCAATATTGGTTTCACAACTGTATTGTTGTTTAAGTGTGCAATTTGTTTGTAAATGAATAAAATTAATTATTATTGTCAATACTACTTGAACAATATTTGTGATTTTAATTCTCTCCAGACATGCAGCTTGACATACTGAACAACTTGATCAAATAAACTTAAATGTAATTCAGAAAAGTATAAACATTTATTTAAAAAAAATGAATAAAATTTAGCCATATATGGGGTTAAGGTGACCCTTTGTCAGCCCCTCCCATGGAGTAGCTCATAATTTAGCTCTACTCCTTGCTGTCTATATTTTTAACTGCTGATTATCTGTTGAAGAAACAAACCAATATTAACGTAGTACCAGATAAATGTTTTCATTTTCATACAATTCCTGGAATATTTTAAGTATGAGAAACAAGACTTTATGATAACTTGATAATGATAGTGAATGATAAATTTTCTATTTCATTATCTAAATATTGGTTTTCTTGATCCATCACGTGTGATGAGAACAGGATGGATGGATTTGGAAAAAACTCACTGATTGTTGTTAATGTCAAAACTATTACTGTACTGCTATTTGAATTGTATTTGAGTTGCATATACACAAGTGAAAATGGAAGTTAACATATACATGTACTGGTATGATAAGTAATTATGGCACATACTGGATAAAAATAAAATCTTCAGTTAGCATGTTTAACAATTTTCTATACAAACACTCATGGAAGTTTTTTGAGAAACACAACAAACCTTAAGGTACACCTTACGGAAATCACCTACCGGTATTTTCTTTTTTTGTAGTAAAGCCTTATCACTGTACATTTTACCAATTTTCTCTGTCTGTATTTAAGCCTTACCAATGTACAATTTACCAATTTTCTCTATCTGTAGTAAATATAGCCTTACCAATGTACATTTTACTAATTTTCTCTATTTGTAGTAAAGCCGTACCAATGTACATTTTACCAATTTTCTCTATCTGAAGTAAAGTCTTACCAATGTACATTTTACCAATTTTCTCTATTTGTAGTAAAGCCTTACCAATGTACATTTTACCAATTTTCTCTATCTGTAGGAAAGCCTTACCAATGTACATTTTACCAATTTTCTCTATCTGAAGTTAAGCCTTACCAATGTACATTTTACCAATTTTCTCTATCTGTAGTAAAGCCTTACCAATGTACATTTTACCAATTTTCTCTATCTGTAGTAAAGCCTTACCAATGTACATTTTACCAATTTTCTCTATCTGAAGTAAAGTCTTACCGATGTACATTTTACCAATTTTCTCTATCTGAAGTTAAGCCTTACCAATGTACATTTTACCTATTTTCTCTATCTGAAGTTAAGCCTTACCAATGTACATTTTACCAATTTTCTCTGTCTGTAGTAAAGCCTTACCAATGTACATTTTACCAATTTTCTCTATTTGTAGTAAAGCCTTACCAATGTATGTTTTACCAATTTTCTCTAGCTGTAGTAAGTCTTACCAATGTACATTTTACCAATTTTCTCTAGCTGTAGTAAAGTCTTACCAATGTACATTTTACAAATTTTCTCTATCTGTAGTAAAGCCTTACCAATGTACATTTTACTAATTTTCTCTATTTGTATTAAAGCCTTACCAATGTACATTTTACCAATTTTCTCTAGCTGTAGTAAAGTCTTACCAATGTACATTTTACCAATTTTCTCTAGCTGTAGTAAAGTCTTACCAATGTACATTTTACCAATTTTCTCTTTTTGTAGTAAAGCCTTACCAATGTACATTTTACCAATTTTCTCTAGCTGTAGTAAAGTCTTACCAATGTACATTTTACCAATTTTCTCTAGCTGTAGTAAAGTCTTACCAATGTACATTTTACCAATTTTCTCTAGCTGTAGTTAAGTCTTACCAATGTACATTTTACAAATTTTCTCTATCTGTAGTAAAGCCTTACCAATGTACATTTTACCAATTTTCTCTAGCTGTAGTAAAGTCTTACCAATGTACATTTTACCAATTTTCTCTATCTGAAGTTAAGCCTTACCAATGTACATTTGACCTTTTTTCTCTGTCTGTATTTAAGCCGTACCAATGTACATTTTACCAATTTTCTCTATCTGAAGTAAAGTCTTACCAATGTACATTTTACAAATTTTCTCTATTTGTAGTAAAGCCTTACCAATGTACATTTTACCAATTTTCTCTATCTGTAGGAATGCCTTACCAATGTACATTTTACCAATTTTCTCTATCTGAAGTTAAGCCTTACCAATGTACATTTTACCTTTTTTCTCTATCTGAAGTTAAGCCTTACCAATGTACATTTTACCAATTTTCTCTGTTTGTAGTAAAGCCTTACCAATGTACATTTTACCAATTTTCTCTTTTTGTAGTAAAGCCTTACCAATGTACATTTTACCAATTTTCTCTAGCTGTAGTAAAGTCTTACCAATGTACATTTTACCAATTTTCTCTAGCTGTAGTAAAGTCTTACCAATGTACATTTTACCAATTTTCTCTAGCTGTAGTTAAGTCTTACCAATGTACATTTTACAAATTTTCTCTATCTGTAGTAAAGCCTTACCAATGTACATTTTACTAATTTTCTCTATTTGTATTAAAGCCTTACCAATGTACATTTTACCAATTTTCTCTATTTGTATTAAAGCCTTACCAATGTACATTTTACCAATTTTCTCTATCTGTAGTAAAGCCTTACCAATGTACATTTTACCAATTTTCTCTAGCTGTAGTAAAGTCTTACCAATGTACATTTTACCAATTTTCTCTATCTGAAGTTAAGCCTTACCAATGTACATTTTACCTATTTTCTCTATCTGAAGTTAAGCCTTACCAATGTACATTTTACCAATTTTCTCTGTCTGTAGTAAAGCCTTACCAATGTACATTTTACCAATTTTCTCTATCTGTAGTAAAGCCTTACCAATGTACATTTTACCAATTTTCTCTAGCTGTAGTAAAGTCTTACCAATGTACATTTTACCAATTTTCTCTATCTGTAGTAAAGCCTTACCAATGTACAGTTTACCTATTTTCTCTATCTGAAGTTAAGCCTTACCAATGTACATTTTACCAATTTTCTCTGTCTGTAGTAAAGCCTTACCAATGTACATTTTACCAATTTTCTCTATTTGTAGTAAAGCCGTACCAATGTACATTTTACCAATTTTCTCTATCTGAAGTTAAGCCTTACCAATGTACATTTTACCTATTTTCTCTATCTGAAGTTAAGCCTTACCAATGTACATTTTACCAATTTTCTCTGTCTGTAGTAAAGCCTTACCAATGTACATTTTACCAATTTTCTCTATTTGTAGTAAAGCCGTACCAATGTACATTTTACCAATTTTCTCTATCTGAAGTTAAGCCTTACCAATGTACATTTTACCTATTTTCTCTATCTGAAGTTAAGCCTTACCAATGTACATTTTACCAATTTTCTCTGTTTGTAGTAAAGCCTTACCAATGTACATTTTACCAATTTTCTCTATTTGTAGTAAAGCCGTACCAATGTACATTTTACCAATTTTCTCTATCTGAAGTTAAGCCTTACCAATGTACATTTTACCTATTTTCTCTATCTGAAGTTAAGCCTTACCAATGTACATTTTACCAATTTTCTCTGTTTGTAGTAAAGCCTTACCAATGTACATTTTACCAATTTTCTCTATCTGTAGTAAAGCCTTACCAATGTACATTTTACTAATTTTCTCTATTTGTATTAAAACCTTACCAATGTACATTTTACCAATTTTCTCTATCTGTAGTAAAGCCTTACCAATGTACATTTTACCAATTTTCTCTATCTGTAGTAAAGCCTTACCAATGTACATTTTACTAATTTTCTCTATTTGTAGTAAAGCCTTACCAATGTACATTTTACCAATTTTCTCTATTTGTAGTAAAGCCTTACCAATGTACATTTTACTAATTTTCTCTATTTGTAGTAAAGCCTTACCAATGTACATTTTACCAATTTTCTCTATTTGTAGTAAAGCCGTATCAATGTACATTTTACCAATTTTCTCTATCTGAAGTTAAGCCTTACCAATGTACATTTTACCTATTTTCTCTATCTGAAGTTAAGCCTTACCAATGTACATTTTACCAATTTTCTCTGTTTGTAGTAAAGCCTTACCAATGTACATTTTACCAATTTTCTCTATCTGTAGTAAAGCCTTACCAATGTACATTTTACCAATTTTCTCTAGCTGTAGTAAAGTCTTACCAATGTACATTTTACCAATTTTCTCTAGCTGTAGTAAAGCCTTACCAATGTACATTTTACCAATTTTCTCTATCTGTTGTAAAGCCTTACCAATGTACATTTTACCAATTTTCTCTATCTGTTGTAAAGCCTTACCAATGTACATTTTACCAATTTTCTCTATCTGAAGTAAAGCCTTACCAATGTACCAATGCATTCTGATATACTGCAAAATCCTTTATAACATCATCATGACTGGGTCTTGGATATATACCACTAATAAATCACATAAGTTTGGATTGCAATTAAGTTTCATCTTTAGTAGATAGAAATTTAAGCTGTTGTTTTGAGGTTGTGTTGCTGTAGAGAGGTTAAATTGATTGTAAATATTATTATGGGAAAATTGATAATGTTGCTGAAGAGAGGTTGTTGCTCAAGAGTGGCCCCTCTGGAGAGGTTGCAGTTACATCCATTGATCAACCACCCGGAGGTACAAAACCTTACAAGAACACTTGGTACTCACAGTGTTTTGTAGCCTTGTGTCACACAATGGTCTTACCTTCATGACATCAGACAATATAACAGCAGGAATATCGGGGATATTGTAATGGTGTAAGATCTTGCTGTGTTCTCATGAGATTTACGAGATACGCAACAAAATGAAAATCCAGGTGCAAGGGAGTCCTGTTTTTATGAGTTGCTCCTTGCAGGAAGTCGGCAAGCCTCAATGTTTCCCTTCCCTGACAAATGGATATTAAATGTTTATCTAAAATTATTTTATCATTCAGAACTCCTTCAGATTAATACTCTGAGATTAAATCGTAGTTATTTTCTCATTGCTTTCTGTTTGCTACAGAGACATATAATGTTTTGCACCTGAACATATCGAGGGGTGAAAGCGTAACTAGTCTATATGGGTAGAAATAAAGTGTAGTAGATAGACTGATTCTGCTTTCAACACTCAGCATGTGCTTATGTAATCACATGGAGAGATCAAGAACTTGAATACCTTCAAGTGATTTCCCTGTTTTAATGTTCAGTAATATTTTGTTTGAAGATACTTGAAGTTTGATATCAGACTAAAGTCTTTGTTCTAAGAGTAGTTTTGTTGATGGCTGGCAATGTTTACAGAATATTAAACGATACAGGAATCTGACAGAATTTGGTTGTAAAAGTAAAGCTATAAGTACTGAGTGGGTATCTTGATAATTGCTATCATAACATGGAAATAATTATAAATTTGTATACTACCTTTCAGCATTGCAGTCAATAAAGTCCCATTTTGTGATAATGGTTTAAAATTTACACTCTGTTTTTATTGTTTTTAGCTGTATTTTTCTAGTATTTCACAAGCTTTACGAAATCAATAGCACAGATAATAATCTTTAACTATCTGACTTGAACAGTTATTTTTGTGGATAAATCAGAGAGTCACAGAAAAGGCTTTATATTTCTTAAAAGCTTTTTCACATTGTCTGCATTTTATTGACCATATTTAGTGACTCTTCTTTTCTATACTCACATATCAGTTACTCACATACGAGAGGAAGACTAAACATTTGCTCTCCATGATTGGTAGACTGATGATAATATATCTGAAGTCCTCTATCTTTGACCGAGGGCTGGGCAGAGGCAGCAACTGTTGTTGATTCTGGGGTTTTTAGCTCATAACAGCCAACAGCCCTAACTGGCCCTGTCATTTATGTCGGGAAGTTGCTACTACATGTTTTGTGGAGATGATAGGAAGAACTGATCTGAAAACTAGGAGCAATGGTTAGCTCTAAATGATTAATACTGCTCTATGTAACTGACTTACTGTTGCAATGGCTTTTAAACCCAATGAAACTGACTAAATGTATGCAATGTTCATATATAATGCTCCTATCAATGTTTTGCCCCTTTGGCATTTTGATGTGCCTTCAAAGTGAGACCTTGGAAACAGACTTGGCTGGTATTTCTTCTAAGGGATTTTGATGCTTATAAAAACCACCGACCCATGGGATTTTGACAAAACTCCCTACTCCAGGGGGATGCTGAGAATTTGACAACATGTTTTGCAGTTTATCTGAATCATATGTGTGTGCTGTCATCATTCTAGATAGGGCAAAAGCATTGATATGTGCGTAGGTTATACATTCACATTGTACATTGAATGTTTCATTTTGATATCATTTGAATGCATGATGTATGAGTAAAATTATCTCACCAAAAATCTGTTTAATCTTAAGATTAGACTGTTGAATAATATCCTGGGAATGCATCATGGCATATTGAATTGGTCAGAGATAGAGTGTGTGTATTTTATGTAAGAATTAATGGTGAAGCATGAGGCCATAGTTTACCTTGAAACAAGTCAATATCCTCTAATTACTCATACCTGTCAGATAACTGTCTGTGCCTATCTTAATGTACAACATATGTGTTCTCTGGGTTTGTCTATGTGATATATATTCCTAGAATTCTTGGTGTGTTTTATGCTTTTTAACTATGAATCAGGCTTCATATGTTACTGTGGTACAGGCAAGTGCATACAATATTACCTTTCACATGCTCACTTAATTGTCTTTCGTGTGCATACTAAGAAGCAAAGCCCACTACCAACTGGAAGTGTCCATTTTAGAATATCTATGTACAAATTGAGTACCTGTTATCTGACCAGTTCAGATGTAATTTTTAAATATTCCAAAGTCAAATGCACCTCATGTCTATGCATACAATTCAAGATGTTGCTACTTACCTAGTAATGTCAGATGTAACCATCATTGATAGTATCTCCTACACCATTCTTCGCTAAATTGTTGATAACATTAGGATGCATTTAAGACAGGAAAGAAACCGTGTGTTTCGTAATTGTGTATACAGCCACTACAGTCTATGATCTGGTATCTATGGGACTACTATACAGTACTTGATATTATAGTAAAACCTCGCTAAGAAACCACCTCAAAATTAAGAACACAATTTTCAAGTCCATTTTTACAGTTTTGCTGTCTTAGTCAACCTCAATATTAAGGCCACTTCAATAAGAAGACCAGTTTTCAAGGGTGACCTAAGGGTGGTCATATTATTGAGGTTTTACTGTATATATCATATAATATGATCAGGTACCTGGGGACAATATTTCCATTCTTATAGTAACCTTGTCCATATGTTTGATACTATTCAATTAAAGGCAATTATAGTACTATCATTAAAAACAAATCGTATAGTTTACAAATATTCTTCTCTGAACCCTACGAACAGTAGATTACATATGAGCTTTTTTTCACTCCAAAGTATGTCATCAGCAACAATTCCATGAGTTATATTTTATGATAAATGCATTACAAGATGATGTTGTATGTTTATGTTGCCTTGTTGCCATGTTGTGACTCACCTTTCTTTGATGAGAACAGCACATAGATTGCTGATAAGCCAACTGTATGGTGAATCATACTTTTTTCTGGAGGAAAATTAGGGAAAGAATATAATGATGTTTTCTATCTATTTCACAGTGATTATTTATCATTGTGTAAACAAACGTTGGTAGACATCATAGTGGGAGTTGAACTCATGATGACTGGCTGCTTGTGTTTTTATCAGTGTACAATTTATGGTTTCTTGTTCACAAAGGTTTCATTGAGTCTTTATGATTTATTCTCGCGTAGAAATCCTACAAGGGTTAATAGAAATACATTCAACTCAAACTAACTGATACACTGTTTATCGAGGGTTCAGTGCAAGATATATAAATACATAGGAGTTAGCATAGTATTGCACTGAACCCTCAATATCATGGTAGGGCTCTAGAAATCCACTATGGACTAGTCTTAGGCCAGAGTTTTTATATTTTTTATGTTTTACGGGAATTTTCTCAAAAATGAGCGCCTGGAGGAGTGAATGAAAAAAATAAAAAAGAGAAAAGTGAGCATTGGGGAAAAAATAAATAGATATTTTCTCTTCTTTTTTTCTATTTTGAAAATCTTTGTAGAAAATTTTCGTTCTTGTGAAAAAAAAATTTAGGCTATTGGTTGCACTAATTTTATTTTCTATTGGAGGTAGACGGAACAGGCAGCGCTCCCTTAAAACGAAAAATCAAAAAAATCTGGCCTTATGTTATAACCAACAGTTAGGTTTTTAAAGCTAACCAACATCAGCAATTGTTCAGTTGTAAGTTAAACCTTAGAATCAGACAAACACATACATGTGATTATTAATTTTAGAATGTGGAACTATCATTGTGTCTGTTTATTTGTTACTAAATTGACTGATATTCTCAGACAACTAGCTTCAAATGCCGGACAAGTCAAATTTTACATTTCCATTAGTCAGGGACAAGTGTCTTTGAAAAGAATTCTAGAGCCCTGCGTGGGTTCAAAATACTTCTGATTTCAGATATTTCCAACATTTCATTGAAATATTATCCCTACCTAGATATATTGTTCAAACAACATGGTCTTAGATCTGGCTAGTTATTACACTGAGTCAAATGAAGGTGCTTAAATGTCTTCTAGTTCATTTATTTCTGGCAAGAATGCATTATAATATCTTCGCCTCCTTTATAGTGTAGCCCCTGAGCTATCAAACAGTATGTGTTGGAATTTCTGTAGATTAATTCTAAATGCACGCTTCACTTCTCTGTACAAGAATATTTGATGTTGTTGAAAAATATGTGCATATATCTAGGATCACATGTGATAAAATCGCGTAAATGACTTACAAACAACTGTATGGAAAAAGAATTTTAGCCTCATTGTTGTATAAGAACAGTTTACATGATTAGCCAAATGCAAATTGTTAGTAATCTTAGTTTACAATTACACTGAAAACAGTTATTTTATTAATTTGTTTGTGCATTTACAAAACAGTTCCCACATAAAACCGTTTTATCTGTGAAAGTGAGAACACAGTTAAATAACTGCTTTGTGCCAAGTATTATACAAGGACAGTAACTCTTGTTTGGTTTATTCTTTAGGGAAGGAGAGTTACTTCCCTTGTAAGTTATCAGGGATGGAGCAGTGTATTGTCATTTATACGATTATCTGTCTGGAGATTTTATTTATTGTAGGTCTATCAAGTCCTCTGATGATTACAAAAAGCTTCTGTTAAGTCATAAGATTGTTTAACCGTCATATAATCGATATGTCCGCCCTAAAATGTCTGCAATTATCTTCTCTTTTACTTAATGATAATAGCGCAGACTCTGGTATTAACCTTACCAGTTATTCTATTGTTCCGCCTTGAATTTGAAACTGTACACTACTTGTGTGATATATTCCCATGACCTGTATGTTGTGCATCAAATAAAATTTTCCGTTTTGAAAGTTTTCTCATAAATCCACATGCACATGTTTGATATTGCATGTGTACGTACTATCCCACACTTATATTTCACCTTAAGGGAAATTCCCATTCCTTAAAATGCAACAGGTCCAAATTATGCATCCAGTTGAAATTGATAAATAAAAACTTATCTTCAAATGAAACTTGAAACTTTTGATATGTCACCATTGTTCACTTTACACTTTCACATGGGTTTCATTTCTCTATTTATTTGCATAATTTCAGGGTATTTTGCCCCTTAAGTTTATAAGTTTCACGAATTCCTGAAAATTTGAATGATTAATTTCCGTCATATTTGTCATGTGAAGTAAAAAATGGACATGTATATTGAGGGCTCGATGCAACACTGTCGTAACTCATATAGGAGTTATGACAGTGTTGCGATGAGCCCTCGATTATGTGCTACCTACTCTGTGAAATATTTACTTGCTGAGGGGGTTAAAATGTTTGGTGAACAGTGAACACTAATACTGCTGTCATATTTGTAAATTTAAACTTTTTGGTATTTTTTTGGTTTTGCTCAAGCCTTATAAAATGGCAATGACATCATCATCATAGAATATAATGCCACAACAAAGACCTAAGACGAAGTTGTACTTGATGACAAAATGAATGTTTTTCTCTAATCTTGAGCAAATAGTTTGTTATCTTTAAAGAAACGATAACACACATTTTGTATTTGTCAAATTCTTTTTGTTAAGTCGTATGTAATTGTAATCAATACTCTCATTAAATACGTAATTCAATTTATTTGTTTAGTTTTGTTATACATTGAAAGGACAGGGTATATCAGTTCAACATATGATCTGCATTAACGTTTTAAAGACTATAATTATACTGCAATAAATAAACAAAATTTACTACCATCAAGGGAGACTAATCTTGCTTACTCTCCTGAGTATAACCTCAAAATAATTATCTAAATATAGAAAATTTGGTGACAGATAATGGTGTAGTTTGTTTTGACTCGTGTAGATAGCCTTTGTGTTGGAGAAACTATAAACATGTAGTATGGAAATAACCTTAGAACCTGATGCACACTATGATTGTAGAAAACATAAAAGGTATGAATATTTTAACCTGCGTTACTTCTTGATACATGTTTTTGTGCATTGTTCCTTGTTTAGTTTAAAGTTGTACATGTTTTAATAGGGTAATATCTATCCGTATTACCACTTGTCTTATCATTAAGTATGTCAGGTATATTGATATATTCATGTTAACATGATGTGTTAACATTGTTGAAGATTATATCTTGTATCTTTACAATGTATTCGCTTTCAACTAGAATATTTTTTAAAAATTTGGTTTAAATGTTTTGATAAATTGTAAAGTATTTATACATGGTGTTCGTACAATGTCTGCCTGAGGTGGTTTATAAATGTTGAATAAAGTTGACCTATCAGTACTGTTATCTGTTAATATGCGTCAGTGTTAATATTTGGTAAAGTGAGGTTATATTGTTATATATGACACACTGTCGACATTGATAAATTAAAACACAAATTGCAGATAATATCTTGATAATTAACACGAGTTTGAGCTGAAATGTGTGCATTATGAACAATGAAATGTGAACTGTTTTTGAGATCAATTGTTTCTTTGTCAATGGTTGAGACATTTTCCCATCATAAACTGTACTTTTTTATAGTGTAGAAATAATTTCAGTCTCAAGTGCGAGGAATTTTTATGATTCTGCTGGTTCTGTACGATAGTTTGACTGTTGGCTACCGGTAGCTCTTATTCTAAATGGTGAGATAAGTTCACAGAATGCAATTGGTTGATTCAAAGATCATTGGCTACTGGTGAAAGTTCATATTTAGAAAGATTGGATTAAGAATTTGTCCTTAAGGTTCAAATAACCGAAACTGCCAATAAGGGTCAAATAACCGAAACTGCCAATAAGGGTCAAATATAACCGAAACTATCTTTAAGGGTAAAAGGATTCAGAATTTGTCTCTAAGGGTCAAACGATTCGGAATGATTATGTCTCTAAGGGTAAATAAAATCAGAATATGTCTGTAAGAGTCAGTTCTTAGGATTCAGAATTTCAGAGGATGTGCAGACAATGAATACTTCAGTACACAGAATTTTTACAGCCGTTATTCAGCTATTTTACCAATGCCAAAAAGTACATATATATTTTTCCCAATTTGAATGTAAAAATTCCCAATATTAATCTGAAGAAAAAGTTTAGCCAAAAATTGACAAAGTTTCATGCTTTTCTCTCACAGGCAGTTTATATATATAGCAATTGTTGATTAATTAATCACTACGTCCTTTACTTTTATTCCTAAAATGTTGCTGTAATTTCTAGACCTTTTCCCCAAACATGCAAAAATTCCCAATTTGAAGGGTATGGGTCATTTTCCCAAAATAGCTTAAATAGACCCTGGTACCAAAGCATCAAACTGCACAGGTCAGTCATTATGCTCCTATCAATATTTTGCCCGAGGTGGGGATGGGCAGGGGGGGGCTGTCCCAGAGGAATTAGAAAATTGGCATCATCCCTTACTGTCTTTAACCAAGTAACCAAGACAATATAAACATAGCAATTTGAGAGAGTACAATAAAATCTCCATAATATTAGCCATAGTACTCTGAAAACTGGTCTTAATATTGAGACCGGTTGAATAAAGAGCTAAACAGTGAAAATGGACTTAAAAATTACATTCTTAATTTTGAGATGGTCATTATTATCAAGGTGGTCTTTAAGTGAGGTTTTACTGTATAAATTGAATCAAATCCCTAAAACACAACACTGTATGGTTGTTGATAGTTAGATTGTCTTACAACATCAGTATCGGGGGAAGAAAGGGTCCCTATTTTCTATAGGATGCCTTATTGATTTTCTTCTCTCATTGAACTGAACTGAACAAAGGGAACCAGGATTCTTAAACCTCTCAGCATACCACAGACACTGAACAGGTGAATCGTCAAATCAATATTGTTAAATGTCCCTCTATTATAATGATGTTTTCTCTCTTTTATATTGTTACATAATTCAAATGTTATTAAAAAGTGCCTTCATATATTGCAACATATACTCACAGTTAAGTTTCAAGAAATTGTGTTGCATGGCAACTATTGAATTGAAATGAATTTCAAAAAACAGGGGTTCCATTTGACCCTGGAGTTGACCCTTTGATCCCTGGAATTTCCAAATAACTACATTTTGACCCATAGGATTCTGGCTGAACGGTTAATTTTTCCCTAAATGATAGGAATTCTGGCTACAAAATGGCGAGATCTGGTCAATAATTATCAAAATGACCCTTGAGATTCAGCATTTAGTGGAAACACTGAAAAACTACACAGTATATAGATTGCAATGTCCTCAGTTTTATCTTATTTTATTTCACATCCTACCAATAACTGACCCTACATTAAAAGTTTATAGTGGTAGCGAAATAGAACATATGAGTGCCGCTGTACGATTTCCAACCTCTTCTGTAAGTGACGTCATTTCCAGTAAACGTCACATGATGTACTGACAGTAAGCAATTGCCCCATTTGGCAATATGAAAACGATGTGACCATATTGAGTAAATACTGTTTCCTGCTTGCAAACAGTGACATCACATGTTGCGTTTTCTTGAAATGACGTCACTTATAGAAGTTGGAAATTGTACAGCAGCGCTCAATTATGATATCTGTCAGATTGAGGCCACTCCACATTTAGGCAATGTTGTTACTTATTCGTGCCATCTCTTGTTTCCTGTGATTCAGGAGTTACTTTATCTTGTTGTATCATACAAAATCTTCTATTTTAGATTACATATTTTATATAGTGCATCTAAACAACACGGAATTAAAAAAAGGTTTGGTTCCCTAGCTGTCTCAGCTTTATTTACCTGTTGTTGTACAAGGAACCAGCAAATGCTTGAATACATTTGTAATACTGCAGATACTGAACATTGAAGTTATTTCAAACCTTGAATTTACAGACTGACAGACTTATATCTATAATAGAAATAAAAGCTTGGCATTATTTGCATACATACCTGTAGATGGGGGGGGGGGTTGATGGGTGTGTTTGCATCCCTGTTTATTCTGCCAAGCAGTGATTTTAAGAACTCGTCAGATTGTACGATTTGAAATATAAATTTCAAAATTGTTTTGGATGGGGGATCCCTTTACCCCCAGGTGGGAAGAGGCCACCCCCTCACCCCATTTTTCAAAATCCTGGCAACAGGCCTGATTTGTTCTCAACAATCAATTCTATGCGATGTGAAGATCTCACAATTAACGAACCAATATATATGCGTCGTGTGGTCAGCAATTTTCCAGCATTAGTGCGTAGCTGTGGATGAATCGTTCACTTTTCCGGTCATTAAATTTGCATAATTGTCCAATTGTATTCGACACATGATTGTCACCATCGTTGTGTGTATATCAGTAAAGCTGGTATTGAGTCACTATCTGTTTCTCTCTAAGCACGCTGATGTATGAAAAGACTTGGTCGCTGATGCCGATAAAACATTATATGGAGAAACTATCCGATACATTGCTGTTTTCTGTTCATACACATCAATATATTTATTTCGGTTACTTCTTTATTTCGTCTATACATCGTACATTGCCCTGAAATTTCACAGGGATTTGAGCTGTGCAGACATTGAATACATTGCATGGACGCTGATACTGTTTGTTAAATTATCTGGAATGTCACACTTCTCGGAGAAGATGTTTTTATATGTGACAGTTTTCTGTGTGAGAATCGCTTCCACTTTTTAATCCTCACTGGTTCAAATTGGTGCTAGTTTAAGTTGATGGATAATATTGTCTTTTGTGATAGAGGTATTGTTGTGTTTATAGAACAGTTTATTTCTGTATCTTGAACTGGAGTTAGTACGTACTATGAAATGGTGATAATATGCTACCAGCTGTTTGTTGAGATACTGTGAGAGACTTATCACGATTTCGTGGAGTGTAACAGAACCATGGTGGCATATTTCTGATAATTGCATATATAAGGAAATATCTGGACTAAGACTTCATAGCATTGTTGCTGATAACTTCAGCAATATTTGATACAGGAATTGCAACATATGTATTATCTCGGGGACTTAAATTACTGAGGTGACAAGACTAATTAATAATGGTGCCGATGGGTTCTTATTGATTCGGACAGTTTATACCAACGTCAAAGTTTAGTTATGTCAGTAAATGGCGGGATTCACGTTACGGGAAAGATGCAGAGGGCGGTGACCACTAACAAACTCGATAACAAGCTACCTAGCTTTCATTCCTTCAATGATACTCTATGCAGGTAGGAATTATCTCCCTTCCATTGCTCATGGGTTAAAAAGTCTCATGGTTAGTTCATTGAATTAGTGGGTGAAATAGAAATGAACTAATATTTATGTTATTGTTTGTATAATTTCAAATATGAGGTATGACGTAGATAATTTATTATATCATCATTGTGTAATATATTGTTTAGTTTGAAATTAGTTACCAGTAGATTTAATATATTATATACATATGTATTCGACTGATTATAAAACCTAGTTTTATTTCGATGACTCCTGGATTGTCTTTATAATTCGGCATGTAAACAGTAGTTAATTTCTACTGATAAATGCTTGTTTGATGTATGGAGATTGTGTATTATATTATAGTATATTATTTACAAATGTATTTGACTGATTATAAAACCAGTGGCTTTACTTCAATGAATTCTAGAATGTCTTTATAATTCAGCATGTAGACGGTAGTTAATTTCTACTGATATAAATGCTTGTTTGATGTGCGGAAATTGTGCATTGTTGTTAATTATTGTAAGTTGTGAATTTTTATAGTTTATTTGGATTATAAGACTGATTGAATAGAATAGACTTATTTATCACAATAAGAAGCTTAATTAAATTACTCACGTTTGTATTGCAAAGGCATAGTTTCCTAATTAGAATGTATCATCAAATCGAGACACACCTCGATCAGAGTTGATCAATTATTTAATTACAAATCCTTCTTTGTTTATTTTGACAGTTATGTTTAGAAATGCAGGATGCTTAACTAATTTGATACAAAAAACAGTGTATGGAGCCGTTTTGTGTGTGAGGAATCAGCTTCATTCCTGTTTAATTGTATGTTGTCCTGGTTTGATGTTACGCAGAATCGACTCTGATCGTGTTTTGACGGACAAGCTGATACTGATCAGTTCCAGGCAGCGTTGCATCCCATCGAGTATTTAATTATTCTGATGGACGGATTGTGATGAATATGTTCGATATAAATGCACAATTGTCTCCGATATTTTTTACTGTATTCGGTACTTCACAAATTATTATGATGTTTATTCTGGTATTTCTGTGATAACGTGTCAATTTAAGGTTCCACAGGGATCTGTCTCTTCCTGTCATTGATCTCTGTTATATAGTGTTTGATGTGTGGAAGATAATAGCAGTTTTCAGTGCTATCAAATTGGAATATGTTTGAGCATTTATGAATTAAAAGAGCAATGTGTTTGATCATGTAGTCTGATAGTCTGATATTCATATAAACACTGTGTTTGTTTAGAGTATCAAGACTTTGATGATGCTATCAAAATGGGCGCATAGTGTCTGGGAGGGAGGTAGTGGGCTTTAATTCCTTAAGGTCATGAGGTTGAATCCCCCTGGGGTGAAGTTGAAGTGGCCTTTTCACAATCCCTGTATTTGGCCTCCGCAACTTGGCCTGCATGGTTAGCAAGCCAGAAAGCAGTCATCGAGAGTGATTCATGTAAAAGTTCCGGTTATGCATGTGGTTTTACTGGAAGTTAAATAAATCTACTTAAAATAAAAACACAGATAAATATGTAACCGTTTCATTGCGGCAAATATCAGGTTACAATATTGTCGGACATTTTACCGAGTAGAATCATCATTTGTGCTTTCAATCATTATGAATATTGTATGCATGTGATAAGCCATTTATATGCAACAAAATAGTATAAATGTATTGATTTCGCTCGGTATTTGATCAAGAGTAATAGATTTAATTGGCAAATCTATGAATTATCAATGGCTGCCCATATCTAGATTAGTTTAACTTTTAATCAGTTGAATATCTAATGAGATAATCAGATAGATTATAGATGAATGATCAGGTGAGTAATGCCAGTTAGTTGCATGCAAGCTGGAAGCTAAACGACTCTGGTTTTCTGATTATTTTGGTGCATGTTCATTGATGAGAAAATATGAAGTACAGTCGGAACCCGGGAACTCGTTTGTTCGTCAACCATCTACTCGAATACTTGGTATAAATCCGAAATAAATATCAGGTCCCGATGTATCCTCTTATAGGCACGTCGAATTGAAATAGGCTATTCGAAACCATGTATTATTCAAAATAAAATTTCAGACTCGATGACTTTGAAATGAACAAGGTCCAACTGTATAGTAAGACAATTAATTTTTATTCAATTTTAAACATATTTTATACAATTAATGTACGGTATGTAAAAAAACTTATTTTGTATGGAATGACCCAATTTGACATAACTGGCAAAAGTATAAGACATTTAACACCTGACTTTCTTTATTGAAATTGATTTAATGTTGTTAATGTGACAATGTAGGAGCAAATCGACGGCTCAATGCAACACTGTCGTAACTCCTATAACAATACATAGGTCAGTTACGACAGTGTTGAGTTGAGCCCTCGAAATAGAACACTTAAAATTTAAAAGTCCTATGTCTGATTTTAAGTCTTAATTTAATTGTTTGTGAATAAGGACCCCCTGCTTTCGATCACTATGATGCCTCCCTGATAATAATAAATGGTTGCCGATTTCTGTTGATTTTTTCTGCGGTACAAAATATTGAAATGGATTAGGTATTTCACATAACTCAGATTTAATTCCACAGATCTGAAAGTCGTAGAATTAACTGGGGTGACAATGATTTAAATCTTCTTCCCTCGCCAAGGTTTTTGGAGCATTGTTTTACCGTGAGTCAACATATGACTCAAAAATTGATCGATACAAAGATTTATTTCTGTAAAAACTTGTTGAACAAATTCTATTTCGTCATGATCAACAGCCTGATACTGCGTGCATGCGTGAGAGACTTGCTGGGGAAAATCTGTCAATAACCTAATATTTGTCATGTAATTTACAAGCCGCTGTTTGGCTAATTCTTCATTAAAATTGATTGAACATCTTGCAAGCTCGTCATGCGACATGTACATAATAAGTCACTCAATCAGATTGTAATGTGTGAAAACTCATACAATATTCATCCACTGAAAGCATTTAAATAATACAACACTCTGCTACAATCATTATAATCAATTTTTGGTTTCAATGTTTGGTTGTTGAATTTACTGAACATTGGATTCTTGAAACTGTAGAGAGTGTATTGAAGATTGATCTAATGTTAACCTGGCCTGAATTATCTTTAATGTGTCATAGGATGTGTGCTGCAGCCATGGTATGAAACTATTGTCTCTTAGTTTGGTAAAGTAACAATAGTTTGTGTCATGTAACTCTCAATATGGGAATTGTCATCATGAAGTTTTTGCAACAGACTTGTACAACTTGCAGTCAATACTTCAAGGTTTATTGCACAAAATGTTGTAACCCAATGCGGTGAGGAAGCAGGTACAAAAGTTTAGACCAAACCATTGATCTGCCCTATATTGAATTACTTCTAGTGATAAGATTGGCTCAGGTGCTCTTAAGTTTTTAAAAGAAATCATAATCCACTTATTCAGTCCAATAACTGGTGGGTTTAAGGATACTGTGAACCTAGAAAATAAAGGGATGGATAGGGTTTTGATGGTCGCTGAAACCCCATCAGAGCTCTAGAAAGTTTTTTCAAAGACACTTGGCCCCGGACTAATGGAATTTTAAAATTTGACTTGTCCAACATAAGAAGCTATAGTTGTCCCAGAATATCAGTCAATTTAGTATAAAACTCAACTGTTGGTAGCCCAATTCAGCATTAGACTTAAGTCCAGGATGTCGGGCTAGTGGATTTCGTAGAGCCCTGCCCATTTGGGTCCAGGGCTGAGGTCTGTAGATGGAATTGCAAACGATGCTATAATCCCTCATCATTCAACCTGTTAAATACTCATTAAGACCACAATATTCTGTCTTATTGGTTTGTTGGTATAGTCTGACTGATTATAATTAGTGTTATATTTGATGGGGCGTGTCAAAATAATCATATTGTGTAATGTGTTCTTGAACTGGGAGTTGTCTGTATGTAAACTGTCAATAGACGAATATGTCACTTTTATTGAACAATTTTATGACATTTCAATGATAATAAGTGTCAGACATGATCCACTGTATTTTGTATCAATTAGGGAACAATAACCCTTTCTAACTGTTATGGTTAATCATCAGTGTTTTGTGTAGTCATCCCCCACCCACCTGCTGTTTCAGTCATCTTTATAATCCTAACATGTTTCATTCATTTTATTCTTTTTGAGTTTTTTAATTATGAAATATTAATGAAAATTTCTTGTCAAGGTGGGAGTTATGATCATGTTTCATTACGGTTAACGAGTTTTTCATTTGCTTACTTTGTGTCAAATTTGTAAAAAATTGCTTGAGTATTATAAAATCTGTCTTTGTTGAATTGATGTTTGCTTTGTGCCTTGTTTGACAAGCGAATGTCAAGCTTTGATTTTGTATTGTGATGTCGTAATATGATGAATGAGTTGGTTTCAACCTATCATCCCGTTTTGAACCCCATTTTTAGAATGACTTGGTCTGTACATTTATGATCATGTGGCATGATCTTTGACCTTCTCAGTTTATGGTGACCCCGGCTAATGTGATTTTGTCATGTTGATTTGAATGTACATGATGATTTGTCAAGATTTTACTGTTTTCTGTGTAATTCATGACAAAACAAGAAATATCCTGTAAAAAATGGTTGGCTCAATTTGATAAGATTTTTTGTGCAACATTAAAGAATGCCGAGATGTTAAGATTACTCGGCACTCCAGATCAAAATGGATTTCAGAAAGGTAACATCCCCTTTATCAAAAGGTTAACCAATCCGAGTCAAGTTGTTACAAACGTTGTTCAGTTGAAGAGAAATTGCATTTGTGGTAAACATAAGATTTGATTGGTTTACACAACACTAATATGCAAATAGCAATGTTAGTACGGCTGTGCCGAAAAATAGAAAAACAAATATTTCCTGAGTCAACGATTGTTGATAATAGTGAAGTAGCAGTTGTTACCAATTACAATATGCCCAAGGTGAGCTACATGTATAATGTTTGCCCTGTGACTGCCATAGTCAATAAATGTTGATCGTAGACAATTTTACTGCAAACAGTAGTCATTTGATACCTCTGTCATATTATATAATGGTCACTAATTCTTGGTCAACTCTGATACTGTGCAAGATTGCTCCAGCAACACCAGAGTTATGACCCTTGGACTAGCCAAAATTTGCATTGTTACAGTGCATCTCTTTGCAGCCACATATCTTGAACAATCTGAATTAAACTCTCACAGAGTCTATTATACAGCCTGTCGTGTTGTATAATGGGCATGGCTTCAACAGTAACACCAGAGTTATGGCCCTTGGATTAGTCACAATTTAACTCTGTTAGATCTTGCAGCCATTATGTCATGCATTTCTTGAACAATCTTTATGGTACAATAGTTATGGCCCTTGAATTAGTGAAAATGGCCTGTTTGATACTGTTGACACAACTGCATCCACATTTCTTGTGCAATCTTCATAAAAAAACATACAGACCATTTTTTAGTAACAAACTTGCCCAGGTACTTGGAGGAGGGATATAGGGATATAATGCTCCCTTATTTGATAATCTCAGATGGAATCCAGGCCTCTTGAAATGATTATTATTGAAGTTGTTCGATTATATTCAAAATTATGACTGCAATAATATTAATTGCGTTTATTCCTAATAATTGCTTGTAAATAATCGTTGTACACAAATTTTAGAAAGGAAATTTATTGACATTTGCCGTACTCAAATAGTTTTTGTTTGGAATCAAAACACAGACATTTTCATGGCAGACATAAAAAGGAGACAAAAAGTAGGAAAACATTCATTGAAGGAAATAAAGATGTTTATTGATTGTTGGCAAGCTTATGAATGACTGTGTATGTGATAGAATATGTCTGGGATGACTTAATATTATTGACACTCATATTCTGATAAATAGGATTTGTTTGTCCTCTGAGTTGTTAATCTGTTTCATTCTTTAAGTTAGTGTGGATTTAAATGTCATTTGGAAAATACCACTTAGGTATTATTTGACTGCTTTTTAATTATTTTCATTTAATTTAGAACATTGTCTGTGGTCAATTCATTACTTACTGTTGACATCACATTTCCTAGTCCCTGAAACCTGTTATTCTGCTAGAGAGCATTAAGTAAGTCCTCAAACCTCTCTGAATGAAAGCAACGTCTCTCAAACCCTCCCATTCTGTGAGAAAGTCATGCTTGTCTATCAAACCTCTTATTCTGTGAGGAAGCCTGTTTGGTCTCTCAAACCCTCCCATTCTGTGAGAAAGTCATGCTTGTCTATCAAACCTCTTATTCTGTGAGGAAGCCTGTTTGGTCTCTCAAATCCTGTGATATTTTCTGTAAGCCTTTGATTGCATGTTTACTTAAACCTGCTTAATATTCCCAGTATCTGCTGGTGGAGTTAACCAGAGTATTGTTGGGGGATGAAACTAGATTATAATATTAGCAGTTGCTCCAAAATTATCAACACTTAGGTTTATAAGCTCCTGCTGAATACTTATTTCATATACCAGTGTACTGCAAGATCAGATAATTTGCCTTTCAACTAGCTTGATGTTTAATATGCAGTACATGTACCAGTAATTACATCTCAACATTTCATGCCTAATTTGCTTTGCGTTGAATGATTAAACAAAATTCTGAAACACATTTCTTGATATGAAATTGAATTATGTAAATGTATTAAATGTGCTTTTATGATCATCAAGTAAATATTATTCATGATGGTACACGACCAGAATGCATTATCCGCGTAAATTACTTTTTTATGTATTGAAGCTATCGGTTGTCAATTTAAAATAATGTGCATAAACAGACAAAGCGTTACCAGTCTGTCAATGCGTATTTCCTATTTACTTCAATTTTATGTCTTTTTTTCATTGTTTCGTTTGTTGAGTTTATCTCATTCTGTGCGATATTGGATCGTTATAATGAGCGACATTACACTATAGAACGTTCCCCACCCACTTGTTTATTTATTATTTATCAGTTAGAAAATGGAGAGTTAAAATAATCTGTGTGAAAATATCCATATTGTATTGTGTATCCAGGTGATTTTATTCAATTTGAATAGACGCTAGAATGAAAGAAATATTCAGTAAGAGGAAACTTAATGTATCTGTGCTTCCATTTCTCATACAATTTACTGCAGTATTCCATTAAACTCTCAGAGTTTGTTTTCAAATTGCTTTGCTCTGAGAATGGATGTAATAGTAATGTTTTAATTGCTGTATGAGTCGTCTCCTCATGTGAGACAGTTCACTTATTTCTGATTGTTCTGAATGAGTGCAGACTTAAGATTGTGATGTTGGATGTATTTCGGGGCGTTATCAAGTAAGTATTACTTAAGGGGCTATAATGGCTGTACCAAGTTTTCTTATAAAAACAACTCGGAATTTTATGTTCATTATCATAAAAAAAATTTTGATGTTTGTTATGAGTTTTCAAAATGCTTCTTGGTATTAAGTTTTAAGGAGTTATTACGTAGATTTTAATATTCCAATCAAATTGTCATTCTCTCTAACTTGAATTTTAAGTGGGTTGTATAAAGATAATATATAAATAATTAAACTTGATTGTATTTTAATTGACAATTTTCGTGTGTTTTCGCTGCTCTCGGTTTAGAACTAATACCATGTCACCCCAACTAGTTAGCTAAAGGCTTATGTTTACAAGCTATCTTGTTTGAGTTTTGTCAGTATTACATAACATTTAGATTATACTTCATCTTGAGCACTTGAAGAATTAAACTAGAGTAACTCAGTTATGTTCAGAAATAATTACAATAATAAAACCGTACTTGTACAAAACATTCTGTTCTGTTCTGTTCTGTTCTGGTCTGGCAATTTAAAATTTTTATGAGGAGAACTATATATTAGTATTTAGAATAAACTTACAGCAATATTTATACATTATCAGATTACTTGATATCACTGTCTTTAGTTACTTATCAACACATTATAAAAATTAAAATAACAGGTTGACAAAGAGATATTGCTATTAAAAACTTTCTTATTCTTTGACTGAGTGCATATTTTATGTTTTGTCATAATGCATTTGCTGGCTGTGTCAAACCTTTTAAGTATGGAGAGCAGCTGTGATCTGATAAGCACAGTGGCTAGTTGAAGGTGTCAGAGGCTCAACCATGAGGTAATGGGTTTAATCCACACACAAGTCACGACCACACCTGAGTTCATTAGACACTTAATTGCAGTACTGGATTTTCCAGGAAGTGGATATCAGGATGATTCAAATTAGCATGTCAAAGCATTGAAAAACATCACAATCAGGCTTAATTAGATTGGTTTATATATGGAAAAATGAACTTTGTTAGTTAAAATCTTGAGGATTAAGGTATATGTATTGTGCACTGTTGAGTCTCGGAAGACAAATGCAAGTTTCTCCAATAGTTCACAGTAAGATAACGTCAATGTCCTCGGTTTTAATTTAAATCTAATTATCATAAAATACAGTCTTAATTGTGTTAAATACATTGCAAATTGCATTTTATAGATCAATATTCAGGTTTTTGAAGAAGTTTACTGCTGGCTACAGTAAACAACAATAGATAAACTGTGTGTGTTTTAAATGTCCTCGGGCTCTGTCATTTAAACAGGAGAATGAACCGAGACAGTTAGTGGGTTACTTCAGCAGCAAACATTTAGTTGTTTCATTGCCTTCAAACTGTTCCTTAAGTAAGTTCTTCTAAAGTACAGATATCTCAAAACTGGAAAACACGCAGTTTAACATTTTAAATAAATTGCCTTGTTGTGGAAGTAGAATTATACAGTGCATTGGTCAAAAATATGTTTGCAATTACACTTGCAACCACAGGAGATGCTTCTCTCCCTTTATCCATTCTATATCATGTACATTTACTATATAAATAAAGGGAGCAAACTCTAAACTGGATAAAGGGAGAGAACTCATGATAATCTCCTGTTATTATAGAACACAAGTGTGTATATGATAATAGACTTGAATGAAAGGAATCATGTTGTCCTAGTCTTCTGCATTTATATATTTCTGATTGCTTTTTGTTCCATTTTTTAGTTTAATTTATTGAAGGTGTTTAAATTATTGAAGATTGTTTTATTGTTAAAAATGTCTTAAGAGATTTAGGATCATATTCCACATGTTAATGGTACATACACAGATACATGTAGAATATATATTTTCCCTATATTACACATGTATATATATTCCATATGTGTTGTATCATTATTAAAAGTCTTTATCTTAAGATTCCACTTTTCCTTCTTTTTACATTTTCCAGTATCATGTGAACACTGTGCTTGACAATTACAAAGTTATATTTTTCCAGCTATAAATGGACATTTCATGGCTCCTCATAGTATACAGGGTGTTAAAAAAGTTTGTTCTCAAAGTTGGAATTTTAGTATATTTAAATTGCTTAATTTGATACATCTATGTCGGTATAAACCTATAATTTTCTTCTGCATGTGAGTTCAATATATTAGACAGATATTCATGAAAAAGCAGTTGTTTTCATTGTGCGAAATAAAGCCAGTGTACACAGCAATATTTTCATTTTTTATCGAAATTTCCAACTTTGTGAACAAATTTTTTTAACACCCTGTATATATAATGTATTGTACCTGAGTTCTGTTCTGTTCTGTGCTGTTATAACTGCAAACTTCTTTGTTCCCCTACACGTTTTGCTCTGTCATTGTTAACTGTCAGAAATGATAAACTTTTGCTATAAAAATCAACAAAAAAAACAAAGTGTAATATCCAATGTGGAGTTGAAAGATTATTACAATATCAGTCAAAATTAATGTCACAAAAACCGAGACAAATCTAAATGACTTGGCTTTATCTGAATGTGAATTCCGAGCAAGTAACGTTGAATATATCCATCATCGACTCACTATTAGTTGTAACTATCGATGGGAGGAGTTTAAAGTTTACGAAAACCCAGCGGTTATTGGGGCAAGTTGCATGGGTAGAGTGGAAATAGATTTGATCTCAACTTCACGTAGTTGTTCCTCGCTTCAATATGATTGTCAAGTGGATTAATATGTTTCCTTGTGGATAATTTAAATTGATATATAATGGATTGACAAGTATTTATTATTATCGCACTTCAGTTTGACGAGTTTTGTGAAGAAAAATGTTATTAATTTGAAATTATATTTCATTTACGATTTTTTAAAGTTTTTGTGTTATTAACTTATGACGTAGTTCTTTGTGCACGACTTAAAAATCAATTAAACAATGCATGCAGTTTATGACCGTCATGAAATGAAACCTCTCATGGTTATTGAGAAATCATTTAAAGTTTTGCATCCAGAAAGGTTTTGCTAGGAAGTAATTTTCGATAAAATATGTGGACTGAGGGACCTGTCAGCTGAATATTTTCATCGGAATATAATGTTAGGATTATTGCTATTAAATTCTTATTTCAAAGACCATTAGACATATTTATATGCTTGTTTGATCAGTGTGTGTGAACACTCCTGTCTGGAAACTGGTCTTTTTTTCGTTTCTTTTTTGAAGAGTGACACTTTTCCACCTTCTTTTGCAGTAGGAGGTTGATAATTTCGAGAAGTATTTGAAAGCTTACACATGTGAGTTAATGAAAAACAGTAACTTAGTAAGTTTGTTATTGGAAGAAAACTGGCCGTAACAGAGAAACACATAGACCGAGATGCTGATATTAGATGGAGGGTAGTTTTTGATTACTTGTGAGATAAAACTGTGTGGTTTGAAAACGTATCATTGCTTGATGTTTGTTTTTTCATGTCTGAAAATTGATGTAAAGGAGTTAAAGAATTCAATGTGACTTAAAGGATTACAGAAGTGTGTTTGAAAAATCCAGCGTTTTTCATGATATTTTTCTGGTATTTTTTTAGCGTGATATTTATGACCCTGGTATGGAAGTGGAGCTGATGAGCATGATTGTATATGAGACTGAAACGATCATTAAAATATCGTGAATGTTTTGTGTTGCAGTGTAAAATGGTAGTAAATGTAATTATGCTGTAATTATAGAACTGTTAATTTCGTAGATGTGAAGGTATGTTTCATTGACGTTGTGTTTAAATATGAGTGCTTAAAGCTGTTAAAACTATTTGATTGACAAAAAAAATAAGTGAATGTTTTGTTGAGCCATTTTTCCGCTTGATTGAAAGCAGTTATTAGTTGTATTTGCAAACTATATTCTCATTTCTAACGAAGTGTAAAGTAATTGAAAAGTTTTGGAAGATGTATTAAAATGTTTGAATAATGGATAAAACACGCATTAACACTGCGAACGGTTAATTACCGTTTTCTACAATAAACATAACAGAACTGGTTTATTGAGGAATTTCATGACATTTGGATATCTTCGGTGTTTGCGGTTGTGCAGCTATTGTGAGGCCAGGAGTATACCAAACAATATATGTTTGCATGATTGTGCCTGATAGTAATACAAACATGTGCATTGGTGATAGGATTGTCTTGAAGACGTAGTTTGTATGTGTGATATTACGGAGTCTTTTGTTTGTAAGACGAGAAACTTAAGTACAGAACGCGGCACCCAAAGGATATTAAAAATAATTTTGAGAATTTGAATTCGAAAAATCAATTTTTGAACGAGAATTTGGTGGTGGAGTTTACATAATTTTAAGTTTTTGGAATTATTTTGTGTTTTTCTTCGTGCATAATCTTAAAAAGGATCTCAACTGTTGAAAGTGATGATTCTTTGTCGGGAGCGGTATTATAGTGACTTAATGCAGACTTTAATATACGGCAGTGTAAGATAACAATTTTATGTGGATAATTTTGTTCTTGTTATAATCAACTCGATGAGGTTGTGGAAGAAAAAGAAGATGTCACAGACCTATTACAGGTAGATAATCAATCTTTTTACCCGATTATAATGTGATTCTCATTTATCTATCTGAACACAAAAAAATGGATGAGCTAAGGGTTAGGAATCTCATAATGAGGAGCTAAGTGTTAAAACAAAATACTGTGTTATGCGGGTAGATCTAGATTAATGCTAATTAAAGTCGAATTCAGTCTGACAGAGGTGATATTGCTTGAATTTATAGGGGGAAAATGAAAAAAATGATAAAAGGGAATTGTAATTTTCTGATTTTTAGATGAGACTGTTAATGGCTTTAAGAAATGTGCATTATTGTCAAATGTCATGAATACTGGTACATGATTTATTGTATACATTTGCCCTGAAAATAAGCTGCTAGACAATGTGAAGCTAATTTAAGATAGACTGATGTTAGTGCTGCAATATAATGTTAATTTTGGTTTAGTTTATTAAAGAATACATATTTGCTGTCTTTGTATAGATATTGATCATGAATTTCACTTTCTTAATACATTGTA
This sequence comes from Mactromeris polynyma, assembly GCA_032209605.1. Lineage (NCBI taxonomy): Eukaryota > Metazoa > Mollusca > Bivalvia > Venerida > Mactridae > Mactromeris > Mactromeris polynyma. The sequence continues at coordinate 10,449,959 of JASFXZ010000006.1, read as the reverse complement.
GACGGAAGATTCAGAGATTTAATTTTACATGGAATGAACTTCAATAAAAGTGTTTCTAGCCAGAGTTATGGTTCCTGAATTAATGAAAATTGTTCGTAAAGCTGATGACCAGTAAAATACATATGGCTGTCTTAACTTGTATAGATATTGATCATGAATTTCACTTTCTTAATACATTTTAGACAGAAGATTCAGAGATTTAATTTTACATGGAATGAACTTCAATAAAAGTGTTTCTAGCCAGAGTTATGGTCCCTGAATTAACCAAAATTGTTCTTAAAGCTGATGACCCACTGAAGTGTACAGTTTTAAATAAGACAATCTGTTGCCATATAATACAAAGGCTCTGGGTAATCAACTGATTGTTTCAGCCTCTAGCTGATGGTTATAATCCAGTTCCATGTGGCGTGTTAGCTCCGTGTTAGCTCCGTACCATATTGTCTAATGAATGGGAATAAATGAGATGCAGATTTAATTGTTTAAAACATCAAGGGGCTGGGGAGTGGAGGGAAAGGGTAACTAAGTCTATCTGTTTGCGAATACAGAAACAGATAGACCGGTCTTGTGTTCACCCTAAGATATGCAGTCATTGTTGCACTAGTCTTGTTGGAATATAATCTTCCATTTTAAAATGTATTTTTTTTACATTTCATGAATACTGAAGAGATTTAAAAAAAGTCAACATCTGTAGGGATTTATTTTATAAATTATATTTTGATAGGCTCATTAAAGTCTCACTGGAGTTGAATAAATTGATTGAATAAATGAATTATAGAATAAACATGATTTCACCATTATGCTGAAACCCTTGCAGCGTTCGGTGCATTGATTTGTATGTGTAAATAAATGGACTGAAAATTTATCAAGTCTGAAAATGTTGACTTGAAAGTTAAATAGTCTGTAAGGCTTTAAATTCCTGATATTACAATCCTGATTCTAGATTAAACTTCATTACCTGGATCTTGGTTGAAATAGGTAAACTTGATTTTGGATGAAATAGGTAGACTTTATCTTGGCTGAAATAGGTAGACTTTATCTTGACTGAAATAGGTATATACTTGATCTTGACTGAAATAGGTATAGACTTGATCTTGACTGAAATAGATATAGACTTGATCTTGACTGAAATATGTAGACTTGATCTTGGCTGAAATAGGTAGACTTGATCTTGGCTGAAATAGGTAGACTTGATCTTGACTGAAATAGGTATAGACTTCATCTGAATTGAAATAGGTAGACTTGATCTTGACTGAAATAGGTATATGCTTGATCTAAATTGAAATAGGTATATATATGCTTGATCTGAATTGAAATAGGTATATGCTTGATCTGAATTGAAATAGGTATAGACTTGATCATGACTGAAATAGGTATATGCTTGATCTAAATTGAAATAGGTATAGACTTGATCATGACTGAAATAGGTATATGCTTGATCTGAATTGAAATAGGTATATGCTTGATCTTGACTGAAATAGGTAGATTTGATTTTAGCTGAAATAGGTAGACTTTGTCTTGACTGAAATAGGTATAGACTTGATCTGAATTGAACTAGGTAGACTTGATATTGGCTGAAATAGGTAGACTTTGTCATGGATGAAATAGGTATAGACTTGATCTGAATTGAAATAGGTGGACTTGATATTGGCTGAAATAGGTTAACTTGATATTGGCTGAAATAGGTAGACTTGATCTTGACTGAAATATGTAGACTTTGTCTGGACTGAAATAGGTAGACTTGATCTTGACTGAAATATGTAGACTTTGTCTGGACTGAAATAGGTAGACTTGATCTTGGCTGAAATAGGTATAGACTTGATCTGAATGGAAATAGGTAGATGGTATTAATTCTGGCCGAGATAGCTAGCTAACTACAGACTGGATCTGAGCTGTAATACCAGGCAGACTGGATTTATGCTGGAAATAACTGTTTCACTGCTGAAATTTAAAAAAATGTGAGAAGATTAAAAAAAGTTATCGAAAGATGTTGGTTCAGACTTTGTCTATAGACAAAAAACCCAGAAACACGAAGCAAGTTACCATTTAAGTATTTAAATCTGTATAATCATTCCAGGACAAAACATGAGGGAAAATAATAATTCCCCTTCAGACAGTACAAATTCTTTTAAATGACAAAAAATAGAATATAGAGAATGAAAGTCTGTAATTCTCCTCAACTTGAATATTTCAAGTTATAAATTCAGCTGGGCATGTAGAGAACTTTGCTGTAAATAAACATATTTAGTTTTTTCTCTTTTCTTTTTGTTTCAAGTGCAGGGATATAATTTATAACCAGTCTCCCGCTACCTAGGAACACCAGTCTGTTTTTTTGTTCGTCATAAAAAATTGCATGCTATCCTGCTTTCAATGATGTTGATGGGACTAAAAATTTATGACGGAGAATTTATCATTTTAGAGAAAGTAATTTAACACACTAGGGAAAATTGCTCGTACCCTAATTGCACAAAAACTTGAAATGTTGAAATTTTATCATGTCTTCAGCTGGGGGAACCAGATGCCAAGGTTTTGCTATAAATCAATGATTTATTGCTATGTTGTATACAATATAAGCCGGCATTGTTGTGACATCTGGTTGGGAATGTTATGCTGTTGGGTCTGCTCATTCACCTATAAAAAAGTTACGTTAATACTTTAATCCATTTGTCTGAGTTTATCTGCGACCTACTATTATCTTTGATCTCAGCCCAATTATAAATATATCTCGATCTCACCTGTATTTAAGACAGATTAAAAGATAGACAGAATTTTAGAATTAAAGCGAAGTGTGCTGGTGTTTTAAATCTGTTTATACTCTGTATTGTGTCTGTGTTTAGATCTATGTTAATCCCTCGGGCATTTGTTTATACTCTGGGAGACTAAATAATAATGTTGCCCTATTTCGTGATTAACTGAAAGAATATCTACATATACTGGAATAGTGTGTTTGTTGGACGAAACAAAGTGAGTGCTTTCAGTTTGCTTTGAGTAAATATAAGCCATTTATAATTTTTTCATGAAAACAAAATTTTTACAGTAAAATTTCAGTAATAAGACCACCCTAGGGACCCTTGAAAACTGGTCTTCTTATTGTGGGGTGGTCATAGTGTTGAGGCTTTATCAAGAGCAGAAGAGTGAAAATGGACTTAAGTTGGTATACAAATATTTTAGAATATGACAATATTTTAATTTCTAAAAGTACAATTATTCACCTACACACCTATTTCAGTGATACTTAAAATTCTGTTTATAGTGCCCAGAACATGTCTGACATTTTAGTGAAAGATGGCTTTAATACTATGAGCATAGTGTTTCAAATGGATACAATGTTGCAATAATACTGTTACTCATGATGATAGTTTGCAACTCTGTAGGGCGATATCTTCACTTATTTCACTACTGTAAGGTTTATACATTATTTTTCACCATCAGGTTTTGATAGTTACAGCTCATATATCAGTAATTTCTTGGTTGAATGTTTTACATTTACCGAAGAATGGAAACCATATGTTGTGAAAAAACAACAACAACAGCATTAATTCATTTGTTCCTTTCCTTTCATTATATTCTTCAAAGTCCTGTTTGGTTCATTCTAGTAATTACTTATATTGTTAAACTATTAACGCAGTCATATTAGATTGTTTGATGTTGAAAGGTTATAACACCTGTAGGTTAGGTCAGCGTTGGTTTATTCTTTGTTGTTGAAGTTTAATATGGTATTTATAAGATTCAGTTCAAGTTGGTTTTTTCTTGGTTGTTGAAGTTTAATATGGTATTTATAAGATTCAGTTCAATGAATCTTCCAGATTATTTCCTGTCTCAAATTGTTTGTATCCTAGGAAAGCAATTGATTTCATCCATTGAGCAGCTGACACCATAGCAATTATGACATTATGATCTGTTCAACTTTGATACCGAAACTAGAGGGTAAAATCTCGAAACTAGAGGGTAAAATCACGAAACTAGAGGGTAAAATCACGAAACTAGAGGGTAAAATCTCGAAACTAGAGGGTAAAATCTCGAAACTAGAGGGTAAAATCACGAAACTAGAGGGTAAAATCACGAAACTAGAGGGTAAAATCTCGAAACTAGAGGGTAAAATCTCGAAACTAGAGGGTAAAATCACGAAACTAGAGGGTAAAATCACGAAACTAGAGGGTAAAATCTCGAAACTAGAGGGTAAAATCTCGAAACTAGAGGGTAAAATCTCGAAACTAGAGGGTAAAATCACGAAACTAGAGGGTAAAATCTCGAAACTAGAGGGTAAAATCACGAAACTAGAGGGTAAAATCTCGAAACTAGAGGGTAAAATCACGAAACTAGAGGGTAAAATCTCGAAACTAGAGGGTAAAATCTCGAAACTAGAGGGTAAAATCTCGAAACTAGAGGGTAAAATCACGAAACTAGAGGGTAAAATCACGAAACTAGAGGGTAAAATCACGAAACTAGAGGGTAAAATCACGAAACTAGAGGGTAAAATCTCGAAACTAGAGGGTAAAATCTCGAAACTAGAGGGTAAAATCTCGAAACTAGAGGGTAAAATCTCGAAACTAGAGGGTAAAATCTCGAAACTAGAGGGTAAAATCACGAAACTAGAGGGTAAAATCTCGAAACTAGAGGGTAAAATCTCGAAACTAGAGGGTAAAATCTTGGGAGTCTCGATCTTGATATAGTATAATTTTTGAACTATTGAAAGGAAGTCTGTACAATATTGAGATACAAATATTGTTTACCAACATTCTTGTCTTTTACCCAGGCTTAAATTATTTCGGATGACCTTTGCTTTTTGTGCAGTATTCTTAAATAGCAATAATATAACATGCATGTAAAATAATGGATTTGTCAACTACAACAAGTAAAATACATCTTTTGTAAATTTATTGTATCAACGATTTGGCTTATGCCTTCATCAGGACAACAATTAGAAACAAAACAAGAAATATCTTAAAAAAAGATGGTCGGCGCAACTTGAAGTTTGCACATTTGTTGCAATCTGGGATTAAAATTTGTGTTTCAACGAAAAGAATGCTTAATGTTACTACTGCTGGTCATTCAATTACGCTATACTACAGAAACCCCGAGATCACTGCGTAGTACGCTCCCACACAGCGCAGTACGCTCCCACACAGCGCTAATGGAAGTGACATATTATAGACTTATTAAATGTGACGTCAAAAGGCGGAAAAATGTACAGATGTAGTCAGCGCAATTACTAAGAAAAAGCATCAAATACATATAAGCATCAAATACATATAAGTGTATGACAAGTACAATATCGGATATAAGAATTAAACTAACATTTCCTATAGTACAATCTTGTTGTAACATATATGTCAAATATACATATTTATAATACAATGCAGTTATGTCTACAGATAGATAAATATTTATCATTTGTTAGTATAAATTTCAGTATCGTTTTTCACTGAAAGGGGAAGTGACAACATATTTCATCTATCTAATAACATGTGTTTTAGTTGTACTGTAAAGTCTGACCTAAAGACCACCTGGATATCTAGAAATCAAAGCACTTCTCCATGTTATGAGGCTGTTTTTTCATTGACGGTGCTTAATTTTTTCCCTAGATTTTACCTCGATAACAAAACCACCTCACCGTAAAGACTGACTGTACTTTAGGAGCAATGGTGGTCTTATTATTGATGTTTTAATGTATTATGAGCGCTGCTATGGGATTTACAACATCTTCTGTAAGTGAAGTCATTTCAAGAAAACACAACATGTGTTGTCACTATTCGCAAGCAGGATACGGCAAATATTGCGTTTTCTGGAAATGATGTCAATTAAAGAAGAGGTTTGAAATCGTACAGCGGCACTCATAATAAACATAGGATGTTGTTTGAAAGTCCTTAGAAACAAATACTTAGCTACAGTGGCTGTGTGTATGGTTTTACATTCATGTTTCCGTAACATACATACATAAACATAGGTTACTAATTACCTGAACAACCTGCCAATAATAGTTCTCACTTGTTGTGCCGGCAAAGTGGGGTATACAAAACATCAAACATTTAGGAGTGATTTTCCTCATCAATATTTTTCTACTTACACAATAGTCATTGTGTGTTTTTAGCTTATTACAATTACGGTTCATTGACTATGATCATAAACACATTTGTCACAGCTAATGTTTAGTTGACATTTCAAAAATGTCCATTTATTTATTTCTTGTGAAGGGAAAGTTTAGACTAATGTTGCATGCTTGGATTGAAGCTATGTTTTGATGAAGTGTTAAAATGTGTGGGGAGATGATCGAAGTACTGTTTCTTCAATACAGAAAACATGTTTTAACCAGATTTCTTGGTCCCATCCTCCCTGATGTTATTTAATATATTTGACCAAAATGTTTTAAGAAGTCCTGGCTTTATATAAGGACCTGACAAAATGGGCTTAATAATTACCCCACATCAAGTTTGAAAGAGTAATATATTTATCATGATTAAAATAATTCTGTGGGGGATATGAAATATCCCTATGCTATACTCCATGAATGTACACTGGTCTGGCCTGTTTTGTGAAAATACTTAATAATTGTTAAATGTTGTTTTGACTGTAAACAAAGTCTTGTGATCCACTGAAATAAGTAAAATATTATCATACGGTTTTATCTTTGAAGGTTTTCTTAGAAGTCTAAGCCAAGTTTCATTGAATACATATTTAGAATTGGTGAAGTTATGCAAGATGGCTTGCATTTATGTATTATATGAGTCATGGATTTTATAATGTTTACCAGATAATGAGATATGTGTGAGTCGTGTTGTGTCTGATAATTTTGTGGGTATGCTTTGAAATATGGAAACTTATGATTGTTGAAAGTCAGTTAACATAATTTGCCCTTTAACAAAGAAATAGTATATTGAATCTTAACAAAGATATTAAACTTATGACTTAATTTATATTCTTATTTCACTACAAACTGAAAGTTAAAATTCATTCTTAAATTTGCAATTAGTAAGATGATCAAAGTAGAGAATATCATGGCTTAAAAAGCGTCTTAATGAAAATTTACAAGTTAGATGAATTACTATATGTCCTCTCTGTCGAATATATAAGGTTTATAGATCCATGCATGAACTCAGGTTGGCATACAGACATGGTTCACATGCACTCAGGTTGGCATACAGACATGGCTCACATGCACTCAGGTTGGCATACAGACATGGCTCACATGGACTCAGGTTGGCATACAGACATGGCTCACATGCACTCAGGTTGGCATACAGACATTGCTCACATGCACTCAGGTTGGCATACAGACATGGCTCACATGCACTCAGGTTGGCATACAGACATGGCTCACATGGACTCAGGTTGACATACAGACATGGCTCACATGCACTCAGGTTGGCATACAGACATGGCTCACATGCACTCAGGTTGGCATACAGACATGGCTCACATGAACTCAGGTTGGCATACAGACATGGCTCACATGGACTCAGGTTGGCATACAGACATGGCTCACATGCACTCAGGTTGGCATACAGACATGGCTCACATGCACTCAGGTTGGCATACAGACATGGCTCACATGCACTCAGGTTGGCATACAGACATGGCTCACATGCACTCAGGTTGACATACAGACATGGCTCACATGGACTCAGGTTGGCATACAGACATGGCTCACATGCACTCAGGTTGGCATACAGACATGGCTCACATGGACTCAGGTTGACATACAGACATGGCTCACATGGACTCAGGTTGGCATACAGACATGGCTCACATGCACTCAGGTTGGCATACAGACATGGCTCACATGCACTCAGGTTGGCATACAGACATGGCTCACATGCACTCAGGTTGGCATACAGACATGGCTCACATGCACTCAGGTTGACATACAGACATGGCTCACATGGACTCAGGTTGGCATACAGACATGGCTCACATGCACTCAGGTTGGCATACAGACATGGCTCACATGCACTCAGGTTGGCATACAGACATGGCTCACATGCACTCAGGTTGGCATACAGACATGGCTCACATGCACTCAGGTTGGCATACAGACATGGCTCACATGCACTCAGGTTGGCATACAGACATGGCTCACATGCACTCAGGTTGACATACAGACATGGCTCACATGGACTCAGGTTGGCATACAGACATGGCTCACATGGACTCAGGTTGACATACAGACATGGCTCACATGGACTCAGGTTGGCATACAGACATGGCTCACATGGACTCAGGTTGGCATACAGACATGGCTCACATGGACTCAGGTTGGCATACAGACATGGCTCACATGGACTCAGGTTGACATACAGACATGGCTCACATGGACTCAGGTTGGCATACAGACATGGCTCACATGCACTCAGGTTGGCATACAGACATGGCTCACATGCACTCAGGTTGGCATACAGACATGGCTCACATGCACTCAGGTTGGCATACAGACATGGCTCACATGCACTCAGGTTGACATACAGACATGGCTCACATGGACTCAGGTTGGCATACAGACATGGCTCACATGCACTCAGGTTGGCATACAGACATGGCTCACATGCACTCAGGTTGGCATACAGACATGGCTCACATGCACTCAGGTTGGCATTGATATGGCTCACATGCACTCAGGTTGGCATACAGACATGGCTCACATGCACTCAGGTTGGCATACAGACATGGCTCACATGCACTCAGGTTGACATACAGACATGGCTCACATGGACTCAGGTTGGCATACAGACATGGCTCACATGGACTCAGGTTGGCATACAGACATGGCTCACATGGACTCAGGTTGACATACAGACATGGCTCACATGGACTCAGGTTGGCATACAGACATGGCTCACATGAACTCAGGTTGGCATTGACATGGCTCATATGAACTGGTTAATGTCATCTTGGCGCATATGAAATGTATAATGCAGAAATGGCTCTCATGGAGTGATTAATACAAACCATATTCAATTAAACTGATCTGGCGCAGTCATGGATCACATAAACAGATAATATTTACATGGTTCATTGAAGGTATGAGACATAAATATCGGTAAGCCCTAATAATTTACAGTTGTTTACATTGTGCCTTATAAAGTAATAAAATACTTGTAAAACGTTACAATGGAATGTTTTCCGCATATTAAATTTTTACCCCAAAAATTGTGTAGAGGATCTCACAAAAATAGTAAACTTAATACCGGTACTTTTCGCTGAAATGACCTTGTGCAGTTGATAGGTTTTGTTTGTTAATGTACAAGGATAGAACTAGGTTTTGTTTGTTAATGTACAAGGATAGAACTAGGTTTTGTTTGTTAATGTACAAGGATAGAACTGAGTTTGTTAAGTTGAAATTCACATTCTTTACCAATGTTAAGTATGGTGGTATCTTAAGTGGAGAGTGCGGTAATAGGCTGTTTGTGATTGTATCACTGAGAGTGTTAATTGTGTTACACTTGCATATCAAATTTCCCCCATATATGATCGTGTAACATTGTCACATGATGGAATAGATTTATTTGGCTGTATTGTTTTGTGAGATCAACTTTCGTTCATATTTGGAATGTGTCTGAATTCATCATCTTTACAGGTACATATATCTTTGTAATTTGAGTGTTTCAGTGAAAGTCATAACATGTATGTTTATTGTCTTTGCTTAATTGCATGGAAAAAAATGATTGTTTAAATTCCATTGGAAAATGTCATACTTCTGTCGATAAGTTTATTGTTTGATTTAATTGAAAATCAGTAATTCTCTGAAGAAGTTGATTATTTGTGAATTAAGTCAAATTTTACATAAAACTCATTGGCATTGATTGCTAGATGGCACTTTTGGAATCCTGATATTTTTCTTCGAAAGTTTCTTTCTTAAAGTTAAGTCAAGCTGTTGGATAATGGGGTCATAATGTGAGAACGGTTAAGCACCCTTGTTTTAATATAATTATTTGTGTAAGAGAGTGTCAAGATGCCAGCAGCTGTCATTTTAAGTAAACATTATAATATTCTGTGGCAGATTCAAGTTGTGGAATGCCAAACAGCGGTCAGTCTTTACAGATGAATTGTCATGACAGTTTCTACGAGATGACACTGAATATTCAGGAAAAAACGCAGCTTGGCAACTGAATGGAACCACACTGTTTTAATTCTTTTTTTTTAACAGCGTCTGACTGACTTTCAAAAGTTTTTTATTGTATAGTTTTACTTCATAATTGTTTCATGGGTAAATAATCAGATTAAATGTTGGTTATACTTGTCAATACAGTCAGCATCAGGTTGGGCGACACACTGTTCTATTGCCGACAATTTAATAACTTGCTGTGTTTACTGGTAATTAAAGTCTTGTTGCGCTGAGGTCGCATTTACTGGATTTTAAAGTCTTACAGCGCTAAAGGTTGACATGATGAAACCTTAGAAATAATTTGGTGGCTGATAATTGTGTAACTTGTGTGTGGGTTAATGCTAAATCATGATTTGCTTCTATGATAACTCTTTCATGGGAGATAAGATTGTGCAGCTCTTCAGTTTGGAGATAATATTTAACAGACAATATGGAGTATTGTTTCAATTGATGTTCTCCCAGAGGCAGTTATGCCAAAGAAACACTTATGTTTCTTGGTAAATTTGTGTGAATGTATTAGGTTTTCCAGATGTTTTGTAAATATGGTTTTTACTCACTTTTAACTCAATTTCCCATGGTTACAAGTGCACAGAGTAATGTTTGCTGTAACCTGCCATTCTTTTGAAGACCAAGAAGGATTAATGAAACCCTAGCAACTGTTTGGTAATTAACTTGACAGAATAATGTTTCTGTAAATGTGTGTTTGTAGAACTGAGAAAATAAAAATACCTTGAACAAAAATGTTTCCATCATTAAAGCATGCTTAAAGATAAGTAAAAAAGCTAATTGAGAGTAGTAATGTGCGATTGTTCTTGTCTTTTTCGCTTAAAGCCGTCTCTAACCGGTCTCTTGCACATGTGAACATATATTTCTGCTTCAAACGAAAAGATTTTCCTTTTTGAAGTGATATTGTTGAGACCACAGAAAACTGAAAAATGAAACGTTTGCTTACTTCCATTAATTAAACACATTTCTTTGCTTTTTGAACCAAACTGAGAATTGGAGATATTGTGGCTTTGTTAGTTCTCCTTGAACCAAATTCAACAAAGAAATGTACATTAATTAATAATAGATATTAATTTCCTTAGTATCACATGTAATAAGTGCTCCACTTAATAGAAAAATTAAATAATTACAAATGGATGGCTTGCATCAGGATTGAAAATATTTGTAGCAACAACCAATGGGGTCTTGCATAACCCGCAATTTAAGAATGACCCTATGGCATGGTCTTTAGTATATATCATTATATATGTGGTAAAGCACAGCTTTTTTGCATAATTACAGTTTAAGGCATAAATTAGTGAAAATTCCAACAAGTCGTACACAAGTTTCTATTGCTAAAACCTGGTGCCTCGTTCATAAACTTTATAAGTCTGAGTTTCAGACTTAGACTTTAAAATGTTAAATATTCTTTTTGCTCTCCTGTTGTTAACAAGATAGATTTAAAAAAAGAAGAAGCAGAACTGTTCAGATGGTATAATTATTCCGACAGAATTTCATTCGTATAGATGTAAGGAAAACGCAGAATGCTGGTTAATATAAATTGTGCAAATTTTAAGTCAAAGTCTGAGTTCCAGTCTTGAAGTTTTTGTGAATTAAAATGCCACTGTGATTAAAAATACAGTACATGTAAAACTGCCATCTTGTGACTCTAATAGTTCATTCAGGAATCCAACTCATATATTCAATATTCTTAAGTCCTTGCGGCGTGAGATCCAAATATGTATTTCCATATGACATGCAATATTCGTGGCAGGATTAGTGGAGAAAGTAAATTAAATATGTATGTATGATTAAATCAGAAAGATAAGGAAAGGCAGATTCGAGTTGAGACATCAGTTATTCACTAGAGGATTTCTAAGTGACTGTTTGCAGCTGTTGGTAAATGGCACCTTTATTAGCTGGTAGTTATTATACATGCCATATTAATGCATTGTCAAGTACCGACTATTAACTTTGTAGGCTATAAACTATGATTTCTTACATATAAACTGTTGATTACATGACCAATTAAATGCCAGACGATTATGAGCAATGTTCTTAGCTTTAATTCTGAATGGTAGATATTTTGGTGCCAATATTTTGATTTTGCTAGAAGTATAACAAATGTGGGATGACTTAACACTCACGGTTTTTGGCACTAACTGGTACAGTTTGATCTCGGGTTTCACTTCGAAGTGTTAGACATTCGTTCGGTATTGTAGTTTCAGTGATGGGTAGACTATTCAACATTTATTGAGCCGTACTTGTACATAATTTCGAATATTTTCGAAATATTTTTTTTTCCATTTATTTCAATGACTCATCTAGGATTTTATTTGAAATGGAATATGCTAGTAACAAGTAAGTTTGTTTTGTCTTGAACTAAGTCATAATCAATGAAACAATGTTTGAAATAAATTTCCATTGTGCATTTAGCGAATAAGTGTCAGTTGTTTCTTCTTTGTTATGAAGGTACTGTTGGTTCAGCTCTTCAATTTGAAGGTCAGGCAGCACGCTGTTCCTCTTCTTCTTGGAGGTGGCAGCTCCTGAAGCTCTTCATTTTTAAGGAGACTTTCTGCACTTTATGGAGTTTTTTTCTGTTGCAGTTGTATGTATTGAAATAATATTTAACAAAAATTGACTGTAATGTTATATGCAACTGAAATGAAATTTTACTCCTCCTATTGTCTTAACAATGTGTTGATATCTGGAATAGTTTATATTGAAGTTGAAGTTATTTGAAGTGATATTATTTGACTATCAATAAAGCCCTTATTTCTGTACTTTCAGGTACCTGGTTCATCACACATATGCTGCTACCTCATTCACCAACAACAAGATGGAGGACATGGGGGACGCTTTCCATTCCATGAATCATGCTGAGAGAATGATGAAAAAAATGGAAGAGTATGTAAAAAAACATTCACTTTGTGACGTAGTGTTGGTTGCCGGACAGAGACGTATTCCTGCTCACAGATTGGTGCTAAGTGCTGCATCGGACTACTTTGCGGCAATGTTTACTAATGATGTGCGTGAAGCGACAATGGAGGAAGTTAAAATGAAAGAAGTAGATCCTGATGCTCTTGCTGCTGTTGTTAATTTTGCTTACACAGGTGAGTAAAATGATAAAAGTCCATTTTGTAAATAATATGAACTAGTCACTTATCTACATATTAATATTTACATCTTGATAAGTTTACACTGTCTGTGGTGCTTATTTTTGGGTGAACTATCTTTATCTGTATCCAGGACATCCAAGACTCTGTATCGGGGATATCGGAGATGTTTAGCCTGTGTTTCAACTTATCTTCCTGGCCTTGAATGGAATGTCTTTTTATGTTTTGAAACAAATGTTCACTGAAACTGTTTTATAGGTATGTTGATTTGAGAAGTTTTTAACAAATTTGTGACTTAACCCTTTTAAAGTTGGAAAAGCCAAAAGCGGCCTTCCATTGAAAATATCTCCATAGTGTTAATGCTATCGAATATTCCTCAAAGTGGGTTGATTTTGGCAGGAGAATTTGTTATATCGGCCTGTAGGTAGATTTGAATACTTGTTTTTATGTCTGTTCGTGGGATGTAGGAGTTTGCAGCTAAGCATTTGCCAAAATTGATTTTAATATTTAATGAGTTGACCAGTTCAAAGTGTTAACTGTATGCCAGATAGGTGTCCATAGGAACGTGAATTACCTTTAGGTGAAAGTTAATACTTCTCTATGGTGTTAACTCTCTGATTCAATTATTCTCAAAACGTAAGAATAGGTTCTGGAAAGATGTATGTATTTCATGTACCCTAAGGTTAATTTGTGTGTGAATTTTTTTTGCCTTGATGAATGATGCTGTATAGATATAAAGGTAAATAGTGTTCTTTTGAAAAACCAAAAATATTTACTGTCATGACAAAGAAGGTCCAATTCACAAGACGGGGCCACCGCACACTGATCCTTAGGAAATAGAATAATGAAGGGTATATAGGGGTATATGAAATATAATATAAAAGGGGGGAGTGTTGAGAACCAACAGATTACAAGACGGGGGCCACCGCACACTGATCCTTAGGATATAAAATAATGAAGGGTATATAGGGGTATATGAAATATAATATAAAAGGGGGAGTGTTGAGAACCAACAGATTACAAGACGGGGGCCACCGCACACTGATCCTTAGGATATAAAATAATGAAGGGTATATAGGGGTATATGAAATATAATATAAAAGGGGGAGTGTTGAGAACGAACAGATTAGAGTGCACAACAATGTAAACGTGATGACGCAACAACCTCAAAGCCTTAGACCTGTTTATACAAGTACAGGGGTCTGAATCTTAGTTTCACAGCACTTATGTATTGATAGGTGCTGTGGTTCTCTAGTTTCTGAAATTTGAATGATGACCTACAAGAATAAATTTAACAGTTCATTTCCAGCTATGTATGGTATTGAGTGTACAGATTGACTGACATTGACTGAATGTCTGTGTAGTTTATAGATATTGACTGAATGTCTTGTGTAGTTTATAGATATTGAATGAATGTCTGTGTAGTTTATAGATATTGACCGAATGTCTGTGTAGTTTATAGATATTGACTGAATGCCTGTTGGAATTACTGAATGTCAGAGACTAAATGTTAGAGATACTGCCCGAATGTCAGAGATACTGACTAGCTGCTAAAAATACTGACTGAAAGTCACTGAGATACTGACTGAATGCTAGAGATACACAAAATGTACTGACTGAATGTCAGAGATACTGACTAGCTGCTAAAAATACTGACTGAAAGTCACTGAGATACTGACTGAATGCTAGAGATACACAAAATGTACTGACTGAATGCTAGAGATACTGATAACTGCATGTCAGTGTACTGCCTGAATGTCACACATAATGGCTGAATATGTGATTCGTGATTAAACATGTCACTGTGTCATCATGTTAAATGCAATGATATTATCTGTACAGTTTTGGCTATGACCTAACTCATGACATTCACTCAATGTCTAGTTGACTATTATATTTTTGGGTCAGTGTGTTGAAGTGGTGCCAATAGTAAATGATATCATTATACAGAACTGTTAACATAACACTTAGCCATATTCTAAGTAATTTCTCTTCATTAGTAATAGAAGTTGTTAATAAAAGAGTTTCAAGTAGAAACACAAAAGAAAACAATTTAAACCCTCTTGTGTGATTGTTGGTAATTTTAAGTTCATTGTATTGTTTTGTCATGTGTGAGAACTTATATAACAAGTTACTTATATATATAATGGTGACTCTATGCTTGTAAGAATGCTGTGTGGATTTCACCATTTCCTCCATCTCACAAAAATTGTCTTTATTTTCTGTCTTGAAAGTTTCATAATAGAATTGCAGACAGGATTATTCCTACAATCCCCTGCGAAAAAGGTGTATGAACTTCATGAACTTCATTAACTAGTTCATGAATTTGGTCGTTTCGTGATGAATAAGTTCATGATTTTTTCCATGATGATTTCATGAACTTCATGAACCTTTTTCATGAATTAGTTCTTGAATTCTAAAATTCATGAAAGGAAAATTTTGGATCTGGAGTGAC
Source organism: Mactromeris polynyma (assembly GCA_032209605.1). Lineage (NCBI taxonomy): Eukaryota > Metazoa > Mollusca > Bivalvia > Venerida > Mactridae > Mactromeris > Mactromeris polynyma. The sequence goes on along the minus strand of JASFXZ010000006.1, from coordinate 10,434,307 downwards.
CAGCGCAATCGTAACATCCTTGCATTTTTTTCCTTCTTTTTTCAACATATTTCTTGTTAGTTTTGAGAACAGAAACAAAATATGTTAAGTAATGATAAGAACTGAAACAAAATTACTTGATGATATTTTATGCTCAAATGTTACACATTGCGTTGTCCATCATTCTGCATGGTGGCTTTCACAATAAGTCGGTACCTAGTTAATTGCTTCAATTCTTTTATATGGAGTAAAAGCCATGAGCTCTGAATTAATCCTTGGACGATTTTATGGCTTTGATAATGAATCTGTGTCATTAAACTGTTGCTGTAGTTCTGTTATTGCATGCAATCATGACATGGCTCAGAAATTGGCATTGTATTACAGTGCACGATTGTACTTTAATTGACAAATAGTGTTTAGTATCCCCATCAAAGGGTTTTGTATTGCTATTGAAACATTATCCAATTGGCATGTTTGAAACTCGAGATGATTTTAGTTCTTATCAGATGGATTTTTAATACCCGTCCCAGGCTGCAGATCAATGGTTATATATTTATTTTGGTGATTACTGCTAATTAATGTATTGTGAATTATTCCATGTAATTATATCATTTGTTGGTTTGTGATCGGAAATAGAAGTTTAATGAAACAGAAGTATTTGTCTGCACTCAGATGAAGTAATTGTGTTGATCTCGCGCAGGTTTTGATATAATCCAATACTGATTAAATAATGTGTTGATTTGTTACATAAATAGTCGGACCTCGTTTATTCGACAACACTCAATCCGAATACTCGGTATCATTCGAAATATGTATCAGGTCCCGATGTATCCTCTTATGCACGGGTCCCGATGTATCCTCTTATGCACGGGTCCCGATGTATCCTCTTATGCACGGGTCCCGATGTATCCTCTTATGCACGGGTCCCGATGTATCCTCTTATGCACGGGTCCCGATGTATCCTCTTATGCACGGGTCCCGATGTATCCTCTTATGCACGGGTCCCGATGTATCCTCTTATGCACGGGTCCCGATGTATCCTCTTATGCACGGATTCTGATGTATCCTCTTATGCACGGGTCCCGATGTATCCTCTTATGCACGGGTCCCGATGTATCCTCTTATGCACGGGTCCCGATGTATCCTCTTATGCACGGGTCCCGATGTATCCTCTTATGCACCGGTCCCGATGTATCCTCTTATGCACGGGTTCTGATGTATCCTCTTATGCACGGGTCCCGATGTATCCTCTTATGCACGGGTTCCGGTGTATCCTCTTATGCACCGGTCCCGATGTATCCTCTTATGCACGGGTTCTGATGTATCCTCTTATGCACGGGTCCCGATGTATCCTCTTATGCACGGGTTCCGGTGTATCCTCTTATGCACGGGTCCCGATGTATCCTCTTATGCACGGGTCCCGATGTATCCTCTTATGCACCGGTCCCGATGTATCCTCTTATGCACCGGTCCCGATGTATCCTCTTATGCACGGGTTCCGGTGTATCCTCTTATGCACGGGTCCCGATGTATCCTCTTATGCACGGGTTCCGATGTATCCTCTTATGCACCGGTCCCGATGTATCCTCTTATGCACGGGTCCCGATGTATCCTCTTTTGCACGGGTTCCGATGTATCCTCTTATGCACGGGTTCCGATGTATCCTCTTATGCACGGGTCCCGATGTATCCTCTTATGCACGGGTCCCGATGTATCCTCTTATGCACGGGTCCCGATGTATCCTCTTATGCACGGGTTCCGATGTATCCTCTTATGCACGGGTCCCGATGTATCCTCTTATGCACGGGTTCAGATGTATCCTCTTATGCACGGGTTCCGATATATCCTCTTATGCACGGGTTCCGATGTATCCTCTTATGCACGGGTTCCGATGTATCCTCTTATGCACGTCAAATTAAAATGGGCTATTCAAAACTCTGTATCATTCTAAATAAAACTTCGAACCCGATGAATTCAAACTGAACGAGGTTTGACAGTAGTTCAATTTTTACTGGAATCAATTGCCCGATATACAAAATTCAAAGTTGTTAATTGTATTATTTTGGCAATTATTTTTAGCGGAGTTTAAAACTGTTGAGTCGGGCTGACAACATAGCTAGATTAATGCTCTTGCAGGTTACTAAGTTAGATTTTAGAATGGAGGGGGCGTTGCTTGGTGATTTCACTTTCATTTCTTCATCCCCGTGAATTAAGTGCAGTCTCTGCCCTCCATGGAGCATTGGCGCACTATCAATAAGGTCTATCTCTGATTGCTTTGATAATCCAGTGGTGGCATATCTAACAGTTGGGTTACATGTGTTGATCTACAATGATGTAATGTTCATTTATAGGATTTATGTTTAATTGTCGAAGTACGAAGGCAATAATGTCTATCTGCTACTGTTTACGTATTGGTTTAAGTCTGTTTTGCTCTTTACGACGATAATCATGTAAATTATGGGAAGAAACAAGAAAGTTTATCTGCTAATGTAAATATTAACTGAAATCTTTGCAGTGTACTTATATATAATATATACATATAAATCATTAAAATCAACATTTGTTTAAAGCAGTATTATTCTGTCTGACACATGCTACTTGGTATAGCTCACTTGTTTACAATGTACATGAAAGATGATTTACACCCCACCCTGGCTCTGGCTCCCTTTAATATAAACATTCCTTCCTGACATTTTATTACTTATATACAACATAAGGCCAAAGCTAACTTAAAGCAGTGGAAGTATTTATGTTTGTATCATGATTCCCGACCCACCCTATTTTTGTGCCCCAACCATAGAACATTTTTTCACTTGTAAACTTTTTTTTCATTTTGGTAAAATTTCTTCTTTTTTGTCCAATTTCTTTGTGTGACTTTTTCTTTAGGATCATATTTCTGCCCAGTTATTAAACGCTTAAGAGTATTCCAGCTATGGAACATTATACATGTAATCATCTTGATAAAACATTATCCATGTTAAACGGGAAAGGGGATGTGTCTTTTAACATACATTCATTTAAATCTATGTTTAATTTGCTTAGTCTGAAAATGAAAAAAAAAATACAAAAAAAAATTCCGACCTACCTACCCTATTTTTTAGGGCATGAAACCTGAAACAAACTTATACAACATTAGGCCAAAGCAAACTGTTGCTGTGTTACATCACTAAGCAGTGGAAGTGTTCATTCATATATTTATCTAGGGGTCCAGCTTCTTCCACTTAGCTGTCGTTATGTCATTATGAACCTATCAATTATTTGCCCAGGGGGGTGTGGGGGACAGCAGGCTGACTCAGGGGAATCAGACAATTAGTCTCTTTTGGAGTCTGATTCCCCACCTTTAATGCATTCATGGGACAATGTTACAACAGTCCCTGATTTTAATCTGTAACCAACATGCAAGCATTTAGTGTATTTCAACTAATGTCAAAATAGTGCATTTGGATTATATAGTTGGTTCAAAATTAGTTGAGAATAAATGTAAATGTGTACACAACGTCTATTGGTCAATATTTTCTAAAACATGTTTTCATTGGTCAATATTTTCTAACACATGTTTTCATTGGTCGACCACCTCACAGTTTTTTGCAACCTTACTCAAGTAAATAAAAAAACGGACTATATACAGTACACATATTTTCATTATTTAGGGAATCATGTGTTGAAATATTTGATATACCATGACCTTATTGTCAACAACAAATGTCATACATGTAACGATTTAGAATTCCAATGTATACATACTCAGACAGCCACATTGGCTTGGTATCAGTAAGGTATGTTTCTATGTTCCAAAACATTAATGAAGATATGTCTATATTACTGTTTTTATTTGATCATACACATGCTTTAATTAACAAACACATATCTATATGTATTAGTGTTTTTATTTAATTGACATTGTTCACATTTCGGTTGTATTAAGAGATAATAGGATTCCATCAGAAACGCATTAACGTTTTCCCGATATGTGGCGTGTTGGAAAAATTACATTGTTTGCTGAAACAAAATGCATGGAACACCTTGGTTGTGTAGGTTAGGATTTACTTTGAGATTGCATCGTGTGTTTGTCATCGTTTTCAGTCGAGTGTATGTGTTGACAAAGACTTGTGTAACATTTTCTCATGGTTTGTTTAAAGTTGCAACATATTAATAGAAGATTAATTATCTTAATAGATTTATCGGTTAGTGTGAAACATAAACTGTCCTCGGTTTAAACGAGATTCATTCTATGAGTTAATGAATTGATATATTACGCCTAGCATGTTTGTTCTATAATCGGTTGTCAAGGTGGCCATTGTCTCACCAAGGTTATAGGGACAGATTAGGGTCTAATCGGTTGTGGGTTCTTGCTGAAAGGTGAATGGTAGGAGAAAAATTTCACTATTAATTTAGCCACTAAATGTTTTTTTTATTTGCATTTAGTATGGAGGTTACCTGCTATATTGGGTGTCTGATGTTTTACCATGATGTGAATGTGTGTTCATGTTGACACTGGCCTTCTTGAGTATCGATGTTTTTCATGATGCTTAATTTCATGACTAGCTTCAAGTAGTAACTGCTATTACAGTTTTGACATTCAAATATGTAAGATTCATGCCATCATCACTGTAGCTTATGTCATTATCACTGTAGTGTCAAAATTCAAATATGTTAGATTCATGCCATGATCATCACTGTAGCTTATGTCATTATAATCACGGAAGCTTATGTCATTATCACTGTAGTGTCAAAATTCAAATATGTTAGATTCATGCCATCATCACTGTAGCTTATGTCATTATCACTGTAATTTTTTCGTCTATAAGTCTAAGAACTCATGTGCATATCATACCATGTCAATATATGCGTTCTAAATGAAAATAATTTATTGCCGGTGTACCTTTTATTTTACAATTCATCACTTTTGCAGTATGAAGAATTATTTATAATGCATTTAACTAAACAATGTATGAGCTGGGGAGATTTAAATCCCACGAAAACTTATGAGATTGTATGGTATGAAATAATCCACACTGCTTTAACATATGTTGTAAGTCTCTCATCTTATTGTGTTTATTAATGTGTGAATTACTTAATAAACAATGATTACTGGTGTTGCATGGATTCCATATTGTCATCCTGGGTTAAGCACAATACTGTCATAACTCAATTTTTGATGCAGAGGCAGTTACAATTGTTTTGTGCTAAAGGTTTGATGTATTCTCTGTGCTAAATGCTGTTGTGTCTCTACGTCGGGAATCACTGACGGGAATCACCGATGGGAATCGCCGACGAGTCATATAGACTTAACAAATTTACTGTTTTAATTTCTTGCTCAGAATCAATGTAATTGATTGTAAAGCTGTCAGAAAACGAAAGTACAAACTCTTAATTTATCGTTTTAATTTCTTGCTTAGAAATAATTGTAATTGATAGTAAAACTGTCAGAAAACGTAAAGTACAATTTTACTCTCAATTTATCGTTTTAATTTCTTGCTTAGAATCAATGTAATAATTGATAGTAAAGCTGTCTAAAAAACAAAAAGTACAAAATCTTATTTTATCGTTTTAATTTCTTGCCTAGAATTAATGTCATTGACAGAAAATCTGTCTGGAATCACATAGTACAAACTCTTAATCAATGGTGTTTGTCTATTGTTTAATCAACTGTTAATTTGGCTGCTAATGAAAGTCTTAAAATACTGATGATGGATTGTATTTGATTGAATTTATTTGTGGTTTTAATGGAGAAATATTGTACAGAACAGAACAGAACATATCTTTTATTTTTTAAGCACATTTGATTGCAAAACATTACATTTTGCAATAACATGTGAACACATTATAGTGATAATGATGGGCATGTGTTAACATAAGGACTTGGGTGTGGGGATGTTGATAGGAAGTCAAACTTATTAACCTAATCCTGACCTTTATAAATGCAGCTTAATTATTTCAAGATTTCGCCAACTACCGGTATGTCAGTTTCTGTAAGCTAGGCGGACATTATATCAGCCCCCTTTCTTTGTTTAACTTGACAAAAGCTGAAACTATATGACTGTGTTTGAAATATAAATGAAGTAGACTGCATATTTGCTTTAAGTGGTGATTTATACTTCTGTTCCTCCATTTTGAAGAAGCAGTTGCAGCAATTACTTGAAAATCCCTTAATTGTGCCCTTACTAAATGTCTCAGTTGATGAGAACGTGTAATTAACTTCTATCTTGGACAAGATAAATGCTTAATAAGCTAATCTTTGAAGTGTTACATTAAGTACCATTGTTTGAAAATTGAGAGGCAAAGCTTGTGTATCTGCCTATAAAACAAAACAGGTTGTCTTCTTTTGCTGTCAGTCCCATTGACTGATGATTTGTACCCAATATTATATTATCTTGAATGATGAAGTCATTGAATTTCTGTATTGTTTTAACAATCCCAATTATGTTAGCTATAACACTACAGGGAGTTCATTACAATGTGCATTTGTCAGGAACTTGTGAAAACTGAGTTCTTTTAGTGCCATTATGTTCTAACCATTTTTCTGAGTCAATTAGCTCTATATCCTGTACAGGGAATATTGTCTGACTGGAGGGCGCTGGCACCGCCCTCTGTATTAGTGTCAGCTGTGAAATGCTTTAATAACTTAATTAAAACTGTATGGTAGAGTCTTACACTCAAACACATGTGTGTAAATATTTCAGTGTCATTATATTGATGGAATCTGGTAGTTAAGGAATTTTATGATGTGGGTTTGTGCTTCTCATAGACAAAATTTGTTTTTCTTTCAGAATTTCTATATGATTGTTTTAATGTGTTGATGACTCATAATGTTTTTGTAAGTTAATATTCGTATCATCGGAGTAAGTATGTCAATATGCACAGTAATGTGCATTAATATGGTAAATATCTGTTGGCAATTTTGTTAATGTTTTGTACCATTTCGAATAAGTAGATTTTATTATGCCCCCCTTCGAAGAAGAGAGGGCTTATTGGTTTGCACATGTCGGTCGGTATGTCGGTCAGTCCATAACCTTTTCATTTCTGATCAATAACTCAAGAACCCCTTGACCTATAATCATCCTCAAACTTGGTTCACACATTCATTTTGGGTAGCAGAGGAACCCTATTGAATTTGGGGTCAAAGGTCAAGGTCACAGGAGGGCATTATGTTTTACAAACATCTCTTGTTATCATATATATATGGCAGTACATGTTGATCGACTTCTTTATAACTTGTGCTTATTTGAGTCACTCTTGAGTCCTCTTTTTCTTTGAAAAACTTGTTTTGGTGGTCACAAGGTCCTGACTTTTCTTCGGAATGAAGAACATTTGGGCTGAGGTCCTTTCGCACGCTCCCCCTGACTTTAATATTTTTCTAAACCGTGCATAAAAGGTTACTAGTGAAACAATGACTGATGAGGTGTAAACTCATGGATCAGCATTTAAGCATCAATACCATATTCTTTATAAAAAAATCATCAGGATCAATATTTGAGCACTGCTATGGGATCTACAACCTCTTCTGTAGGTGACGTCATTTCAAGAAAACGCAACATGCGATGTCACTATTTTCAAGCAGGAAACAATATTTACTCCATATGGTATAACTTCGTTTTCATAATGCGATGTGGGGCAAATATTGCTTACTGTCAGTACATAGTGACGCCTCATGTGACGTTTTCTGGACATTACGTCATTTAAAGAAGAGGTTTTTAAATCGTACAGCAGCGCTCATTTAAGCATCAATACCATATTCTTCATAAAAAACTCACCAAGATCAGCATTTAAGCATCAATACCATATTCTTCATAAAAAACTCACCAAGATCAGCATTTAAGCATCAATACCATATTCTTCATAAAAAATCACCAAGATCAGCATTTAAGCATCAATACCATATTCTTCATAAAAAACTCACCAAGATCAGCATTTAAGCATCAATACCGTATTCTTCATAAAAAATCATACGGATCATCCATGGCAAATTCTTCATTAAAAACACCATCATCAAATTAAAATGTAATGGGGAAAGTGCTTGACATAAACATTAATAGTTGATGGTAAGGTACGTTTTAAAATTCCCATTGTGGCTTGTTTTACTTTACATTAGTTATCAAGCATGTTTGATTTAACTACATCATAATATATTTTTGTTTCGTGCTACATTTGATTCAGTGTTTACTATAATTATTAAATAACTCGGTGTGAATAAAACGATAGACCACCTAAGATGTTTAGTTACAAAAATAATCGGAGTTACTGATTGTTCAAAGGTGTACCAGTATATTATGTATTACAGTTTCTTCTGATCTGAGAAATAGGGGTTTAATTGATCAAGTGATTTGATTTTAAGCTTCGTTTATATGGAAGGTGAATTTATTTGTAATATTGCAGTTTCCACTATGTATGCAGAAACTCAGCTGATGGCAATCTACATAACAAATAAGTTCTTATGATTGATATCCAGTTTGTATGAGATGTGGTTTTGTATCAATTTATGTCTAAGATTTTGCCCATAAAAGTGTCACAGTGTTTCTCAAGCTCTTTCGTATGTTTATGACAAAAATTGTGAAGAGGTATTTGATTAAAAATTGGTATGTCAGATTTCGCCTGCCAGACAGAATATATTCTTTCAGTCTTGACCAGGGAAGTATTGATCTTAAATCAGTCTAGTGATATTCTCTCCATTGTCATTGTGGTTACACATATACACCAGTACATGTAGGTTAGTATGTATTGTGTTATTTATTATCTGAAACAGGATGTAAATATATATTACCAGTCATGTGCAATAAATAGTAGGAGACATACTTTATGTAACATATGAAATACAGAGCAATCTCTCCTGTGCTGAACACCCGCTTGCAGACAAAGGTTGGCTTCTGTTGAGAGGTTGTTGCTCTAGAGAGGTTGAATTGATTGTATAATTATGTTAATTCTTACTACAGGACAAATGTTGTTGAGGAGAGGTTGTTGCTCAAGAGAGGTTAAATTGATTGTATATGTTAATTTTTACTACAGGACAAATGTTGTTGAGGAGAGGTTGTTGCTCAAGAGAGGTTAAATTGATTATACATGTTAATTCTTACTACAGGACAAATGTTGTTGAGGAGAGGTTGTTGCTCTAGAGAGGTTAAATTGATTATACATGTTAATTCTTACTACAAGACAAATGTTGTTGAGGAGGGGTTGTTGCTCTAGAGAGGTTAAATTGATTGTACATGTAAATTCTTACTACAAGACAAATGTTGTTGAGGAGGGGTAGTTGCTAAATGAGAGAGGTATATAGTGCTGTATTGCATAAAATGTTCCTTTTCCATCATATTTTTGTATTTTTCAGGCTCTATTGAACTCAGAGAAGACACAGTGGAGAACTTACTGTCGACAGCGTGTATGTTACAGTTATCAGAGGTTGTAGAAGCGTGCTGTAATTTTCTTATGAAGCAACTTCATCCATCAAACTGTATCGGTATACGGCAGTTTGCAGATGCTCAGGGTTGTTCAGATCTGTATAAAGTAGCCAACAACTACGTTATGGTAAGATTTCTGTAGATTTTTTATTTTTTATTCTTTTTAATGCGGTATTGACCTTAAATCATTTACAGTACAACCTCACTTAAAGACCACCTCAATAATAAGACCTCCTCAAAATTAAGAACACAATTATCAAGTCCATTTTGATAATTCTGCTCTTTATTCAAACTCTGAGTGTTAAGACACCCTCAATATTAAGATCTGTTTTCAATGGTCCTAAGGGTGGTCTTATTATTGAGGTTATACTGTACTTGCATTCTTGTCCGTAATCAGCCGAATGTTTCAATGGACTGATTGAACCCTAAGAAAAAGATGATTCTTCTCTATGTGGCATTCCGTCTGCTATCATTTTGTACTATTCAGTTTCTGGCTCTTTTGTTTCTATTTTCGCGGATTAATAAAATCCTATGACAAACTGTATTAATGTCTGTCTGGAATGAAATGTATTGCTTCTAAATGAGCTTAACCATTGAAAATCAATGCTTATATCTGATAGTCAGTTAAATGTCTGAACCAGATCTTAATTGTTATGTATCAGCAATAAGGCCTGGACATATAGACGCTCCTTCATCATCAGGTGTTTATGCTGATGTCTTCATAATCACTGTAACAGCAGTGGAATCAAAGCACTGTGGGGACATAGAACAGATAGAAAATATACCGTTATTATGGAAACTCATCCATGCCCAAAAAAGCAATACATACAGCTTTGTAATATGAAACAGGGGTGGTAAACAAGAACTCTGTGCTTTGTATTTTTTATTCAGTCCTATTTTCAGTTAAAGAGTACATCTTGGCAGGAGCTCAACTTCAACCACTTAATTTTCATTCATGTGCTTAAATTTGAGAACAAAGCATTATCACATACCACAACTTTGTGTTATAATAATACTTACATGTGATTATTTTCTTTCATCTTGTAGGAGAGATTCGGTGAAGTGATGAACACACAAGAGTTTCTGATCTTACCACCCGAGGAAGTTGCCAAGCTTCTAGCTAGCGATGATCTCAATATACAGAGCGAAGAGATTATATATTCCGCACTCATTATGTGGATCAACCATGAAGTAAATAATAGGAAGAAGTACCTGGCTAAATTGATGTCTCATATCAGACTTCCACTGATGTCTCCTCAGGTGAGTGTAGCAACAAATGAGCGCTGCTGTGTGAATTACAAACTCTTCTGTAAGTGACGTCATTTCAAGAAAACACAACATGTGATGTCTCTCTATTTGCAAGCAGGAAACAATATTTACTCTATATGGTTACTTGGTTTTCGTATTGTCATAATGGGGCAAATATTGCTTACTGTCAGTACATTGTGACATCACAAGTGACATTTTTCTTGAAATGACGCTACTTAAAGATGAGGTTGGAAAAGCTCAAATAGTGATATTCCTGGTGGACTTTTCAGATTTTTCAAAACGACTTATAATAATTGCATAACAGTAAACCTCACTTTACAACTGCCTCAATATTAAGACCACCTCAAAATTAAGACCATAATTTTCAAGTCCACTTTCACTGTTTTGCTCTTTATACAACCTCAATATTAAGACCACCTCAGTAATAAGACCAGTTTTCAAGGGTCCCAATGGTGGTCTTATTAAGTTTTTAGTGAAGTTTACTGTTTTACTGTAAATCTTTTTGGAAGACTTGACTGATACTTTCAAACGGATTCCAAGGAAATTTCTTATTAACGATCACCTTGTAGTGTAGATGATATATTTTATAAGGGTCATTCAAAGTGATTGCAGAGTAAAGGGCCCTTGTTTTTAGTCGTATACATGTTTGTATAAACACACAGTTGGACCTCATTTATTCGACAACCTTCTATCCAAATACTTGGTATCATCCGAAATAAATATCACATCCTAATGTATGACTTCTTATGCACCTCAAATTGAAATGGGCTGTTCGAACCATATATTATTCAAAAATACAGACCCGATGAATTCGAATGAACAAGGTCGGTCTGCACTTGCATTTTGGTATATGAGAGTTTATGTTTCACTTCATTGTATTACATGTATTGTTTACTGATAATATTATAATCAAGTATGTCTGTTCTAACTTTCCTGAACAAAGCAGTATTGCAGGGGAATTTATTACTTTCATTAAAAACTGTTTATAGTTGCATAGATTAGGAGAATGAGGAAAGTTATGCTTGTTATAAAAATTTATCAGACTTGACTAATGAATTCAGTACACCACAAATGCTCGTGTTATATGCTATATACTGTGGTAAGTGATCAAATATGCCCATAGTGACTACAGTCAAACCTGTGTTAAACACCACCTGCGAACAAAGACCACTGTTGCAAAACCTGTCTGCAAAGACCACCAATTTTATCTCCCATCAGATCATGTTCAATGATATTTAATCTGTTAATAGAGACCACCTGTAAACAAAGACCACATTTTGCTGTTCCCATGGGTGGTCTTTACAGACAGGTTTGACTGTATATTCATAATTAATATGTATCTGTCTGTTAATGTTTTGTCGTATGAAATATGACGTGTTGGTTGATTGCTGTTTTGGTGTGTATTTCTGTGGGGAATCCAATGTTATATGTAATATATTAGATTTGCATGGAATATTAAGAGCAAATATTAATTACTTGACTTCATAGTCTGTGAATTCTGTCATGTCCATTAAACAACAGTCTGTATGGTTTTGCTGCCACGGTTTCATTGATAGAATTAGATTTGACACAACAGATGATGTCTTTCAATCATTCTAAAATTACTCATTTTTGATTAGTTCTTTTAGTGAGTGGTGAAAGAAGTCATGTGTACACTGCTGATGGGTTTTCGTGTAATTCCATGATACATGTCCAGAAAGTTAATTACAAAGTATGGTTGCGTAAAAATCCTGCCGATTTTTGCTTTGAAAATGTACTCCCCGATAGAACATTGAACAGTTTGTCTTTGTTACTAGCACCATTTCCTATTTGATCCCAGCATGCAATGTTTGCTGCGCAATGAAGCAGGCCATAATAACTGCATCAATTGCCGTCTGCTTTCTGTTATACAGTCTTTGCCGTCTGCTGTATGCTATACGTGACTGCAGACATTTGAGGTCATATTGCACCCATATACCACATTATTGTCTTTTTAGGTTTGATTCATTGCAGAAGCATTCTGTTCTTTCGTTACTAAATCTGAATTCAAACCCATGTGGTTTCATTAATAATAAATGAAGTATTGTCTATTTCGGAATGATGCTATATAGACATTATGAAATACTACTCTGTATTTATAAAACAAGCGCGCTTGGCATTGTGATTTTGCTATTCGACACTCACGTTTCGAGACATTATCAGATATTGAATGACATAATGCCATTTCCTGTAATTGCCTGCATATCTATGATTACCAGAACTACAATCGTGATTGCAACCAAAAATTGATTTTACTGTATTTCGCAATTTGTGTTAGGTATTTTCAAAAGCGTTTTTTCTATAGGACAAACCTCTCTTTGGAGTCTTGTTTAAAGTAGGACTGGCACTACTTTGCAGTGCATGTTATAGACTAACATACCCTATAGGAAGGCATACTGGTGAATAGGTAGAGTGCCAGACTCATGATCCGAGGGTCAAGGTTACTTATTCCACATTGGGTGAGGTTGAACCACGAACCTGAACCACGAACCTCACATTCTGTGAATTAGGCGCAATTTAGTGCTGAGGAAACAGTAACTTATTTCACAATCGATGTAAAATTTAAAATGTTTGATTTATACAAACCAATGCTTACCACCATTGTAAGCTTGTGAATAATCTGGGTAACTGTCAAAGTATAGTGGCCATGAACTACTAGATATCTGCAACAAACCGTACTCATGTATTGCCCATTTGAATGACAGATTGAGATTTATTTAGATTGACAAGGTAAATCCATATCGATATGTCTAGTATGAACTCTGAGTGACAGTAAGTGGATACTCTTCTCCTTAGAAACAGTTCTAGCCACTTCGTCAATGTCTTGATTATGATTAAAATGACAATACATCTCCGAAAGGCCCGGTTCCAATTATTGGGTCCCTAATAATATGTGAGCTACATCATGTCTTCATGACTGGACTGTAAAGTAATACTTGGGCCGGGAACCATTTGTTTATTTCTCGGAAATGAGATTTCTTGAAATTAATTGACAATAGCCTTTGTTTTAATGTGATCTGTAGAAAATATGCGGGGATGGATCAATAGTAATGAGAAATTTTCTCAGGAAATATTGGTATTTATTGCCTTAAATCTCTGCTGATGTTACTCACTTGTAATTGGAACATAACACATAAGGAGGAAAACATTGATTAATTGCTGACTTGAATTTCCCATGTTTAGTTGGTCACACATTACTGTCACTACATGTATACACTAAACACAAAGAGTGTTTCGTTTAAACTTATTTATTTTACATCGATTGTGAAAAAAGCTCTTATACTAATCGCAATCACTCTCCATGGCTGCTGTTTGGTTTACTTAACCAGAACTCTTGCCTGATTACGGGATTGTGAACTTACTGATAAAACTTCACTTCACATGTGGCTCAAAATCAGGACTTTCCGAGTGAGGCTCTCTTCCACTGGAACACTGTGCCTCTCCGTTGGTTCATCTCGGCCCGAGATTATAGCAGATACTCAATACACTCGGCGCTTGAATCTACAAAATTTACTCTTATTAGTCTGATACTGAAAATTTGAATGTGGAAAATGCCTGAAAATGTCAAGTTCATTTTAGTCCCATTTTCTTTTAGATTGTATGGTAATTATGAGTTATGGGGGTAATTATTGGGTTTGAGAGCCACACTCCACACTCAGACTTAATAATTACTCCAAGACCTCATATTACAATCAAATTTCTAGGAAAGTGAGCCTCAAAGAATAAATAGCACTCATATTACATTAAATAATTATAATACATTTTTCAAAAACAATATGAGTCACTGTCGGACTCATTAGAGTAGAGATTGAGATTTGAGTGTAAGTATCCGTTATTATCCCAGGTACAAGTCTAATGATTATCGATCAAGTTTGTTGTTCAAATACTGAAGCATTTCCGTGGTTACTGGTGGTTATATGAGCAATCTGTCTTGGCTGAACAAAGCCTTCTCTGAGTCCCAGAATTAACAATTCAGGGGCCATTTAAATGTCTTGTTGAAAGACTTATTCATATTTCTTATTGCTCAGATTTACCCCTAATTGAAATTTTACAATTTGAAGGTTTTTGTTGTAAAATAATAAAACAGTATAAAAGTGTCATTTTTTCCGATTACCAGATGTGACGAATTGTAACACATTGAAACACTCAACATAAGTCAAGTCCCATTTTCCTGTATCTTTAAGGGCCCTATAATTATGGTACATTTTGTATATGCAGTAAAGAAAGGCCCCTCTTATAATACATGACATGTTTACACTACGCCTTTCTGCAGTGCATCTCAACTATGATGGATTTCTGTGTGAAAATTGTTCACAATATGGCAGTAAAGACCACACAATTTGATTTTATTCTTGATAAATGTTGTGTGCCAGAATTTTGAACTTCTCTGCACAATTATATAACATACTAGTCAGACTTTGTTTATTCGACAACCTTCTATCCGAATACTTGGTATCATCCGAAATATTTTTAATATCAGGTCCCGATGTATCTTCTTAAGCACATCAAACTGAAATGAGCTATTCAAAACCATGTATTATTTGAAATAAAATCTCGTACCCGATGAATTTGAATAATCGAGGTATTACTGTATTATAATGATGCGTTTACGATGCAACCTCTGCATATCAGCCCTGTCAGAGCGATAACCATAATTTAACCTCTCCATGGCAACGACCTTGAGAGGTCGAATGAAATTTCAAGGTCGGATGAAATTTGCATCTCTAAAAACTGTTACTCTGCAGATGTTAATGCTATAAGTACATTATGTTCGTGACTGTTATCTTTTATGTTACATTTAGATACATCATTGTTTATGTTAACAACAATTTCAAAACCTGCTTGTGTTTATTAATAAAGTTTATTATGTCTTGGCTTAGTGAAATAGCGGAACATTTCGGTTCTAGGCCACAATAATTAATAAATACCGCTATTTTGTATTACTGTAAGTCGCAGAGTAAATAGAGATGTTTCAGTGACAGTTTACAGATTTTTTGCATTCATTTATTTGAAGTTTAGTTCATTAAATTGTCTAATCTTTCACAGTCTGAATTAAACCCTCGTTTATTATCACATAAACCTCAGCAATGTATGGAGGGAATGTTTAGGGGATTGTCAACTGTGAATAATGCTTCTGCCATACTTGCTCTGGTTTTCTGGGAAAATGAAATGTAAACATGAATTCTCAGGAGGTGTTTTCTGTCTCCAACCACAGACCACAGAATAAAAACAAATGACTTAAAGTGGAACTTGATATTTTAGGTTTCAGTTTTCAGTGAGATGTGAACATTTTCTGGAATTGGGATAGGCTTATCATAGATTATTAATCTCCATAAACCGTATGTGTGAAATGCTGAATCCACTTGGGAGTGTCAGTACGCAATAAACTATGTGTAGATATTTGTTCAATTCTAACATTGACATTCTCAGCATTGTCAGACCCACAACTGGGAGTTGTCATTTCCAAAAACATAATATATTGACTGTAGTGTATGACGTTAATAAATGTATTGTAACTGACAATAGGCACAACTTGGCTATGAAGGCTTTAGAGTAGTGTTTGAAGACAATGTCATGTCCAACAAATTATGTCCACTTGGCAGAAACTCTTTATTTGCTTAGTTTAATCATTAAAATATGTTACTCAATTTCGAGTGTTCAGTGCAAGACTATCGTAACTCCTATGTATTTATATAAGGAGTTACGATAGTCTTGCACTGAACCCTCGATTTATTCTAGCAATAAATTACAAGGAAATGAAGTCACATCACATAAGCATATAGTTCCTGACTTGGTGGTGTCAAAATCTTGTAGTTACTATACTTTTAAAGTAGATAATGAAAAATGAATAAAAGAGGGAACAGCCTTTAAATTAACCATTATTTTTAGTAATACAGTAAAACCTCACTTAGAGACCCCTCAATAATAAGCCCACCTCGGAATTAAGGACACAATTTTCAAGTCCATTTTCACTGTTTTACTCTTTATTTAAACTTAATGTTAAGATCACCTCAATAAGAAGTCCTGTTTTTAAGGATCCCAAGGGTGGTCTTATTATCGAGGGTTTACTGTACATGTACTTTAAGAGTTTAAATTTGAACTCAAATTTGACAACTATTTTAATTTAAGTATGGGAATATAAATTCCTTCTGAGTGAATGAAAAATTTATTGGGTAATGAAACAAAATTTTGGAATATTTATTGTTGAAGTGCTGTAGAGCTCAAACCCCTTAAAGGTTCACTTACTAATTTCCAAAATCGACTCTGAATCATTTGGAAGCTGATCCGCAGTCATAGCGATACCGTACTTTTTATTTGAAATACTGCCAAAGTCGTATAGGAATTACTAGCTAAATGGACATGATCTGAGCTTTCCCATATACAATATTCACTTAGAATTGCCACGTATTGATTGATGTATGCTATGGACATGATGCGATGTAAGGAATAAGAATTGTGTGCCAAAAGACATCGTACAAGTTATAGATTTAGGTTATGAGAAAATCATTGCTATGTAAATCTGTTCCAGTAATGTCTGTATTGTTCAGCAGTCAAAACCCTGAATACAATCAGACAGAGGTTATTGTGATAGTATACGTATCTATGGAAACAAAAAAATCCTTCTGATTTTGCTTTACATAATTGTGACAGTCTCTTATATTTTTGGCTCCAATGCACTGGGCCTCTTTCTGAGAAAAACGCAATAAAGATGACGTCATATTTTCACATTAATTGCAACAGCTAGTTGAAATATTTCAGTAAAAGATTTATGATTCAGCGGCGAGCAGAAGAAGAAAAAAATATCTGTAAACATTGAGACGGCCCCTTTTCTAAAGGGGAAACAATAATATACATTTATTTGTATAATATTATTGTATCTGAAAACATACTTGCTGTATTAAATTTGAGAAACTCAGAAATTTTTGTAGATCTAGTCTTGATGACCTTTTTAAAAGTGCTGTAATTCCCTAAAAAAATGTTGGTATGCAACAATTTTTGTTTTGTAGTGACCTACAAATATCTCTGCATTCAGAAATGTTAATAACTCAATTTCACCCAGATATGTCATTTGGGCCAAAAATCTCAGACTACCACAATTATATACACATTTTCTATTTATGACTTAAAAACTTTTGTAAATTTTTTTTATATGAGTCCTAAAAATGTAGTAAATTTTTAATCTTAATCTGTCATTTTTATGCCTTATGTTTTCTGTCTGATACATATTGCCAAAGTCCTAAGGAATAACACATATCAAAAGTTTTTCCTGTATATTTTAACATTATCATTTAATAGTTTGAGGAAATAATTAGGTATTTAACAACATTTTCCCTCTAAACTTTCTTGTTAGAATTTATTCAGTGCCTTCAGATAATGTAGAATAACGTATTATCTTTCTGATAGCGGTTGTATATCTTACCAAAATGATATATGTAATAGTATTGTCACAAAATAGATAGATTATACTTCCCAGAAAATAAATTCAGGGTGTTCTATTTTCCCTTGATTTAAATTCCTCCTGAGACAGATATAGATGTTGACAGTATGTTATTGCGGGTAAAAAAACACTGTCAGAAAAATGTTATTTTCCTTTTAAAAGTATGTACTTTATGTTGGGGAAATTTTTAGTGGAAACAAACTTAGAGATACAGAAACGGTGACCTCACTTAAAGACTACCTCAATGATAAGACCACCGCAATGATAAAAGAGAGAGAATACGTAACTACAGGGAAAGCCACATACATTTAAGACAATGCCTCCCCACGCAGATCTCCGGAAAAACAACAATCCACAAAACATAAGGCACTAAAGGAGGTCAAACGGTACACATATTAAGGAACTGAGGCGCAAGGAATGGCCCAGCAGACCACAAGGAATAACTAGGAGAATCAAAGTGGACAGTAAGGGAAGGGGAGGTGGGAATTAATGGATGGAAAAGATCACAGGACAAGTCAAGACAACTGGTCTTAATAGGCCAAAAATGGGCATGAAACAATCTGAACACTGTATAAAGTGACAGAATTGCACAGGGGAAAGGGAAATACAAAACACATTCATAACATAAACAGAAACAACAATCATATAGCGAATTACAGCCTTGGAACTGTCAGCAAAAAATACAAAAATTACCACCTCAAAATTATGAACACATTTTTCAAGTCCATTTTCACTGTTTTGCTCTTTATTCAGTCTCAATACATGTATAAGAACAATTTTCAAGAGTCCCAAGGGTGGTCTCATTCTTTAGGTTTTACCGTACAATGTAATCAGAAGTATGGGATATGATACAATATCTGGTCCTGATCTCATTAAACATCTTACATTGTGATTGTTTATGGTGTGAAATTTTCTTACATTCAATATAAAACTTAGTATCGAGTAAACTAACTATTCAACATCTTCACTGCAGTGGTAATACAAGCTCATGTCCTGGTCATTGCTTATGGCAGTGTACTGAGGTGAGGTCAAGTAAACTAACTATTCAACGTCTTCACTGCAGTTGTAATGCAAGCTCATGTCCTGGTCATTGCTTATGGCAGTGTACTGAGGTGAGGTCAAGTAAACTAACTATTCAACGTCTTCACTGCAGTTGTAATGCAAGCTCATGTCCTGGTCATTGCTTATGGCAGTGTTCTGAGGTGAGGTCAAGTAAACTAACTATTCAACGTCTTCACTGCAGTTGTAATGCAAGCTCATGTCCTGGTCATTGCTTATGGCAGTGTACTGAGGTCAAGTTAACTAACTATTCAAGGTCTTCACTGCAGTTGTAATACAAGCTCATGTCCTGGTCATTGCTTACGGCAGTGTACTGAGGTCAAGTAAACTAACTATTCAAGGTCTTCACTGCAGTTGTAATGCAAGCTCATGTCCTGGTCATTGCTTATGGCAGTGTACTGAGGTCAAGTAAACTAACTATTCAAGGTCTTCACTGCAGTTGTAATACAATCTCATGTCCTGCTCATTGCTTATGGCAGCGTTCTGAGTTGAATTGAATTGTGAAGTTCAATATTTCAGTTAGTCATCTCACTTGATATCCTTATCTCACCAGCTTGGTGGCTAATAGTGGTAGAGCATTCACCTTGGATGCAGAAGATTGCAGGTTTGAGCCACTGACCAATCGTACAAAAGTAGTTAAATGTAGCGATGTCAACGGATATTCGAATAGTCGTTTGTACGTCCAAATATTCGAAATATTGATTTGGTATTCGAATATGCGAAAAGAATATATATTTTCGATATAAAAGCTGAATGCAAGTGTATTAAATTTCAATGAAGGTCATTATCGCATTGAATGTCATTCTACACATTAAAAAATATCTACAGGTGTTAATTGACATGTCATGTTGTATATTTTGGGGCAAGAGAGATCTCGTGATGACACTTAGGCCCTGAAATTATTAGTGATCGCGGGGATTTTTATCACTCGAGTGATCAGTTTAAAACACAAAACTGATAAGCATAAAGTTATACTTCGAACTTCAAATGAATTATTATTTAATAAGAAGGTCGAATGATCGAATACTCGAATATTCCGAATACCAAAATTGCCATTTGTTGACATCCCTAGTTAAATGCTATTTTGCCTTCGCTCAGCATTTTAAGGATAGTGCTGGGACTGGTTGGTTTTGTTTCAGGTTAATTTGACTTGATGTGGTATTATATATCATGATGAATGCTTGGTATCTTAGCGCTTGTCCACACTGTATTTGCTGGTATACGGACAAAATCCCCTCCGGACAAAATCCCCTTCGCTCATTTTGTACAAGGTGGACAAAATCCCCTTCATGAATTTTACATGAACATTTTTAACATGGACAGTAAAACCAAGAAATATCAAGAACACTTAATTGCATTTACAGTTTGATGCGTGTCATTATTATATTTAGTATTGTATCGCTAGTAAAATTCATGAAGGGGATTTTGTCCACCTTGTAAAATTCATGAAGGGAATTTTGTCCACCTTGTGAAATTCACGAAGGGGATTTTGTCCACCTTGTAAAATTCATGAAGGGAATTTTGTCCAGCTTGTGAAATTCACGAAGGGGATTTTGTCCACCTTGTACAAAATGAGCGAAGGGGATTTTGTCCGGAGGGGATTTTGTCCTACACTTGTATTTGCTATCATTTGACACTGTCTCTGTGTAACTGAAAAATTGGTGGTTTATCTTAAAGCTCCAACACAAGCACAATTGATATCTGTCTTAGAATCTCAATTGTTTTCTGATGTTTGATAATTCTTATTTCAGTTTATCGCTGATCATGTTGAAACCAATCCACTGTTCAAAGATAACAAAGATTGTCAGGGACTGATTATGGAAGCTTTAAAATATCACTTGTTGCCTGAGCGACGATCATCATTCCAGAGTCCACGTACGAAGCCACGGAAATCCACTGTTGGAATGATGTTTGCTGTTGGCGGCATGGATAGTAACAAAGGTAATACTGTTGTGCCATTTCTACTTAAAGCTGAGCAGTATGACTTTTTCTGTTCTTAGTCATCTCAGATGGCTATATGACCATTTCAAACCCGAAAGTAGCTAATTTTAAACTGTAAATGAAAGTAGGGATTTGTCTTGACCATATTGTTACAAATTCTGTCATATATATTGGAGTGAATGGTCTGATTTTACCATATTGATTTTGAATAGGGAAGGACAAATGTGTCCATGTCAGAAAGTGTCACATAAGCAGTATTATGTGCCAAGTTGGCCTTATGAGCTCTAAGTCTGACATTATAACACTTTAGATCGGTATATGCTCAAAAAAGGTTTTAATTCTGAAGTTACATGTATTATGGTTGGAATATAATTATACACATTATTGTGATGTTTTATTTATTACTTCGACCACCTTGTATGTTCTGATTGCTCAGTTTTGACTGACTGTAATATTCAAATATAATATTATGTCTTCCTGCTCTGACGCTGAGACAAAAAAGTTGTCTGTTGCCTGTTGATAGCACTAGTTGGAAACTAAAGGACGTCAGTTACCTCAATTGATCACCATACAAAATTGAAGTAGTTAGCATTTACATTGCCTATCACAATGCCTGCATCATAAATTTGAATCCTACTTCCATTTTAAAGTAATGACAATTCTTAACTTGTTGTTAAACCAAACTCCCAATTATTCCTTTTAAAGAATGGTGGCTGAATTACAGTATTATATACTGCACTTCATAGGCTTTGCTTTCCTATTCACTGAGACTGATTTGAACTCCTATTGAAGAGTACTGTGACTGATTTGAACTCCTATTGAAGAGTACTGTGACTGATTTGAACTCCTATTGAAGAGTACTGTGACTGATTTGAACTCCTATTGAAGAGTACTGTGACTGATTTGAACTCCTATTGAAGAGTACCTCTGTCATCATCAGCTTACTTATTATGACTGACTTTAACTCCTGTTGAAGAGTATTCCTGAAATCATCAGCTGCTTAAGTAAATTGATCTTTAGAGTTCTATGGTTCTTAGACTGGTACTCGAAATGAATTATTAGATGCCAGCCTACTTTAGTTTACTAGGTTTTGTAACACTTAAAGCCTACTGAAGTTTGCATGTTTAGTATAAGTAACTCTTCTTTGCTGTAATATTTCTACAGTGTCACGTGAGGCAGTTTTACTTTGATGCACCAGTTACAACAGTTTTACGTTAAGTTCTCAAAGGTCACATCCATCTCTTTTACTCTGTATCTGCTTATAATCCAACTGTGGTAATTGGTTACTTCTTCAATTTACAGTGCTATAGCTATGTTTCTGAAGTGTTTTCAATTGGTATAAGTATGTTCTAAACCCATGTAATTGGTTATAATTGTTTCTCAAAGTTTCAATTACTGTTCTAGTTTGACCTTAATTAGTTTAAATACTAATAATGATGTAATTTATTACTTATAATTCAAATTTATTTTCAGGACCATCGACTATTGAGAAGTATGACTTGAGAACGAATACTTGGACCCAGGTAGCAAATATGAATGGTCGGCGATTACAGTTTGGTGTTGCTGTATTAGAAAATAAACTCTTCATTGTTGGAGGGCGAGAAGGTTTGAAAACCTTGAATACAGTGGAATGTTATGATCTGAGAAAGAAAACTTGGACACTGATGCCTCCAATGTCAACTCATCGACATGGTTTGGGTAAGTCGCGAACGATTTCGCGCGACATTTGAATGACATTTATCACTCAAATGTTTCAATTATCACAAACACAGGGATGAAAATCTTCCTATTTTTAGCTGATTTTCTCTTTTTTAGACACAAATTGTTTGAAAAACAAGTCACGAGAATATTGAAATTCTATATCATTGCAGCTGCATTCTGAAGCATTCAAAACATATGTAACCCTCCAATATTTTTTTTCCATTTTTGGCCATAATCATTTTTTCATGTTTCCATTTGTGGGTTTGTGCGTATCGCTAGCTACGTCACTGTCATTGAATTTAACCTTGAGTTTCAAAGAGCAAGGTCCTATTTCATACTACCAGAACATGTAACCTGATCCCATCTATAATATCCTTCATTACGTATCCATGATGACATTTATTTGTCTGTGTTTGCAGTATATTGCCAAGTTCACTGAAATAGCTCACTAAATATGTCTGTGAATAAAATCTGCTGTTTCTGCTCTGATGCATTCTGGGATATCAGACTTGGAATTATGGGACATTTAAGACTGATAAGATGGTTTTACCTCTTGAAGTATTGAACAAGATTGCAATAGGGTAATTACCAGGAAACAATATAAAACCTAATTTTATGTCTATTTCATTGTATACAGAATGAAGCTTACTTGGTTTTCCTGGAAAAAATCGATAATGTTTGTGATTTTGTCACTGATATGCAGGCTTTATTGCTCGGAAATCACTTTCTCGAACATTTATCATGCAATGCTGCGGTGCAATTAAACATTATATCTATTAAAGGGATTGAATGTGAGAATCAGGGACCTGCATGCTCCATATATTAGGGGATTATTTTCTCTGAAAATACTTTTCGGGGAGAATCTGATTTTAATTGGTTAAATATAGGTGGTAGTCTGTCGGAAGCAATTTATTTCTAATTTCTGAAGTTGTCAATTGATTGCGGGAGAAAGGTGTGATACTGCTGGTTAGAAACTCAGAAACGCTGGTGAGATTGCCGAGAATAACTGAAATACCATTAATAGAAATATTACCCACGCTACTGAATAACTTAATCTTTATTCAAATGTTATCTGCTGTGTCTTTAAGGCTTGAATAGACTAAAACTGAAATACAGTAAAACCTCTCTTTAAATCCACCTCAATATTAAGACCACATCAAAATTAAGTATATTTTCACTGTTTTGCTCTTTAATCAAACTCAATATAAAGACCACCTCAATAATAAGACCAGTTTTCAAGGATCCCAATGGTGGTCTTATTAATGAGGTTTTACTGCATTGAAACAATTCCTTCATCATTTACTGGTATAACTATTTCTTCAGCTTCATCATTTACTGGTATAACTATTTCTTCAGCTTCATCATTTACTGGTATAACTATTTCTTCAGCTTCATCATTTACTGATATAACTATTTCTTCAGCTTCATCATTTACTGGTATAACTATTTCTTCAGCTTCATCATTTACTGGTATAACTATTTCTTCAGCTTCATCATTTACTGGTATAACTATTTCTTCAGCTTCATCATTTACTGGTATAACTATTTCTTCAGCTTCATCATTTACTGGTATAACTATTTCTTCAGCTTCATCATTTACTGGTATAACTATTTCTTCAGCTTCATCATTTACTGGTATAACTATTTCTTCAGCTTCATCATTTACTGGTATAACTATTTCTTCAGCTTCATCATTTACTGGTATAACTATTTCTTCAGCTTCATCATTTACTGGTATAACTATTTCTTCAGCTTCATCATTTACTGGTATAACTATTTCTTCAGCTTCATCATTTACTGGTATAACTATTTCTTCAGCTTCATCATTTACTGGTATAACTATTTCTTCAGCTTCATACAATTTAATTGATATGATAACTAAATCATTTATGTTCAAACCATACAAATGTATGACTGTTGTCATTTCCTATAAAGCGATACTATAGTTTATCTACATATAAATTAAGAAGTAGATGGCCCTTTTTGACCCCTTGCATTGATCAATAGTCCTTCTGATCCTGTTTTTTTTCATTTTTCACTGGTGTTGTTATAGTTTTTATATGATGTTTTTCTATTTATGTTTCATAGGTGTTGGTGTTTTGGAGGGGCCAATGTATGCTGTTGGTGGCCATGATGGATGGTCCTACCTTAACACTGTAGAGAGATGGGATCCTCAGGCTAAACAATGGAGCTATGTGGCCCCTATGTCAACCCCTAGAAGCACTGTGGGTGTTGCTGTACTGTTCTCAAAGTAAGTTAAACAAGGCGTTCAGTTGGGGTTGTATATCTGATAAATAAACTAGAAAATCATTGGAATTTTACACTGGCAGCTACAGTAATGTTTCTGTGTCCAGATTAGTATTTTAACATAGTTGCACAGCTCTTTGCAGAAAAACGGCATCAACTGGCTTAACAGTAACTGCATCTTAATGCATTTTCAGCAATTTTTTCATATTTTCCAAATTTAGCAATGTAGATTTATTCATATTTTATAACTTAATAGCTTTTTAAAGGCTGATGTATAATTATGTTGCTTTGAAGATATATATTACAGTAAATCCTCACTTTACGGCCACCTCAATATTAAGACCACCTCAAATTTAAGAGCAAAATTTTAAAGTCCATTTTCTCTATTTTGCTATTTTTTAACCTCAACAGACAACCTCAATATTAAGACCAGTTTTCAAGGGTCCCAATGGTGGTCGTATTATTGAGGTTTTACTGTA
Source organism: Mactromeris polynyma (assembly GCA_032209605.1). NCBI lineage: Eukaryota > Metazoa > Mollusca > Bivalvia > Venerida > Mactridae > Mactromeris > Mactromeris polynyma. The sequence continues at coordinate 10,408,784 of JASFXZ010000006.1, read as the reverse complement.
TTTCACATTCAGCTTGGTCTGTGAAGTAATCCTTACGTACTTGTCTGTTTTATTAATTTCATCCTGACATACCTTCAACAATAAAACCTCTTGTGATATAAAATATGTCTACTTCTCTGTGATGATAGGTAGTTGCCTGAGCTGTTTATTCCCTCTCAGTGTCATAAATTGTACTTAGACATCAAAGCATCATAATTATCCTGATACTAAGTTATTCTTTTACTTGAGATTTACTGTGAGAACTACTTTCTCTCGGGGAAATAATGACTTTTTTGCGTAATATTGTCTATCAGTTTAATGACTGGTTGCTGTATGTGTATAGACTCTTAGAAAATATGAATTTATGGTTATGGATCAAGTCTTTGTTTTTCAGCTCACCTGAGCCGAAGGTTTTGGTGAGCTTTTGTGGTCGGCCTTTTTATGTCATTTGTTCTCTGTCCGACGACTTTCAACGTCGGCTGAAAAAACAACAACAACAAAACTAATGATGCAGTATTGCTCAAATTTCACTGGCATGCTACTCTGATGGTCCTTTACCATAAACAGCTGAACTTATCTGAAATATATTAAAATTGTGGTTACATTGGCTACCAAATTTAAAAAATAAAATCCCTGACCTGGGTTGACCCTCTACAAAGTTCGATCACTTGTGTCGAGCATTCGAATAACATTGTCTTCACATTTAATTTAATAATTCTTCACTATCAAAACCTACTCATATGAGTACATGTATTCAGATTGGCATTATAGGGTTTTCATAAGTGATGGTATGATTATCGAAAAATCATCGCTAGACATCCAACATCAGCGACAACGACAACTGATGATGAACTACAATAATAAATTATAATTGGATTTTTTTACTTTTTTGACATCTGTAAATTGTTTCTATCTATGTCTTCAAGCTATAGACCAAATCTTTATTAACATCCACACTAATGCTAATCTGTACATAGAAAATAAAATATCATGGTTTTCAATTTCTTCAGTCAAATACAAATATACGAAATAAACATACAAAAACAAAATAAATATATAGAATGATAAAATGTTCTTATGATATACGAGTAATGTAAAACCCCATAGATGTTAAATGTAGTTACAAAAAGAGAGATAAACTTGTATAAATGAACTTAACTATCAGTATTACACTTTAACAAAAAAACACCTAAATATTTCGATTATTTCCTATTCGATGATCAATTATGAGTTATCAAACCAATACAATAATTGATTATGAAATGTGTCCCATTATCCATCACTAGTTTTCATTGCCCTCTCGTTTAAGTTGGTATCAGAATATCAAGTGCTCAATGCAACACTGTCGTTACTCCTATATAAATACATAGAAGTTACGACAGTGTTGCATTGAGCCCTCGATACTGTGCCTTGTGACATTTAAGATTCAAGGTTTTATCATATTTGTCGTATTTAGTATGAAATTACGCATATTGCTGTGGCAATTATATTTTCATTGTAAACATTCTTACAAGAAAGTTATACAATTCATGTAGTAGCTCTGGTTTTCTGGTATTTTATTATGTGACACTATTTTCAGTTACACTACTTGTTCAGCAATAGTAGAATCTCAAAACTTATGCAATCATAAATGTTGTGTAACTTATACCACAAACAATTTGTGTTCAGCTTCAATGAAGTATATTTCTACTGTCTGTTGCACAATTCCTATATCGATGGTTCAGCGCAAGACTATCCTAACTCCTAACTCCTTTGTATTTATATAGGTGTTAGTATAGTCTTGCACTGAACCCTCGATATGATGACTGGATGTTATTTTTTCATTCAGTTCGGTAACTTGGAAGCAAACGTAGAAAACTAATATTTTATTACAATGTTATTGCTTTACCATAGTCTTTTTGTCTTCGGTTTTTCTCATAAAATCAGTCTTTGAAACCTTTTCTTTCCATCATAGATTACTTTTGTCAGCAGTAAGCTGGTATATTATAGATCAGCTGCAATGTGCTTTTCTGATTAGATTTAGTAACTTTATGGGAAATGAGCAATATTTGTGAATGGTTTATTCCTTTTTTTCACATGAATTCATTTCCCTTTCATTTATGTTTGGACTAAAAGATCGTAAATTATGAGTCATTCATAATCCTGTATGATATGTCTGAAATGACTGATCAGGTTAGAAAAGAATAATATTTTTCTCTCATTGAATGAGAATACTAGTAATGTATTAAGCATATGATGTATTAATTATATTTCTGATGTAAATTATTCCAGTCGAAATACTATTTATGGTTTGGTTTAAACTTGTTTATTGAAACTTCCTTATTTTACATTGATTGTGAAACATCATCTTACAACTTATATTAATCACTATTGATAACTACTCCCTGGGTTTACTAACCAGTCCTTGTGACAACTTCAGGGATTGTGAACATCATGATCACACTCTGCTTTTATGCTTGGCTTAAACTCAAGATTGTCTGATCACCTGTCAGACACACCACAGGAGATGTCACAAGTTCTCTCCCTTTATCTCTATTGTATATGTATATATAATACTATATGTACACAGTTATCCCCAAAGGACATGACTTCGTTGTCGACCAACTGTCCTTTTCAGGACAACATATCTATAGATTGGCTAAATCACAAAAATAATAGGAACTACAACCATTTTTGATCTCATTGATCTTGGTGTGTAGCTATCTTTGGATTCAAAATTGATATACATTTGATATAAGCTTGTAGATAAATTATCAACAAGACAAATTTACCCTTTTAGACTCAAAACCAATTTAACGACATGTGAGGTACATGTCGGGGTCAACAAAAATGCCTATAAGTACCTATACGTGTACATGGTGACTGATGACTGAGTTATCCCCAGTTAGCCAATACAGAGTGTCTATATCGTATAGACATAACCTACTTACTGTCTATTTGATCTTGTGAAACCCGTGCAAGTCGTAATACAAAATCATTTATGGGGTAATACTATAAATGGTATTTTTGAGGGCGAATTGCACAGGATTTTTATGTGTAGCTCATCACGTGGTCTGAGTCGGATAGATATCTACGCTCGTTTGTAATTTATAAAGACAACTCTATTAGTTATCTATCCTTTACATAGAAGGGATGAAGGGAGAGAACTCCTGTGTATCCTGAGTTATCTATCCTTTACATAGAAGGGATGAAGGGAGAGAACTCCTGTGTATCCTGAGTTATCTATCCTTTACATAGAAGGGATGAAGGGAGAGAACTCCTGTGTATCCTGAGTTATCTATCCTTTACATAGAAGGGATGAAGGGAGAGAACTCCTGTGTATCCTGTGTCTACGCCTTATGGTTTGCTCTAACTTTCAATCCATCATGAATGTATATACCAATATCTCTATTTCTGTGTGTATAAACATCACATATACATCTTGTTATTCATTATTCTTATTTTTTCAGGTTGTACGCAGTCGGAGGTCGAGATGGTTCTTCCTGTTTGAAGTCGGTCGAGTGTTTTGATCCACATACCAACAAATGGATGCCATGTACGCCAATGTCAAAACGTCGAGGAGGTGTCGGTGTGACAACTTGCAATGGTTTCCTGTATGCGGTGGGAGGTCACGAAGCCCCCGCAACCAATCCTACATGCTGTAGATTTGATTGTGCTGAGAGGTAAATGTAACATAATTCTGTTTCTTGTTCTCTACTACTTGGAAACCGGTAAGGGGACTTAATATAGGAAAGTGCATTGTCGGTCAGTCTGGCTGTCTCATTTTCATCTGATCAGTAACTCTGTCATGTATAGTTGGATTTTCAAATTTTGTTCAGTTTATCAAATGATTACTTTGATTTGAAATCTGCTGTTACTTTTACAAACAAATATGCAGATGTCCATTGAGTACTGTCTTAGTTTATCTTGTTTGGTTGAAGTTTAGCAATGAATTGACTTAATAAGAAACTAAGAAGAGCTTTATGAAATCAAAATTTCATTGGTTTCAATATTCTGGTAAAATGCCCACTCTGTAAGATTTTGTTAAAACTCAAGTGAACCGTAACCTGGTAAGATTCATTAAAGTATCAATGTTTGCTATCGTGATTTTGATATCAGAAATTCTTGATAAATGGACTCAGATGGCATGTTGGGTAGTTTTGAACACTTTAAATGCATTTAGTGCTAGAATATGATTACAGGATATCTCGCAAGTTCTCTCCCTTTATTCCTTATAGAGTTCTCTCCCTGTATCCCTTCTTTAGTATAGATATACAATCTCCTGTGAATATGAGCAAATTCTTTGTATTGTGTATACAAATACATGTACAGCTATTCTGACCGTGACATTGTATTTCAGATACGACCCCAAGACGGATCAGTGGACCATGATAGCCCCTATCAGTGCCCCTAGGGATGCTGTAGGTATGTGCTTATTAGGGGACAGACTTTACGCTGTTGGTGGATACGATGGTCAGCATTATCTGAAGGATGTTGAATCTTACGATCCAGTCAATAACGAATGGTCAAAGGTAGGTAACTAGGTTTTCTTGAAATTTTACAGTTCTATCAATTATATAATTAAGAGGTATTGCCGTTTTATCCTCTATATTTTGCTATCTTCAATACCCTGATATCAATTTTAATTTTATAGTTAATTTTGATTAGTTTTAATTCTTTACCTGTTCTTTTATTTCTTACATACATTGTATTTAAGGAACTGACTCTATAAATTAGATAAGGTATTTCATTTGTGTTTGAATTTGTCGTTGGCAGAGTTTTCTGACATAGGCACGGCACTGTTTATAGTTTTAAAATGTGTAAGGTTTTAATGCTTAATTGCAATGTAAAATGTGCAAAGTCTTCCTTGTAAAGGATGTGCATGCGTCTTTATTGACCTTCACACCAACCTCACCTGAGAACAATTTAGCACATAGACCGAGTTCAATGTGGTACATCAATTTTGTTCAATAAATGTTGTATTTCAAAGAGTCTTCTTTACTTTCAGGCTGCCCCTCTCAGTACTGGCCGAGCAGGAGCTTATGTTGTACATGTACCTCACAGTTGACAAAAACCGCGCTGGTCACTTTCGTCCCTCAGAAAGTGGCCATCCGGATTCTTCAAACGTAAATCCAAGCTAAACTCAAGTCCCTCCACTACGTGGATCTGAACTTACTTTACAGATTGATTATTTTGAAAATCCTATTTCATAGAGTATCATATTGGTACCTGTCTGGAATATATTGACTGTTTGGTTTATTATGAAATGGAGTTCCAGTCTAGATTTTCTTAGAGATTTGAACCAGACTGGAATGACAGATTGAAGTGCTATTATGGTTGGAATGGAGAAGTGTACCAGTATGGTGATAGGTTGTTATCGTAATGATGTGTTAACGAGAAGTAAACACTTCACCTAACAGTACTGTGTTGATTGTTCTTAATTGTGTACCAGCATGAATTCGTAAGCAGTGGATTAGCACAGACTGGACATTCTATCTACTGTTTGTAGTACTTTCGTTCGGTTTTGACATACTTTTAATTTTATGTGCAATCACAAAGATTTTGATACTGATATTTTTATGTACATGTCTAGCTATTGTATGGCTAGAATGTGTTAATGGTGTCGTAGAGATGTGACATTGAGAATTACATGTTGCATATCCTTTATTATAAAGATATAATTTACTGAGAAAGGTGTGAGGACCACATAAACTCGTCACAAGTTTAAGGCGTGAGGGCCATATAATCATGGTCACATGAGAAAGGTGTGAGGGCCATATAATCATGGTCACATGAGAAAGGTGTGAGGGCCATATAATCATGGTCACATGAAAAATGTGTGAGGGCCATATAATCATGGTCACATGAGAAAGGCTAGAGGGCCATATAATCATGGTCACATGAGAAAGGTGTGAGGGCCATATAAACTTGGTCACATGATCAAAGTGTGAGGGCCATATAAACATTAGCATATGATCAAAGTATGAGGGCCATTTAAATTTATGAGCTTTTTCTCATGAGTAAGGAAACTTAAACATATGTTTTTCTTTGTTTGAGACACGTGGTATTAGGGATCTTATAGACCTTTATTGTTTGAAGAGTCAAATTATTCTCTCGTAAGATGTTCATTGCCATTCTATGATAGTTGATTAGTTCAGGGGAAATATTTTGTTTAAATAAACAGTCCTCAGCAATGTTCCGGGTAAATTTCATCACTTTTTGACATCACTACTTGATTTTATCAAAGCACTGAAAACACTGAAGTTGTTCGGTATTGAACACTGGTTTTGTATTCGGCACTAGCAGATTCACAGAAAGTACGAATCATTATTGTCCATAGTTGAACCATTAAATTTTATTGCCCTGTACCAGTATAGAGTATGTTATGCAGGTTGCGCTCAGAGGTTGAACTATTTTTTAACCGATTCTCTTACCTGTAATTCTTGCGCCACTTCCAGAAAAAGTAGTTATCGTAGTAAGGCAATGCGACTGTCGAAAATTGCCATATAACTAGTCGTTCTACCGAACTTTGTCTAAGTATTGAGGGATGAAAGCATAACAGCTCTTATGTATAAGCAGATAATCCCAGATACCCTTCGGTATACACATCAGATTCACCATGTTGTAAGAAGTTAACTGTCAGCATCAAGTGCCAATTTATTGCATTGTCAATGCATAAAAAAACTTAACAAATGTGTTGTATGAATTTAAAATACCGCATTTGTATGATTAGAATTGTTTTCCAAAATTCTCATGTATGCCATTTTTTCATTTGTACATGTGAAAGTAATTATTCATGTCATATTTGCGTTATACTTTGAATACAATTAGCTGATGACCTTTTGAAAAACTGACCAATTTTTGTTTCATATGTATTCTTCATGCTTTATATAAAATGTTTCTATATCACAAGCTTAGCTCGCCAGTCACTCTAGGGACCAATGTAAGACCATCAATATATTGCCTTTCTAGCCTGTCATTGTTTCTGTATCATAACATGTTTGTATATAATTTGTGATAGTGTCAATTCTAACCCATCATGGAAATCATATTATGGCATTAAAAATTCTGCTTTGTAGATGAAATATAAATGAGTACATATATGTTGTACTATTTTGTTTTGAAATTTGGATCACTCGAAGTTTAAATATTTAAACCAGGAGTAAGAAATAGGAAAAAAATCAAACTTTGACTTTAAGATGGGCTTTGTATGTTCTGTGTTGTATTCTCGGAATAACATAACATTTTGAGAGAGAATTTTTATTTTTACTTGTCAGTAGGTACATTGTGAACTCTCCCGATTTCTGCAGGAGTCTCCCGTATTGTTAATTGGGGACTTTTTAAAGGGATGACCCCCAGATAATGAGTTAATTTGCTGAATATTTCTATTAACAGCTTATGATACGGATATAGATATATTCAATTGACAAAATTCAGTCATGGAAAAAATCTCCCGTTTTGAGTCACAATCTTCCACTTTTCAGGGAGCAATCTCCCGATTTGCCTTCTGAAAAGGTTCACATGTATGTGTATGGGTCAAAGGCATCCCACTCCATACCATACATACTGTCCGCAAATTAATTTAGCGACAGGTAGACATGTTTTTATTTCATTTCTTGATATCTTCTATCTCTATATATATATGCTCTTATATGTGAACATCAACTTTCTGTGCAATAACTCACTAGGGAGGGGGCATTATTGGCTTAGTATTATATGATACGCGATGATACATGTTTCAACTGTTTGTGATATATTGTCTTGTGTTAAAGACTTTATTTATCAAGAATATGTTCTTTCATGTTGGATAATGTATTTTAAATATACATGTACATGAGTAAGTTCACAACGAAACTTGGGGATTTGATCGTCTGATCCGAATAGGGAACATTTTCAGACCCGTTTGCATATCATACCATGTACATTTTGTCATTTATTGCTCATTTCTGAAAATGTTAATTTTGCATAATATTTTCCGATGATGCTACCAGTATCCAAAAGTGATTGTCACAAGTTATCTTCCTTTATCCCTTCTTGAGTTATCTCCCTTTATCCCTTCTGTAGTATATGTATACATATACTATAGAAAAGATCAAGGGAGAGAACTTGTGACAATCTCCTTTGACAATATCTGTATTTATGCAGCATTTGCAAAGGCTTGCTTTACAACGTATAAAGAAAGTTTGTTAGATTCTATATAATGTAATGTTTAAAGAATGTGGCTTTAAAGGCACACTTTGCAAAATGGAAAGTAATATTAAATAAAATTAGAATTTAGTGGTGTGGATTGCTGTTTAAGAATTTATTTATCTGTAGGTAGATGTGTGCTTGTATCTAAGTTGTTATGAAATCAAAATAATTTCTTGCATTTCAAGCTTTAATATTTATATTGAATTAAGCTATTTTTAGAAGATGATGTCATTGATGCTATTTATAGAAAATGTACCTGATAATAATGTGCTACTGTCTTCCCCAGCACCAGGTGCTGCCCTCTTGTGCCTTCTGTAGTTGCCATATCAAATATCATTGTGACATATTTATATAAAATCTATAGGTTTATAAAATCAAACTGCAGTATTCTTTAAGGTTAGTTTGGTGACAGGACTGATTTATGGTAGTCAGTGTTAGTATTTTCTTATGAAACTGCCTTATAAGATATCTCTGGCTTGCTTTCATTTTCAGTATTTTGAATCAGTCTGTTGTTGAAATAGGAGGGTTTATTTTTTGGTAACATTTACATACAATCTTGTATGTTTACTGATAAATTATAGTGCTTTCTTTATTCATAGCTTATCATGTTTTCCATGTCATTGTTTTAATGATATTTTTATGTCTCTTGTGAAATGTTTATCATAATGAAATCTTTTTTGTCATTAAATTGTTTTATTGAAATCATATTTTGGATTTGTATCCATGGTTACTTGTATTGAGTATGTAAATATTTATCTTTTTGAACACTAGTCTCAAGGTTTCCATAGCATAATATATTCACTCTTTGACTTGTATGTGTTTTTTTTTGTCATTTAGTTCTGAAGATACAAGGGTAAAAAAAATAAAATCAGTAAGAGTTATCTCACTTAAATTGAGTCTTATGTCAGTTGGCACTATGCCAAGTCATCTTGATGGAAATTCATCAATGGTTCAGACAACTTTCTGTCTGGTTTCTTATTTTTATTCCTGTTTGTGTCCAGAAATGACAGATTTTTTCCAACAGAACTGTTACAATATTTGTCCGCAAAATTATTAAAATTCAAAATTTCTGTTTTTGGTACATATGCCGTAAACACCTTACACAATTCGATTGGAATGATTCAGAGAAAAATTAGGGCTTATCCATTAACTATTAAGTTGAAAGTTTAGTGCTTTTTATAACTAGGCATTTTTAAAATATAATAAATATAGGAAGATTATTTAATATGTAAGAAATTTAGCCAATGTTTGAATATGTTAGAACTTTTAGCCTATTTTATGGTTGCTATGCTGGACTTTTACTATGAAATAGAACCGGCAAGAAATCTCCAAATATTTCATAATTATTTCTTTGTTTACCGTAAGTCACATATTAATGATAAGCGAAAATCTTTTCACTGCAGTGTCTTCCAAACTGATACAGAATGTTAATTTCTGAAATACCAAGTCATTCCTCAGCCTACATTATGGTTACAAAATATCGCTACATCATTTTGGCACCAATTTCGCACTGGTTAATGGAGTGCACACATATAAATGAAATACGTGTATAAAGCGCACTTTGATAATTGTATATAAAATAGACATTGAATTATTGTTTTTTATACATACTTTTATTTTACTTAGAACTTTTCTTCAGTCATGATTGTGTTTCTATGAAAAGTATATACATGTAATCCTTCTGTTTGTGTTATATACTGTATGTAAGTTTTGTTAGATATTTTTTCAGATGTTTCCAAGATGCTACTTTTTCTCTTATTGAGATGTAAATAATTTGAACTAGACAATAAAAGATGAAAACACTTGATCTTATGTTTTGTTATTTTTTATTGGCAAAGAGGGATTATTATAAGAATTTCTGTCGGTCCTTGTTCATTCCAGTTCATCAGGTCCAAAAATTTATTTCGAATAATAAATGGTTATGAGTAGCCAAAGAAGATACATTTGGACATGATGTTTATTTCGGATGATACCAAGTATTCGGATAGAGGGTTGTTGAATAAATGAAGTCTGACTGTATATGATATAAACAACATATGCCTCTGAGAATGATATTGCATATTGTCAATCATTACCAGCCACCGTTAGTCCACAGGAGATTGTCACGAGTTATTTCCCTTTCTCCCCGTAAGAGTACTTAATATTCATATATCATAAAAGTGATAAAGGGAGAGAACTCTAGAATGGATAAAGGGAGATAACTCTGGAAGGGATAAAGGGAGAGAACATGTGACTATTTCCTGTGTATTAGACTATGTTCACCTGGGTCAAATCTTTTATGACAGAAATTCTCAATGAAATTGTTGGAATTAAACAGATCACCTTGGGCAAATAGTTCCAAGCTTTGACTTTGAATACTGGAATCCATGAATTACTTGTAACATATTAAGTTGTTTGTAACACCTCTTGAATAACAGTACTTTTTACCGTTTTTTATGGTTTATGGTAGTTATTATGGGCATACAACCATACAACTTATATCTGCATTGCGTTCAGTTACGGCTAACAGTCGCAAACGTTTTGTATTGTATCCCTTGCCGGATGTATCACATTTACTGCACACGGGGAACCAAATTGCAAAACGTTACGACACGTGAGCCGCAAATACCTTAACTGAACCTAGGGCTGCTTTGTCCCTGTGTTTCTAGTACTGAATGGGGGTTGTGAAAAAAATATGCATTACATACCCATATCATTCTTGCATATATATATATATATAGTGTTAGATTAGTCTGTGCAATTTACATTTCCACGTGCAAATGTGTTTGGATGTGTTTACCTGTACTTGTAGTGCAAAGTAATAAATCTAACATAAAATTAATGCATTTCATTCTGACTTTGTGGATAAAGAGTAATTGAGTATTAGCATCTAAATGCAAGTGATGCTTTGCTAGGCAAATTTCCAAGAATTTCCTAACACTTCAGCAGAAATGTTTAATTGGTTCTGGTTAGTTTCAGTTAAAATCACTGAGTATAACAGTTAAGAAAAAGTCTTAATGACTGTTCCTGGGTTACTAAACCTTGGCCATTGAAGCAGTAAGCAATATCTATACAGTATAAATGGTTCATGGAAAGTGCACAAATTATATATTCCTGGAAACATTAGAATGCAACAAAGAATCAATAACACACTGTGTCATCTTAATAACTGAACTTTTGTTGAAGATGTGTTCATTATTTAATAGAGGAAAAGTTGGATAAACAGCTAGTTCAGTCATGTGACACTAGAGTTATGGCCCTTGAATTGATCAGGAATTGCAAACCTCAACAGTTATCACCCTTGATTTAGCTAAAATATCTAACACCAGCATTATCTACTCAATTACTGGAGTTTTATTTGGCCTTAAACTATATAATTAATGTACAGATTGTGTACCAATGAAATACTGAAGTGGCACTCAATAGTCTGCCAGTAAGGAATAAGTGCCCAATTCAAAATTGACCTCAATATATTCATGATGCCAAAAGCAAGTCATTGGCTAATCTGAGGCCAACTTTGGCACTAACCTTTCTCACAATATCTTCAGGTTTGGTTCTTGTTCTTTTTCCAGTGGGAGAAGCCCCTGGCCCTGTGTTCACAAAGGATCAAATGATCTGGATCAAGTTGATCCTGAAATAAGTTTGTCATTTTCATAAAGCAACAAAATACTTTGTTCATGACTTTCCATTCACAAATGCAAAAATACCTGAAATGCGTTGCATTAACATGGTGAACATATTTAGGACTTTACTTTTGTTGATTAATTATATTAAATATATAAATTAATCATACATGTATATAGACAAGGTCGAAAATGGTCTAGGTCAAATCAGGATCAAATTTCTAGAACCGGCCTTTAAACTCTTTTTCTAAATAAATATGTAATATCAAAATGAAGTCTTAAGAATTCTGCAAAACGTTCATATATGTCACATACTGTTAAAACTTTGAATAGCAATTTTTTCAAAGTTTGAAGGAAACTACATGTACATCTGATCTTGGTCATGATCCTGAAAACTAATTATTTGTAAACATGGGGCCTGTGGCCTAAACATATGTACTTCAATTGACCCTACGTCCTTGACAACTATTATTTATCTTTATTTATTTTAAACCAATAAAATTAGAACAATTAAAATGACAATTTAATTCCGCACTTTTTAGCATGACCTGACATTGAAAAACTAATTCCGGTGGGTAGCACCTCAGATTGGCTGTGTGACCCGCAGCATAAACTTTCGTCCCAGGCAACTGTAAACAATATGGCGGCTGCTTTGGATTTCTGACGATGAATTTTAAACAAAACTTTGGACTTTCTGCAATCACTCGGATTATATTGCAAGATTCCAATTAAATAATCACTCAAAATAAGGTATGTATATCCAGAATGGTCAATCACATTTTAATTACAGTACGATTTCTAGGATTTTGTAAGAAATAGGTCAGTGCTGCTTTTTTGTCACACAATTTCGCGACATGTTGCCGTTATTGTAATTGCAAATACCCGGTACGATATATTGGCGACTACAATCGATTATTTGCTCTAAAAATAAAAAATATTCTAGTAAAAGACGCATAAAGAAATCGGCGTTCTTAAAATTCCTTGACAATGATTAATTAAGTTGAATAAACCACAAAATCTCTTCTGTTTGAATTTACTTTTTGGTCAGTTTTATTTTTAATCATAATGTGATCTTGATATAATTTTATGAATTAAAACCTTTACAGCTGTGTCTCTAATAGGCTTGATGAATCCCTTGTATTAATATCGGCCTGAAAGTCTTAATGAGAAATGTTTAGCTGTTCATACAATTATTTGTTGCATCTAAACATTGTTGTTTTACTCAATTTCAATGGCATTTAAATATTTTTATAACTATGTAAATAGTTGTAGAGTGAAGTGCTGGAGATGGGGAGCAGAGATTTGGAGTCAGGTTTGAGGGATGAGGGAAGAACTTTCCGCTATGGAACCAACAGAATGGTTGAAATTACACTTCGCCATGAACTTGACGACATGGCGAAAAAATCACTGGATGAAATTATTGTTAAAAAAGAATTAGAGAAAATGCGACCCATTGACGAGGAAGAATATACTTCCAGGTAATATATTGTCTTAATTAAATCAGCTAGATGATAATGATCAACCTAGTATGTATTATAAAGAAAATCAGACTAGTGCCCAAAAACACAAACTGTGGGCCAGATCTATATTTACTGTAGTAAGGGAGAAACAATTTCATGTCATTATTATAATTAGGCAAGAATATTATATCAACAAAGTTATTTCATAAGTATGATAGGAGTTGTTATTTGATTAAGCAGGAATTTCCGTGACGCAGAAAACTTGAGTGTCTGACTCCCTTTTCTTTCTAGGGACTCCCATTTTCCACTTACTGTGCATCCCTCAGACCCCTAAAATATATCAAGTATAAACTGCGTATATGGGACCCTAAAAATTTACTTAGACCTCCAATTTGTCAAACATGAGGGTCCAAGGACCCCTAGCTGAAAAATCCTAGGGAAAACCCTGATTAAGAAACATTTTATTTAAAGAAAAAAATATTAATATTGTAGTTGTTTGTATTATAATTTATTGATGTAAGAAAACATTTGAAAGCAGAGACTGATTTATTTCATTGTAAGATATAAGTATATGTATTATATCATATCAAATTAACTATAAATATCATATTTTTTTCTGATATTTCTTTAAACTTTCTTAATACTAGTAGCTAAATTGATTCATAAAGGACTGAATTTAGATTTATTGCATTGTTAGTATTATGGTTGGAATAAACATACTTCTGAGATTATGAAGTATAAAAGAAAAAAAACATGTTTATGTTTGCAGACAATTACAACCGGCATTTATGCCCAGAAGATTGAGGAAGAAAATGAAACTACAGCCTGTGTTTCATGATGAGCTTCTCAAACTTAAACCAAAGGTAATCCACATGGATCTTATCTCATTGTATCTTTAAATTCATTTGATTACTTTATGTTGATTTTAAAATGCTTAGCCAAATGCTTATTTGATTTTAGAGCTAATACTTAGTAAAAATGCCTGATTATTGTTAATTTATGATTTAATGTCTCAGTAGGTGATGCTTGGAACATGAACGTGAAACATTTCATCAGCTGTGGGTAAAGTTGGATATCAGTGCACGGTTCTAGAACTATACCAAAACTTGGTTTAAAATAAGTTCGAAAAAATTATAATCCCAGATTTTGAAATGTTCAGCCAAGGTCAATGTATACATTGTATGCCATGCTGTTTTGCTGAACTTGATCTGTAGTTTGTGCAGTATATTTATCAATAAAAATACTTTTGTCATTTTAATCTTCTAGATAATCCACTTTTATGAATACATTATTATAGCTATCAAAACAAAACATAAAACAAATAGAGAGATGGTTGGAAGAAACAAATGAATTTCTCATATTTTAGATATAATGCTTTCGTTGGTCATGTTTGAACAATGTTTGAGGATAATGAATTTAAACAGTTACTCTAGTACATCTATCTGATATGCATTACTTGTTATATCGTACATGTTAAATATGATTTACAATTCTCTGATTTTAGGCACCTCAATTTATGATGATACCCAACATTCCCCCATATAATCCGCTAGACAGGTTTGGTATGCCGAAAGAATTCACAAATGACAAAATAAGGAGTTATCCCTATGCCAGAGAAAATACTGTCACCACACAAGGTTTGTCATTTTTTTCCACAAGAAAAATAATTATTCCATATGGAATAATTTTTGTGTTAGATGACATAATGATGCTTATTTTATCATTGTCAACTATCATAATTATTCATGTGGGAGAATGAATGATTGGTTAAAAAATTGTAATCTCTCAATTGAAATTAAACATAATAATAGTCATTACATGTATTTTTTTTGTTGGTGCTGTGATTGTTTTCATTTTCAAATAGTGCCAGTAACATTACAGAATAAAAAACAAGTAGGTTATAGTTAAGCATACAACAAATTGGTACTTGTAAGCACTATAATACTATAATGTTCATTTACTTTATGATCTGCTCAACATTCCTTGCTTAATGTGTTGTGTGTGTTTCATTTTTGTTCTTCTTTTTTGTATCTCTGTATTATCACCAATCACTTTAATTGTATTATTTACAGAAATGCGGAGGGTGAAAGCTACAACTATGGGAGTACTGCCATTAAGACAAAGGTTTGTTGTTATAATTTATTCATTTTCTTTGTGCTTTTTCTATAATCATGATGTACTGTATCATTTCAATGTTTGTTTGATATTGTGCATTGTGTAGTTGTGGGCATTTTCTTGTTATTACAGTTCTGATGTATATGATCTGAGGGTTTACATGCAAGGAAAGCCAGTTGCACAATCCAGGGACCCAGCTCTTGATGAATTTGAGGAGGTACAAAGTTTAAAAGAGTGTTATTTTTCTCTTCTCAGGCGCAATATAGGTGTCTTTGTTTACTTTTTTGAAATGGTTGATAAAATTCGCAAAATTTATTTGTTTATGTTTGCTGTAGTACTTCAAGTAAAGACGATGTTACTTAATACAAAATTAATATGATTTACACTTAAATGAAGAAAACAAAGTTAACTGTAATAGAACAGGTCTGTATTTCATTCTGCATATGATCTGGCTCTCTGACGATTAGATTGTTCAAACCATGGATTATTCAACATTAATTATCAGTCCATCTGTAATAACACTACCCCTTGCCAAACTCCTAAGATGAATGATAAAGGGCTGTGACTTTTAGTATGCCATTCAAATATTCAAGCACATTTGTTTGGTTGCAGGCTAACTTGATCTTACCCGAGACACCTAGAACACCTGGTACACCTGATGAGTTACCCACTCAGATGGAGCTAGATATCAATGAGGAAATACCTGATGATGTACCAAAAAGGAAACCAGCTATCTTAGGTTCTGAAGGCACTTCCATGAAAGTGTCATTGGCTGTTAGACCTCCGAAAAAGGCTTTACCAAAAACTCTTCGAAGAAAATACAGAGGAGGTTTGTCTTCTTCACTTTTGTATCATTCTTTAGTAGTGTACTTTCTGTACCTCATAGTATTTAAAATATGGTAGTACAGTTAAAAACTCAGTAATGAGACCACCAATGGGTCTGTCACAAAGTGGTCTTAACTAAAATTGATAATGTCTGTTTTGGTGGTATTTTCGAGTTGAAAAAATGTGTCTTCATTATTGATTGGGATCTGACTAAGCAGTCACATTACGCAATATTGAGTTGCCCACATTTTCGAGTCTCAAAATCGAATTATTTGTATCATGAGTTTTTACTGTACATACTAAAATATGTTTGGAATAGGAATATTATAACTGACGTTCTACTGTAATTAAATTGCTTAAAACTTACTGTATGTTACATTCAGTTAGGATTGTCATTTTATGGCCATGTCTGGAATGATATATCAAATCAAATACAGCGCCATATCAATATTTCTATACAGAAACAGAAAATTAATGTATCAAAGATCTTAACTAATATTTATCCCACATATGACACGATGTTACACATACACTGTTTTAACAAGCTTGGATGTTAATAGGGTTATAAAATATATTGCAAAAATACACCTCATATGACTTAAACATGCACAAATGCACTCTGCACAGTTGACAACAGAAAATATATTAGGCAAAAACTTCCTGTGCCTTTTTCTTGGTAAAAAAATGAGATTTTCTTGAATTGTACTTATATTTCAGAATTGGTAGCTATATCATATTGACTTGGTTGAATTTATAATGTATTGAGTGAACTTGTAATTTCTTATTCACAAAGTCCTCCTTGATTATTTCACAGGAAGAAGTGCTCGCAGTGTTGCCTCCTCATTGAAGAGTGCTGAGATTCTACTTCCTGATGAGAAAGTGTTCAGTAACTATGACGAAGCTATTGCAGATATTGATGGTGACCTTGAGAATGTACAGACGGCTATGGGAGCTCAGAAAGATGTTGAAATACCAACAGCTGGTGTAGATGGAAGGAAAAGTGGGGCTTTGTCTGAGGCAGTATGTTCATTTGATTCATTTTCTATTGTCTAGATGAAACTCCCTTTGACACATGACCTAGTACCACTATTATGCCCATCACCAGCTATCTTTTAATGGGCTTTTCTAAATGTTGAATAATTTTATTATCTGCATTACTATTTATCTTCTTATCTTCCACCCAAAGAGGAAGGGGCTGTAGTATTAGTAGGCATGTGTGCCTGCATGTACGCACTTATCAGACTTTTTTGTTAGGAATATATCTTGAAAACCATAGGAGGGAATAGGTTTAGACATCCAACTATTCAAAGTATTTAGGAGAAAAACTGATCACAGGAACCAAAACTTCCCTTTGTTACTTTTTGTCTGCACTGTATTTCAGCTACTACTTATTTGGGTAATATTGCGCTTTTGGGTTTTGATGTCCAACTCCACATTTCTCTGTTACTACTTCTACTAGAGATCTGACAGTCTCTGATTGCTTCCTGTTGTTTTGTAGAGAAAGTGTTTTTCCACATTGGGTTCAGTGATAAGTAAGGTTACTGTACTATATTTGATGTTTATGTTTTGTAGGCCAAATCTGTGCATGATATGCTGGAAGAAGCTAAAAGGATTGTTACACCAGGAGCTGAACCAGTACATAAAATGAAGAAATCACCAAGGAGACGAGAAACTAAGAAAGATGTCACTAAGAAAGATGTCAAGAAATTGAAAGGTAATTTTCTTCATAACTAATGCAAAATAATTTTTTGACACTGAAACATAATTTTGTTGTTTACATATTTGATGGCATATGTATAAGTTTTCTGTGTCAGATTATCATGCTCCTCCAATGTATCATGTAAAGAAAAATTCGATAAATAAGTTCAGTAATTCATGACTTCTCAGGCAATATTCTCTATGTTTAAATCTCTGTTAAAAGACATATTCGTTTCAGTCATAAGTGTTCAAGCCAGTATTTAATAGTGGTTATTTTCTCCTTACTCTGCGATGAGTTGTGAATGACATTTCTGTAATATGCCTGGTTTATAATAGTAATATCAGCATTGTCTTGTCTTTGACTTCTACTTAATTGTTGTAAGCATTATTGTACACATTACTGAAGGAGAGAAAGGTAAAGGGAAGAAAGAAGAGGAAGTAAAAGTAGGCGAAAAAAGAGCGGAGAGAACAGTTGATGAAATCATTGCATCATTGAGAAGTCAGTCAAGAACTGGACAGTAAGTATTGTATATTGTTGGTACTGTAGGACCTTGTTCATTTGAATCCATCAGGCCCGAATTTTTTTTTCAAATAATAGTTTCGAATAGCTCTTTCCAATTCGACATGCGTAAAGTACATCGGGACCTGATATGTATTTTCGGATGATACCAAGTATTCGGATGGAAGATTGTCGAATAAACAAGGTCCGACTGTAATAGAGTGACAGTAATGCATTCTGCCATATATTGAAATACTCCAATTTTCTCTTATGTTATTAGGGTGGATATTATTGAAATAAGG
Organism: Mactromeris polynyma; assembly: GCA_032209605.1. Lineage (NCBI taxonomy): Eukaryota > Metazoa > Mollusca > Bivalvia > Venerida > Mactridae > Mactromeris > Mactromeris polynyma. The sequence continues at coordinate 10,390,135 of JASFXZ010000006.1, read as the reverse complement.
CTGATTCAGTTGTGAGATGTTTATGTTTGTAGCACGGAATTAATTAATTTCTTATTTATATTCTTTATTGTATTCATTTCTCAGTCATTATTTCATATATTGTTCTTTATTCAATTGTATTGTATATATTACTTTTATATTTTATATTTTTTTATATATTTATTTTATATTATTCTATATTTCTTTATTGTATCAATTTTATTTATTTTGTTGATATTTCTTTATTTTATTTGATATTTCTTTAACAGCATGTATATGCGTAAGAGGATCAAATTCTTATGTATTCCATATTTTCTCTAGAATCGACGTGGAATTGTTGCAGACTTTTTTAGAAGAGTAATTTAGTTGCATCGTTTTCCTGTTGAGTGTTAATGAGATCGTATTTACGACAAGTTTATATTTGATTTCTGGTTATAATTATTTTTTTGTACATCAGAACTAGAAACTGTCTTCCTGCTATAGGTAGATTGGTTTGATAAAATACATGATAGATTTACTCTATTGTTTTTATTAAAGGCTGAATATTCCTATCTTGAGGTCCCAACAGTCAGATATTAGGAATTGTTCTCCATTTTTCTCTTGCTGGAAATGATAAAGTCCCGGACAATAATGGGAATCACAGATAGCTGTATTATGTCATGTTAAATGGCTACAAAAAAATTGTATTATCCCAATCAAAAGCTAAAATTTCACCCAAAAGCAATTGGTACAAGGTACATTGTAATTTCGCTTATACATTATGGATTTTTGTTATTTTGTAAATTTATTTGTTTTTATTTACATGTACATAATGTTTGTGTTTGATATGATTTACAGTGTACAACGGTAAGTACATACATATGGGTATATCTTTAGTACAAGTCAGTCACATACAAACATGTTAAGGCTACATTCAGTGCAGATTTCTAAATTGATAAGTCCAATATTTCGCTAATATTTGTGAGACTATCCAATTTTGAATTAAAAATGGATAGTCATTAATATGTTTAGTGGGTATTTTGTATACTTTGGACCTCGACTTCTATGTATGAATATCTCCTCCACTTTAAAATGTGCGGACTGATCTTTGTATTATTTGCTATTATCAATTTGAGGGATTAATGCCTAACTATGGTAATTGCATCTTTACCAGAGGTGCAGTTTTTAGAGGTAGGGGAAGTAAATGAGAAAAGTTTACTGATGTAGATAAGGTAGCTATCTAAAAAACGCTTGAAAGTTTCACTATATACAAAATGGCGCCTACCAGACCAGACGACATTGTTCTGCATGGACGCCATTTTGTTTAGCAAAGCTAGCGCTGTCAGATCTCTATACTTATCTAAAGATAGGGACTACTTTTCCTATGTATAACAAATGACACCGCAATTTCACTAGGTAGCGCTAGGTAGAATTCTACTTTTCCTACCTCCAAAAAACATGCCTCTGAAATGTGTTACAATACTTAACTAAACCCTCATTTCACTGAATTACCTGTTACTGAGTGTTTGTATGTGACTATGGGATTAGGGAGTGGATAAACCATCTTATACTGTGAAATGTTATGATTAACATTTTAAAAGTGGTATAATTATGTAGTTGGAAATTTGAAAAAAATCTGAAAAATTCTTCCTACGAACCAGGCCTTCTTTTGGAATTCTTTGGAGACAGCATGTGACAACTACACAAGCAAATTTGTATTTTTTCATGGAACACACCTCTCAATTTTGGGTCAAATACTTAGTATAAGATGGTTTTATTTTTTCATTTGAGGAAAGTGAAATGATATGAATTTCCTGAGCATACTTCAACTGTTAATCATCATACAGTAAAGTCTCAACAATACCAACACCTATGGGAACCTTGAAAACTGGTCTTACAGGGGTTTCCTGTAGCTACGTATTCTCTCTCTTTTATTAATGAGGTGGTCTTAATATAGAATATAGAGTAAAACTGTGAAAATGCATTTGAAAATTGTGTTTTTAATTTTGAGGTGGTCTTCTTATTCAGGTGGTCTTCAAGTGAGGTTTTACTGTATTTATAAACTAAATGGCATACATTCCTTAAAAATGGTGCCTAAGGCTAAGTTTAGTCTGTTAAATAGACCTATTTTCACAATCAGCTAGATACTAATACATGATACAGAAGTATTGGCTCAAGAAATTCCTAAACATGGCAGAAGGTTCAAGGCAGTTACAACAACAGTTAGAGTAGTAAATAACTCCCATACCCATGTTTAGTCAATCCTATTTGCATGACACTAGTTTGATACATACAATGTACTGACCCATTCACATGATTGTGTGAAGGTTAGAGAAACAGTAAATGCTGTTTCATTATTATTTTTTGGTGGTACAAGCTTGAATCAGCTGTTTATGTGGCTATAGGTAGTGCTTATGAGGTAATCGCTTACACCATTCGATGTACGAACATACTCAAATCATCCTTTGAAGTATACTTTTTAAAACTTTTTGATGTTTTTATAGAAACGCTTTGAGGCTAATAGATGAAATCCAGAATTCGCTAAAAAATAGGATTTTACCAGCGGTACGAACAGAATTTAATTTCAGATTTATTGATGTTAAATCATGTTTTTGTTTTCATGATGTTAACTGTATATTGTTGTTTGTACTGCTGGATTAGAGGGAAAATCCATATTTATAGCTTTCCAGTACAGTGGCATAGAGGTGACATGTGTGAAATTATTTTTATCTCGTGGCCACAACTAAGTATGTTGTGGAAACGAGTTAGTAAGCCGTGGGCGACATAAAAATAATTTCACACATGTCACATCTATGCCACTGTATTCCAGAGTATATCTACTCCCATATTTATTTAGTATCATATTAGTTACTGTAGATTTTGTATTGCATTGACTGGCTTAAACTTAAATAATTCTAAGAAAGATCTGTTTGTGTGAAATTAGCGACTCTCGTCTGGAGTGCTGGGTTGTTGGAACATGTTTGAACAGCTTGTTTATTTGTGTTAGGTCTTGCATGGTTTTTATTAGCTTGTGACTTTAGTCCATAGTACAATATGGTTGATATATCTTATGATATTAGATATTGCTTTATGTATATGGTTGTATGGCATAGTTTTGTTGATATTGGATATTTGGGTGTTCAAATCACCGAAATTCCTACAGTGTCACAAAATTAATGTAAACTGGATATGTGATTGACACTAGTTACATACATTCCACAAGGAAGCTGTAAAGATATTAAGATACAGTTCATTGTGACAATAATAGCAAATTGAGTACAATTCAGATTTGGCTGTGAATTGAAAATCTATTGTGTTAAGAAATGAATTGCTTAAATTTCGTAAAAAAAGTGTCATTCCTGCTTTGAATTATAATTAAATGCTATCATATACCCCAGTTTAACAGACAGTTAGATTTTAACAAATGTATACACACTCAATAAAATCAGATCCATCAAATTGTTACATTACCTTTGAAAGATAATAAACAAAATTATAGAACAGAAGAAAACATTGGGCCCCTATTTCTCAATCTGGGATCTGATTTTATTGAGATTGCTACTGTACATACTAGTACATTCGAGGGTTCAGCGCAAGACTATCCTAACTCCTATCTATTTATATAGGTGTTAGTATAGTCTTGCGCTGAACCCTCGACTAGCAGTATGAATGCATGAGATCATGTTATGATATTTTCACAGATTCATTTTTGTTATACAGGCATGTAAAATCACTTCCTTAATTTACCCACATCTCCCCCTAACTACAGTTTATCACCATCATTAACTAGAAAACCTACTGTCCAGTGCCTACAAAATGGATCAGTATTAACTGACAGATCCCAGTATCTGATCACCAGTATCTGATAGTATATTTAAAAGAATTCAAACAAAATAAACAGACGAAATATGATAATGAAAAGTAATGATAATAAACACAGGAGAGTGTCATGAGTTCTCCCATTATCCCATCTAGAGTTCTCTCCGTTTATCCCATCTATAGTATGTGTACAAAGTACTACATGTATATATACATATACGATAGAAGGGATAAAGGGAGAGAACTCTATAAAGATTGAAGGGGGAGAACTCTATAAAAGGGATAAAGGGAGAGAACTCGTGACAATCTCCTGTGATAATAAAGATACTCATATTGCTTGTTAGTCCTGTGTATGTTATCATCATACTATTAATGATACGTCCATCATTGCAATTTTGGAGCTATGTCATCCTTTGTGGTCATCATGTACTCTGGCAATTATTATGATTCAAAGTATTTTGACATATTGAAATTAGTGAGTTTTAAATTTACATAATTTTATTGCAATTACCAGATTTTTGAATCTGTCATTTTTCCTGACATCTGTTAGTGTTTTTGGTAAATCATTAATCTAGGGACTGTACATTCCAGACAATCTGAAGCTGACCGTAAGATCCAGGAAATCATGGACAGAGTAATGTCAAGGTCAAGTGGGACCAGTAAGTTTATACTTTTTTGTGTTCTTGTTTGGGATAGAACTATACCTTGCATGCTGTGCCTTAATTTTTTCAGAGTACTAGCCTGTTTGGGTGAGTTGCTCTGCCAAACGACTTACCCGTAATCATTCTTACTAGCCCGAACATATATAACACTAATTCATAAGAAGTCATGATTACTTATCTATACAAAATATTAAAATTACGAAAGGATTTTATATTTTCTCTACTTTCGAGAAAAGTATATATACACTAAAACTAAGCACTTGCCCATTTGGGCTCGCACTCGGGAATTTCTGCAAGCTCAAAATCAAAGTTACTAGCCCTGCGCTTTTGGCTAATGGGTTACCATAAGGACTGCTTTGTTATAGATGTAGAAAATGGATAATTTTGCTCTTATTGAGAAAAACATTTTCATCTGGTATTTTGCTTTCAGTGTCAATAATTATTGTACAAAATTTAATACTTCACATGATGTCCCTGAGCCAAGTTATTATTCATTTGATCCCATTGCAATATCACCCATTATGAAAGGGAAAGTAGTACTGCCATATTAAATAATTAATACTGTCAAATTCAGTCCAGAAATCAACATACATTTTTTGTAAATACCATTTCAATAATTGACTTACTTTCGACCGATTCTAAGCTGGATATAAACACTGTATGACAGCTGTTGCTTTATTACATTCTTAATTTTCATGGTTTGCATCAGTAATACATGACCTGACATGAGTTTGTTCTACATATGATAAATATACCTCATGTTGTGATTCGGTTTGGTACACTTAAACACTTATTCAGACTGTGAAGGTGTTAAAAATAATCACAGCCTTGGCTGATATGATTTTCATTGAGTTGATACTGTCACCATTGCCATTTAATATTTGTGTATTATTTTTTTCTACAATATTGTGTTAAAGAATTACTTCAGACTGCATATTTTTGTTCTATGATCAGTGACTGTTAGCATGAATGATTATCTTTCATATTTACAGCTGGTGACAGTGTCACTGATGATAAGCCAGGTATGTATCTAGTAATACTAGTGAACTATATATGACTGCTGTATTCTGCTTATATCGTCTTAAGTTAATATTTTGTTACATTTATTATTATGTTGACTTTATATAGCATTTTCTGTTGTATTATTATTGGTTTGGTATTCTCTAAGATATTTTGGAAAAAAACCCTGATTCTTATGCATTTATTATATGCCATATAAGGTATTATTGAAGGGTGAAAGCGAAATGAGATGATATACTTGTTTCGCTTTCCCCTATTGTTCTGTTTACCAACATATCCATTATATGTCTGTGTTACTGCTTGATGTAAGTCATATGGGTCTAAATTTCATAAATCAATCTTAAAAGGTGATGACATTTTATCTATTCTTAGCTTATTTAAGTTTATGATATTTATCAACACATTCAATCCCTTTTTCAGTAACCACATCCTTACTGATAATCATGTTGCAGTCGACATAGAGTTTATTCTATATTTTAATGTTTCCTGTAGTGCCCACTGGAGATTGTCACAAGTTCTCTCCCTTTATCCCTTCTAGTGTGCTTTCCCTTTATCCGTTGTATAGTATATGTATACAGAAGGCATATAGAAGGGGAGATAACTCATGACAATCTCCTGTGGTAAATGCCAAACTCATAAAGTTGCATATACTTTGGCTTGGTACACCAGTTTTTGACAGCTTAATTGAGGATGCCAATATATATCAATTCAGGGGTGAAAGTGGAAGTAGACTGTCTGCTCTTCATTTATATGCATAGATAGACTGGTTTTACTTTCAGGTTTCAAATTGTACTGTAAACATTTACACATTATTGTGGCTATGGTCATTGTAAATGATATACATTCATATATAACATTAACTTTTACAGGTTTATTGCAGTTCCCTGGTAATGTCATTAGTCCAGTTTTCGAACTTAGATTACATACATATTATGTCTAACTTAGCTATCATCATCCTGTAGAATATTTGATATTTTTGTCACATTTTATCACACTAACAATCACATATTTTGTAGCCAGATGGGAATTTTTTTTGCTTTCATGTAGTACTGGATTTTATCATAAACTGTTTCATATATTTATTCAATTGAAATTATGTTGCACTTTCTCTTCTTGATATAATATCAGATTTTGTACGTACAAAAAATGTATTTTACTCAGCAAAATATATCACGATCACAATGATTCACTACTTCCACCATATTCGCAAAAATCGCAAATTACTGTGTTTATGAGGTGGACACTCGCCACGCACATTTTTCTAATGCACTTTATGGTATTTCGGTCAACCCGGTATGTCCCCTGCACACCATAAATGGACTTTTTGAAGCTGAAGGGGGGAATTAACCTGCCAGTAGAGCAGTATAGGTCAAACAGACAATTTTGAAGTCAAAGACGCGCATTGCACAGTGCCAATGAGACCCATCGTACAGTTACCATTTTCCTGGCATCTAACCAGTACTTTCCTGGAATCTACCCTGTACTTTCCTGGTTACATGCCAGTGCTATGTTAGGTGGGAAACACTGAAAAGCATTTCTGTTTTAACCCGACTAGACGAGGGATCGAACCCACGACCTTCGGATTTGTAGTCAGCAGCGTTAACCACTGAGCCACAGGGCCATCTAGTCCCACCATATATTGAAACTGTCCTGTTTATAAAATAGGTGAATGCCCCGTGATGCTTTCATTTTTTGGCAAGAATGTGACATCATAATTTTGACAAGATGTAAATTGGGCCAAGTAGAAAGATAGATTAAGTGTTGCTAGAATTTAATAAACTTTAATAAACAAAACAAATATATCTGCATATGAAAAAGATGCAGACCCCTTTTATATTTTTTGTTTGACACATTGCTGTTCTCACTGTCCAAGCTGGCACCAATACTGTTATTGGAAAAAGGGCACTTTGGGGTCTATGTTTATTTTAAAATTAATCCTAAAGTTTTGATCATCCCACTTCCCTGTTTCCATTTTGTTTTTGTGCAAAATTAATGTAACATTATGATCAAGTTTATATACATCGCAGACATATAATTTATCGCACTAAATCTGTCCTTATTGTTTATGCTATAATGTCAAATATGATGTTTTCAGTGCAGTGCAATTCCTTTGACACCAATGGCTCTCATGACCTGTTTTATGCTTGAACACGCAAACATGTATAATGAATTTCATCCCCTTTCTCTAAGTCATGTATGTATCCATGTCTGCTAACTGAAAAATGGTTTATTTTTACAGTTAATTAATAAAAGTTTGCATACTTGATAACATTTCAGAATCACAGATGGAAGACAGATCGCAATCTGTCTCGGTACCCCAGACCCCTCAAACAGGGGGTACCAGTAGTGGAAAGCTCTCCCCTTATTTCACTCCAAGTCCGGGGTTCGAGTCTGTTTCATCAGGTGGACCTCAACTACTTCTCTGTTACTTGTTGCTATGCTTTCTGCTTACCCTAGTAACCACGGTCGCGGGCAAATTCTTCATTTTCATTGTCACTTGTTATGAGTTGTGTTTGTTTCATTTCGTTTGAATACTAAAACTTGTCTCGTTGTTGAAATATCCCAGAAAGGGGTTCACTGTAACGTTTGGTGTAAAAATCCTCTCAATCTCAATATTTCGGCCAAAGTGAGCCTTTTTCAAGAGCAAAGAACTTAATAGTACACAATATCAATATACAATACGCTTGTAAGTGTATACATCAAACGCAAAATATGTTATGAAGTGCCTTTAACTTATTTGTGCCTTTATGGTATATTCTTGTCTATCAGAGGTCACACAAAGTAGCTAAAGGAATGAATCATGTGACTAGTTCAATCTCAATGCTTTAGAGAATGTTATGTGTTGGCATTAGTATCAATATGATGATTCAAACTTATGACCATCTACTATTGCTTGAAATTCATGAAAATCTTCGGGGATAAAAGTAAAACACTATCATTCTGCTTCATATATATCAGCATCAGTATGCACTCGACCTTTATATTTACTATCATTTCTCTATTGATGTATTTGGACATGTAAAGGAAGTACATGTAGAATGCTAGATTAAGCTACTTATGATAATTAACAAATGCAAGACCTTCTGTAAGCTCCTTATAAATGATACTACATAATTCGAAGTCTCAATGCAACACTGTCGTAACTCCTACATGAATACATAGGAGTTACGACAGTGTTGCATTGAGCCCTCGAATATACATGTGCATGTATATATTTGACAAATACTTTGTTTGCCAGCTACGTTGTAAAGCTGGACTGCTTGTTAATGGTCAAGGTGAATCAGCAGCATCAGTTTTCCTACAAATATGAAAACTTTAGGTGCACTGGGGAGTGTCATGAGTTCTCTCCCTGTATCCCTTCTAGAGTTCTCTCTCTTTATCCCTTCTATAGTATATGTATATATAGTAAACGGGTAAAGTGAGAGAACTTTAGAAGGTATAAAGGGAGAGAACTTGTGACACTCCTGTGCTTTGGAGTATCACTATAAACTTGAATCTGTTCAGAAATATGCGGTTTTGATAATCAATTGAAATGTAATAGATTATTTATTTAATATTCATGCAGTCTTATTACTGTAGAATTAACCTTGTCTGTGTGTACATTATATGTACCGGTCTATGGATGTTATTGTCTATATTGGTGCATGAACATTGCTAGCAAGTATATAATAGTATCTTGAGGGATGATAGCAAAACTAATCTATCTGCATGCTTGTAAAGAAGCAGATAAGTTTGTTTTGCTAACATCCATCAATTTGTATGTTTCTATAACTTGTAACATAACAATATACCTGGTGATGGTTGCTAGATGTTTCTGATGTATGTATGCTATAATGTTTCTTCTCTTTGTGTCTTCATGTTTTTTAGTTAATAACTTATGTTGGCACTTATTTGTAAGCAAGATATATGGCTACAGTTGTCTCAATTATAAGGCCGACATTGAAAATAAGTTTGTTTCCCCTACTGCGACCCTAGCCCACTAGGGTAGGGTAGGTAGGTAGGAAAACTATTTCACAGGCTTAAATGTGTACTGTATATGTATACAGAAACAATGATAATGACATTACTTCACCTTTGAATTCATTTTGCTAACCTCAATAAAATATTTACGGTTGCAGTCATTTTAAACGGTCGATCGTGGGAGGGGAAACAAACATTTTTTTATTATTGGCCTAATTCAATCATTAGCATTCTAGGGATTTTTATTGATATAATCATAAGTGATCTTCATTGTTTCCTGAAATTACAAAATATAAGATCATTTCTGTCAAATCTAATTGCTGTTGTATGCTTGTTAATGGATCTGGTTTTTTTCTTTTTCTTCGTTTTCTTTTTATCTTATAATTCTGTCAATTAAAGTCTTCTGTTGCACAATTTATGACAGTATAAAATATAAGTTTTTAATGCTCGACTAGATTAATGCACTATGAGACTGGTTTAAGGCATACATGCATTCAAATCATTGGAATCCAGATTTGGAGGTTGTGGGATGGGGTTGAGTCCCACAAAAAGCAATATGTGGTCTTCATAATCTCTTAATGAAGTGTTAAGTACTGGTTCGCAACCCAGGAAGCAGTCATCGAGAAAGATAAATACAAGTTGTAAGAACTTAGTGTGCATGTGATATATGAATATATACATATATATACAGTCGGACTACGTTCATGTGAATTCATCAGGTCTGAAACTTTATTTTGAATAGTACATGGTTTCAAATAGTCCATTTCCATTCGACAAGACAAGAAGATACATCGGGACCTGATATATGTTTTGGATGATACTAATTATTCAGATAGAATGTTGTCGAAAAAAAGAGCTACTTGTTCCGACTGTATATATATAAAATAAATAAGGTTAGACTAAACAATTGGAATACATGTACTGTAATTCAGGGAAGAATGATATTGGCTAGATAAATAAGATATACAGATCATCTATACCAAATGAATTCTCAGATCGTTATATACATGTTTGTTGATTATTGTGTATCTATGGTAACAGATAAGAAAGATGGTGAAGCTGGTGAAGTGATACCAGAAGAAGAGGAGGATAAACCTACAGATGGTAAATGTGATATTGTTACTATCTAAGTATGGTCAGAATGCAGTAGTTGCTACATTATCATCAACCAATATGACTATAAATAGATTTTCTACAGTGCCTTACCACTTAAAGGTAGATGGTCATATTTTGTGTCAAAATGTGCCAAAACAATGCATTATAACTTTTCATAAAAACTTTCCAAAAAACACAAATAAACGAGTATGATACGGGTATTTCCTATTGCTACTATCTAAGTATGGTCTGTATGCCGTAGGTGCTACATTGTTATCAACCAATATTACATTAATAGATTTTCTACAGTGGTTTACTTAAAGGTAGATAGTCCTATCTTTTGTCAAAATATGCCAAATAATAATTTTGAAAAAATTGCATTCTTATGCGTTCATACAGATATATACTATAAAAAATACATTATAACTTTTCTTAAAACTTTCCTGGACCTGCAAAACATAAGTCTGATACGGGTATTTCCTATGCTAGCTTGTAGGTCAGGAGTGGAAATACCCATATCGGACACGTTTATTTGTGGTTTTGGGAAAGATGTAAGAAAATTGACAACATAGAGTTGTAGAGTACATCTGTATGAAGGCATTTACCAACAATTATCTCATATTTACCACTAAGCTTATTTTGCTTTAAGTTATACCATATTAAAATATATGACAAATTGCATTATATGAATACATATGAAAGAACAACTGTCTCCAATTATATTTTACAGGCTGCTTTAATATTAATAATATAATATTTAAAGTTAGGATATTTTTTGGGAAGAATATTTCATTGTTTTATCGGCCTTCATTTTTTCAGAACAAGTGATAAAAGAAGCAGAGAAATACTTAGAGGAAAGAATGGTACAAACATTGAATTTCGTTTTCTTATCTTTTCTCTGTTTTAACTCATTTCAGTAGAAAGTATTTTCTTATGAATAATAGTATCAACCTGGAATAGTGCCTTTGTTGATATTATTTTGCTTTGGTTGATAATCTGTAATATCACCTTCATTATTATGCTCTACTGATATAAATGGTGAAAATGATTTTATTCATTTTTATAGAAAACAGCAGAAGAGGGTTTACCCCCAGCCCCTCCATCCACGGCACAGCGTCCCCCTGAAGTAGAACCCCTTGTGGGACTAGGAGAGTCGGAGAGTGAGGACGAAAAGGAAGATACGGTGGATATACAAAAGGTGCATAATTGATTTATTGATGACAAACTTAAACACATGTAGCTGGAAAAAAATGATTTGGGATTTTCATTTTATGTTTTCATTCATATAAAGAATAATATAATTTTAAATTCTCTGAATAATTCTCTCAGTTATTTGACAGAGTTCAGTTAAACGCCTTTTAGAAAGTTGATGATATAAAAATTACATTTTATGATATATGTGTCAAAGCCAGAAGAAACCTGTTTTACCACAGATGTACTGCGAGCCACTAAAAATTTATATCTAAAAGGAAAAGTAAGAATGATGGTTGAATACTGCAGTCAAACAGTGAGCATTTTGTTTTAAGCTGTGTTGCAGGTTGTGAGAGAGATACGGTTTTAGTGTAAACTTATTTATTTTACATTACTTGTGAAACAAGCTCGTATAACTTATAGTAGCTTACTTATGGTGACTGCTTCACTAACCAGTATTTGAACTTAAATGTGAAGCACTGGAAGAGTCGCGCCCACCATCATAAGTTGAGAAGTCTGGTGCTCACTACACCACAGTGCCTCTTTTGTAGTAGGTTTTAATTATGACAAAGGCATATTATAAGTGTATTTCATGGGTTCCATTTTACTCTGGAGTTGATTCTTTGACCCCTGGAATTTCTAAAAACACACATTTTGACCGTCAGGATTCTGGCTGAAGAGTCAATTTTTCTCTAAATTCTAGGTAATTTTGCTATAAAATGGTAAAATCTGGTCAAAAATTATCAAAATGACGCTTGAGATTCAGCACCTAGTGGAACTCTTTTATTACTTTTTGCTTTGATCAATTGATTTAAACTGATGCCAGCACTTGATTTATTACATAATAATTATGTTTTCTAGGCCTGGGAAGATCTGAACCAACCAGATGTTACTCATGAAATGTTGGTTGGTGTCACAGGCAAACAGGCAGTACTTGAAGGGCGTCATCCACCATTACCCGGGCTCAAGACCTCGGAAAAGCCGGTGTACTCAAACTCTGTCTCATTTTTGTCGGCATGGAAACCTGTGTCGGAGAAACGTAAGCGAGAAACTGATGATACTGAAGCTGAAAAGAGGCCTTCAAAGAGTGTGCATCATTTTTGTACCATGACAACAGAGTACCAGCTCCCTGAACAATTTGTTAATGTCGGTAGAAAATATCATACACCAAGTAGATTTGAGTTCGCTATGCCTGATCAAAGATACAGGGTAGGTATTGTGTTCAACTTCAACTACTCTGACTTGCATCATTAATGTGTAAATTTCATTCCTGAATTTCCTTAAAAACTGATCAAATCATGTATTAGCATTATATGCAATTGCAGTAAAATCTCACTTAAAAGACCACCTTAATGATAAGACCACCTCAAAATTTAAGAATACAATTTTCAAGTCCATTTCCACTGTTTTGCTCTTTATTCGACCTCAACATTAAGACCACCTCAATATTAAGGCCAGTTTTCAAGGATCCCAAGGGTGGTCGTATTATTGAGGTTTTACTGTATGTACAATCTATGATGAACAGCTTGTGTATTATTGTTTGCTCTATTTACACTTATACAGTGAAACGATTTTCCCTCAGTTTTAACTTTGATTACTTATTTTTCTGGTCTGTTGAATGTTATAGAGGCTTGAATTCAAAAGCAGGCCCTGTTTTGCACTCATTGTTTAGTGAATATCAAAAATGTTCTTGTTTTAGGTTAAAGGCGAAATGTGGAAACTGTAGCCTTAAATAAAGTATATTTTGAAGCATTTCATTGCTGCATAATATGACAAAAAACACTGATTTGTTATGATATTTAGTTTGCAAAATGTCATCAAAACTATGTATTTACAGTTTGGTAGTAGACCACCGAGTGCTGTAGAGGAAACGTTACCTGTACACAGTGCCCAGTCAGGTACCACTGAAACGAGGGACGGTAACCAACGTAGAATATCTGCTGCTGCCCGTCGTGTGTTACAGAAAGTAGAAGAAGAAGAAGGCAAGGCTGATGATACTGTAGAGGCGTGGCAGAAGAGGGCAGAGGAAGTGGTAAGAGTTTATGTTTTGAGGTGAAAGTAAAACAAATCTATCTGCTTCTATATGTATATGCAGGTAGATTAGTTTCACTCCTTCCCCTGTTTTGAACTTGTCTTCATTAGCAACATAAAGTTCCAAAAGAAATTTGATTTATTTTTGTACAATGTATAGGTAACTTGTTTCAGCAGTAATTTCCATACTGTTTTACAATTGTCCATGTGTTGTTATACTCTGAGCGTAATGACTTTTTTTTTTGTTCTCTAAATTACCAGATTTTGAATCATTAATCATAAATTTATGTTGTGACTTGTGTCATTTATTGCTGAAAAATTCTCAAATCTATTTTTTACAGTTTGAAACACCTCAATTTTGTGCAGAAGGTAACTCAATGCCAAAAAAAGATGATGAATCACGTCTGTATTGGGCTCCGGCTCCACCTAAACTGGATGTGGCACCAGCCAAGGTCAAGGACATTCTGTTTCCAGAATATCAGGTATACAAATTTTAGTCTAAGAATTTGTGGCCATCCCTGCTTCACTTTCAACTAATAAACATTTCTGTATACATGTATTAGCATTATTATAAGCAACTTTTGGGTTATGTTGGAGATGGTGTCAGTATTGTCGCTGTTACTTCGGTGTTCCGTTGTTGTAGTGGTCATAAGATCCAACCTCATAACCGTCACTTTAAAATCTCCAAAATTTCTTTGTTTGAAAATCTGGCTTTTTTGTTCACTTAAAGTCCCAGCAATCTGTTGTATATAAAATAGCTTATATGATAGCAAGGACAAATGTCTTGTCTGTATGAAAAGTTTAAATGTGGCGGAAAGTTAGAATTTTTGATATCAGTATTGTAATTTTTGGTATCAGTATTGTAATTTTTGGTATCAGTATTGTAATTTTTGGTATCAGTATTGTAATTTTTGGTATCAGTATTGTAATTTTTGGTATCAGTATTGTAATTTTTGATATCAGTATTGTAATTTTTGATATCAGTATTGTATTTTTGATATCAGTATTGTAATTTTTGGTATCAGTATTGTAATTTTTGATATCAGTATTGTATTTTTGATATCAGTATTGTAATTGTTGGTATCAGTATTGTAATTTTTGATATCAGTATTGTAATTGTTGGTATCAGTATTGTAATTTTTGGTATCAGTATTGTAATTTTTGGTATCAGTATTGTAATTTTTGGTATCAGTATTGTAATTTTTGATATCAGTATTGTAATTTTTGGTATCAGTATTGTGATTGTTGGTATCAGTATTGTATTTTTGATATCAGTATTGTGATTGTTGGTATCAGTATTGTGATTGTTGATATCAGTATTGTGATTGTTGGTATCAGTATTGTGATTGTTGGTATCAGTATTGTGATTGTTGGTATCAGTATTGTGATTGTTGGTATCAGTATTGTATTTTTGATATCAGTATTGTAATTGTTGGTATCAGTATTGTAATTTTTGGTATCAGTATTGTAATTTTTGGTATCAGTATTGTAATTTTTGGTATCAGTATTGTAATTTTTGGTATCAGTATTGTGATTGTTGGTATCAGTATTGTGATTGTTGGTATCAGTATTGTAATTGTTGGTATCAGTATTGTAATTGTTGGTATCAGTATTGTGATTGTTGGTATCAGTATTGTGATTGTTGGTATCAGTATTGTGATTGTTGGTATCAGTATTGTGATTGTTGGTATCAGTATTGTGATTGTTGGTATCAGTATTGTGATTGTTGGTATCAGTATTGTAATTTTTGATATCAGTATTGTGATTGTTGGTATCAGTATTGTGATTGTTGGTATCAGTATTGTATTTTTGATATCAGTATTGTGATTGTTGGTATCAGTATTGTGATTGTTGGTATCAGTATTGTAATTGTTGGTATCAGTATTGTGATTGTTGGTATCAGTATTGTATTTTTGATATCAGTATTGTGATTGTTGATATCAGTATTGTGATTGTTGGTATCAGTATTGTGATTGTTGGTATCAGTATTGTGATTGTTGGTATCAGTATTGTGATTGTTGGTATCAGTATTGTATTTTTGATATCAGTATTGTAATTGTTGGTATCAGTATTGTAATTTTTGGTATCAGTATTGTAATTTTTGGTATCAGTATTGTAATTTTTGGTATCAGTATTGTAATTTTTGGTATCAGTATTGTAATTGTTGGTATCAGTATTGTAATTGTTGGTATCAGTATTGTAATTGTTGATATCAGTATTGTAATTTTTGATATCAGTATTGTAATTGTTGATATCAGCATTGTAATATTATGGATGTATGGTTTACAGAGACCTACTGCGGGGGCTCATTCACAAGAAATGCAGGATATCATGGAAGAATCATCAAGTAGTGAAGAAGAGGAAGAAGAAATGGAAATAACAGAGGAAGACAGAGAGCAAATGGAACAACTTGAAAGGTACAAATTGTTCAAACTTAATCATTTTACATGGACTGTAATACATGTTTTTACAACTTGCATGAATCATTCTCAATGACTGCTTCTTGAGTTACTAAGCAGTACCCTGGCATAATAAAGGCTGCAGAGGACTATTGCCCAGGAAGGGATTCAAACCCTTGACCTGTGGTATTTTTGTGTTGAAATATCTGCTGGAAAAATTAATTCTTCAGAATATTAAAAGTTACTGTTTAGTTCCTTTATGATAACTTTCATTATTGATATTTAAACATTTATTTAATAAACACAGAATTATGTTGCGACGCCACAAATCGATGGAAGATTTGACAGAGTTAGAGGTACAATCCAGACAGAGGGAGAAAGAGATACAAGACGGCAAACTGTTCCCGTATGAAGAGAGACTTCTTACAGATAAAGAGAAGGAGGAGAAATTACACCAACAGTTATTACAACCACAACAACCCGTGCCACCTCAAGGTACTTCTTTTGTATATATATTTGCTTAAAGACGTATCCTACAATTAGGCCGTTTTTTTTCTAACACATAGATGTTCTTTAAACTTTTTATATTCGATCAGTGTATGGTATCTAACCAAAATATGAAATAAAAATGATAGGTCACCTTGCTCGATTTTATGATAATGAAGATTTAAAACGTGAATATTTCATATGAATATAGAGCAAAATCGATACAAGTTTACTATATTTTTTCTAGCACAGAGATTTTCTTACAACTTGGTATACTACATGTGAGTCACTGTCTGAATGAAAATATTTGCATCATAAAGAAAATAGTAAACTTCTCCCTTATATGTCTTTAACCCAATGCAAGCACTACAATAATCGAAAAGAACATGCGCATTAAAGTTGTGCAATGGCAACTCCGAAGTACGTCTTTAAATATGCTTGATTGTGATGTAAACTTTGAATCACTCTATATGTATCTTCTTCTTGGAAAAACCAATACTGGTTGCTTACAATGAGAAAAGGTGGTGACCTGTGAAGGGGTCAGACCCTTTACGCTACTCCTCCTTCATAATATGTTATTACAAGGGATGTCAAGTAGGGTATTTTTATTGAGGAGCAACAATCTGCAATTTGAACTTGCTGTACAGTACAGTAAAACCTCAATAATAAGACCACCCTTGGGACCCATGAAAAACTGGTCTTAAAATTGTGGTGGTCTTATTATTGAGGTGGTCTTTAAGCGAGGTTTTCCTGTATGTTATTGATGATTTGAGTGCATTAGCTGTAAGCAACTTTTTTGGCCTTTTTCTACCTTCTGTTTATCAATGATTTTTTTTCTCACTTTCTTAATTAAGGTTTGGAAGAACGTGAACTGAGTTCGACAAAACTACTGGAAGAGAGTCCCGACAAAGATGTAGATCTCTACCCAACATTTGCACTTTGGAGGTTAGTATAGCAATAGGATTTTGGTTTGTGCTCCAGATGTGGGAAGAATAGCTGCAAAACAATGATTCTGCTAGAGACAAGTAAAATATGTTAACATGTATATATCATAGAGGCTCAAGGGGAAGACTGGGCTTGCCCAACTTTGTTGCCTCTTAAAATATAGTCATTTAATTATTATTATTTATTTATTATTAAGGAGTGTGGGAGGGGTGTGGCTTCTGCATCCTTGACAATTTTGAAAATGATGTGTTCCAATGCTCTATATTATCATTTATATTGATATTTTGTGGATGAATTGTATGCTTGTGTTATGTAAGCTGGATACATGCCTGGTTATAATTATACATGTATACTCTTTGGTCTGTTTGTACATTGTTATAATGGTTTCATTCTCTCTTAAACAAAACGTCAGGGCCACTTAAAACTTTTCCAATATTTAAGATTTTTTTTATAAAATCTAAGGAAAAATTATCAAACTGAGGGAAATTTTCTCCTTAGGAGCTTTATGAATACGAGCCCAGTCCTTTGATTTTATAAATTTTTCCTTAAATATTGGAAAAATTCTTAAGTGGTATTTTAAGGAGATGATAAGGAATTTCCTTACTTCAAATCTTAGGAGCTTTATGAACATTTCTGCTTGCTACAAGTTATTGTTGTTTCTGTATGTTTCACTGATATTGTTTACAACAGGAGATCAAGCTCAGCTCCAGATTTGAATGATGAAGAAGATGAAACATTGATGATATCACAAGATTATAATGTGGCTATGGAAGAAATACAGAGACAGAAGAGAAATATACGAGAATGGAAACACCAACAAAAACTGGAACAACTACAAGAACAACAAGCTGCGGAACAACCAGATGAACATATGGATGAGGAAGAGACTATTGACCAATTACAGGTAAATATGTGATTGTAATTTCCAGGGTTTTCCCTAGGATTTTTCAGCTAGGGATCCTTGGAGCCTTGTGTTTGACAAATCTTGGGTCCTTAGTAAATTTGTAGGGTCCCAGATATGCTGTTTATACTTGACAATAGTTTATTTAAGGGGTCCCAGGGATACACAGTAAGTAAAAAATGGGAGTCCCTAGAATGAAAAGGGAGTCAGGGACTCAAGATTTCTGCATCAGGGAAATCCCTGAATTTCTGTATAACTCTTGAGTTAACTATTGAAATTTTGATTTTTTTTGTTTTGAAAAGTTTTGGGTTGTGAAATTTGGATAAACTGTTGAGCAGAAAGTTGTGAAATTTGGATTACTTTGGGTAGAAACGTTGGATCAAGATTTTATGAACCAGTTGTTACTGCCTCTATATAATGGAGAACTGATAGATTCTAATTTTTGTTATAAAAAATGTAGTCATTTCTAATTATTTGTTTTTCTCGTCTGTTACAGAGAGTTGATCCCCAGGAATACAACCCTGATATTCTCAAAGTTCATGCATCTCCCCAACATGGTAGGTTTGTCACAGTTTCATGCTGTTTGATTTCTGTCACTTCTGTTATAGTGTTTATCCTGGTCCAGTTTTTTAGGTTTAAATTTGAAATATATTAAAAGTAATTGATGTATTTCCAGTATCATGTGTTAAGTTCCCTCCTACATCTAACATTTTTTGAAGAAAATTAGTCACATATTCTGATCACATAATTATCTGGTTGCCGTATTTATGCATAGAAATAGCTATGCAAGAGTGATTTCCCTTGGAAATCTTTCTGTAATACTGCATAGTGTTATGCTTCTTCACAATGTCATGATATTATTTCAGATGAACCAACACCTGCTGAACTGGCTTTAGCTGCTGGTAGGGCCTATGTTATACTGCCAAAAAAGTAAGTCCTCTTCATTGTGGTATCAGGGGAAATGGTTGGTCTGTTGCGGTTGATTATATTTAGTCAAACTCATAATTATTCCAAAACTTTTTTCAATTTATTTTTGTTCCAAATGTAGTTTTACTGCTTATAAATGACATCTGACATGAAAATGTTTGTAGTTCAGAAATGTTAAGATTCCATTTAAACAGTTCCTTGTAATGAAGTCAAAGATGTATCATGAACTTGGATATAGATTTATGTTCAGTTGATGAGAATGTCAAGTCTATGAAAATTCTGTAAATTTCTTGGTCTGCTTTCAAATAAATGCCAAATAAAACACTAATTTCAAAGTGCTACTGCCCATTTTGGTTTGATTTAATTGTTTATCAGGTACGGTAAATGAATTACACTTGACTGCCTTACATCTACTTAGAAAATCTATGACAGTTCAAAGTGATTTACTCCTGAGAATAATTATATTGGGCACAGAATTGTTATGGTAAGGAAAGTGGAAGTAATGTTTTAGACAAAGTATTTGGTCAGTTTCCCAAAGTAAATCATATTCAGTTTATTGCTATCATTTATGATAAGACAATGTTTCAGAAGTGCTGTTGGTTTGGGTAAGAAGGAGAAATCCCACGTTAGCTGGCGCAGGTGATCATACATCAATGATTTGTGTTTGTCTTGATGCACTAACGGGTTGGTCTCACTGAATTGAGGGAAAGCATTAATGTTTGTTGAAGTGCTAAATGTTAAATGGATGTGGGGCACAAAATATCAATGTCAACAAACAAAACTATCTGCCTATAAATAACGAAGCAGATAGGTTTGTTTTGTTGTCGTCCCTCCACATACCAAATGTGTTAGCAAATAGTGTTCATTGCTTTTTATACGCCCAGAACAGGACGTATTATAGTTTCACCTGCGGCTGGCGGGTGGCTTACAGTAAGTTGTCCGATCAATAACTTTAGAAGCATTTTCCGATCATCACCAAATTTGGTCAGAATGTGTATGGGCATAATATCTTGGACAGGTTCGATAACCAGCCATATCACTCAAATCACTCCGGAGTTATCACCCTTAAATTGTAGAAATTACCTAAAATAGGTTTCTCTGGGTGTATTTTGCGATGGTCAGCACTCTTGTTACTGTTAGAAAATACTGCATATGTCTGGCTATGGCATTTTTGCTGCTATTTGTGTGTAATATTGGATGGTGGGCTCAGGGGGCTGGTCACGATTTGATGTTTCTTTCGGTGAAGCTGTAAATTACATTTGCACCAGGCTTTCTACTTTGTTTGTATCTATGTTTACTTTTTTCAAGTGATAAAAGCTAAAATTTGATTGGGTGATTTTACTAGAAGATTAATGAGTTTTTAATACTTGTACATAACAAAATGTAAATATATAACAATTAATGTTCTGTCATGTAGGGTAAACATGTGTTAGTCGGAATATTGCAAATAATAGTGTTACTGCATTGAACTAATTTTTGAAATTTTGGAGTTTTATCGAACAAAACATTCATTGTAACTAATGTTTGCATTGCATAACATCATTTTATTGTGCCATTCTTTCTTGTGCTACAAACAGATAAGTGTTTCATTTTATGCTGACCGTACCAGTGTATTAAAAGATGCTAATTGTGTTCATTGAATTTCAATTGATTGAACGTTCTTGTATAAATTGTTCCCTAGAAATGTTAAATAAACAAACAGAAGCTTTCAAATGTTCCAATTGATGCAAGTTGTATTTTATATGTTGGGTTTGTTTCACTGTGGATTTAGATGAATGACCCATGTAAAATATTATATAGAAATTAATAGATAGCCACAAAATATTCTGGCTACTGTTGTTGTATTATAGTTGGACTTTGTTCCTCGTTCATTCGAATTCATTGGGTCCGAAGTTTTATTTCGAATAATTCATTGTTTCAAATAGCCCATTTCAATTTGACATACCTAAGAAGATACATCGGCACCTGATATTTATTTCGAATAAACAAGGTCAGGCTGTATGTTAACATGTAATTTTGTGGTTTACAGGAAGAAGAAGAAGCCTAAATCAAGTATTAGTATGGCAAGATTGGATGAGATTGAAAACTTCCTACGTAAAAAACCTCGACCACTTAATCGCTGTGAATCTATGATAAAAATACCCAAACCTATTGAGAGAGAGCTCCGTGTTCCACAGTAAGTTGTGTTCTTAGATTTATTACATACACTGGGGCTTGATACCAAAATGTTGTGGTATACTCCTTTCATGTAGTGTATAGTGTATAAATAACATTTTTGTATCGAACCCCTGTGATTGCAGGCATGGTATATGGTTAGCAACTCTTTGGTTCAACTCCGAGTCCTATCAGCATTAAATACATAATGCCTGATTATGAACCCAAGTATAAACCTCATGGATTTGCAATCTGACTTGTTGGGGATATTGATTGCATTACACATATACACAATACTTGGTTGCTTCTTGGCAATTAAGCAGAAATGTTACTGTTATTTCTGTTCACTTTCTATACAATATATTGCAATGTAAATCAAGTATTGATGGCGAGTGATTGGTTTAGCTTGATGATTTGTATTTCAAGCAAAAGTTTGCATACAGATTGTATGGGAATTTAGAAATGGCTGTCTTACTAATTTTGACTTTGCTAATTATCCAAAGACAATGTAATTCACTACATAAATGTTACATAAAGTATTTGTGTCTTACAGTTCTTAGTCTTACAATTGTTACTACATTTGTAATGCAATGTGTTCAGTTGATAAATCATGAGCGCTCACTTACATTTTATTATCATAGAACAATCACAGCTTGTAAGGAAACATTTTGTATTTCAATGACAGAGTGTATTCACTGTTATAACTTGAATAGAAATCCTTGATTTACAGAGTGTATTCACTGTTATAACTTGAATAGAAATTCTTGATTTACAGAGTGTATTCACTGTTATAACTTGAATAGAAATTCTTGATTTACAGAGTGTATTCACTGTTATAACTTGAATAGAAATTCTTGATTTACAGAGTGTATTCACTGTTATAAACTTGAATAGAAATTCTTGATTAACAGAGTGTATTCACTGTTATAACTTGAATAGAAATTCTTGATTTACAGAGTGTATTCACTGTTATAACTTGAATAGAAATTCTTGATTTACAGAGTGTATTCACTGTTATAACTTGAATAGAAATTCTTGATTTACCCAATTTTTTGTATTTCAGACGGATCCGTGAAGGACCAAGAAGAAGTCTGCCAGATATTTTCAACTTTGAGCAGTATGGGAAAAAGAAAGGGCTAAAGTACGGCTTTATATTCAATTGTTTTAAAATATTTATCTCTCATGTAACTGGCTCTGTTGGTAGATAGCTTGACTTCCAATCTGGAGGTGGAATGTTCAAATACCGGGTGCCGCCCTGGTTGGGGAAAAGCTCGGAAGTTGTCAGTTGCTTGCGGCGGAAAAACAAAATAATATTAGTTTGCAACCTCGGAAGACTGGTTAAGTTATCTGACATTCATGCTTTACTAAATTGCTGTTGAAAATGGCATGAAATTCATACAAAATTTTATGTGATAGTAAGTCTTTAATCATCTTTTATATGCTTGCGATTAATTATTGCATTTCTAGTATTTGTAGAAGTACATGAATTTGTCATTGCTTGATATCATTATGGGGAATTTTGCCATCATTTTATGTCCTCATTTTAATAAAGTCAACACAAACATTTGTGAATTTATGTTACTAAAGGTCAACAGTATAGATTTAATACTTACCATAATTTATCATTGTTGTCATGGTTACAGGAAGGATAACGATACTCGTGAGTGGGTACGAGATATATGGAATGTATGGTTTGATGAAGTATTTCCACCTACACCTGAAGATTCAGATTATGAAGAAGAAGAAATACTGACTGAAGAACAAATAGCAGAAAGAGAAGAAGAAGAAAAGAGAAAGAAAAGGTACAAAATTAGTTAGAATTCAGTTATTATATACAAACTGAGCAAACCAGCATACGGTCATGGCGAATGACTTCAAAGACTTGTCAAACATTCGGTTTGACAACCTTGGAAAACTTGTTGTTAAAAATTACATTCTTTGCAGATACTTTTGTTAGGTAAAGTAAAAACACAGTAACCTATCACATTAAGCATACATGCATAAAATGTGACTTGGGAAGCAAACGGGTCTGTAACTATATCAAAATAAATATCTATTTTTATTATGCCCCCTTCGAAGAAGAGAGGGCATATTGGTTTGCACATGTCGGTCAATCCGTCCGTAACCTTTTCGTTTCCGATCAATAACCCAATAACTCCTTGACCTATCATCCTCAAACTTGGTCCACACATTCATCTTGGGTAGCAGAGAAATGCTATTGATTTTGGGGTCAAATGTCGAGGTCACAGGGTGCATAATGTTTTACAAACATCTCTTGTTTCAGTATCATTCATATTCTACATGTTGTAAATTCAAGGGGAGTAACACGCAACATTGCAGAATTGGGGGTTGTCAAAGTTATGCGATTGACAACTCTCTCAACTATCTTCTTGGGTTATTTGATCTGTGTGACATCATACCAGTATTTCTGTTTGCAAATATCTGCAATGTAGTCATATGTTAAATTCTGTGTTACATGAAGAACTGGGTGTAAACTTTTAAACTGCGATTAAATATTATTATTATTAATATTATTATCATTATTATTATTAGTTTCTTCAGTACTGACTCTAAATTCTCTGCAGTCTCCATTACTTATCTAATTGTGTGTTTAAGGAAGGCCTATTTGTCAAGTTTAATGAAATGATTATGAGGTTATGAAATGTAAACTCAGTGTTGTAGGAATGATTCTATATGATGTTCAATGACGTTATACTCTATTGTTACAGGAAGAATTCAATGTCTAGTTCAGTACCTGAGGGAATGGCGTATATAGAACCTTTAACTGAGAATGATGAAGCACTGGAAGTACAACAGGTTTGTAAAACTTATATAGTCATTATAATGTAAAATTCTCTGTTTTATACATGTTTACAGATTATCTGTGTATAAAGTTCCTGTGACTGATATTTTATGTGATTGCTAAATGTTTTGTGAAGAAAAAAGGAAGGTTCTAAATGTTCTTAGTATTTACAGAAGATTCAGCCAATGCTGTTAATGGTGTATTTGTTACAATGTCTGTTGATTTTAGACATTTTGCTAACTTTAGTGATGAAAATGTTATGCATATTTCCCTTTATACTTGGTAATTGCATATGATCCCATTTACTTGGTGATCATGTACTTTTCCCATTTTAATCTGCAATTGCATAAATACCCATTTTGCTTGGTAATTACATAGCGTCCCCATTTTACTTGGTAATTACATAGCGTCCCCATTTTACTTGGTAATTACATACCCCTTATGATTGGTGTTGTAAAGATTTTCCTGTTTTACTAGGCAATTACATTGTGTCCCCACTTTACATGGCAACTACGTATGCCCCTTGTACTTGGTATTTACATTCAACATTTTACTCGGTAATTACACCCCATTATACTTGGTATTTACATATTTTTCCATTTTACTTGGTAATCACATATTTTCCCATTTTACTTGGTAATCACATATGACATGTATGTTTTACAGGGTAGAATAAAACCAAGGGTGATTATTTTCCCTCCAAACATTTATTATTCTGTTACTAGTTGGGTATTACATGTTGATATATCAAGGTACTAATACTAATAGTGGTGTTATATTTAGAGTTCATGGTTTGAACCGTAGTTATTGAGCAGCAATCTCTCAGGTACTCTCCTTGTATCTCGGTGTTGAATACCCACAACCAATTCCATGTACTTCCATTCATTGTCCTTGGAATATTAAGGCTTATTTTGTCATTCCATTGGTAGCTAGCTTCATGAGTTGATGAAGACTTTTGGGCCAATCACAATGCTCATTCTTTTTATTGGCTTGTAAACAGCATTTTGATTGGTCAGTATTTGGCATTGTCCATTTTTTTGCAATAACACAAGCTAATTTACACACAGTTGATGAATGCAGTGTAGCAGTCAATCGTGGGTATCTAGGATGATAATAAATCATTTTAAAACATTTATGTTTACATATGTATTGAATCAGATGAGTAGTTTCGAGAGTAAGGAGGTAATAAATGTTGTAGAGACAGTCTGTAAGTCATATATTGTATCACTTTAAATTGCCCTTCAATATTCTTGTGAATTCATGCCCATATTTCATGAAAAATGTGGAAATGATATGTGAAACTTTCAATCTTGTGGTGGCCAAACATTTGGATTAGAATCTTCATTTACAGTATAGTAGAAAGAAAAAAAGTCTGTGGAATATGAGATTAAATTTTTGGGTCTTGGAGTTATATATTTAGTCTTATTGGTATACCTTGTTGTGTTATATGATTCCCTACCCTAGTATGGTGATTTTGGTCTGTCATTGTAGTTTAGAATTATGTTTAGTTTATAAGTTATTCTGGGCTATTTATATTTACATTGTTTGACTGTGCATTTGTGTATTTGGTGTCTTAAATTAAGTAATATTCTGTGAAGTTTGTTATTATTACTTCCACAAGAGATTGTTCCGAGTTATGTTCCTTCATCCCTTCTAGAGTTCTCTCCCTTTATCTCTTCTATAGTACCATATGTACCTATACTATAGAAGGGATAAATGGAGAGAACTCTAGAAAAGATAAACTTTTGACAATCTCCTGTGATTACTTCAGAGGACATTTTAGAAGCAATAAATATGATAATTGTTTTATAAAAAACATTTTGATTAGTATACAAAAAGGATATTCATACATGACTGTGGTTATCTTTTTTTCAAGAGTTAACGTTAAAAATCAAAGTCTAGTATTTATGCTTATATTAATTCAACTGATTTGTAGACATGTGTTTTGCCTTGCCTTTGGTTAAAAAGCGCCTCCCTAGCATGTGAATTTCAGCTCTAAGATTGTTCACGACTCTCAGAAATTTGAGTTTTTGTTCTGCTCTAGATGAACTATTTATGGTTTGTTGTTACTGTTTCAGATTATTATGGAAGAGATAGAAAAGCTTACAGGAGATATGAATAAAATGACTAAACCAAAAGCATTTGATTTTTGTCGTAGAGGTGCACTGTATAGAAAGGTAATTATCAGCTAGATTACTTTTTGCTGCTTAAAGTTCGTAAAAAAATTATTAATAATTCTTGATGTCCAGTTATCATCTTATTATTTCAACAATTATGTCCGTTTTGAGAGCTCTATGATAGCATACATTATTCCATTACTCCAGTAGGCATTTATTTGATCTAACTGTTGTTGATAAAAAGTCATGCAAATGCAGTAGTTCAGTGTTTGTTTTGCTTCTTTGTGGTTGAATTTCAGCCCCATTCTCCTCTCCTGAAAGGTACATAGTTTGCACACCTACTGTGTTAAATTCCTCTCCTACAGAATAGTAGGCAGTATGCAGAAAGCCCCCAACTTTGGCTTGTAATATCACATAACTCGGGGTTCTAATTTGGCATTTACATGTTTGTGCCAAGCTCCTGAATATGCAGAGAAAAATAACACTATTCGTCCACTCTCAAAACGTCTTGCCAACATTCTTCCCCTAGAAATGAAAATATTGCTTTTGTATGACACTGTTTTGTTAACTTCAGATTGGTTATATGAAAGCAGCCGAGGATGATTTAACCAGGTGGGTGTTTTAGTTATGTATACTGTACAATCAGAGGTTTAATTCTGACATTAATATTTTTTATATTGATTACGTGTCTTTCCTGTGCTACACACAGCTTACTTTTCCCGGCGTTCTGTGTGGGGAGGCACTGTCTTATGTATGTGGCATTCCCTGTAGCAACTTATTCTCTCTCTTACATTAAACAATTGATATCTTTTATTATTATGAAAGCCAATAACTGATGTATTTGTTCAAAAGTTACAGCATCTTCAAATAAAGATTTATTTTATAATCAAAGTGCTTAAAGGTACATTATGTATTTGACAAAATATTCTTAGTTATAAATATAAGAAAATCAGTGGTAATTGCCGGAAGACAGATGTACTGTACCACACTGCATTGTCACTTCTCTTACAACTTTACATGTGTATTGAAATTTCTGATATAAATAAACATTAAATTTGTGTTCATAAATGACTGAGTGAATGTTATGTATTTCAGAGCTATACAGATGGAACCACTGTTACTAGATGCATACTGGCACAGACATTTATTGTTCGTCCTACAAGATAGAAAGAAGGAAGCGTTAGATGATCTAACATTTATACTCAAACATTCCAAATCTCATTCTGGTGCATACAGATCTATGTAAGTGAATTTTGTGCTTTTATATCTTGAGATTAACATGGAACTAGCTTGTGGTGAGCTTGACATAGTCCCTACAATGGTGGATCGGTTGATGTGCTTACATCAGTGCGTGCATGCGTCTGCCCATCCGGATTTAATTTTTCCCAGACCATGACTCGGTCATTTATTGGATATTTTCAATTTACTTGGCACCAATGTTACCATGTTGAGATGTTGTGTCACATGCAAGACCTGTCCGACTGTAGTTTGTTCAATATGTGAATACCTTCACTCATATTTTTGAACTAGAAGTGCATGAATCTGTAACAAATATTCCATTTCAACTTTCAGGGCAGAGATATATAAAATACAAGATGATATAACCATGGCGATAGTGAACTATTCACAGGCAATCAAACTGAACCCCAGAGATCACGAGGCATACTTTGCACGTGCCGAATGCTACGATAAGCGCGGCGATATGTTGTTAGCGTTAGAAGACTACTCAGCATGTACAAAGATTGCACCAACTCGCATTGATGCTATACTCAAGCATGGAATGTACTACTTTGATAACAAGTGAGTATGGATTACTTGTAAAAATGTGTTATCTCCCTTAATGTTTCTCTTTGTATCAACGAGACTCAAATACTTTGTTGTTTGGTCATCATTAACGTAATTTATGTCCTTATAAATTGTTCTGTTTTTACCATTTTTAAACTTTCTATTTTAATGCATTATCCAACTCAATCTTCTTGATTTAAAAATATCAGCATTATCATCTTTGTCAGTGAAATCTGCTTCAGTCTAATGGTTGGAACTGGCCTTGTGGCTCAGTGGTATAATGTTTGCCTAGGATATGGAAAGTGGTGGGTTTGATCCCTAACCAAATTGAGGTTAAGATTAAAACAGAACTGTCCATATTTAAACTCTTACTCTTCCAAGTTGAATATTTCATATATCAAAACAGCACATGCAGTTCATCATTATTCTTTTACTTTGCAGGAGTTGGGGAAATGCTATAAATGATTTCACAGACTTGCTGCGTGTTGACCCTTTAAATGCGTCTGCACGAGTATTACGTGGCCGTGCGTATGCAGCTATGGGACAGTGGAGCCCGTCTGTGGAGGATCTCTCTGCTGCTATACATCTGGATCCAAACAATTGGGAGGCATTCTATCACAGAGCTTGTATTCTTAGAAAGTAAGTACATTTATATCTCTTTGATGGAATGGTGGAATTGTTAACCACATTCCAATTTCATGGAGGAACAGCCTAAATATTTTTTTGTGGCCATCATTAATTTTGCAAAATCGCTATGGCAAGTCTAAATTAGCCTAAATATATTAAGCTTAACTGCGTATCTGCTAATTAGGGGCTGATTTGGGTTTAGCTTGGGGGGGGGGCGTAACTTTTTGGTCATTTTTAGTTTTGCTCAAACCTTATAAAACTGCATTGTCTTTTCTTTTTTTTTATACATGTATATCATTTAACAATATAGTGCTACAATAAATCAGAATTGCTTATTTAAGAATCGTATCATTGAAGATACCTGTATATTATTTCTTATCTATATTTAAACATACATGTATTGTTGGTGAATTTTGGGGAAGGGCTTGTGTTGAGTATGCCCCCCCCCCCCTGCATCTGTTTGTGCAAATTATAGTCATACCATATATGTTATTTATATTTGGTTTATATTTATTTATTTGACATTGATGTTACACAATATATGTATTTGCAACTATAATAGTTTTTGGACATTATGATCCATTATATACATGTAACTTGGTGTATAGTAGTAACATCATTTCCTTTTTCTTGTTTTTAGGGCTCATCCAAAGCGTGCCCTACATGATTACAGCGTGTCTCTGATGATCAATGATTCTGAAGACAATGTTAGTTCCTATCTTCATAGAGGCATTTTATACAATGCTATGGGAAGGTAAAAACTCTAATTGTTCTTTCTTGTTCTTTTTCTTCCTACAACTGTGGAGGATTACAAATGCAGCATACTCACATTGGGCTTTTGATTATCTAGGGCTGTCAATGATAAAATCGATAGCGATACTTAAATATTTTTTCTGTTGATTGATATTTGATTCAGACATACATACAAATATTGATATAATGGTAATATGGGTAAATACAGGAGAAATAGCGTAACCTCGCTTTAAAGTTAGCTGCTTGTTAAACAGTGCTTTAGTGGATAGTGCCTTCCAAATGTATGGTTATTATTTCTTTTTGTGCTTTGGATGCATGCTATATTTCCCTTTCCCATGTGCAATTCTTAACTTCATATAGTGTTCAGGTTATTTTCTGCGCAGTTTCAGCCTATTGTTGCCAGCTGTCTTGACTTGTTCAGTGATCTTTTTCATCCATTTATCCCCCCCCCCCTTCACTGTTTGTCCTCTTTGATTCTCCTAGTTATTCCTTATGGTCTGCCAGGCTATTCCTTGCACCTCTGTTCCCTAACATATGTACCAATTTATCACATCAATGTTTTATGGATTGTTGTTTTCCCGGAGGTCTGTGTAGGGAGGCACTGTCTTATGTATGTGGCGTTCCCCGTAGCAACTTGTTCCTTCTCTTTTCTCAGATTGATAATTTTCACTAATCAAATATTTCAATTCTTGTATATTGAAAATAATGCAGTGAACTGTTTTGTAATTGATAGTGATGCATATATGTGTGAATTGTGTTCATTTATCAGTGTTTTTATTGGCTATGGGTTCCATGTCTCAATAAAAAAGTTTGAGAGTTTGAGGCTGATCTCAGATGAGATCTTCTGTGAAATTGTGGCCTGAATGCCAATGTTGTTGGCATAATGATGCAAGTATGTGATGCTTTCTTTATATGAGCTTACAGTTCCTTTACTTTATATATAATACATCTGTTCTCCCCCCCCCCCCTTTCAGCCTAAGATTTCTGACTTTCTTAGCTCATTCCATGATGCATTTCATCCATTAAACTCACACCCCCTCCCTTGTTATCCACCTAAATTCTCCTTATATATGGTATAGTTGTTATAGTCGGCCAGACGATTCCTTGCCCCTCCATTCCCATAAGTATTTACCATTGCACCCCCTCAGTCCCTAATGTTATGTAGACTGTTGTTTCCCTTGGGGTCTGTGTGGGGAGGCATTGTCCTAATTATGTGGGGTTCCCTGTAACAACTATATCTATCTCTTGCATATATCATGGATATCATTAGGGCTAAAGCTCCTCAGTTTCTGGTGTCCCTCATATCAGCCAAAATTTCCTGAACTAGCCATATCACAAGTCTGTGACAGTAAGTTCTCATACTCTCAAGATAACTCCCTTCTATTTAATGCATATTTCTTGAAAATTTGTTTGACATGAGTAATGTTTATGGTAGTACTAAAAAAAGAAAATCAGTTCTGCTCAATATCTCCACTTTGCTTTTGCATATTAACACCAAACTTGGTGAATAGTAAGTATATGTGACAAGCTCATTTGGGATTAGATACTGCGTTGTTCTGTCCTATAGAAATATGGTTTCTGTTCAACAGACTTGGTGTACTGTATGTATATGTGAAGAGCTCACTTGCGATTGCTTATTGGGCCGTTCCATCCAAGGTCAAGGTCACCATTACTAAAAACTTGGAAAATTGGTTTCCGTTTAATATCTCCACTATGCTTATGCATATTGACATCAGAGTTGGTGTATGTGTGAAGGACTCACTTGGGATTGCTTATTGAGCTGTTCCATCCAAGGTCAAGGTCACTGTCACTAGAAATAGAAAATCAGTTTCCGCTCAATATTTACACTTCGATTATGCATACTGTATCATTATTGGTTTCCGCTTTGCATATTTCATGCCCTGACCAATGTATGGACTGTCAAGTGTTGCCTATGTTTTTTACGCTTAGATCAGTGTTTTTTGAATGCACTGCAATATAGAGGTTTTGCTAACACGGGTTTACTACGAAGAAATGTTCATTACATTAAAGTAAAATGACTTGGTGTAATTAGTAGTCTACTCTTTTAGATGCTGAAAACCTGGTTTTGTGGTATTACCACATTCCTTGTTTGTTTAAAAAAAAATCCAGTCACATGATTAATAAATGTTTAATAAAAAGTGCCTCCAGTGAGGTTTGAACTCACGACCCCTGGTTTACGAGACCAGTGCTCTACCACTGAGCTATAGAGGCTCACTTTTGTGTTTGTTTAACTTTTCCTATAATATGTAGTTAGCAATTATAGAAATGCACTTGCAAATACCTTCATTATTGGAAAATAAGAAATGTTTTGACAACATTAACATAACATTTATATACTAACAGGCCTTTCATTCAGTTGTTTTATTTTTCCTTATGATAACTTAATTATACATAAAATGTATGATTTATGTGTCAATAACTGCTGGGTTTGATCCCCTCTGGGAGCTGTGATAAGATGATGGGCTTTTTCACTCGCCTATGCACCAAGTGTATGTCTGTCATCAACAATTTGCACATTACCTCTGTAAAGGTCATAATATATTTATGCACAATTTTAATGAAACTTGGTCAGAATATTTTTCTTAATAAAGCCTTGAATGAGGTCGATACTGGGTCATCTTCGGAAATAAATTAGGTCACTAGGTCAAGTCATAGAAAACCATTATTAACAAGGTAGAGGCCACATTCTCCATCTGATCTAGGTGAAATTTTATCAGAATATTAATTTTGACTTCAGAAAATGTGTGAAACTAGGTCAAATTTGAACATGGGTCATGTTTGGTGAACAACTAGGTCACTGGGTCAAATACTAGAAAACTATTGTTAATATTCTAGTTGCCTCATTTCTATCTAATCTTATTTTAAAATGAATATTAATACACAGGACAGTTTTATCTCAGAATAATCTGATACTTTAAATATATTCTGATAAATTCATTTTAATTAAAGTTGACATTCTATTATTGTGAATAGTTATTGCCATATTAATGTTAGAAAAGTTTTCATTGTGCTCAAAAAGCTGAAACTGAACAAAATCAAACTTAAGTTCAATAATCATTAATGACTATAATTATAACTGTTGTATTTTTTGGATTTCTATATATTATATTTGAATACCTTAGAATCAAGTTAATATTTGCTATCAATCTGATTAAAATCGAAACCTCAATTACGCTTCACTATGGTCATGCTACATGTAGCAGAGCATCATGCAGGGCTGATTTTGATTAATTTTTTGTTGTTACAGTAATAATTGTATTTATATTTTACAAAACATGTATGAATTGGCAGACCACCTTAAAGTTAGTTTACAACAGTTCCCAAGTAAATATAAACAGACTATAGATTATATTTCATATGCTAATTTTATAAAATGAATTTATTCTTGTGTAAATTGAGTCTACAGTTTTATAGATAGATATAAACTTACACCCATTATGGTTTCATTTAATAAGGGTCTTAGTAATGTGCTCACAATTACGGATATATGGTAATTTGTTATTCTTCATGTCAAGCCTATATAGTACATGTATGTCTCTAGAACAGTTTTAACCACCTACATGTAACCTCAATGAACAAAATTTGTCCCTGGCCAGGTTTGTAAGATAACAACTTATTGTGACAGTAAATACCGCATTTTACCACAGGATTAAAATTGAAGACATTAAATATTACCTTACATATTATCTCTATATGGGCTACCTTTTGTGTCAGGTAATTAAATGTAACAGCTGTTTACATGCAGAGTATATGCAAGCTATAGTAGATCTATAAAAGTCCGTCTCAAAATGAGTACCATTAAGTTAAGAACTTGATAAAATCTATATTTATGACCATACCTAATTTATTGACCATATTTGGATTTTGTTTCTAAATTTTTTAGTGTGACCCTATTAATGTATTTAGGTTATGATATTTGATGTTTATCATTATGAAATAAATTGGATAAAAAGACTGCCTCCAGTGAGGTTTGAACTCACGACCCCTGGTTTACGAGACCAGTGCTCTACCACTGAGCTATAGAGGCACACATGGATTTGAGCCATATCTTTACCATATATAGGTGTTTGAGATAAGAGATAATCCTAGTATTGTATTGAACGGTTATTGAATCTGTGACAGCTGGCTAGATAAGAATGTCCGACTTTATAATATGTAAGTATTTATCTAAGTGTATGTAGCCTCCATAGCTCAGTGGATAGAGCACTGGTCTTGTAAACCAGGGGTCGTGAGTTCGATCCTCACTGGAGGCTGAATTGGAAAATATTTTTTTAAATTCCTTGAATTCTTGCATCAGTTCATATTGTTAGCATTGATATGAAAACTAGTTGAATTGAAATAGTTTGGTTAATTCCTATTTGGTTGAAAAATAAATGTTTTAACCTTTTGGATACAGGCAGATTTAAATTACTTTTTATTGGACTTCATATGAATTCATTTATGCAAAAATTGAATAAATTACCTTTATTTGGTTGTGTTTGAATGTTTTGGATCCGGTTATTGATAAAGTGATTTAGACATTAGTGTACAAAGCTTATCTAATTATCTTCTTACTTATTTCTCGAATGTTGTACATTGATGAAATACTTATAAACATAAGAAATTTCGTATTTGATACAGTCAAACCTTGTTTTAAAGGCCACTAGGAAAATTGGAAAGTGGTCATTGTACACAGGTGGTTTCTGTGAACAAGCTCTAATGCACTGGTATAGTTAAAGAAGACTGTTTAGATATGAAGAAATTTGTTAAGTTGCTTCACATTTCAACATTGTGTTGTTTTATTTCTTGAACTTAGCAAGGAAAAAGTTCCATACATTTTTTTATTGTCAAGCCTGTTTGCGATGAGCTTGACATAGTCACCACATTGGCGGTTCGGTGTATGTGTGTGCATCCAGATTTTATTTTGTCCAGTCCATTTGTCAGATTACTTGGCACAAATGGTCACCATGATTAGATGGTGTGTGGCGCACACAACCCTCATCTGTAACTGAATGGTCATACTTAAAGGTCAAACTTCAAAAATGGGACTAAAACATGTTTTCCGGAATATTGCACTGTCATTTAATAGGGGATTACAGATTATTTGGCACCGAAGTTCACTATAATGAGAGGGTGTGTGGCACACTTTTGACCTGTGTCTGTAGGTCAAATGTCAATCTCCCACTAATAGGTCAAAGGTCATAAGAGGGTCTAAAACATCTTGTCATGAATATAACACTGTCATTTTTGTCGAGCCCACTTGTGTTGAGCTCGACATGGTCACCACAATGGCGGTCTGGTGTATGTGCGTCAGTGAGTGCGTCTGTGCGTCTGGATTTTGTTTGTCCGGACTATAACTCCATCACTTATCTCAAATGACTTGGCACAAATGTTTAACATGATGGGGTGGAGTGTCGAGCACAAGACCTGCGTCCGTAGTTCAAAGGTCAAGGTCACACTTAGTGGTCTAAAATGGGTCTAGATTTCTTTGTCTAGACCTATGTCTGTAGTTCAAAGGTCAAGGTCTCACTTGGAGGTCAAATGTAAAAAAAATTAGTCAAAAACATCTTTTCTGGAATATTACACTGTCATCTATTGGGGATTTTCAAATTACTTGGCACAAATGTTCACCATGGTGACCTTATGTGTAATGCAAGACCCGTACCCCACCAGTACATAGCTCAAGGGTCAAAATCACTTTTAAAAAATAAAAAGTAATAAATGAGTATAATAGATGAACTGTATAGCATTCTATAACCGTATTCTCTTTATCTCTTGACAATTGGCGGGCTCAACATATTCCCCTTGGGCATCTAGTTTTAATTACTTGGCACAAACGACCACCATGATTGGACTGTGTGTCCTTCACAGAACCTATGTTCGTACTCATAGGACAAGGTTACACTTAGAAGTCTAAGGTAAAACAAGGGTATAATAGATATGCACTGTACTGTAGCATTATACATGTGTATGACCCTGTTCTCTTCATCTCTTGACAACTAACGGGTTCCACAAGTTGCCGTTGGGCATCAAGTTTAGTTTGGTGACCTGTCAATGTTGCCATTTAACATTCTCTGTCACTTTTGCCTGTCAATGCAATCTGGTTTGTTCACCTACCCACAGCTGAAACAAGTTTAAAAAATTCTCTATTTGTGTATTACAGACCAGAAGATGCTACTCCAGACTTCGAGAGTGTACTGAAGTTAAACAAAGACAATGCATGCGCTCATGTGAACCTGGGACTTATCTTGATGAATCATTTTGACAACTATCATAGGTAAGAAAATATGCTGATATCAGTGATCTAACAGTCAGTGAATGAATAAGTTAGCAGTCTTTATTGTAGATTGATTAGGGCCAAAAAAAAATATCTGTGTTTAGGGTAATAGTCTCAAAAATGCTAGGTAGGTTAGGGACAAAGTTTTTTTTTCAAAAACAATTAAAAATCGAAAAAAAAATTCTCAAGGGTCGTAAAAAACTCTAGGGTCGGGTTACCCGAAACACAGATATATTTTTTAGGCCTTAGTACAGATTTCGTGTCTTCATGCAGACGAGTATTCAGTTTGTTTCATAAGCATTTTGATTGATCAACATCATATTTTGGTCTAAATCTGTAAAACACAGAACTCATGGCTGATAAAACTAGTGTAGTGGAACATTATTTACGATTTTGGATGTTCATGATGTCTTTTACCAAGAAAGTATAATTTTCTGAAGGAGAAGAAATAAACCATTGTTTCTAGCATGACTTTTTGTCTTTACATATTTTTCCAGGTAAAAAATTTCTAATGCAAATGTATTTACTATGATTTTATTTTTCAGAGCTATAAAGAGATTCTCGTCCGCCATCAAGGTTGATCCAACATATGTTAGAGCCTATGTGTGCCGTGGAGAGGCCTATCATAAAATCCATGAGGTAAATGATGAATTTATTACAAGTATATGAGGACTTTTTTGCTTTGCCAAATTTTGGTGTTGAATTTCTTAGCGCAGACTTTGAAACTGAAAAAATATATATGTAACTAGTAAGTTGTAATTCTGACTTTATAATTGAAATGTGCAACTAAAAACACTGACATTAACTGAGATATATAACTGCATTTAATACATGATGTGCTTTGGGGGAAACTAAAGTTATTTGAACTGCATTCCAAGGCAACTTTTATATGTTACTTACCAATTACTTGTGCACTTTCCAAAAACAGTACTTTCCCTTTGCATGTTGTTTCATGCATTGATCTGATAATTATCATTGTATTTACAGCTGAAGTTAGCATTGAGAGATTTTACTAGAGCCATACATCTAAGACCTGATGTACATCATTACTATATGTACAGGGTGAGTACCAGGAATTCATTGTTTTATGTACTCTTCAAATGGGGAAGGGCCATAAAGTGTTTCCCCTGTCCGACAGGTCCGTGCATCCGTCTGTGCAAAACATTGGCTTCTGATCAATAACGCTTGAAAGGATGGATTGATTCAGTTCATATTGGACAAATAAGCGTATGATAATGAAAAACAGGTTCAGTTTGATTTTTGTACAATCTACCAATTTTAAGAGGATTTATGGCCCTTTATTGACTTCAAAGCCCATAGTGTCTATATCCTATAGACACATCTAGTTTAATATTGATACATGTGAATGAAATGTTTTGTATGCTCTTGATTGTGACATACTAGCACCTACAAATATTGTTATCAGTATGTCACATTTTACAATAGGAGACTATACGATGTAATGACAGATATATAATTACAATTCATACATAGTCAGTAATTTGAATGCAATATTACACATGTAATGCTACTGATATTCCCCAACATTATTGTGATTCTTGTCAAAACGGCACTTTACATAATAGTGTTTCATTCGATGAGTAAAAACGGTGAAATGGGAAATGCTTATAAAGCGATATGTATCACCATTGCACCATGCTTTCACTTCTGAAATGGACAATGCATTTTGATTTATATTGATACTTTGTACTTATATATGATTTTTAACAAATCTTCAGTTCCGAATTGTAGTTATTTATTGTAGCTTATGGATATCTGGTACTTGTATTTGTTCCATTTTTATAATACAGTGCAACCTCTCTTGCGCAACACCCTGGGAGATGCAAATGTTGGCTGTTGTTGAGCAGTTGTTGCTCAAGAGAGGTTAAATTGACAGTAAAGTGTTGAAACTTATTTATTGTACATCGATTGATAAACAAGTTCTTGCAACTTATACCAATCATGATATTTGGTTGTTGAAGAGAGTTTGTCCTTTTAGACAGGTTAAATTGATAGTAATATCTAACTATGTAGGAAAATTGATATTTGGTTGTTGAAGAGAGTTTGTCCTTTTAGAGAGGTTAAATTGATAGTAATATCTAACTATGTAGGAAAATTGATATTTGGTTGTTGAAGAGAGTTTGTGCTTTTAGAGAGGTTAAATTGATAGTAAAATCTAACTATGTAGGAAAATTGATATTTGGTTGTTGAAGAGAGTTTGTCCTTTTAGAGAGGTTAAATTGATAGTAATATCTAACTATGTAGGAAAATCGATATTTGGTTGTTGAAGAGAGGTAGTGCTTATAGAGAGGTTAAATTGATAGTAAATGCTTACTATTAGGTTTTCACTGTAGTTTGACTTTACATTATCTATGTTCTACATGATTTCAGGGCCAGTTACTTCTAGAATTAGGAAACTTGGAGCTGGCTGCATTCTGTGTCAGGTAATATTGTACTGTATGAATAAAGTACAGATGTTCAGTGAATAGGAAAGGCCTTTCCAAACATCATTTGGCATAATGTGCTGTTTTCTGTATCCCCACCAACACTAATACTTTACCTCCTGATCAGAATTATTTTGGCTAAAAATTCAGATTTTTTGGTATAATTTACTATGTTGTTGTATAAATGTTTCAATATATGTATTCACAAAAAGTGTGTACTTACAGACCTCAACATGTTTTAAACTCAAAATTACCAATGTTCTCAAAAAGATGGCATACAGTCATGTTCATATCAATTGTAATACTTTATTCTAAACTGATTATTGTGAATTGAGTAAAATATCAATCAATAGTTTTAGTCCCTGAAAGTTTTATATTACATTTATAGTATGTGGCCATCTTGTTTTCTGGAAGAGATTTTGTTGGAATATTATAAAATATGTATTAACATTGGAAGCATTCTTGTATTTCAGACATGCCTCAGAGATCAGTAGCGGCACTTCTATGGGACAGCGCCCCACACAACAGGCTGTCGTATACTCCTTCCTGAAGAATTATGACAAGGCTTGAAATTTACTAACAATTGTTTATTTTTTCTTGTTGTTTTATATGTTTATCTGCTACTTTCTGTACTCTTCCCATAAAACTTAAAGGAAGCTGATTTTTTGTCATTAACTTAAAAAAGATAAGGTTTCATGCCTTGTTCTTCTATTCTTATTTGAATAAAAAAAATTGCAACATTGAATAAAAAAATGAAATTTATCAGACTGCATCTTTACTACATGAAAACTTACTGTGTGAATATGTACTGTAATGACTACTATACATGTACCTTCATTTGCCACACAAGAGATTGTCAGGAGTTCTCCTCTTCTAGAGTTTTATGTACCTTTTTATATACACATACTATACAAGGGATAAAGGGAGAGAACTCTAGAAGGGGGAGAATTCATGACAATCTCCTGTGATGTAGTAGTATGTAAATTTTACTTATGCTTGTGGTTAACTTAGTTTAAACATTTATTTTACATCAGTTGTGGTGAAGTTATTTTGATTTCATGAATCATTCTTGTGCCTGCTTCCTTGGTCTGATCAGTACTGGATCGTAATGCAGGAGTTGTGAAGATAGAAAAAAATCTTACCTATGTCTGGATTCAAACCCACAACCGTTGAATTAAGAGTCCGTCATCATTACCTTATCATTTCGATACATTTAGGCTATTGATGCACTGAGAACAGCTTCTAGATCCAATCCGTCTGCTGCTATGTACATGTTGCTGGGTAAAACACAGATGAAAGCCAAGAAGTTTGAGAATGCTATATCCAGCTTCCAGTTGGCTCTCTCTGTATATGTGAGTAATGGATTATTAAATATCATGTATATATTTCATCTCTATGTATTCTTCATGAAGTGAAAGGTTTTCATGAAGTCATATTTCATTATCATTAACTCATATATTCAGAATGTTATTAAAATTTTTTGGACATATATACGAAATCCAAATAGGACCAATTTATCCAATATTCTGCCTATTATTTAGTCAATGTTTAATATTTTGTAATCTGTTTCAATGATCGATAAATTGAAGGAGGGATGTTTTTGAGTGAGAAATTGGTATATATTTTTTCAAAGGAGGCCACCCCCATGGCAACTAAACTACAGCTGGTCCTTGTTTATTCAACAACCTTCTATCTGAATACTTGGTATCATCCGAAATAAATATCAGGTCCCGATGTATCTTCTTACGCACATTGAATTGAAATGGGCTATTCGAAACCATGTATTATTCGAAATAAGATTTCGGACCCTATGAATTCATAGGAACGAGATCCGACTTTATATCTAAATTATTTTATATGATGTCATTAATATTGTCTTGATTTTTTATCACAGAAAAAGATGGTAAAAACTATGCACCGCAAGCTGTTTTCTGATGCACACTTAGAACATGTATATATTCATAAGTTAGATAATTAGTTGCATTAGTGGTTTTGGAATATGTCTATGAAATATTTTAGGTGGTATTTATGTCCTATGTTGGTGTTTCTTTTTTCGTTTTACATTGTCATATTTCATGTGGTTCTTTTTGGTTCTTTTTATTGTGAAGCACAAAAGATGTTTATACTGGCAGTAGTTTCCTTTCAGGATCCATTTGTATTGACTGCTTCAGGCATAAACCTGAAAACTTGTGTACACTGTAAAATGATTTCTTCACTATAATGCCCTTATTAATATTTTGCCCCACTGGGGGGGGGGATCAGCGGACTGACCCAGGGGAATTAGGGGAATCCCACAGTGGGAGATGTCTAATTCACAATAAAACACAATATCTATGCCTCCTGAATTTTAAGTGTACAAGGTCTGTAATTGTTTTAAAGATATTTAAGAGGTCTTGAAATCCAAAGATGCAACTTTTTTCTGTCTGAATTCACATTGTTTTAGATATTGGGATATATATTATTCTATTCTGTGTCCTTCATATACTAGTCATCTATTTGAGAGGAGACACATTAATTTACCACTGTTGAAGACCTGGGGGTGATTTTGATAATTTGTCTGACAGTTTTCTAATCAGTGAAAATATTAAATTGTTTTCTGGGAATTATTCTATATAAGTTTGTTTCTAATCTTGAAAGAATGAGTCCCTATTGGTAAGTAATATAAATTAATGTCTGACAGACTCATCACATAGTCACCATTTACAATAAAAACAATTAAAGTTAAATTGAGGTTTAATTCATTAGTATAATGTTAAAACAATGCATTGCCAATATTACTAACAATATGCTTTGTGATATAGCAAGTCAATTGTAGTAAAGAATTGACCTATGAAACAATTTAGTTATATATATTTGTGCATTAATGCTATTTGCATTTGACATAAATGAATCTTAATCATTAATTGTGTGAAATTAGTGGATATATAATCAGAAAACTTGGCTGTTGCAGGATTGTTCACTGAAATCTGAATATTCATACTTTTGAAAGAAAAAAAATCATATTGCTAATAATTTACATAGTGATATTATGCTTTATGAGTACAGGGTTTTCCCTAGGATTTTTCAGCTAGGGGTCCTTAGACCCTCTGTGTTTGACAAATTGGGGGTCCTTAGTAAATTTGTAGGGTCCCAGAAAAGGGAGTCATGGACACAAGATTTCTGTGTCAGGGAAATCCCTGTGGGTAGATGATTGTCTAGCTACTTGAGATATCAAAACACAAGGATTGCATTAAAACATTTATTATGAGTGCTTCTTGTTTGTGCCCTTACAAAGTTATTGTATACTTATGATGCAATGAAAGCAAAGGACCATCCCTGACCAAACATATTAGTAAAAACACCTAGAAATTGGCCAAACAATGTCAGATTGGCTGAATATGTCAGATTGGCAAGCCACAGCCAAACTAACCATACTATACTAGATTTGTCAACTTTCAGACTCCCTATTTTCTTGTACATGTATTCTGATATTAGCATTTTATGCTCTGGTCATGACTGCTATGTTCTGTCACTAGAACCTGTTCAATAGATAGTTCTCACATTTACAATATTTACCTCCCTTGTTCTGAATTGTTGGCCATTTTGATAGGCAATTCCCTTAAAGTTTATAGGGAATATAATATAAATGATGAAAAATAACCAGATTTTTATATATAAAAATAAATGATTCATTATGCGCATGTGGGCAGTTGGATCAGTAAGTTGAAGAAAAAGTGGAAATTACTCCTATAAGGGCTTATCAGATTTGCCTATCAAAATGGCTGATGATTAAGAACAAGGGAGGTAAATTAAATTGAAGATGAGGGAACTATCTATTCTGTGTTCAGTGGTCTACCTACTGCAAGCATGCTTGTCTATGACTCTATTGAAACTTTGTGGAGAATATACTGGCAATTGTAATACTATTTGTTAGACATTTACTAATTTGTGATAGAATGTTCACTTCTATAATGTATCGGTGTTACAATAATTTACTCAAAAAGCATGACAATAATATGTTTCTACTGTTTGTGCAGTCATCAATCTCTTTTTTTTCATTTTATACAATCACAATTAATATGTAATCTTGTAACATGTTTGATAATTATTTTTTGAAGACTGAACAGTATAGCTACCGACGTGTAAGCATGTATATGTGTTAGCTTGCTAACATTTAATTCATAAACATAACGAACATCACAAACATAAGTCTGGTGTAGGTGTGAATGTTGGTGTAAATCCATTGTGGATTTTATTAGTGCTTAGTATGAAACATGATTGTGTTGACTTGTTAGGCTTTTGCTTCAGTCTAAATGAGACTGATTAGTTTTGCTTCATCTATGATGGGTCATTTTAAGAAAATTCCCAGATAAAGGCGAAAATAATATATCTGTTCATAAATGAAGAAGCACCGTAGATAGACTTGTCTGCTTTCATTTCTGGATTTGTCATTGCAAATAATGTCTTGAGGATTTTAGACTGAATAAGGGCGTTTTTAAGTGATGGCTGAAACTGTGTCTGACTCCAGTGGGGTTTATTTGGGGGGGATCAAAGCACTGTTATATATCAGAGAGTGTGGGGTGTAGTGGATAAGGTAGTGGCTGCTCAACCTGGAACTTGTGGGTTTGAATTAAGCTATGGTCACGGCCGCACTTCCTTATAGAACACCAGTACTGGTTAATCCAGGAAGTGTGCTTGAGATTGAATCAAATAGGCACGATGTTT
Source organism: Mactromeris polynyma (assembly GCA_032209605.1). Classification (NCBI taxonomy): domain Eukaryota; kingdom Metazoa; phylum Mollusca; class Bivalvia; order Venerida; family Mactridae; genus Mactromeris; species Mactromeris polynyma. The sequence continues at coordinate 10,347,077 of JASFXZ010000006.1, read as the reverse complement.
CTATCACACTTGAGCTGTAATCCATTGGTATACAAGGCAGTAGTAAGCCTGTTTTAAAATGCAGCAAGAGAATTGTTTTTGGTTACAAGTTAGTATCTACAATGTTGTGCAACAGTAAATATGACATGTTGTTTTACATCACGACTAATAGAACTATGGAACTTGTAATAGTGCGTGTTTTCTTGAATGTTTAATCTTACAAATGGTGCCAAATATAGATACATGTAGTAAGTACTGGTACATATGTAGAACCTTATTTCAGTGAAAAAATCTGGGCATAAATGTAAAAATTCTACTACCTTTTTTGCTTGGCTTTTTCGCATCATTCTATTCTGCGTTGATGTGCTTCTTGTGTTCAAATATTGTTTAAACATGACACAAGTCTTGATACTCTTATGATGTATGATTATGATAACATTAAATTGTTATCAAGTATACAATTTTATCCCATAAAGAAATTGTATGTACAGGCATGCAGGACTTAAGATTTTGTATACAGTATTGTATTCGTGTAATTCATGAACTTGAGTCTGATCTCATCTTTCAAACCAATTTCTGTAGATATTTATCTAAGAAGAATTCATGTTGTAATTTGTATTGTGTTAGTAAATTGTAATTTTAACAAACAATGTTGTTAAAGTATGTGGAATTTTGTAGAAAGTAACTTAATGAAAAATAAAAACAAGTCTTGAGATTGGATCTCAAACTCAAGTATTTAAATACTAATTTGGGTGGGGCTCTATTGATAACTGGTACAGGGGTATATGAATAAGGAACAGAAGGGCTGGGTTATATGTCTCAATGTGGGTTTTGGTACATTTGTATTGGTATTGTGTTAGTACAATATGGTTAAGGTTTAACATATAAATGGCGACACTTTACTGCACATGTGGTTGCATTAAATTTTCTGATGTCATGTATGATTGAAACTTTTTACTACATATTTTCAAAGATGTGTACTTGTATATTTTCATCCTGTTTAAATTTTGTATGTAATGTGTGAAGCAATAAAAGATATTTGTGCATTGACAGGTCAAAATGAATTATATCATAAGAGCTGTCTGACGGGAAGTCATATTTTGATTAAGATTTAGAATTTCAGACAAGAATTCTCAGAATGAAAGAGTGTTTGTATTTAGGAGCGGATTGTTGCCATTTTGTACGATACATGTATTATCAAAGTTTTAGGTCTTAGACAATCTACATTTCCAAAAACCAGACCATGTTTATCCATACTTTGAAATAAAAAAATAAGTTTTTAAGATGACATATATCTCAGCAATGTTGACTGTGTGTTTGTTACGTATGTTGAAAAAAAGTGCATGAGGTCTATAGTATATCTATAATAATGCATTTATTTCAAAAAGAGTCTGGGCTAGTTTGATTTTTTTTTAAATATTCATTAATTCAATATTTATTATATTTATAACACAGAAACCCTGGAAAGCTCGTGATCCATGGCCTATAGAAGCAGGAGACGCACATTATCTGGTAGGACAATGCAGTATGGAGTTACGACAGTACATGGACGCACTAAATGCTTTCACAGATGCCATCAAACTCAATCCTAATATGGCTGAGGTAAGTAATAAATCACATTATGACTTCTTAGTTTCTATATCTGTCTTAAATGATGTGTGTTTCATATGGATATTGGACTTTCAGTGAAGTTATTACCTTGTGATTTGGATAAATTAGCATCTTAATTAGTTATGTATGAAAATACATTTATTAGACTTGGTTTTGAGTTGTTGCTCTTGAAAATATCAGTACCAGCTTAGTTCAAATATCTAGAATTTTCAGTAAAACTATTTCTTGTCTTTTGAAATATCAAAAGTCCTGACTAAGTCTGAGAATCTGTATTACTGACTTAAAACAGATCTGAAATAACCCTGTGTGGTAGGACCTTGAAAAAAGTATTATTTTAGATAAAATATTCTTTTACGTGATACCTTGCCCGAAACTGGCATTTCCATGCTTCATAATGTGTTAACAAACTAACAACATGTTTTGTATAGACAGAGTAGGATGAAAATTGGAACTTGATTGTTCATTCTAGAGAACTGGGAAAACAACAGAAGCAAATTTGATGTAATTGGTACCTACTGAATATTTCCCGTATATAATTGACTAATTTTTTATTTTACAGGCATTGTATCACAGAGGAATGGCAAGAATGAAGTTGAAGATGTCGAAAGGAATACAAGACTTCAATAGAGCATTAGCAATTAACCCAACAATATTCCAGGCTTACTTATCTAGAGCTTGTTTCTATGGTATAAGAGGAAACTACACTAAGGCTATATTGAACTGTAATGAAGCTATAAAACTACAGCCTAACAGTGTCAGGGCTTATCTTTATAGGTATGGAATAATACTCTATAAGTTTCCCATTATTAAGCAATACTTTTCATACAGAGTTGTTGCCCTTACTAAACTATATTATTGGTACACCATACAGAGTTGTTGCCCTTTGGTAAGCTATATTATTGGTATATCATAGAAGAAGAAGTTTTATTTCACAACATAGTTATATACAATACACTTTTGAAATAGACTGTAATAGTCCATGTTCAAAATAAACATATGTACAATATAGTAAGCGACAGTCAGTTTAACATGGATACTTAAATATACTTTAATTCAAATTTACTCATACGAAGTTGTTGCCCTTACTGAGCTATATTATTGGTTCTTCATACAGAGTTGTTGCCCATACTTATCTAAATTATTGGTATTTCATACAGAGTTGTTGCCCTTACTAAGAGTTATTGCCCCTTACTAAAGGACACCACTGGTACTTTTTGTTACAATTGTTATTTATTACAGAGGTGCATTGAAATACCACATAAAGGCCTATGAACTTGCTATACGGGATCTATCAAAGGCTGCCAGTATAGATAGCTCGTGTCCTCTGGCATATTTCAATAGAGCTGTCTGTTACCAGGAGAACAAAGACTATCAAAAGGTATTTATTGTTAATGTTTTGTGCTCATATATTGCTATGTTAGATTTGAACCATTTGATGTCTTTGAACAGCATTACAACTCAAATATTTCTTTACACACCAACTATTTATTGTTTAGTATTCAGATTTAAAGTTTGTTAAACCAAGTAGAGCTCCGTATGATTAGCCCGGTCAGTAGAATTGTCATTAGCCAGCCTGATGGTTGTGGGTATGATCTTCACTCGATGATTTGACTAAGAATAAAAGATCTAAAGAAATTTACCATGTACCTCTTTATCCATCCTTGGTACCCAGGCTATTCATTACATATATGATACCCGGGGCAAACTGACTGTTAAAATCTCGTACTCATGAATAATAAATGAAGTGAAACTCAGTCGCTTGATTGTGCGCAAGACATACACCTCATGCAATTTACGGAACTTGCCGATGAGTTATGGATGAAATAGAGGTTCTGAGTGATAGCTCTTCTTTTTTGTAAACGTCCATGTCATTGGTCGAGAAATGCTAATGACTATTCATGCATTACGAAGTTTCACTAGCCAATTTGCCCAGGGTGTCATATATGGTAGGAATAGCCTGGGTACCGAGGATGCTCTGAATCATGGATGACAGTTATCAGCTATTGGTGGCAGAACAAATAATTACTGGTTGGAAACCCAGTTAAGTTTAATAGATCAACTGACAGCCTTATATAAATAATTGATATTTGACCCCAAAAAAAGTAAAAAATGACATAAATGACTATAATTGACAGATTTTCTATACTGGAAGTTTTAACAACTCTATATTTTTATGGTTCAGTTAAGAATTCAAATGCTGTTGTAGTTAAAACATTGGTTTTACTGTGGATGTTTATTGATATCAGTTTCTAACGTTAAATTGGTCTTAATGAATGCTGACATGTATGTATATATTTCAGGCTCTCACTGATTATGGTATCGTTTTACTGCTGGGTGACTCTCTAAAACTGAAGGTAATTTTGATAGTGAAAAAGAAAAACGTTTTTTTCAGTTATATTAGCGTCTGCTATATTTGGTATAATTACAAAATTGCTGATGTTTTTACTTACGGTAATCAGTCATATTGTTACCCAGAAATAGATAAAACCTGTTTGGAATAGATAAGTTAAAACAAATCGGTATTGAAGATTATCATTTTTGTTCATATATCAAAATTAATCATGTTGCATTTGATGAAAAATAGGCTCAATTTGTATGCAATGTCATTAATGATTTTAAGCACATGAGATTGTCTCATATACTTTCCCTTTATCTATACATGTAGTACTATATATATACATATACTATAGAAGGGATGAAGGGAGAGAACTCTAGAAGGGATAAAGGGAAAGATCTCATGAAAATATGCTATTATTTTAAGTATGCAATTTGGAATCAAATGTTAAACATGGTATTGGTTGGCTTGCTTGTCTAACATTTACATATTTATGTATTGATCAGGTCCTAATAAATCGTGGATTGCTGTACTTTGAGAAGAAGGACTATACCAATGCCCTCTATGATTTCAAGATGTCGGCTAACATGAATCCTCGAGATCACAAGATTCTACATACTCTTGGACTCTGTTACCATAAGTATGTACTCAATTAATTCTCAATCTTTAATAATTCATTCTATGACTTACACTAATCATTCTTGATTTGTGTGCTGCCTTAAGTATTACTATACATAGATTGCTAAGCATAGTACATTTTAAAAGTACATTTTTCAACTTTAAATCCTTCAGTAAGTCAAAATTTGTCCCCCGCTGAGCTGACAATTTGTGAAGCATGTTCAGTATAGAAAGATTTAATCTGTATCTGGTCATTTGCATTCTGTTTCATTCAAGTCCACTTGATGAAAATGTGTGTCCAAATCTGATCTTTACTGATTCTAATGCATTACCAATGTATTGAACTGACAGGTACGGACATTTCTGTATAACTATGATATGTTTGTATTGCTGTATATTACAGACTGGGTAGATTACAGGAAGCAGTGACCACATTCACATTGTGTGTACAGAGTCAACCATTCTTCCTGGATGGCATCATGGCACGTGGCAATGTATACATGGATTATGGACATGAACAGGGACTTAGATATGCCATGTAAGATGATGTTATATGTTGTTCCCCAGACCTCCATCTTTGTTATTTGCAGTACCGGTATCTACCCCCTCCACGTTTCTATTTTATTTCATAACCCAGGGATCTTTGTTGGGAGGACCTGGGACATTATTCACAAACACTTCGAGTCTGGAATTCAGACTTAGACTTCAAATTTGCAAAAATTATATTTACCAGCATTTTGTTTTCATTGAATTTACACATGAAATTCTGTCTGAATGATTGGTGTTTCCCTTTGTACATGTATCTATATTGTTCTAACAACATAGGGGCAAAAAGAACATTTAACATTTCAAAGTCTAAGTCTGAGTTTCAGACTTAAAATGTTTATGAATTATATAATGTTTGTGACTTAGGCCCCAGTTTTTGTTAATCTGATACCGCCCTACTCTTTCTCACTTCAATTATACAGAATGATTTCATGTGCATAATAAAATTATACTTAAATAATACCTGGGAGTTTGGAAATATTGAGACACGTTTCTGTTTTGCAATGGAATTTGATACCAACATTCTGGCTTGAAAGACTATGGGGGTGAACCATTGAGGTAATTGTGATACTGTCAATGTGATGTTATAGATTCTTAAGAATGAGATGGGTGGTGGAAGATAAAATTGATGCAAATATGTCTTTCTACTGTAATTCATTTACTGTTTGAACATTGTCTGTGTGTCTGTGTGCTCCACATAGTCATTTTTGTAGTGTGACTGTGTATCAGGAATTTTGAATAGTTCAGCAAATGTTAAGGTGAAGGATGTTAATGGGTGTAGATAAAAACCGCAGGAGATTGTCATGAGTTCTCTCCCTTTATCCCTTCTATAGTGTATGTACATGTATATATCATGAGTTCTCTCCCTTTATCCCTTCTATAGTGTATGTACATGTATATATCATGAGTTCTCTCCCTTTATCCCTTCTATAGTGTATGTACATGTATATATCATGAGTTCTCTCCCTTTATCCCTTCTATAGTGTATGTATATATCATGAGTTCTCTCCCTTTATCCCTTCTATAGTGAATGTACATGTATATATCATGAGTTCTCTCCCTTTATCCCTTCTATAGTGTATGTACATGTATATATCATGAGTTCTCTCCCTTTATCCCTTCTACAGTATATGTATACAGTACATACCAACACTATAGAAGATATAAAGGGAGAGAACTCTAGAAAGGATAAAGGGGGAGAATTTGTGACCATCTTTTATGGATAAAACTGTTTACTGGGTGTCTGTATCTTGTTTACCAGTGAATGTTGTTAGACCTGTTACTTTCACCCACTGAAGTTTTAGTTGTTGGCAACAATACTTTTTTTTAAGGCTTTAAATCTCATGAAAAGTGAGTCAGAGATTGAGTGTAATGTTACAATACTGATCATGTCTTTGTGTTCCAGGCGTGACTACGAGCGTGTATTACGTTATGATCCATACAATCTGCCGGCACGTGTCAACCTAGCGTATACATTACAAGTGTCTGGACATTTCATGCAAGCATGGAGACAGTTCACTACAGCCATTGACATAAAACCAAGTATGTTACAATCTTGCGCTAGTGTGTTTTTTTTTTCATTCTCATGCATTCGATTTAAAAAAAAATATATGAGTTTTGGTAACAAGACCAAATGCATAATCTCTGATTATATCATTCTACTTCTGAGGTGAATTTCAGCATCCTATTGTTAGTTTTTGCATACTTTACAAAATAATTGTGATACTAAGTGATATTGTACTACGACTGATGTATGGAACCATTGATATGAGAGAAAGCTGGAATGTGTTTTTTTTGCAAATTAGGAAATTTATATGATTTTCTGAACACTTTGCTCTAGATATTGATCAGTTCTTTTGTTTGTACATCCAAGTACATTTATCTCATATTTTCTTGTGCTAAATACTGGTAGTTAAAAATGCTTTCTTTCTTTCAGACTTCAAACCAGCTTTAGAGGGTCGGTCAATAATTAATCTGCAGATGAGTGACACATTTGCATCATTCCAGGATATCAATGCTGCTGTGAAAGTCAATCCAACAGCAGAACTTCTCACGAACAGAGGAGTTATACACCAGGTAAGATTTTTGTCAGTTTTCATCGGAACTATTTTAGGTTGCTGCCTTTTTTTGCCATTTATGTAGAGACGTGTTGCTTTAAAATGAGAAACTTGTTAAATTTCTGTTATAATAAAGTATAATTGATGTTATGGTTTGCTTATTGATATACTCAAGATTCGTATAAATATGGGGTTTTCCCTCTAATCCTGAGGTACAAACAACAATATACTGTTAACATTGTGCTCAAATCGCAATGGAAACAAAGAACAGGATTTATCATCTGGCTGAACTTCGATAGATCTAATATTAAGTTTTGATTGTACCCCTGGTAACTCATTTTTAGCGAATTCCGGATTGCGTCTTTTGTTGAGTATTCTAGCAATTCAGTCAGTTTCATTGATATAATTATAATGTAGTAGTTTTTACTGTATCTCTGAAAATACTTTCCAACGAAACTGGACTGCACTATATTTTATACAGCCGGGAAGATGTCCGTGTTTGCATAAGAACATGTTAGTACTGATTGGTAACCAAGGAACAGAGGACATTGTTTTGAGATATCTCCATTTATCACTTCTAGAGGTCTCTCCCTTTATCCCTTCTATAGTATATGTATAGTAAGGATAAAGGGAAAGAACTCTATAATGGATAAAGGGAGAAAACTCACAACAATCTCCCGTGCCCAGGTACACTTGTTAGATCAGTCGACCGCTTTATATTACTGAAATACCAATGAAAAATATTATGAAACTCCTACACAACAATCTCGCTATCTTTCACTGTAATATTTTTGTATTGTAGTTTATGGATGACAGAGTGAATGCAATGCGTGACTATAGAGCTGCCCTAGAACTAGATGATACATATTCTCTGGCATATTTCAATGCTGGAAATGTATATTTCCACACTAGACAATTTCCACAGGTAAATGATATAAAGCAATTCAATACTGCTTAGTTTTGATAATATGCTAGTGAAATAACGAAACGATAGAATCTAACTATTATCTCAAATGAATGGCCACTGCAGTTATGGGGTGATGGAAGTTCTTTATTGATAAAATGTATATTCTGTGTATAACATCACATTACATTCATGTTCATAATAAACTGAATTTAGAAAACTTGTTCACAAAATTAACAAAAGTGCTCGCATTTTCATTTTCAGTAAACTTGTCAATAGATTCCATAATTTACTACCACTAATGTAATGAACCCAAATTAATTATTTAAAATTGTTTTTGTTCACAATTGGGTTCAACTGATGATATTATCGAGGACTTCATTTATCACAACCAACCTGTAGCATTTGACCATACCAGGATCTATTGCTATAATTCTGTGTATTTTCTGTTTTAGGCTTTGGAGTATTTTACTTTAACAGTGAAATATAATCCTAAAGATGAATCTGCTTTCCTGAACAGAGCCATCACAAAGGTTGGTTACATGTGGCTTGGTTCACTTCAACTCACTGATACACATAATAGTGTTTATCATATAACTATATGATATTCATAAAATTTGCATATGAGCGCTGCTATGGGATTTACAACCTCTTCTGTAAGTGACGTCATTTTAAGAAAACGCAACATGTGATGTCACTATTTGCAAGCAGGAAACAATATTTACTCCATATGGTCACTTCGTTTTCATATTTCCATTCGGAGCAAAATTGCTTACTCTCATATTGTTTAGACACAACTTGTAAGTAAGATAGTTTCTATTCTTGCATGTGGTGATTAGAAATCAGTGTATATTTATGGAGAGATGCATACAGTATGTTATCAGCATGTACCATTTATAGCATTTATTTTGTGTCAGTATAGTCTACAGGCCAGCTTCTTACATTATATTTCAAACTTACTATTGTGTTGGATGTTACAGGTAATGATGAAGGATGCTAAGGGAGCCTTGGAAGACTTTAAGGCAGCTATCAAGTTGAGTCCTCACTCTGCACATATGTATCTCAATAGAGGTAACCTGTATGCTTCCACACAACAATTTGAGAAAGCGGAAAAAGATTATACAAAAGGTAATATATGTATTGCTTGTCACAGTACACTATTTTATTGACTTGAAGTTGCATGAGAAGGTACTTATGTGAAGGTACTTATGTGATGGTACTATGTGCAGGTACTTATGTGATGGTACTTATGTGAAGGTACTTATCTAACTGTACTTTTGTGAAGGTACTTATGTGAAGGTACTTATGTGAAGGTACTTATGTGACTGTACTTATGTGAAGGTACTTATGTGAAAGTACTTATGTGACTGTACTTATGTGAATGTACTTATGTGAGTGTACTTATGTGAATGTACTTATGTGAGTGTACTTATGTGAAGGTACTTGTGTGAAGGTACTTATGTGACTGTACTTATGTGAAGGTACTTATGTGATGGTACTTATATGATGATACTTATGTGAAGTTACTTATGTGTCTACATGTATGTGAGTGTACGTATGTGAGTGTACTTATGTGAAGGTACTTATGTGATGGTACTTATATGATGATACTTATGTGAAGTTACTTATGTGTCTACATGTATGTGATGGTACTTATGTGATGATACTTATGTGAAGTTACTTATGTGTCTACATGTATGTGAGTGTACTTATGTGAGTGTACTTATGTATGATACTTATGTGAAGTTACTTATGTGTCTATGTGTATGTGAGTGTACGTATGTGATTGTACTTATGTTAGGGGGCTTATGTGATAAAGCTTAGAAATTAATATGTTGTTTCTGCTAGATATTGTAATCAGATGCGTTCAGGGAAAATGACAACATTTTCGAAGTGAAACAGTAGCTGTCACAGATTATCTTTGTAGGAGTTGCATCCACTTATACTAGCTTTGTATAAATAGCTGTGGGTTGTGCAACCTGTCTATGTTTTTTACAAAATGTTGTCATAACAAGTACTTATCTATTTCCCTTCCAGCATTGGACCTTCACCCCGATGATCCACAAGTGTTGAAGCGTCGTGCTGATGTCCGTGGTAAACTTGGGAAGAAAGACCTTGCTATACAGGACTACAAACAAGCTATAGAACTTCAGGGCCGTATAGAGTACATAAAGACTGGCAAATAATTGTTGCGTGTTGTGTCAATTAATGGAGCATTGACATTCATGAAGAGACTGTGATATTTATTGTGTATTTATTGTCTATTTAAAATAATGTATTCACTGAAATATCAGAAACATTATATAATTTTGTCAATTATAAATTGTAAAACTGCTGAAAATGTATGTGTGTGATAAAGTTATAATACTGTAAATGTCTTTCATGAATCACTGCTGAATTTATCATGACTGTTTCAGAATTTTATTGTGAGATCAAACATGGATTCACAAATATCTCAATGGAGATCAGTCTCAAACTCAATTTTTCAAGAGTTTCTTTATTTTGAGTTTTATAAGAGACCACCAATCAATTGATAATGGTATTTAATCTAGATTTCGGCATACAAGCACCTGTAGTCACGGGAGATTGTTATGAGTTTCCTCCCTTTATCACTTCTATAGTTCTTTCCCTTTATCCCTTTTATAGTACATTTTTGTATATATGTATAAACATACAAGGGATAAAGGGAGAGAACTTGTGACAATCTGACTTGAGACTGGTACTTGCATAATTTTCATTCTAAGAATGCCAAACAAACCTGAAATTCTACAAGTTGTATTGTATGATATATAGCTCATATTCTTTTCTGGTTTCAACAAGCACACAGATACATGCATGCTGAGCTTTCAGTACAACAATGTTCTTACAGTAAGAATTATTGAAAGTATACAGTCTGTGAGATTTTGTTTGTGCTACAATTTGCTATTGTGTATATGCCAATATACATTTGGCTTGATTATTTTGAGTCGTTTTATACCAAGTTTGTTTGGCAGTTACTGTTCTACTATTACTAATATCGAGGGAAATTCATATAAAATAAGTCATTCATGATTTAATTTAATTGTTTTCTTTGATTTTAATAATGGCTCACTTTGTACATGTTCTCACTTTTTTTTTATTTGAAAGACAACAACATCATTTGAGTACATTTAATAATTATGTAGTTTATTTACATCAGAATTGCTATTGTACCAATTTTTATGCTTATAACTACAAGTGTTTTACAAGAATAAATAACCTGACTTTGTACATGAACATCACCTTTATGATTTGTGATAATGGCTCGATACCTGTGATAAATGTGTTGATGTTTGAAATTTTTCATATTGCAAATGTTTTAGTAAAAATACACCAAAAATTATTCAGGTTGTTTTCTTTGTCCCAGAAATGATTCAGTACGGTGGATTCAGACACTCGCCATCTTGTTCTTGTTCTTCAAATCAACACCTCCCGTCTGGGAGAACCATCGGTGTAGACGTTTAGAATTCCCTCCACTAAATCAATGTGAATATCCTCCACATGGTCTTGTATGGTTTACTTAGAACAATATTATGCTTAAGATTAAAACTGTGCAAATTTTATAAAACACAATCAGGAACCTGGCGGAATGGACTTTGTCTGGCCTGAAAAAAGGACCCAGCTGAAGTGCCTATAAAATGGATGAGACGGACATTTGCATGAATTTTAAACCAATATTTGAATAATATCAATGATGTTCACATTATTAAAAATCTGGCGAGGAAAGGTAAATAGTCGGAGAACTAGACTACATGATTATACCACTGCTCTTAATTCTGAGGGATTCATATCATCTCGGTGATAAATACAAATGTATACTAGTAAACCTCAATAATAAGACCACCAATGCAAGGGTTCAGTGCAGGACTATCGTAACTCCTATGTATTTATATATGAATTACAATAGTTGTGCACTGAACCCTCGTGGTATTATGGTAATGAAAAAAGTTGGTCTTATTGGTGCTGTGATCTAATAGTAAAGTCAAAATACGAAAGACAAATATAAAAACTTGTCCATGAGAATACAGTTTAATAAATGAGGTAATTTTAATGATGAGGTTGTCTTTAAGTGAGGTTTTACTGTATGTTAAAAGGCATTCTTACCAACCTAAGATGGGAAATTGGAGGTAACTTGACCAGAAGTTGTTAGAAGTTAGATGAAGAGAGTATTTATATACAGAGAGCTGATGTTCATCTGTGGTAATGTTACAATACACCAATTATGACAAGATGTGAAAGAAGGTGTATAAGCACATCTTCATTGCATTGTCAAGCTGTTTCAAAAACTAAATTGTGTCACTATTAATGTAGTTTGTAAAAATTAACCTGATCCTGACCTTTATGCATCAAAATATTATGTGGCTTTTACGCAGAATATATCAATGCCCACAAGCGAAACCTGCATTATCAGCATCTATACATTGTCTGAGAAAAACATTAACCGATGTTGTTATAGTACAGCATGTGCATATCGGTATTACTTCACACGTAGAAAGTCGAAAAGATAAATATAGACAAGTAGTCAACAGTGAAATTATGCTAATATTGTCAAGAAGATCTGGGTTATTTTTACAAGCTATACAAAGGCTGACAATTTTCTTGCTATTTCAAGAACTTATCAACACATAATTCATTACAAAGGTATAGTTCTATGCCAGGTTCAGGAAGCAAAGAGGAAGCAAAGAGGTTCAAGGGGTGCCAGGTACCGGGAAGCAAAGAGGTACAAGGGGTGCCAGGTACCGGGAAGCAAAGAGGTTCAAGGGGTGCCAGATACCGGGAAGCAAAGAGGTACAAGGGGTGCCAGGTACCGGGAAGCAAAGTGGTGCCAGGTACGGGAAGCAAAGAGGTCCAAGGGGTGCCAGGTACCGGGAAGCAAAGAGGTGCAAGGGGTGCCAGGTACCGGGAAGCAAAGAGGTCCAAGGGGTGAGCACTAGACTCCTGATCCAAAGGTTGTGGGTTCAAATCCTGCGATCGGGCATCACTATTCATGACTACAACCACCGCCGGATTGTAACCCGAGAAGAAGTCATTCAGAGTTGTAATAACTTATTTAGCAATTGATCAAAAATAAGTTCAAACAAATAATGTTTAGGCAATAGCCTTGCCATGTGTTTTGACAAGTTCATCAATACACACATTTATGGATTAACTCTTTACACTGTCTGGTAAATACGTACATGTAGAATGACTTATGATGATGTTTTACATTTCGGTAAATGCACACAAAATTCTGTTAAGTAATTTTTAATATTTAAAGTATATTTGGAAAGAAAATAAAATCTACTAGCTTATGCTATCGACTTTTTTTCAAAATTAAACCAATGAAAAATTAAAAAAATAGATTTTCCGTACTCAACCATTGTTTCTGTTTTTTTTTTGGATTTAACCCTTAATTTAGTGTGTGTGTTTTTAAAATCTCCATTGCATGAGGTAGATTTGATTATTATCTTTGTATACACGTGTTTCTTTTGCAAAATTAACTATTGCGCAATTAGCCTGATTTACCAGACAACATGTACAATTTGACAGTACCAAAAGTTCAAATAACTTCAGTATTTTAAAAAAAAATACAAAATTATAGCAGTATTAGTTGAAGAACAGTATAACTATTAAACAAGTGTACATTTCACCTTGCTATAATATGTAGTTTCAAAAATATTGCTGAAAAGCATTTATGGATTATATTGAGTACGATATTATTGAGTACGAATTTTCGTGTGTTAAGTAAGCACGATCCAATATGGCTGCGCCCATGCCAAAATAAAACATATGACATTCAGATAGAAACTTTGCTACTAAGTAATATTTTTGCGATTTTTCTGGATTAATTTTGATTGGAATTACTGTCTTCCATCATTTCTGACTAATCTGTGGAAATGCCAGTGAAAAATTACTTCCCAGTCTTTCATAAACTGAGTAAGTAGTAGAATTTCCTACGATTTCAATGACACTTCATGTACTGAGTAATGACCGATTGAGTTCACTTGCATCTTAAATGTGGATTATGTGAAGATGAAACCAAAGTTATATCTAAATTCCGTTTTAGCTTTAAATTGCAATTCATGATTGCACTTTTTACATTACATCCACATTCTGCAAATTATACATCCAATTTTATGAATTTATGACACCTAAAATGGTACGCTTCGGAAGTGGTACGCTTCGTTAGTGGTACGCTTCGTCCTGCATCGGGTGATGACACCGGATACCGTACTGTCAATCAGGGGTAAAAAGTTTGGCCATGTGGTGTTTGAACCATGGGAGGTGCAGTGGTCGAGGGGTAGAGCACCTGACTCCTGATCCGAAGGTCGCGAGTTCGAGCCCCAGGATAGCGAAGTTTGATCACCAAGTTCATAATCCCGAAATTTGGCGGGAGTACTGGTTGGTAGCTAGGAAGCAGTCATCGAGAGTATAAGTTGTTTCACAATCGATGTAAAATATATAAGTTTAAACTAAACTAACCAATGATCCTCTTTACAAGTGAATTGCTCTACCAATCGAGCTATTTGGGCGGTCGGCTAACCCCACACCACCATATTATTGTCAAGGGAATACTCACTTACATGCATATAAATTAAAGGCTAGGGGTATGGATCCGTAAGAAAATGCCTTAATGATAATGTCTAAATACTGTACCGAACCAAATTTTGGCACGGTGGAATTGTATACCGAATTGGGCGCGGAAATCGCGCTTAATCGTGAACTGCGATGAATCGTTACACCTCTTGTTTCAAGGGCATGTATTGTGAATTGCAAAGTATATAGAAGTCCTGTGAATAACGATAAAATATCAGCACAACTGCCATACTAATAACGATAAAATAGCACGACTGCCATGCTAATAACAATAAAATATCAGCACAACTGCCATGCTAATAACGATAAAATATCAGCACAACCGCCATGCTAATAACGATAAAATATCAGCACAACCGCCATGCTAATAAGGATAAAATATCAGCACAACCGCCATGCTAATAACGATAAAAATCAGCATGACCGTCATGCAGATTATGATCATGCAGATAGATACTTTCAAGCTTTATTTCAATTTAATTTCAGTGACTCAATAAACCATATAGATGTACTATTGTGCAATGTCCGCTATCACAAAAACATGACAATGACGACATTTTGTCACAGTTGTTTTTGTTTCAACCTAATGGCCGTTCCGTCATAATATGTACAGAAGAGAATAATTAATATAAACAGTTTGAATGATTATGTGATAGTTGTTGCCTTATATTATGATTATTTATGCTGTTGATGTGTATTTGTTAAACTCCTGTACCTGTAGTGTGTCCAATATAGGAAATTTTACGGGTAGAGAACTCCTGTACCCCTAGACTCCTGTTCTAGATGTACGGAACCGTACCCCTAGCCACTGCCTAAATTGAATATAGTTATAATAATGGTGAACTAAAACTCATGAATATGTACGTACAAATTTCTTCCTCTTTCAACAGAATCAGGCGCCTACTCTTATGTATGGACCGACAAATGTGAACAATTGTTACCAAAGTATTACAAGGATCAATGTCTTAGGTACATGCTGACAGAACCCAAACCAGTCCATTGGATACCAGACCCCAGAAAGTATCGTCTGGACGAGTATGGAGTGAGGTTTGTATCAATATATTGTATCAATACAATCGGACCTTGTTTATGTGACAACCTTCTGTCCGAATACTTGGTATCATCCGAAATCAATATCAGGGCCCAATGTATCTTCTTTGGCACGAAATGGGCTATTCAAAACTATGTATCATTCTAAATAAACTTTCGGACCCGATGAATTCGAATGAATGTAGTTTCGATCTGCATTGCTACAGACACTCATTGTGTATTATTTATCAATGATGTCACACATCAATATTAGAATTTAAAGTTACACTAATCATACATGAGAAATATTGTTAGTTAACAAATTTTACTTGGATTTTTCTTCATATTTCTGACAACTTGGAAAAGGACAAAATTATATTATTTCTGTGTTTCTGAAATAGTCGTGCAGTACAGCAGATGTCCAACTTTGTTTACTACTCCTATAGATGTTTTGCGCTTTTTAAGGTGTACAGTAATACATCAATGTTTAGAAGATTAAGTAAAACGGTCTTTTCAAATATGTATATTGGAGACATACCAAGAAATGAAAATATATGAAATCATGAACTGCAAGCATGTAGATGACATTTTAGTAAACAATGCTTGATATATATCGATGTAGTGCGATATGTCTCGTCAGATATATTGATATCGACAATATGCATTTTGTCTAATCAATGACAGCTCTAATGTATATATACATTCTGTTGTTTCATTATTATACCAGACAAACAGTACAAAATCATCCTATCCATGTGAAGTATCCTATCCAGTGTAACTATGGACTGTGGGCTGGTGAAGGTATAGTACAGTGTTACTTGAGAAAAGTTAAAAGCAAGAAATACAATGACCTCATGACTCCAAGGTATGTACATAATTATACTGTAGTCGGTAAACATCAGGATTGTTAGCGACTCTGTTTTTGTGGTAATCTTTAGTAGCAGAGACACATCTACGGGTAAAGTCTGTACAGTGCTCGACTGTCGATCTGGCAGGTAGTAGATACAAACCCAGGTGAGGTGTATGATCTCTGTGACAATTTGATTGAGGATAGTACATTCCCCGGCACTTGTCCTCCATCTTTGATTCATGCTGGGATTTTCTAATTTGCTTATGGAAGTACAGGTTAGTACTGGTTGGTAACCTAGGAACACTGACATTATTGTTGAAAAATGGTGTTTAACTCCAACACGACAATAGAAGCAATTTTGATTGAAATTTCTATTGGAAAATGTTTTTTTGTTGCCTAATTAATGAACTACTGAACCACAGAATTTTTTCAGATATTTCCAGTTTCTCCCTACACTTAGTCTTAAACAGATTGCTTATATGTACACAGCACAGATTAGCAACAATGGGCGTTAGTTGTATTCACAGGAGATTGTCACGAGTTCTCTCCCTTTATCACTTCTATTGTATACTGGTATGTACAGTACATACTATATACACATATACTATAGAAGGGATATTGTACATACTATAAATATATACATACGCTATAAAAGTCTACATACACTATAGAAGGGATAAAGGGAGAGAACTCTAGAAGGGATAAAGGGAGAGAACTTGTTACAATCTCCTGTGGTTGTATTATATTATCTTGTGTGGTCAGTTTTACCTGAACAACATTCACCTTCATCAGTATTGTTTGCTGGTTGCATAAATTAATACAGTGAAACCTCAATAATAAGACCACCCTTGGGACCCTTGATAGCTGGTCTTAATATTGAGGTGATCTTAATATTGATGTTGAATAAATAGCAAAACAGTGAAAATGGACTCGAAAATTGTATTCTTAATTAAGAGGTGGTCTCATTATTGAGGTGGTCTTTAAGTGAGGTTTTACTGTACTTGTACATACATCAGTGTGAAGTGATTGTACCTACTGTATTTATTTACTCATATCTTTCAGGGTGGCTAAATTTTATGCTCCACTTATATCAGAGAGGCTTCTGTTTAGTGAAATACTTAATAAATGGTACAAGATTCCATGTACTAACAGAGCAATGGATCAAATTGATGATATGTTTGGACTGGATTATTATATTCTTAAGGTAACTTGAAATCTTCAGTCACTAAACATGTATCAGGGCTCCAGAAATGTTATAAAAATACACTTGTCCCGGACAATGAATATGTTAAATTTGACTGTTCCGATATGGGAGGCTAGTTGTCCGAGAATATTTGTTGACAGTTTGAATTGTCACTAAATTCACATCATTGGTAATGCATGATTTTTGTTCAATATTTAGAATGGCCAATGTTAATTAGCTTCAAAAACTTGTCCTGGACTTACTTCAACTCAACTGTTGGTAGCCCTTATCAGCAATTAGACTTGTCCGGGATGTGGCACTAGTGGATTTCTAGAGCCCTGTATATACTTTTTACATTACCTTATTTTTGTACTTCTGTATATTCAGTTTGTCATGAATGCTGGCCACGTTGCTCAGTCTATGGACTGCCAATCTGCAGTTGGTAGGTTTGAACCATGGGTGAAGCGAATGTTGACTGTGACCATTCGACTGATGTACTACATTCAACGTGTCACCTTTGATTTGTGTGGGGTAGTGGTCAGATGCTTACAGAGAACTGGTTAAGTCTTGGTTGGTTACCCAGGACCGCTGGTTAGGGTCAGTTGACCTCCATAACTGAAATACTACTTAAAGTGGCAATATAGTCCAAAGTTTGCCACTGATGATTTGTTCACTGTGACCTTTGTGTGTTACAAAAACTTGCAGGTATTGAATATTTAGTACATGAGCCGTGCCACGACAAAACGTGTATTAGTGACCTAAAAGTCCTTTTTCAGGTTTTTACATTTTCTAACAGATATTTTTCAACTTTCTCTTAAAACCAGAAGCATTAAAATTGTATGTCTACCTTTGTTTTTATAGCTTTTCCAATATTAAGAGAGATGCAAAAGTAAGCTGCAAAATGATGACGTAGATTTTGTTATCTATACATTATTTATTTTTATATTAATACAGACATCTGAAAGAGACCTAAATTCTAAACTTGGAATCGATCTGAAACGTCTCATGCTGCTACAACTCTGCAAATATGCCGAAGCTGAGAAACTCTCCAAAAAACGGCAGATGGTATTTAACAGATACGGGAAATACATGATACCGGTAAGTTGATATTTTTAGAACTGTGGTGTTATGTAGATCTGTAGTGTAGAATGAAGAAGAGTGTATCAGTACAGATGGTTCTCACAGAAGCAATATTTACCTCCCTTGTTCTGAATTGTCGGCCATATTTATAGGCAAATTCCCTTAAAAGTTTATAGGGAATATAATGTAAACGATGATAAAATAATCAGATATTAAAATAATAACTTAATCATACTCATGTGGGCATTTGCCTTAGTAAGTTAAAGAAAAAATGGTTGTCACATGCAAATTCACTTGGAATTTTCTCAATTATCACATATTTAGGAATTATTCTTATAAGGGCTTATCAGTTTTGCCTATCAAAATGGCCGACTATTCAGAATAAGGGAGGTTAATATTGTAGAAGTAGGAACTATCTATTGTGCTATTGAGGTATCGTGACTTAGCTCCAAACAAACACAGGGTCAGCCCAATGATTTTCAGTATTCAGATTTATATCAACAAAACATAATTTACTGTTGTACTTCATTTTAAGGGGCTGTACTAACTAGTTTTTCAAAACCAGTTTTGTCCATGTTATGCTGATATCAAAAACACAAAAGAAGATTTTACAATTTTAATATTGCCCCACAGGTACTGTGTTTGAAATGTAATGCTAAGGGAGGTAAGCCTTGTGTCTGAATTTACATTAATGAATACTATAAGGGAGGTAATTCAGTTTAGCCAAAAGATTCAACAATTGGATTGTTTCCCTTTAATTACATGTTCATGTTGAATTTTGTCATTAGCAAATATTCCTTAGATAGTTATTTCTTATAATATACTGTGTAGATTTATTTAATAATTAATTTTTATTTGTCTTGTGAATATTATTATTATGTATCTTCACCGCTTATATGTATTTATTTATGACAAACACCTTTTTATGCCAAGTTACATAAAGTATTGAACCAGTTCAGTTAATGGGTTCTGTTATAATGGTACAAATATACAATATGAATTCATCGAAAGTCTTTTGCTCTACACAAGTTTCTAAGTACGCCTTTTGCTCTGAAATACCATAAAATTGGTTCAAAGTTTGTCAAATAGGATTTTAGCTACATATAATTATATTTTAACTGAGAATGTTTGCAAGAGATAGAAATATCTGTAGTATGAAGTAAGAATACTGGAAATGTGAGTGGTGAAATATTGGCATGTGTTGCATGATTTAAATATTTTATGTCTATGTGGGGAGGTATTGTCTTGTGTATATGGCGTTCCCTGTAGTTACGTATTCTCTCTGTTTTAGTTGTATATACAGTAAAACCTCAATAATACGACCACATTTGGGACCCTTGAAACTTGGTCTTATTATTGAGGTGATCTTTAAGTGAGGTTTTGCTGTATGTTACTATGAGTTGTATATACATGTATCAACATTTTGTTAGCTAGTCTTGTCCCATTTTGACTTGTGTTTCTTGTTATCTGGCTATCTTAACGAATTATGAAGAAATTCTTGTTTCAATAAACTGCAAATTGTACGATTGTGTAGAACACGATATAAAAATAATTCCACGAGGCTTATTAGTACATCAGATTCATAGAAATATTCACTCTAAATCCATATTTTGACTTAAAATGACCATTTTATGAAATAATATAATGTACTGTGTTATCACTTTGAAATATAACATTTCTTTTCTTGAAAAAGGCTTTTTTAGCAGAAATACCAATTTTGAGTGGAGATTTCTTTGAATATTTTCTTGTGTAGTAAGTTGGTGTTTTCTTGGTTTTTGTCATCACAGTTTGATCTGAATTTAATTGTTACTTCCGTTCATGTTTTATTTATTTTGGTTGACCTGGTGCAAATAACTTGTTGAAAGCTATGACTAATCCATGTGGGACGGAATATATCTTTATACATAAGAAACCCAAATACATGTATACTGAATATATGTGAAGAGTTGAGCACAACACTAGTGTAACTCAGTTTAAATGAAGAGACAGTTAAAATAGTTTTGCACCCAACACTTGATGTATATACATTTTGTTCTATTAGAGTGCTTTGAGTGAAATCTGATACTTATGACTATTCAAATGTTGGTGAATGGCTGTGCATGTAGTGTTAAACTGAATATTCCATGGTCAGTGCAATTAAAAGCTTTTTATATTCTGATCTTTACATTTCTATGCCTTCCAGCTGGTGTAGACTACATTTCTCCGGTGTCATTTAATTGCCAACTTAGTTGCCGTAGTGATAAAACATGAGATTTATCTTCAGACTCAATACTCAGTATGGAATATCAAGTGCAGGGTGGTCACTTTCTATTGAATTCTGGTTTTATAGTGTAATAATAGCTAAATATTGTTAATGAAGGGCTTTATGTATCTGTGAAAATATTTGGACTTAGCTGCTCAAATGTCAAAGTTTGATCAATATTTATTCTGTGTATTTTTGTACATGTTATGAAGATTTAATCCAGTTTTGTTCCTTTTTTACTGGTTTCATCGGTTACGTTTCGTCCAGTTTGTTGATTCGAGCTGTATCCAACTCATTGTGTACTTTTTTGTTGCGAGACTTAAGGTGTTTGTCTCGAGTTCAATTGTATTAAATGATAAAATGAATAAATAAATGAACAAATAAAGAAGACGGTTGTAAATTTCCATATTTATAATTTGACTCTGATCTTTAACAACATACAGTTTGATAGCACTGTAAGAATATAAATACTTTACAAATCAAACATATAATACAGAACACACCAAATCATTCAACCATAGCAGAGAGAAATACAACCAAACATTGTTTGTACAAAACATAAAACACAAGAAACAAGAATACGGAAGAAAAATATCAAATAACAGAAGAAGAACTGTACATAACTTATCATCTTTTTTCAGTCAATTTCCAACGTTACTAAGGTTACAGTTAAAATCATTCTTAAAATCAGAAATAAGTCAAAATAGCCAACACAAACACATGAACAGATATCATACGCATTTCTGTGTCATGTTAGAACTTAGAATTAAAAAGTAATTGTCTTCATAAAACGAGGATTAAAATCAAAGGTTTAAATACAACAGAAAGAAACAGACATCATTGTGCACACATTCATACAGAAAGTTATCATAGTTTGATACATTGCACAATAAGTTTAATACTGGTAAGTCATTACGTGTCAAACATGGCATAGTTATAAACAGATCACAATTTACAAGTTAGCTAGAGTCTGAATCTCTGGCTGACCAGCTCTATCCTTAGCTCTGAAACTGTCACTGAATTTCTTAAATTTACGAATCACAGCCTTTTTGTCCATGACCTTAGCCTCATTCTGAAGATTTGTAGACCCATTTGAGGGGAATAACTGACGCTTACTCTGTGGCTGATGGCCGGATGCTCTGTTAGCGTCCTTTGGGGTGGAAGTTTTCATGTCTGGAGTTTTAGCCTTGCCTCTTCTGAATCGGAATAAATTCCTTAGGGGTTGAGTTTGTTTTGGGACCTTAAACACAGCACCTGCACTTTTCACTTTGACATCAATGTTTTGGACTTTTGGGGAATTTGCGGGTACTTGCGTAGTTCTGGGTAAAAGTGTCACTTGAGGTGCACGGGTATTTATGTTGGAATCTGAGGAACGAGCATCACTGGTTGTTGAGCAGCTGACACGAGAACTGTTACTGGTATTTGTTCCAGGAGAATTATACGGGGCATTGATACCACTGCTGCACACACTGTTTGGACTGTCAGTAAGAATGGAGTCTATGTGAGCACTACCCTGCGATGCCCCAGTGTTAGGATTGTCATTACTTGAACTAGATTTTCCTTGAACATCAGGACGTTCAGATAAGGCAGTAAGTTCATCTTCGCTTACACTACAACTTGAGTCATGAGCACTGGGGTCATCGTAATTATTTCCAACACTAGTAAGATCGGGTAATGAAGCTCGACGGGCTTCTAGTGACGAATTACCACTAGATTTATCCTGTAACTTAACACGAGTGCTGGATCGTGGAATAGTGTTAGATTTTGGCAAGGCACAAGCTAGAGTTTCATCACACAAACTTTCAACAAATAAATCTCCATCTCTACAAGTGTCACTATGTTCAATGGCAGAAACTGACTCAATGATTGTTTTTGAGCATGGCTCTCCCAACAGTTTATGTAGTTGATGGTCCCGACATTTCACCTCACAGTCACTGTCTCTAGAACTGATGCTATCACTACGAGCACGTTTTGATGGAGGCAATGGAGGCTTATTACAGGTTTTCTTTTGACTCTGAGTAACTTTTCTCATGTAAGATTCTTCAAGACTTAGATCTCTCTCTGATCCACTATCGCCATCATGAATAGACCAAGTGTATACACTTTCACAATCATTGTCACTTTGAAGATTTGTGTCATTCTCATGGTGAATCACTGAGATAGTTGGTTCCCCACAACTTGGAACCATAACAGGGTATTCATGGATCATTGTAGAGTTAGCCATAGGAATTGATGAGCTACGGTGACGGCTTCCACTGGAACCAGTTGAGCCAGACGACAAGAAGGATTCATTGAGCATTGTAGAACAGGCACGTGGGTTAGAGCCTCCAGTACGATTTCTACGACTGCTACCACTTGATGACTCAGACTCGTAAATCATTGTAGATGAAGCCTTTGGAATGAGTGACCCAGCACGACGACTACTACGACTGCTGCCAGATGATGAAAAACTTGTATCAAGCATTGTAGAAGAAGCAAGAGGTTGTGATGAGCGTTTCCTGCTTGATCGGGAGTAACGACGTGTACGTTCCTTGCGTGTACGTTGCTGACGGGATGTTGGAGTAGAATGGTAGTCCGAGCCAGAACTGGTGGATGGTGGAGGTACTGCAGGTTTAACAAACACTGCTTTCTGTGGTGAAGACTCCTTGCCTTCAACATGGCGTGTGAGAATATCCTCAGTTACAGCACAAGGAGAATTGTCTTTCACTGAATAACCAAATCCAGATACCATAGAGTTTATTTTTCTCTGTCTATCGAAGGTGAAGTCTGAATAGTATTGAAGACGAGACATAAATTCCTTATCAAGATCATAACACTCTGGCACAATCTGATTGTCGGTGGACTCGTCAGACTTAGGATAGCCGTCGGATG
Source organism: Mactromeris polynyma (assembly GCA_032209605.1). NCBI lineage: Eukaryota > Metazoa > Mollusca > Bivalvia > Venerida > Mactridae > Mactromeris > Mactromeris polynyma. The sequence continues at coordinate 10,323,178 of JASFXZ010000006.1, read as the reverse complement.
ACGAAATTTTCTGTGAACTACCACTAGATGATGATGAAGTGTTTGTAGACATAGTTTTCTCCAGACAAGGTAAAGCTTCAATCACTGGTGTGTTGTTATCATTAATCTCACTATGAGGAGAATCAATGTAGTTAGAGTTCCTATCTACCACCATACTCTTGGATGATAGAATAGAGACATCAAGTGGAAGACCGTCAGTCATGTTGACAACAGCATCGACGACATCGGGGAACATTGTACGAGAATCATCATCACTAGTGTCAGATAATGCACTACTTGTCATTCCTGGAGTGAGTTTAAGGAATGTTGGAGTCTCCAGTTTGGTGACCTGGGTGAGGGAAGCTGCTGTGGTCTTCATGAATGAAGGTGTAGATGGTGGCGCTAGTGTACCAGATCCAGTATCGGAATCAATACCACACGTATCCAGAAGCTGATGAAATTTGGACGCGATTTCTTCAATTTCAGTCTGCAATACTTGTTCTTGTTGCTTTATGCTGACCTGAAGTAAGAGAAAAGAAACACATGAGTATTTTATTGAATTAATATGATAATTTTGTTGCATACAAATATATTAATTTTGCAAGCTTTTTACGACATACCAGTGTGACTGTTAGTGCAGGCATCTTTGAAATGAACAATTCAGAAATCATTACATGACTATAAGTTATCAGTGTAATCTACATACTGCTGGTTGGTCGGGATGCAAGATTTAAAGGGTTTAGATGTTACAGTGACCTGCCCCCCCTTTTATCAGATTTACTTTAAAACTTATTTGGGTAGAAGATTAAGTTTTACCAAAAGGATTAATATGCAATGAAAGAGTTCTTTATTGTCAGTGGTAATCGGCCCATCTCAGCAGGTAGTTTAAATTATGACATTTTCATTTCTAATAGTCTGCAGCCAATAATGGATTTGATTTCAATCATGACATAAAAACCATGGAGACAGTCTAGCAAAACACTAATCCTAACTTCCGCTGGTAATATCAACTTGTATCAGATTCATTTTGTCAGCATATTGGTCATGAAAGGCTCAGTTTTTTTCAAAATTATTGAACTGTTCAATTGTAAATCTTGTATCAAAGTTGACCTTATATCAACACCTGTGTGCTCCTCATCTAGGTTTATGGTGAACGCATGTCAATCTCAAGATACTTTGATACTTTGAGCACTGCACTGTTTCTTTTTCAACACTTTACAAATTTCCTTTTGAAAGGTCAGAAAGCAATTACAAATGGTTCCGTGAGTTTAAATTTCCCACATTAAGTGTTTTTTATAATCCTGACCCCGCAATAATAAATCCCCTTTACTGGTCAGTTAACTAGCTGGAAGTTCCCTAATTTATTCGACAGCATATAAAATTGTACTGGCACTAAAATTTTCTCCTTTTTTCAACAATTTAAAAAAATCTTTAGGTCAACTATAATTTTATTGAAGTTGACCTTATAGGGAATTAAGCCAGTCTGTAAACTGACCATTTAGCAATCAATGGTCATCTTCACACCCGAGGGTTAGACTGACCAATAAAATGACCAAAGGGATATTTGATGAGGTAGCTGAGAAGGCCATTTTGTTAAGAGACACCGACGGAGCGTGCACACGCTGGACAAGGTTTCAGCTTCATTAAATTGTATCAATCAAGGTATTTAGATGGTGACAAGATATCAGCCCCCAAATTAAAATCTCACATTTTAAAATTTTCATCAAAATTTCTCTTCATTTTGCATAACGCTGTCTTCAAATCTATTACATGGCTGAGATTTTTCAAAAGCTCTAGTCATGGGCCTGCCAATTGTGATCAAAGGCAAAATATATGAGACTTTAATCTATGTAAACTTAACACTCAAAAGTTTGTATCATAAATAAACTCTTGTAGACAAATTGGTTAACTTTACTAATTAAGTCAAGACCATCATAATGGTCTGATACTTGAAATTTAAAGTATGGAAAGATCCTTAGCTTTTAAACTTTTATCAAGCTCAGCTGCACAAACTGATCAAATTAATAGAATAATTAAATACTGGGGACTCAGACCCTTCAAACTTAGAGTAATAATGATAGGATGATTAAATAGGGACCCAGCTAAGGGTCGCACATAATTAATTATAACAAGTTGACCCCTTGCTGGTTCATACTTATTAGAGGAGGCTGATAACACACAGGGGAGGTAATTCTTACACCTCTAATTCAGTTAACAATATTCGGTTTGATCAAATTAGATCAATATCAAGCTGTTTTTTATCAATGGGTGATCAAAATGAACTGGGGATGAAATAATTGAAAATATTTGTTATCAATATGTGATCACACATATCAAAGGTATGCATTACAAAATCAGATAAAAGATAAACAATAATGGTATGCGAACAGATTGTAGTTAATTGATTAATTAACCATACAATATTGATTTTGTATTGTTTCTGTGAGAAAATATGTATCAATTTAATTAAGCAAGCCAAATTGGAAAATTAAATGTTAAGGAACCAATGCTTGATTTTTTGTTTATTTGATAAAGTATCATTCTTGCTCATTGTCCATTTCAATAATTATTAAGTAAGGACAGTTTTATTTCTGAATAGTTGAAATAAAGCATATGAATCATGGTATGCTATATTTGACTTAGTTGCTAGTTAAGCTAGTTGAATCTTTGTATGAGAAAGTATGAAGCTTACCATATCAGCTTGCAACATGAGGTACATCTCATCAGGGGCCATGGAATCACCACCGTTTTCACTGGCCATACCCGACTGTAATCGATCTGAAAATATACAAATGAACGTGAAAATTAATTATGCATAATTAACAACACTTAGAGACTCTATTGAGTACAATGCCATATAATTATATAGATAGACATTATACTAGTTAAACTGCAAGCTCTTTGAACAGATATAATGTGTTCAAAATACAATCAAATGATTTTAAATTATTCAAATTGCTTCAAAATATCAAGTAGCAATATACACTAATTATTTTACATGTTGTTGTGAGTTAAATTTTAACTGAAATGATGTCACTAATTTAATTTTTTTTTTTATTCAAAATGAACATTTTTATTTTACAGAAAATAATATACCTGTGTCAATAGCAACAATAAATCCATCTTTTGTCTGTGTGTATAATAAATTAACCATTTAGAACAGTAAAGGCAAACTGTTAGTCATAAACCACTGGACACACTACAAGTGTCTCTTATAATGTTTTATGTTTCACTGATAAAACACAGCTGCTGTTTTGTCAACCTATGTTAAGTCCAATATTTAATCACATTTAAATAACTTGTTTAATTCAAGTACAAATATTTTCCTTCACTCTGTGCTAGATATCATGTGTGCACTCTACAATAACTGAAATATGAATGATAACCTTACTCCCAGCACACTTCACACATCAATCATATAAACCTATCACCTTCACACTGTCACGAGCCACCTGATTGGCTGATAGTATACACCCACTTCTCACTCTCCTGCAAGCTGATTGGCTAACAGCTGATTTAATACCTGATTGCACTGATGTTCGCATGTTTTTACATTACATAATGGGATCTGATTTTAAAACCTTTTGATCAGAAACATAAATGTTAAGACAAGTGTTTAAATCCCTACATTTCCTTCTTTTGAAGGTATTATACTTTGTACACCTAAGGCTAAATCATTAAAAGACCTTTAATTTCCTAAAGTACATTAAAATGGTCATAGCAGCGCACGACAAAACTATTAACAAATTTTAAATTCCAGCGTCTTTTAAAGGCGTCTGAATTGTTTAAAAAATAATTACAGTTTGTAAATCTCTATCCTAGTGAGGGGCCTTTCTGTGCCCTTTTTCATGTTTGCTTGCATTGATCTAATTGAATACCAAGTGAATTCACCTTATACAAAATGTACCAATGGTCCTAACTATAAATTGCCAGCTTTTAAATTGTTTTATTGGGTATTTAAGGAATCAGTGTATTTATCGCTGCATACTACTGTTTAATGGATATAACTTCCGCACAGGAGCAGATGTGATAATTTTGTGGAGAGCATGAAATCAGGATTCAATTGTTCATTATTTTTTAACATGATTTATTGATCCTTGTCAAAACTGGTCTTCATTCATAAATATTCAGACAAAATACAACTAAAAACAGCTGCTATTGTGAATATCATATCTTGAACGCATTTTGAAATACACACCCTAAAAAGATCAACAGAAAATGGATAATTTGTGAATGGTTCTTAAATGCTTCACAACCGAAGATTGTCATTGAAATAAATTCATTATGATGTGCAATATCTAATTGTTATGCTAGCTCTCCAGATGGCGCATACATCACTAAGGGTATGTCACCTTCGTGACTCCTAGGACCCTGACCAAACCCCGGCCAATTGTTACCAAATAAAAGGTAGAATTCAATCACAGACTTGTTGATTTCATTAACCTTTCCAGTCCAGGGGTCACATTGATTTCTGAACGTCAAAGAAATGTTCAACAAGGTATCCCATCATCTGTTCAATTGTGCTGAAGAAATTCATTCAGAAATTTCAATATTTATGTCGATCTTGAAATTTTAATTTGACCTTTTTGCATAACGCATGAATAAATGGATTTAATCAACTGAATGAAAATTTCATTATGAATGTCTGCAAATTATAATTAATAACCAAGGATATAAAAATCGGTGGAGGAAAAAAGCGGTGTTATTTCAGACATTATCTGATATTAAATATCAAGGGTTAATTCAATTATTGGGATAATCTGATCCTTTTAGACAAACAAGCATATTAGTAGATCACAAACAGCATAGATCTTAAGAACCAAGTATACATCAGAATTTCTTAACAAGACGTGTGATGTTTATTTATTCCCCTTTTTTGTTGTTTTTGCAATGAGATCTCAGCTGGAGTTCAGGTGGAACAAAATCCCAAGCTCAATATTGATGATTAAAGAAAACTAAACCCTTTTTAATCCCAAACATCCTTTAGCCCCTAAGACAGTGTGATGACCTTCTGGCCCCCTCTTTTTATGTCTAGGATACCTTAATCCTTACTTATGTTTAGGGACATCTATGAAAACAAACCGACCCCTAGGCTTGTCAGATGTAACAAGTTTTTAGATAGAAAGAACACCTATATTTATGGAGTTCCTGTATGACCGTAAACGTAACACCTATCACTTCCTTCATCTGTCGCCATGAAAGCAACATCTTGTAGCAACAATATTACATCAAATATTACAAAATGTTTTCTCACATCAATGTAGTAAGATGTGAAAATGTTTTTGAAAAAAAATCTGTTACATTGCCTGAAGTATAGCGGCACATTAGCAAGTCATATTGCAACCTGGCATTTTTAACACTACCATATAAAAGAATTTAAAGAATATTCCACAATTGTCGAGACTTGCTTCGATGTTTGTCACTGACTTATCAACCCTTGCATCATTCATTTAACTTAACAGTAAACTGTTTCATTTATGTTTTATCAATTTGACAAACTTAAATTGGTTCTTTTGAAAAACGTTTGACATATAATTTATCAAAATGCAAATACCTTTTCACTCGGTTTTTACTATCTGAACACACTTACCCACACTGTGCATTTTAAGTCCGAAAGCTTTGTTCACATCAGTTCCATTAAAAGATTTTTTTAAAGTACCGTCACCACCAAAGAATGACTTTGTGTTTGATTCCAAATAACATAATCACATGTTAGGTCCTGTCGTGGCACAGTTACAGTTTTCTATAGATTATCATTCTAAACATCAAAACTTTATCTCCTAAATGTTTTCAATAGATATTTATACAATCATTTGGATCACAATCTTAGACAAAAGACGATTCAAAGTTGGATGTGACAATGAACGCTGAAACAATGGCCACATACCAAAACCAATACACAGATTGACAGATCCTTTATTCAAACAGACAACACTGGTATGATATGTTTGTAATCGAGAAATCCCCGTAACCATGTAATAAAATTTTTACCACAATTTTATTATTTTGGATGAATATACAAGGGATTACAAATCTATAGTAGATGTTAACGGCAATTTACCCATGGCTTTCAGATCAATTTGATTTTCTAATCCTATTGATTTCAAGTAAACGGTCTCCATATTTCAATTAAATTTACGAAAAATGTTATGATAAATCTTTCTCGCAATTTTTAACTCATCATTAGCCACCCATGAGCAATTAATATTCAATTTCCGATAGGATCTTGTATCAATTTATCCGAAGATGTATCAAAATTGGCATCTAACTTGTTGAATGGTCGTACAACATTCAGACTGAAATTTAAGGTCCTAAGTATTAACCGATGTTATCGTAAGGGGTGGATCCCAAAACAGATCATTAATTTTAGAAGCAAATAATTTCAACTCATCATATTTCAAAATAAACAAAGCTCGATAAATCCTACTGATTTGGTATAAAGCATGTTTTTGTTGTATATTTGAATGAAAATTTTGAACACTGAATAGAGGTAGGATTGTGGATATATTTCCCATCAACTGAAGACTAATTTGCGGCATTTGATGAGAACTGTATCTACCAAGTTTGATGGATGTACGTTTGTACAACAGAGCTATTACAAACCATTATTTTGCGATAAAAGAAGAAACATTTGAACAGAAACTTGGGTAAAAAGCGATGGAAAATAAAAATCTTACTAGATGCCCATTTGAGTATAGGAAATTACTCGGTCTTTTTGTCGACCTACAATCCTTACATTTGTTCGCTAAAATTACTCTTCAATAAAAGCCCTCTGATTTATGTATTTTTCTAACAACACTAATTTTCGGTCATTTAATCTTGACCATTTCAAAAGCTTCTGGTCATTTTGGCTGGTATGTTTCTAATGTGTTTTTGGTCAAACATCATTTGCTAATTTGAGCAATTATGGTGATGGTTATTGTTTACGATCATTAATGATCTCTCAAGCCAATCATTAGCCATTATAGTGATTGATGCATTTTTGTCAAGATAGTATTTTTTGTCCACTAAGACGGTACTCAATATGACACACAAAAGTTGCATCCTTAACAAAAATAATGTGACAATATCCTTCATGGTGTCATCTTGGGCGATGCCATATGTTGGTCAATTGTTCGAGTACAATGCTGACCAAATATTGAATTAAAACAGACAGGATTGATTTTTTGGGCTCCTGACATTGAAATATTGTAAAGAAACAAGCGTTTATTGAAACAGTTTCAAGAAAAGCTGCCCGCAACAGATTTTACAAATGTAAATATTTGGATATTAGCGGGCGTTGTTATCTGTGAGAAATGTTGATTATAGCTCAACAACTTCAACAAAAACTGACATGTGAAAAAATGGACGGAATTAAAAATATTGAAAACAGAAGAAATTCGAGCGTCCAAAGGATTGTTGAGAGAAAATTGAAAAACGAATGAAAAAGCAATTATCCTTGACAGCCGGACAGATTGACCATGTCAGAGCCAAGAACAACACATTACAGGGTTTAATGATACACCAGGACATGAGAACGATTGCATGAACAAGGGTAATGGTGTTTGAAAATGCATTATCAGAACCATCAGTAACAAGGGGATTGTTGATTTTCAAGTTGATATAACACATTTTCAAGTTGAAATGTTGAAATTAGAAGGAAGATTTCACACTATCAGTGTCTATCAAACTCCCATCATGGGTAATAAATCAAGTTATCAAAACAACAACTTTCATCTACCGGCTCCCTTTAATCAAACTTTCTTATCCCCTAAAGAATTGTCAAATTTTTGTGATAACACCAAGTCCTAATTACAACTTGAACATTCGTTTGATGTTCAAATCTTAAAAAATTAGGAAAATAATCAACACCATGCAAGTATTGAATTTAAAAAGAAATCTGAAACAAAACAGATGATAAAATCTCCAAGTCACGGGTTATCAATACTGAAATGTTTTACTAACCTGTACAATAGTTTTGATAATATTCCATAAGAAGAGATTTCAAATAGTTTGTGTTTGTTCCAGATGTGTTATATAGCAGTACTTCCATGCTATGGTTATACATTGTCAATTAAATTTCAATTGATTAAAATCAAACATATGCAAATGAAATGCACATAAATTCAAACAGTTACACAATAATATGTTAATGGTTTGTAGTCAAGTTTGATGATCAGAATATGAATGAAGACATGTTCTAAAGTGGGTACTTTATATATTACATGAATTAATTACTTGGGTACAAATTACAGGATGCATTTTGCAAGACAAATGGTGTTAATTGGTGGTATTATATACAGGATATATCTACTATTGAATAAAATGAAGAGCTTTTAACCATGAAAAGGAAGATGTAATTAATTGTCACACCAAGTAACTGCTAATTGTAATTAGTAATGTTCCAACCAGATAAGGGATGTTCATCAAGTTGTTAATTGATTATTAATTGATTGGTTCATAATAAAACTATTGTAATGAAAATGTAACAAAGTTATTGTTACAGTGAAAGGATATAGCACTGTAGACAGAGTTGTGAAAAGATACTATATTAGATTTATCACTGAGCCAAATGGATTTGACACACATAGACAATGGATCAAAGTAATTCCTTGACAACATTGTAATAAATTATTGTAGTTTTGGAAATGGGATTAAGGTGGAAAAGCTGTTACCTGGAGCTTTTACTTAAAAAAATATCAACATAACTTCTGTAATTTATGGTATATAATATTAAAACTGAGAAAAAAAATTATTTCATATTTTGAAAATTTTGAAAAGTTATAAACATTCAAGTCAAAGTCAATTTAAGTAAATGAAGTTACAAATATTTGAAAACTCCAAAATTTAACCATGAAATTAAACTGACACTCAATTAGGTAAACTGAATTATATGAAATCTTGACTAGAATCTTGATAGTTGGTATTTAAATTTTGTAAAGCAGAAAATTGGAGGAAAAGGAAAACAAGAGTAAAACTATTTGTTTTATTACTATACCAATCATTAAGATCAGTATCATATAGATGCAGTGTAAATAAAAACATGTCCCAAGGATTGTACTTGTCTTTAAGCTATTTAAATACATAGGAAATGAAATTGGTTTGTACATTTACCTTGTAATAAAACAGTATCTTTATTACAGATCTATAGCCAGTGGGAACTTGGGAGTAAGTTGGTTACTTTCCCATGTGCCTTGTTTTGACTTGACCAGTAGATGGTCAAACATAAGGAATATTGTTCTCTATAATGTGGCCTCAAGATAGCTCGATTAAAAACTTGTGAAATTTACTGCTGATCGAGCAGATATTAAGACTAATTATAGACAAAAGGCATGTTTTCCTATTTTGCATCTCTTTGAAGTTTACACTATCCAGCACTTATCTGTAGAATCAGAACCTTTATTCTGTCTGATTATATTCTGTAATAAACTTTAACTGTACAGTTATTTCTACTAAGTGTTTTATTGGAAGGGGCCGTTTGACAAGATATTAAAAGATATTTTACAATTATCAGAATGCTTTATCCATATCTTAGAATGAAAACATCAAAGATAAATAGAAGGCTTGTCCAGGGAAGCCATAAAAACAGTTATACTACATTAAATCCCAAAATTAGTTCTAAATTTATTGAAAAATGCATATATTTTCATGAAAGAAGGCCATTTATTTTATACATCTTTTAATATAAATACCACATAATATATGTATTTTAATATTAAACTCATACCATGAAAATCATTTCATCTGAGTTTTATTAGTTGAAAATAATTTTATTAATGAGAATTTTGTGAGAACTTAAGGAAAACAGTTCACATGTTATATTACTTACTCAGTGAAATGGTATGAAATAAATTTATCCAGCATTTCTTCATATTTGTCGAAAATTTGTTAAAACTTGAAACCTTACCCTCATATTTCTTTAAATACTGAATAGCATTCAGCGCGATCCTCAGAGCTTGGTCAAAGCAGTTGAACAGTTCTGTTTGATCCTCCGACGACATATTCATTATACTATTCATTATGTTTATATATAATAATATACAACAATAATAATTTTTCAATCAACTATGTTATCATAAACATACACAATATTCACTTTTCTGGTAAACAATTTAAGAGCTTTTGAAGTTTTGAATTGTTAATGATGGTATATGACTGTTATATATACAAGTTTGAACATTTTCTCATGCTCAATTTAATTAGCTGGAGTTATCTGAGTACCTGCCAATGTTTGTAACATACATTAATGTGTGTTTTCATATTCTGATCAGTTTAAGCAACTTGAGTACTCTCTTTCATGAAGATAATTTAAGTCTGAAGGTGTGACTTTTGACCTATTATGTAATTAAACAAAGTGAGAATCAATAGTTTTAATCATGTAATTATAAAATCAATTGATGAATATAATTGATAGTATTATGAAATTAATGCAAAAGGTAATTATGATCAGATATTGCATTAACTTAAATTTATTTCATATTTTTAATTCATTCTGCGGCATTCACAATGGAAAACATTGAAACTCATTGGAGAAGGTCAGTATTTTCATTTATTAACATTATTAATTAAAACTATTCATTTTATAGAAATGGAAATCTCATAAATTATCAAAGTTGTCTCTGATCTAATACATACTTAAATTGTATTCATTGATACCCCTTTTCTACACAGAAGATTGTATTAATTACAGTTGATTTAAATGATTTAAAATCTGAGAGAGACTTAAGGGTTGCCTCGACATTACTGTGGTAAATTCACAGGAAATTTGCACTACTCATAATCATTACAATGCACGATATACTTGAGGTTTTTAATCTTAAAATATCAAATATTGCAAAATCTGAACAACACATTTACAAAACACTTGAACGGATCTTTACAAATTTATCACAAGTCAATATTTGAACAGTGTATGAATAATATCAGAGGTATCATGAATTACCTAGGAGATGGACCATTCTGGACACCATTTTAACTATAAAATGGACAAAATAAACAAAGAAGTTCATCATTTATCATAAAAATCCAATTATTATTTTAAAAATATAAACTTTATTTAAGAAAAGGGCACAAATAAATTAATTGGACTATATACTTATCATTCATTCTATCAATCAATTTGACTCACATTAACAATTTTTGGAAGAAATTATAAAATTTAATTATTAATTTATTATTATTAATTTAAGCTAATAAAACTGATATATACTTATATTTTCCAATTTATTAATTTTTTATTAATTACCGCATTACAAGGAGTAAGTTATATTATAACATTTACTTCCTTATCTTGAATTCTGTTCTATTCAAACCTCATCAATTAAAGGGCTGGTATCAAATCCCTGTGGTCTAGACCTAATCAGTCCCTAATTAATTCCTTTTTAATTGAATTACAATGCTCAATTAAGTTTCACTAGTATAATCTGATCAAATTGAAATAAATCTATCAGGGATGTTTCTAATTGAAAAATGTGAAATTGAATGAAAAATGTGAAACTAGAAGATTTCACATAGATTGGATTAGCGGAACATTTTCACAAATTTACATGATTTCCCTATGATCTGGAGTATAATTGAATGCAGGTGGAAATTGTAATGATTACATTAATCAAACCTGACCACACGTTAAGGGCAATTTAAAATCCCTTGTTTGAAAGTTTGTGCCAAACTTGGTAGACATATACATCCTTTAATCTTAGGTGAAGATTACAACTGATATCTCACAAAATAAGATATGGAACTTAAGATTCTCCTAAACTTGTGCTGAAACAATTTATATTTGCAAAAAATTCTATTTGGTATAAGGAATTTATGCTGTTTTATAAATTCAAACCATGTACAATGTATACACATCCTGAGTGAAAAATTGTGGGAGATATAAAATCATATAGATTACTCACATTAGGCAGAGATAAGGTTCTCAGCAGGAATTTAATGACATAAGGAATTTGAATTAAATGGAAAAGTTACCCTGTGGTAATAGATCGCAAATAAAGGAGACAGAATGAATGAAACGACAGGATCTGCACATTTCGAACCTTAATATTAAGCTTCGTAAGGCACATACAACTAAATCCTTTTATTTAATTGCAGCCCCCCTTGAAGACAAATATCACGAGGTTACTCAATATAGAGATTACTTTTGTTTACTATAAATTAAAGTAAGAAATATATCAGGGTCATTAAATCAAGATTTATTTCTCCAATATAAAAGCTAGTTATTTCAACGAAGGCCCCCAACTAATCTGTGAGAAGGATGTTTAGCTATATGCTTCAACTAAGTACTTAGGGCCGTCAAGTATTTCAATACATGCTTCAACTACTGTCACTTGTATTGTGACTGTATCATCTTCAATCCCTACTGATTAATATTGCCACCAACATTTCTCATGGGTGTTCATCACACATCTCAAAGTTATCAAGGTAGACTGATAAAATATCCAAGAACTGGTTTTCAAGCATCTGATAAGTGCTGTTATAGTTAAACACATCCATAAAATGTTACATAAAATCTTTACCACTTCCTCTAAACACGGTGAACACCATTAGCATTGTCTCCTCTCTTATCTAGAATTACCAATCGGAAACACTAAGGGAATGCTTGATGCATATTGGTAATAATCCACGGTACTAGAATGATTTAAGCTCATTAGTCCTGTTTGAAAATCAATGAAATACGTCCGTTTAGGACATCGTCAGAAACACTATATTTCTATTGAAGAAGAATTAAACTGACTTTAGTTGCAATTTCAGTATCATTCCGTCTCCTTAGTAACAGTCAATGTTGCTAACCTAGATTGTTTATTTCACATAAAGTATGAATAGATCAAAGGGCTTGCAATTATGACCATTATCTGTTTTAGGCTGTTGGTCAAACTGTGTGGCACTAAATGTTATCAGGGACTTGTTAGGGGCTATCTTTAGGGGTGCTTCAGAGAAGACATAAAGTTCTCTAATCTCATTATGGAGTAACAAGATTATATGAGCATATCTTAGTTACCTTGGTTACAATTAAAAGTTTTATTTATTAAATGTCTATAACACTTAGCTTTGTGCCATTCTTGACACATTTATGCTCAAAAATGTTCACTGTGCATCCAAATCATTTGACATTAAAATGCATTTCTTTTGTACACTATTTAAATAGTGAAGAAATAAATCGGGACAAAAATGTTCCTTTTCGTGCAGTGCAAAAAAACGACAAATAAACTTTCTATTTTATTTTTCTACAGAAATAAATAGTTTTTGATGGAGATGGGACACTAGGCAACAAGAAAGATGATTATGCAGTGTTTCATTTGGATCAACAGGTGGTCAGCTAGTCATTGTCCAAAATTTAGATGACCACACTCTAATTTGTCTAAAATTCCTTGATATCATTGACTAGATATCTTTCATTCCACTTCTATTTCAAAAGAGCTTGGTGAGATATTAGCTAGATCTTGTTAATCTGTTTATCAGAGTTGTCATCTGTTGACAGAGGTTTGACAATCGGGGAGATTAACATTGCAAGTTAGAATGTAATATCTACTTTTCTATGAAAACATCAAACTCCTCTTTACGTGTATATGTGAAATATACGTTGATTGAAATCATTTTGGCTTTAAACCAAGATAACTTGAATTTTAGATTTTATGTGATCAAAGGGTAGAAAAAGCGCTTCATAAATATTTTGATTTTGATGCGAGATATTGGTCTCTTTTTTGGCCGATTTGAAAATGGAGTTGCAAGTGCAGTAAAATAAAAGAGTGATAATGGTACAACTGTTTCCTAATAAAAGTTCTTTGCAAAATATGTCCCTTGAATAATGTTGATGATTTACCCGTGCCATTTATCAGAAATCAGTTAATGAACATACCAGTCAAACTGACTTTGTTCATCCATTCTTGGTCACCCTGGTATATTTGAATGTTTGACACTATGATACCCGGCACGTACTGACAACCCTGCTGTGTAGATCCCCATACACACCAGGGTACTTAGGGTACCAGCCAACTAGCCAATTAAACCCAATTTAGTTCGCTTAGGTGCCAGTTTGAAGTAAGGCGAATGTCAATTTAATTTGAGATTTACGTCAATCATACTGTATCAAGTGCCAATCATTTAAAACTAAGATGCTGGGGCGAGTAACATATGCCGTACATCTCATGTCAGTGTACAAATTACTACTTCAACTAACGCAGATACAAAGTATTACACCAAAATCTTTTGTCATTCAAAACAAGAGCAAAAAATCAATTCAAAAAAAATAATGTTCAGAAAATGACAAAAATTATTTCCTTCCCCAATTAAGATTCTGTCATCACTAATTCAAGATAAATTGATTAAAATATATCTGAACATTAACATAAACTATGAACAGATCTGATTAATTAAAACAATATTATTTCAATAAATTTTGATAAATCAATTCATTACACGACCATCAATCTTAACAAGACTTCAAGAACATGAAAAGAAACAATCAATCATGAAGATTAAACGATTTTAGAAAATAGTATTATCCAATAAATATAAAATAATTGCAAAATCATCTTGTTGTCTTTACAATTTTCTGGGTCAATTTGTTATCAGGACAAGGACGAAGCATTGTAAATACTGATCAAACAATAACTGTATGCTAGAAGTTGACAGTCCATATTGTCCCAACAATACAATAAGGTTTGATATGATACTGTCTTGATTTGACGCACTTATTTAATATCTTACGTGATTATTGCATTTGAGGTATGTTTACATTGTCAAATTAAAAAAAAAATTCAAGTGGCATGTTTTATGCACTACTTTTGGCAATCCTCCGCCAAGTTTCTGTGCCCTATTTTACGACAGGCAAATAAATTGTACCATTAAAGAAGTCAATTGACATATCATATCTGATAATTTAAAGCCAACAGTTTGTTCATACTTTGATTGGCATGTATAAGTGATTGTATGAACAAATCTTATTGCCCTTAATAGAAGGAACGTCTAAATAAACACTAATTGTATTTTGAAAAACTTCTTCCCGAAGTCAAATACAATTTAAAGTAAACATTTACAGATTAAAATCTATGTTCTTGAATAGGTGGTAAGGTAACTTTTTATCATTCTAGAAGCATTAGAAAACTAAGTGAGCATTCACAACTAATGTGGGAAAGAAATGTAAATACAATTATAGACATGAAAGACTCAAATACGCGCGGTGTTCAATAACAATGACCAAATCAAAATCTACATTAAAAAATTGACGGTTGTTTAATATGTCATGGTCAGTCAGACAATTTGTCGCTATATTCAAATGTGTGAACACAAAGAAATTAGGTAGATATTGATAAAGAGGTAGATGACATGACACATATGTACTGTAGGTAAAGTGCAATTGACGTTAAAACCCATACTATGACATTTACAGTATCACAGGGGCAGTAACTCTTACTAAGTGGTATTGTTATGTTATACCCTGCCTGCATCGATGTTTGCATTTCTAAAAGATGTTTGTAGGATGCCATTTTAACCTTACAGTGTGATATATTTTTGTAAACAAGATCTAGATTTTGCCCGCATTCAAAAACTTATGTCAAAATCAAAACATGTTGATGTTTAATAAATAATATATTTGTCTTATATGCATAAATCAGTCTTACTCCCTACGTCATAAATCGGAGTGTTGACAAGTCCTCTATTGTCAATATGATTTCACGTGTCATTTCTGGTTCATGCATTACAATACAGTGCATGCATTGAAATAGTGAAAGTCAATACAGAACAACGTCATCAGATAAACGCTTCATACAGCATGTCAATATACTGTATGTTTGACAATGCTGTGTAATGCTGTGTCGGTAAACAACTTTAAAAATTCAAACATCTGTTCAGTAAGTATGGTTATACAAAAAGAGCATTTATCTTGCCAGAATGTAACTATAATCCATGTTTATATGCATGTTCCAGCTTAGATTAATAATTTACTGAAGACTTTCTGGACATGATACAAGATACAACATGAATAATTACTGTTCGAATTTATAATATCAAAAATAATTGACAGGTCTTTAATATATCATAAAATTTGAGATACCATTATTCCATGGATGCTGTAACAAAGGGAGATAATAGGCTTAGGATTAGTTGTCAAAACATTACACACTCAAGAACTCGAACTATGTAAACATTTATCTTGAATGAAATGTTGCATGATACATTACATTTAATATCTCCAGCTCTTTGTAACATTGTCATAAGAGAACGACCAATATTCTAAGGATTATTATCGAAATAACAACATGTGCCAATTCTAAAACCATGTTATTTCATTGTTAAATGAAGCAGCCTGATGCATTATTTCACATTATTAAGTCATCATTAAATTCAAATATTATTGAAGAAATCTTTCATGCTAAAATTTGGTTTTCAACAAAATTCAATATTTTTCATCGACCCTCAGACAGGTGACTTTAACAGCATATTGCTATCGGTATCATATTTCTAGTTAGTTAAACTACACATCAATACTGTCATCACTAGTAGTTAGCACTAGTCTTGTTATTTCAATTTATGTAGCAATTTTATCTCTTTAATGAAGAGTTTGCACATCCTATCTTCATAATGAAGAGTATGCACATAATTTGTTAACAAGAATGGGCAATTTGTCATCATTGTAGGGGAACACCAGAACCTCCAGATGCCCTCTTATCAATAATTGTTTCCAGCATTTGTCATCAGTCAAGTAAATGTATTACCAGAAGTTGGTAATGATGCGATGTAGTTGTTTTGTAAACTGATACTGATCTCATCAGGGTTTGAACAGCAAATCAGTTTCATGAATGAAGAGAGAACGTGAGCAAGAAATTATAACAAAAATCATCAATGTAAGAAATATCTTGAACAAAGATGGTCGGCGCAAGTTGAAGGTTAATATTTGTTGTGCAACATAAAACATTGCCGAGATGTAACGATTGCTGGTCACTCCAGATCCCAAAATGGATTTCTGTAAATTCACCAAATTAACAGGGGAGATAACTAGACAGCAGAGATAACTCTTGGCTAAATACTTGTAGGTATGTTATTAACATAATTTCTAAATAAAGCTCAAAATATTGGGACTATTACATACACACCCATTCAACATTATGAACATATAAATTAAATGTTGTTTTATGATGAAGTACTATAATGTATATTAAATTGATCTGAGTATATCTGGTATACTTCCACATTAGTAAATTAATATTAATGTACATGATTTATCATACATATCTAACCCATTACTGATGATATCATCAAAATGACCAGCAATATCAGCTCCATCTATATTGCAAACTGTAAACTCGGGTATATCCCACCTGTCCCCGAACCATCACATAATGACCATCAGTCACAGCTTACAAGAATGACCAGTTGGTCAGCAGGCTTATCTCACACCCCCCATCGATCATCTACGTCCTTCATCTAAATTATCCATAACTTAGAGGTTAGTTTTCATCACTTCCATGACTCTATCATAACCGTAATCATATTTATGAACAATTACCATTACTATGGCTGACTTACATTGATAGAATTTTACATCAATCAAATTGTTAGAATTTTCAACGATTTTGGTATTTTAACTGTTCAATTATGGTAATAACATTCCCTGTTAGTTAAAAGTATTATTGCTGTAAAATTTACATTTTTTTCTGAAAATTTGACATGAAATTGGTTTTTCAGGCAAAATTGAGAAATAAACTTTATAACTTAGCTGATAAAAAACAAAAAAGCATTAAAAGTATTAAAAACAAAAAACTTAAAAGAAATATAATTTTTACGCACCATTATAGATATTCCCTGTCTGGCAGTTTTTAAAAACAAGATTAAACCAAAAACTTCTATCAAAGAAGGTGTGCTTTATGGTGTAAATGTATCAACACATTGTTCAAAATGTGAGAATCTATGTCATATGTCCTTACAATCAAGGTGATAATGCAATATGTATTAACAAAACTGTGCAATACAACATCTGTAGCGAGAACATCCATCTATCAAGCAAGGTGGTAATTAAATTTCCACCTTGACTTTGTAATTAAATGACCCTTTATCCTGCCATTGTTTATCTGAAAGATGTCTCTGTTAATGCAACAAACAATTGAAACCAACCATTTATTGACACAAGTTAAGATATCATTCTAACAACTAAACAAACAAAAGTCCAATGGATATTCACCTTAGTATTTGTTACAAGAGGCTCTAAAAGTCCATAACACCCTCAAGGAAGGGGTATAAAAGTTTTAACACCTCAGTCACACAGGACCGATATTGTACCTCAATACTAATTCTTAAATTCAACGATATAATTGGAGTTAAATTCAATGAACAAATATTTATTTAATTTCTTCTTGAATGACAATGTTCAATTTACACTAATGTGACATTCTTGCGACCATAAAGTACTCCAAATTGAAGAGTGCTTGAATGACAAATCTCCATAAACCCTAATGTTGGTCAGAACAACAAACACTTGCAGCTTCACCTAAATATGTTTGTTTATACATGTATATGTATAAAGTAACAATCTATCTATTATTTAGTTCTTTAAAAAACATGTACAGTTTGTGATATTTGAACGAATGAAGTGGTGTCACGACCACTGCTATAAGTATTACTGACAAACATCGTTTAGATGATATCTATACACTTGCAATTCATTAAGTCAAATGAATATAAAATCGGTGTTCGCCTGTGACCAAATTTTCAAAAATTCTACATGTAATAAATTCAGTACTGTAGGATCGCTGGGGCAATTGAACAATGGAACTGAGCAATTGGAGGCAAGTGGTCCATTCCTTTGCAGTAGCATACTTTAAGACGGCCAGATTAAATCCCATCAGATTGAACATATGCCTAATGTCTGTCAATTCAACAATATTAAGATATGATACCTAGTCATGGGATAAAAGTCAGATCGGAGAGGTCAGCTTGATTAATGAATGATCCTTTTGTGAACAGCCCCAACTCAGTGTCTAATCAAATACTTGTTAGCATTTGGCCCCTAAAATCCCCAACACCGACCCTACAGATACATTACTCCATTCATAAAGTTAACTAATTAGGACAGAATGAAAACTTACATATATATATATAGAAGTTTTGAGAATAATGCAATTTGATTCATATTATTAAAGCTGTCATTCAAATAACAGACATGTGTAAGTTAAGAAATGAAATCGAGAGTGATTAGCTATTCAAAGCCACATCAAAATAGTTGAAATTCAACAGATGTTGGTCAAAGCTCTGAAGCATAAATTAAAATCCAGGATGAATTTGTTTCCCTGTTTGTTAATTGATATCACATGGTCGGGGTCAAAACAAATTAAGGAAATTAATAAAAATCAAGGATGTTAAAATACAAGTTTGACAGGAAGTTTTGTGAAAATCAACTAGTTTAACATCTGTTAAACACCTCATATTGCTAGCAAAGAAAGCATAGGGTGCTTGTTCACTGTGACCCCTAAAACAAATTTCAGACATTTAATTGAAATAAAACTCCTTATTGTTATTGTAGTACAATAACTTAAATTTCAGTAAATGCTTGATTTTTGAAACCAATGCATTTAGCATGTTTCTTTGCAATATGATATTGAGAAAAGGTGGGCTAGGGTATGTCCGGCCAAGTTCCCAAAAACTACGGATATAATGTGGGGCTCAATCTGGCCCCCACCTGTATAAATGGTGTACAATACAGCTAGGAAAAGCATTCTGACATTTATGAGGATTCAAGCTAAGCTGTCTACATTCGGTGTTGAATAGTGTGAGAAAATTACCAGCATTTCTCCCTGGTTTCTCTTCATATATAATTATATATATGCATGAGTTATAGCCAATCTTGTGACTCGATCACAGGAACCCAGAGAATATATTCACCCTCATCGACTATAATACTAATTCAATACAGACTTAGGCATCATTTGTCTTTACACCTAAACAATAATTATGATAGGATACAATGTACTGTATATTAAAAATTATTATCTCCACATATGTATAACATTAGAACAATAATAAATCATAGCAACTTATCAGTCTATAATGAAGTCTGTAACTGAACTAGATACAACATCAAAGTCTATAAACTTGGTATCCAGGGATGCAGATAATGATATATTGCACACCTCTGATCAAATAAAACCGTGTCCTGCTGGCTTCCATACACTGCCATTAGTTAGCACATAGATGTTAATTAATTATAAATGAATACAACAATACGAACATACATACTTATCAAACATACAATACATCAAAGATATTCAGTAATTTTGTACACAGTATGGTGTAAAACCATTAATATATTATGAATGATACTTTACAGTAACCAAACATGGTAAAAGTTTCACAAGTTAGCACTAGTAGGTTGCAATATTTTATTTAACTAACTAAAAATTTACCTTGCATCTAATGTAATTCTGATTTACAAATTATACAATAATTATAACATACCTTTTTCATTATAATAAACACGCAAGTCACAAATAACAAATGTTTATAAAGTTATAAAATCCGAATCACAATATGTATATGTTAACTCCTATGATTTAGTATATTAATGATCACTTTATCTATGAGCTATTTAGGTTTCAAAACTTGCACACTCTAGTCTGCATTCATACTAAATAATGTTGTTTTTTTTCAATAAATCTCGCAAATTAACAATGATAAATGAATATAAATGCCAATAAATTATTACCTCGTATGAACCACATATAGCCAACCATTTTTATCCTAATCAAGGAAGCTTTGTCCCTTGTATCAAATGTATCACAGATATTGCACAAAATACAATACACTTGGCAATTCTTATATAGTAAATGTCAACAAAACTTTGTCACAACTTTCAATGATGCTAATTAACCAAACAATTAACAGTGAATGTGGCTTATGGTTTTTCACAACTATCTAATTCTTTACAAACATTTTTGAAATTGATCCATAAGAATGAAAAATTCTGCAATTCTATTGGTTAAAGGTTCATATGGTGTTTCAAGTTATGCATATTAATTAACATCAGAGATGGCCCCCTTAATTAATGTCTCTTTCTAATTGAGAAGAGGATCCACACCAATTGTTTATTGAGATGAAAGGACAATGTGTGATCTAATATCCTTTGATTGTTTATTGAGTAGGCAATCAGACCACTGATCATACAACAATTAGGGGATTTGCTCAAGAACCCCTACAGTGAAGGGGGCCAGTCATGGTGCATGACCAGTAGCAATTAAGTAGCATTAAAATTATAGACAAATAGTCTTAAGTTTTGAAATATTTCTTTGTAATTAAAATACAACTAAATAAATATTATACATAAATATCTACTGTATTAAGAGAATACAAGAATGATTTATTGCTTAATGCTGAATAAAAGTTGTTGTTGTTGAAATATGGTTATTCATATTTAGTTAAAATATTATGAATTGTTTCAAGTAAATTTAATTTTTATGAATTACATTTTGTGTTCAAACCATCATGGGCCAATCTTGTATATATGTTTTATGAAATAAATTGACAAAAGCATCTTGAGTCTCTATTGAATAACATTAAGAACAAATATACAAGTTAAACCGATACAATTATATTTTTTTTTTTGTAGAAAGTATTTCATTCAGATTGTTTTTGTATTGACTTAAACTCCAGCTAAGTTGGATTTGTTTGATCACCCTGAAAATCAATTATATCTTATTTTGTATACTAAAAGTTTTTCAAAACCAGGAAGGGACTCATCTTTAATTATTTATTCAATATTTACTGCTAGTGTTGTTTCGCCCATCAATTTTGACATTCTGTCAAAAGTGTAGTTGGTGTGAAGTAATCCTACTGTTTGCAAACACTATCCACTTAAGTGGGTATTGAATGGTTCACAATGACTAACAAACCATACCTTTAATTGCAATTAATGGCCTGTCAAGCTCTGTTTAATGACTGTTTTCATCCATGAAATAATACAATTTATGTGTCAACAACAGTTCATTTTTGTACCAAAAAAATATGATAACTGATTGACTTTGTGACATATTTTTGGTTACTTTTATATGAAAAGTTCAAACATGCATGATAAAGGTTGTTACATTTTTTATGAGGTTTTAAGTAGGCAATGATGAAGCATTAGAATTGTGTGATTTTATGTATCATTTTGTACTAGTCTATTTTACTTACCAGTATTACAAAAGCATTCCAGTTTTACATTTTAAGTTTGTCATCCAAATTACCATCATTACAGCATTTTTTCCCATCAATCAGTATGCAATAATATCTTTAGCAATAAAAATAATAATGTATGTTATTTGAAAAACTGTTCAGCAATACAATCTGTGAATTAGATGTGAGTACTGGCTACTTTCCCAGGTCGTAAAATATTAAATAAAGTTTTAAATATTAC
Source organism: Mactromeris polynyma (assembly GCA_032209605.1). Taxonomy (NCBI): domain Eukaryota; kingdom Metazoa; phylum Mollusca; class Bivalvia; order Venerida; family Mactridae; genus Mactromeris; species Mactromeris polynyma. The sequence continues at coordinate 10,300,836 of JASFXZ010000006.1, read as the reverse complement.
ACTCTGCTTAATTAGGTGTTTTTCTTGCTATCTTGGTTGTTGTAACATCAGCCCTTTTTATGGCAAATCTGGGGCCGATATTGGGCCCCATTCCCCAAAGAAAGGTCTATATTTTTCCCCTACTTAGAAAGAAAATTTCCCTTCATTAAAATTATTTAAAATTTTAGCCTTATTAATAACCAAATTTGGTGATTCATGATGCAACTTTCACCTATCATTAAGACCCTCTATACTTCCCAAAAAACTGGGAAAAAAGGCTGAACGTGTACCCTAGAATGGAACCTATATTGCTCATGTTCCCAGCACTCCATTGAGGATATTTTTCACCTTTTTTTCAACTGAACAAATTATACAGTGGCAAATATCATTTACACTTTGTCATCTTATTGTATTACACTGTATCAACTCCAATTTCTATATGAAGAGGCTAAGACAGCAAATAAATGTTGAATGGATGTTATCCTGTGATAGTCACATTAGTATCGAAGAAATATGAAACTGCTAATATAAGAAGCTTAGCAATGAAATAATGACTGGGTGGTCTTACACTGACCATTGTCCAGCCTGTCCTTGTCAGTATAAGATTATGTGTCCATTACTACATTAAATAGATAGAAATCTTGTTTAAATAAATGTTGTATTTAATATAAGATGCTTATTCTTCATGATGTCATCAACATAAATCAGACACACAGACTTGTGTCATCTCTAATTCCATTAAGTGCATCATCTTTAACAAATCTCACCATTAAAAATAGATAAATGTCATCAGCCACTGGGTATTCTCGTCATGGACTTTCACCATGTAATATGAAAGTATTGAAGGTATTTTCAAGATTTTGAGATTTAATAAAGATAATCTTAAACCCATTGAACACATACGGGAAGTTACTATCATTCAAACATTTACACCTGCTGCTGGTAACCTACTTTGGGCAACAGGTGTATCTGTTTATTGATAGGAAACAGTCTTCTAGAGGAAGAATTATAATTTTTCTTGTTTTCATGAAAAAAAAGTGGTCATCAATGCTGTAAATGATGTGCATCGTTGTCCAGAAAGATTTGTCAGCTGTTTGGATGAACAAAGTCATGAGGTATTTAGTCACCAGGCCAAGTCATAAAAGGACTAGTTGATTGATACAATTATTGAGGTTAATTGATGCACCTTCCCCTCAGACTCCGCAATAAACGTGTAATAGTGTCTACATCTTGTAATTATATTGGTCCAATGTACGCAATTTGAAACATTGACCAACCAGATGATGATGTAGTAAAAAGGACACTGCACTTGTCACTTGACCACTCGCTGACCATTACGATGATACAGACAAGATAATGTGCAAGTTAGTGACAATTATCTAGTCATATAACAATTATGATCGTGGTCACAGTGAAGACGACTTATTGGTCCTGTGTAATTCTAAAACGAACCAATTCAAATTAATGCAGAGTGAATTGTTTGAATCAGTACGTAGTAAGAAATGTCTCCTATAAGAACTATAATAGGCTCAATTACAGATCTCTAATTTATCAACAATTTGCATGGGGGAAATTCATGAATTTAGATAATACATAATTATGAACTTAATTATTAGTTGGAATAAAAAATTAAATGGTTTAAAAGCTGTGAGTGTCATCTTTCCTTATTCAAATACTGCAGAAACTGTGTAAATTATACAGTAAAAAGTTGTGTTTAATCTGTAGATACGATTAATTATTTCAAAATTATGTCTGAACTAGTATTTGGTGGATTTGGTTAGACAGTGCGACCTGACACTGTGTGACACCATATCATGCCACTTATCACCGGTACTACAGTGTCTGGTGACGAGTTACAGTGATTACCTAACACCAAATCATCAAATAACTCAAGCTTTATAATTAACATTAGTTGGTGATAGAGGTAATAAAAAGTTTTGTCATCAAATTTGGATGTAAATATAGAAATTTAGAGGTGTCGGTGTTTCTAACAAAAAATTTGTATGAACATTCGAGGAGTTACCTCCCTTGATATATCAATATTTATCTACATTTGTGGAGTTACCTCCCTTGATATATCAAGATTTATCTTTCATTACAATAGCTAGAATAAAATGCAGACCTCCTTTAAACCACAAATCCTAAGTTTAAGTGTAATAAAATAATAGATGTCAAGGTTCATTGCTATAAAACTTACAGGACATCATGACAATGAATAAAACATCATGAAAAAAAAGGTTTATTAGGACGAAACTCGATACTTAAGAATGGACGAAATTCTGCATTTGTAATGATAAACCAAGTAAGGGCATTGGAAGGGGAACTAAATTACAGGTTTTGTATGTAACAATGTACTACTAGACCTCATTAGTCATACATCAAGCGCATCTTTTGAAAGTTAGAAATTCATGTGCAGACGAAGTATCTAGTTTAAAAAGGAGCTTTGACCTCCATAATAGGGATTTTCAAGGTGACACCATGACCCCTGAAAAGTAAATTACAGTCATTGAAGGTGTTTGAGTCTCATTGGTCAGATAGGTGTGTTAACCGCGTTCATCTTATTATCAAATGATATATTTTATTTGTAATTATATTCCTAAACATGATCCTTTGACTTTCCCCCAGAGATATAGTTGACCTATCATCAAAAGTCTTTGTTCTCAACGATACATCTGTCCCTAAATAAAGATGAATATGTTAACTCCTATCAGATTATCATTGAGAAAGTCTCCAAAAAAATTGAAATTACTTCCAAGCTTCATTAAACTCCAATAAAGCAACTGGTCAACTTTAAGTTTGTTCTTGTGTACATGAAGTGATATGTTTTTATTAGATTTTGACCACTGTGAAAATGATTGGGAGTCTATATTTAATCAAGTAGACACATAGATGGACAGTCCTTATCTATTAGTATATCATTAAGGGTTAAGGGTTCAACTTTGGGTCTCTCACAGCTGAAAACACACACACACACACTTATAAATCTTTTTATTTATGGCTATAAAAAAATTCAATATATTTTAAGACTATTTAATACAATGAAAGGATGATCTGGGAGTAAAAATCTTAACAGTGTCCATTAATTATGAAATGGCTGGAGCGTGTGCCTCTACTGTCCCGTCCACCTGTCGGTGGTTTGGAGAGCCGTAATTCCGCATTAAATATCACATACTTCATTACACCTCAATGCCAAATATGGTTATATCCTATGCTTACTTAGCAGATGTTTTTATTGAATAGTTCACATACTCTACACTTAAGTTTATTAAATAAATTGTGTGTGAAATGTGTCCACATGTATATTACATTTTTGTGAAGCAGAAAAACCCTTAAACCCAAATAAAAGATGGGAGTACCTATTCACGAGATTTTCAGTCAAATGATTTTTATAGAAATGATGAATTTTAAAATCACTTTAATGGCTTGCCTTCTAAAGGTAAACATACACATACTAATTCCACAGCCAGGAAAGAGGCAATCATTTAGAAATACAATTGCAGGAGCTTTACAATGTCTACAATAGTAACGTATACAATCTTTCATAAGGCGGACATTGCTCCTCGTTTTTCTTTTCAATGTCAAAAATAGTAACGTATACATCATCTTCCATAAGGCGGACATTGCTCCTCGTTTTTCGTTTCAATGTCAAAACTAGTAACATATACAATCTTTCATAAGGCGGACATTGCTCCTTGTTTTTCTTTTCAATGTCAAAAACAAATTCCTCAATAATATTATTTTTAGTAGACGAACAGTGTAAGGAGGTGTTAGATGAAATGTTTCTGCAAAATACTTATTACAACATTTACCCTATGACAATAAACTTTCACAGACTATATTATACATGTATCCTACCTGATGATGTAACATAGATTTTCCGGCCAATTGCTATCAGACGAGATAATCTCAACAACTCATTATCCATTTTATCTTCTCAGTTACCACTACACAACATTAGATTATTTAAGTCATAATATTACAATCCTTTGATACCAATAATTTGTACTATTTGTCTGATTTTGTCTGAATTCACTGTTTCCATGGCAAACAAAGAGTCAGTCAGTCCACCTTGTATAATGCCTTTAGCACCAATCAGCATAAATTTCTGCAGTCAGTTTTTCCAATAATTATTTGCTGTCAGATTGTTCAAAGCAATTTCTGTCTCCTATTACTAATACTGATGACAAGTTGGATCACACAGGTCGCAATAAAGAAACAGCGGTACTTGCTGACCTAACACCCGAAATTCAAAGAGTAAACAGTAATCACAGGATACATTGTAGCGATATAATCAATAAATCATCAAATTTTCGATCTCGTTATTTTGTATAAACATGGTAACATATGTTATCTTGTAATCAAAGTCAAGTTCACCAATTAATTTCATGTTTGCATTTTGTTTCATCAACACAAGTGTCCTCGAAGTTGTCAAACAAAAGTTCTGTTACATTACAGAGTTCTGTTAGATTTCTTTGTTAAACAATTTCGATTGGATGTAAAAAAAATTCTATCACACTGGATGCTAAACGGAATTTTCTTACAATGAACAGCGTAAACTGATACAGTTGTTTCACAACGAGTGTTGTCGGTAATGAACCGTGACAATATAGGATGATGCAGAGGACACTGGCTGAGCAATTCCGACACACGAGGCACCTGCCAGGTACAGGTGCTTGTCTACCCAATTATTAATCAATAGTTTCTACCTGAATCCATGACCAATATACCCCCAGCAGGCATTAGCTGGGCTGCCTTCAGTACTAATAAAATGATGTTAACACCGACACAACCCGTACTTATGAATAAAATTTATTATTTTCCCCAATAATGACAGATTCGCATGCACACACTGTCAATGAGACATGCAGTTTACAATTGAATTGTTAGCATGACTATGTTCAAATATTGGCAATTTATCTTCGAGGTCAGTCAATAAATTAACTAGCACGCAGACATTACAATGTATTATCTGCTTGAATCAACTAAATGAACAAGCAGTTAAATTTCTTTGAATAAATAACAGCTGATACTATGTTTTAATTATATAAATCGATTATTCGTCAACCTATTATTTACTTATTAAATTGGTAAAATTACTTGGTAAATAAAAGTAGAAAGCACAGCAAATATTTACAACTTTGAATTAAGTTTGCCAGCATCCGGATATTGTGTGGCTATTGCGCAATACTGTTGAATTTAATTAAATGATAAATTATTGGAAGTATCAAATTGTCGAGCTTCAGAAATTTAATCCAAGAGGAAATAAAATTGCTTTGTTAATGCAATGCATACAATTTATTGAATAATTCAAACACTATTAATAAAAAATTAAAAAATCAAGTTCTGTACAAAAAAGTGAGATTTAAACTACGGCTCGAATCAGCTTATCAGTGTATAACAGAAAATGAGCTGGGTATAACTGAGGTATCCAGAGGTTATAAACTATTGTAAGGAGACCAGTCAACACTCTGATTGGTCACTTATAAGCTTAGTCTTTAAATTGACCAATGATAAGGCAGCATTCTTCGACTCAAGTTTTATAACTCCCGGTCTGATATCTCATACTAGACATATCAAGATGACAATTTAATCTATCAACTTGTTAGAATACAGTGAGGATAATCCAGCTCTCAGCGCGTGATAGACTGACCATTGGATGCTTCTCTCACAATGTCATGCCCCGACTGACAGTATATCATTGGATCATCTAGGATTATCTCAGATTATCCTCAAGTGGTCCTCATTATATCTAATACAAACTATGCTTAACCACCAGTATACAATACAAACTTGCATGAGCTTAACACCAAGATGAGACCAAATTGCAATCAAACTGTCCATCACATTGCTTAGCCTACCAAGAATTATCATAAAGGGCAATGAAGAGAGTAACTTCAGACAGGCATTGTCAGTGTCAGTACAAAGGGGCACAACTCTGCCTAGTATATCACTCAACATTTGACAGCCCAGCAATAAAACATGTATCAGATTCCCCTTTTTTACCAGCATTTTTGTATGACACATTTTACAGCAGTGAAACTTTATGGTAAACCTTTGTTTAGCGGCCATCTCGTATAAAACTATGAATATTCAGTGCACTATTGAGTGTACATTAAAAGGTCAACACGAATGTTATATTAGACAACATAACACAGGCACTCATTTATCTCTGCCACTCTCTCCTTATACAACCACCTTGTTGGGCGGGCGCATGATAATTATTCATATGTTAAGAGTGGCTCTTAATATTTAGCAATCAATAATTTATGGATTTATATGAATATTCATGACAGTCAGGTCTAATGTATTGTGTAAAGGCCATCTCACTAATTACCAATAATTCAATGCACCATTAATTCCTGAGAGATGCAAGGTTGGCTGTTGCTGAGAGGTTGTTGCTCCAGAGAGGTTAAATCAGTAAAAAACTTTGCTGAGAGGTTGTTGCTCCAGAGAGGTTAAATCAGTAAAAAACTTTGCTGAGAGGTTGTTGCTCCAGAGAGGTTAAATCAGTAAAAAACTTTGCTGAGAGGTTGTTGCTCCAGAGAGGTTAAATCAGTAAAAAACTTTGCTGAGAGGTTTTTGCTCCAGAGAGGTTAAATCAGTAAAAAACTTTGCTGAGAGGTTGTTGCTCCAGAGAGGTTAAATCAGTAAAAAACTTTGCTGAGAGGTTGTTGCTCCAGAGAGGTTAAATCAGTAAAAAACTTTGCTGAGAGGTTTTTGCTCCAGAGAGGTTAAATCAGTAAAAAACTTTGCTGAGAGGTTGTTGCTCCAGAGAGGTTAAATCAGTAAAAAACTTTGCTGAGAGGAGGTTGCTCCAGAGAGGTTAAATCAGTAAAAAACTTTGCTGAGAGGTTAAATCAATAAAAAAAATTTTGAAGAGGTTGCAATGTATTGGAAAATTTCTTTCCACTGTTGAAAATAGATGGGTATTTTCAATCACGAAAAATGTGATCATAATTATACAATTATTATACAAAATAAATACATACATTAAGCACAAAAGAAAATTGGTTCTAATAATTGCTGACCTTAAAATAAACCAAAGTAATCAACCAATCTACTTCAAGAAATTTTGACAAATATGTAAAATTGGTGAATAATGAAATGGAAGCTTGTGGGTTAACTGGTCATCAGAGGTCAGGATCAGCGAGCATGTTGACCATTTGACCAGGCATAGAGATCAGTCATGTGATACACTGCAGACGTATACACAAATCTCCCCTCCGAAACACCCTATAGCCCACATAGATGGTTTAATGGCTATTTCTCCCAAATATTGTGAATTTTATCAAAATGAGAAGATGCTGGAAATTTCATATTTTTAAGGACTGGAAGAAACTATAATGTCAGTGAATGATAAGATATCAAGATTCAGTTTATTATTATGACTTAACTTACAGTAATTCTTTATTTGTCTTAATGTTAGAGATAGTACCAATTATAATGGGTTATCTAATTAAGTCCTAAGACTTGGTCAATGCCCCAACCAATCTACAATGTAGTTCCCCAGCCATACTCATTGCATCTTCTGTAAGTGAAGATATGGTTATCTGTATAAGTTTATCAGTGTGAAATCCAATTACATGTATCAGTTCTATTAGTCAGTCAAACCCCTTTTGGAGCCCCTTTCTGAAATGTTTAGTATAAGAACATTAAACATAGACGTTTGCTAAGTGCCGTAACCTCTGACCCTTGGGGCTATCTATGTAAGTTACATCACAACAACAAGGTGCTGTCAATCAACAACAGTCTATTCACATTAAGGGAGCTGTCAGTCACTCAGGGAAACTATACATATATAGCAAGTAGAATCTAATCAAAATTCTTATGAAAATATTTTATCTAGAAATAGTTGAAATTGTCAATATTAATGTAGCTTTAATTAATTCCAAAAACTGCTGTAGATATAGATGTAAACTTCACAAAAAGGGCTAGATTATGGCCCCTGATCAGATGACATGTTTATTTTGTAAACAAAGCTGTCATGAATGAGAATGTGAGTGTTTGTTTAAGCAATTGTAAATAACTCCCTAAGTGATTGGTGATTCTTAACCTTAACATTGAAATTACAGTTTGGAAATGAAAGAAAATAAACGGAACAATGGTTCAGTCTTCCACATGCATTATGATTTATTCTACATACATGTGTAACAAGCTACCTTTACAATTTAAATGAAAATCCGGGTTATGAATGATTCAAAAGAATTACAGTCACGAAGGATGGATGTTTTTCCAATCAATTCAACTGTATAAACATCAGATACAATCATCTGAATTTAAATTATCGAGAAGTCACTCAATTTAAGGATCTAGACAGACCCTTATTTTCTATCATTAGTCATTGACAGAGTAGAGAAACTACAACTTGTTTTGTATGCCAAGAGCAATTTGAATATTGTATGCAGACTAATGATGTCCTAATTGTATTGATTAGAAATGAAATGTTATATCACCAAAAGCATCTATTTTTTCACATCTGCTCATTAGTACTGAATGGTTCAGAAATATACAATAGATTAATTGAAGCAAAAATGATCCATTTTCATCATACAAACAGGTGAAAATCACAAAGTTTGTTTACTATGCTTTCCCTCAAAGTGCAAGAAGGATACAGTCCAGTGTTGATTTTTGTTGCCGATTACATAGCAAGAAGCCACCAGCAACCTACCCTTACCATTTGTCCACCTTGCGTCGTACCTAGTATACAAAGTGATAAAATACATTTCTTACAAATTGAATCATCATACTTACGGAATACTATATTCTCAAAATTGTTGTGTTCATAGAATTGCAGATGAAGGCTGCGTTGTTTCATGTCGATTGGAACCCGTCAGTACGGGCACCTTTGTAATGTCAAGGTCGGATTCTTGTCCCATGCAATCAAATCACACTCTGCAAGTAAAATAAAGAAATCACCATCACGATAAGTCCATATATTCAAAGTCCAGGTCCTAATAGAATTCAGCTTCAATATGATCACATGGTTTTCAAACGTGGAGTCTCATTTCGTGTAGTTGTAAAACAGACACAGAGAAAGGGATAACCGATCTCACCCTCCTTCTTCTTGGCTACATAAAAATTCAACACAGCATCTTCAATAATACAGGTGTCCGTACTTGATTATAGGGTTTCGCCATCATTTTTCACCAGCTACAGTTTAACAAATCCGTGAAAATATACAATTTCAGTTCAGTATTTTAGTACACCATTTAGCAGCATCCTGGTTGTATTTAAACCAATAATTGTCACAATACAGAGAAACTACACATGAAAATCAGCATAAACAAATCAATTTCAAGAAATTCGGACAACTGGCCATCAACTGGGGGGTACACAAAGGGGGCCAGTGTACAGGCTAATCCCTAATTATTTGGCTATTTCTACTCGAGATGGTGAGAAACCCTTTTCAAAAACAAGGGTCATCTTTAAATGTATTCATACATTTTGTGAATAAAAAAACTGTTTATGAAAAGTTTTAAATGAAGAAGACAGTTGATAATGATGGTCAGTTAAAACTGGTTAATAAAAGAAACCAAGTTCTCTTAATTCTATAATGACCAGTACACTATTGATTTAAAGTTTAGTCGGCATCTTTAAACCTTTAATTAAACTTTTATCAAGAATTTGTATCATTCTAAGCAATATTATATTTATTGTTTAACGAAATGACCAGTACTATAATTACTGAAATATTTTTTGGTTACTTGTTAATATTACATTGTTACAAATTGAAGTAACTGGCACAAAACAGCTTTAAATATGAGGCAATTTTAGACAAAAATGTAGGATGGAATTATAAATCTACATATTAAAATGAATTCAAGACAATTCGTGCAAATATTCTTTATCAAATTGAATGTTGATTTATTTCGGCAGAATAGTTGGTTCATTATATAGAATTAAATGTTGGTGGTTGGTTCATTTTGTAAAAGTACCCAAAAATATGATGGTCAGTTTATTTGGTATAAACAACTTGAATGATTTATTTTTAAAAAATAACTAGGATGGGTGTTTCACTGTAAAAAATAAATGTGAGCAACTGTTGACTGATGTCTTGATAATAGCTTTTCAAGTTAATAATTGTCTAACTTAGTATTGGTGTAAAAGATATTACTTTTTTTCTACAAAGGATGGCTTTGACCAACGGTCACTTCTAAGATGCTGTATGACTGTATTCCTGTTAAATAACTGGTCAGTTAAACTGACCCCTAATACTTCATGTGTACAGTTGCTATTAGTGGGCAAGGCTACACTGACGGCTATCAGAATGATCAATCAGCGAAGGTTTTGTCCAATGATTAATCCATAACTGTGCATATCAGAAATTCTGAGTAGATTAGAGGGCTTTAACACACATAACACACTGCCCCCTATGGCACACTATTGTCCAGGGAAACAAATGATTTTAACAATAGCGATACTTTCACTTTTTGATGTTGTTTTTTGTAATTAGAAGTGGGGATAATGTTATTTTTTTGCTTGATTTATTCCTGATAAGAGATAGCTGATACTTAGGGGCCGTCAGATTAGGGGCCATTGTTAGCGGTGTACATTCCTACGAGAGAGGGAGGGTTACTTCTCACTGTGAAAATAAAGGGCTTTGTGAGAAAAATAACATTCATCAGCATTTTGTGGAGATTTTCATGACAGAGAGCTGTGGGTTCGCCATGGTGACGGGTGCTCAGCATTTTTCATGACTCCCTAAAAAATTAGCATTTCACATACTTTTTTGAAAGCAAATGAACCCTGCCGTAAATGTTAATATACACATTCGAGCCATATTTGCTCAGAACATAACATTGATCTGAATTACAAAGGTATGATTCTAAACCTGTAATTGTAAGCTAATGAAAAGTGACGAGTCTTATTATGTATATTAGTTAAAGGGAGCAGTGTAAGGCATTGAATTTGATCTTAGAATGAAAAGGTAACATGTATACGTGATCAAAAGGTGTTGAACATGAACCGGGGATTGACAAAGAAACTAGCTAAATATGTAACTGTGATAAACTAACCCACCAGCAATGACAGTATAATAGTCCAAACAAAGGACGACAAGGGGTGAACGCAAAACTGGCCTGTCTGCATATAAATGAAGAAATAGAACGACATGTCTGGCTTTCATTCCTTCACATTTTTCTTAAGTTGTGCGAAAACTGTGAACTTTATTTGTTACGTGTATCTACTTAAATACTTCATGTTGTACTGAATGGTCTTGTCTTCGTCAAAACTTGAAGTAGCTTTACCTTGCACATGCCTGCGTGAGGCGTTGGTGTGCTCTGTTCACTTTCAAGACTTTATTTTGAAGAGCTGTCAGTTAGTGGGCAGCTGTTGTAAAAATATGGCATAAAATTTCTTGTATAACTCACGTGGTCAAGTAAATTATTGTTTACAATACATGTATGTAGTACTTGAATTCTAATTGTATTATATTAGCGGACCTGTCTGCTTTGTCTTTTTGTGGGTATAATTCTTGACCACAATAATTGCCCATTTGGTCACATACCATGATAAGTACTGACCACAAGTCAAGACCTAAAGTGACCACAATGGTCATCATTTCACGAAGTTGGACTCGACCGCAACTATAATGTACTACAAGGTTTGCTTTTTAAAAAGGCTAGTGAGTCAACAAGATAGACTATAATACATGATATATGTAAGGAAAAATATACAAGATATATCAAGCTTAAGAATTCTTGATACCACTAATTTTATGTGAGATATATTGCAGTTAGAAGACACTTTGAAGTCATAAATTCATTAGTATTGAAGATTATATAAACTTTTGTACAAATTATATAAAGGACGTATTTCTATATGACTTAATTATTTTATTACGTAGTTAGTAGTGATGGTATAAAGAGGTCAAATGATTGACAGAATCATAAATTGTCTGTACATGATTATTTGGCCTTAATGTAATTATCACCTCTATAGATGACCAATAATTTATCAAATCCTGTTTAGCCGATTGTGTCCACAGGTATGCCAGACAATGTGGCCCCTTAAACTCCCTATTTCAGATTGTCCCTTTATAATGTGACCTATTCAGAACCAGTAACATATGTGATGGAAATAATCACTCTATATTGGTTGGCTATCATAGTTTATGGCCAATTGTTACAAACATTTTAGTAGCTTAGTAAGTATGGGTAACTTTAAATCTATGGGAAATTCGGAAATATTAAGGTATACAGCATGATTAAACAGTTATTTGTTTAATAAACCATGATCATCATGCCTGTATTAAAATCCTTTGAAGTTTTAATGTTGTACTAATCCTTTCATCCTTACTCACTTAACACTTTGATTCGCATTCTGATTATTTCCGGCAATGTAATAACCTTGTATTGTAAGTGTGACTTAATGTTGATTGGCACCCTAAATTTGTCAATCGACATAGAAGGGATATATGCTCTCGTAGCCTGGGAAAATTCTCACTTTAAGTTACCTGCTTGTTGTTTTACAAACAGTTTGTTACATTGTTACATTGTTATTGTATGCTATTTGATAGTTTGTAAATTTGTAAGTTTGTAAATTCTCACTTTAAGTTACCTGCTTGTTGTTTTACAAACAGTTTGATACATTGTTACATTGTTATTGTATGCAATTTGATAGCTTGTAAATTTGTAAGATTGTAAAGTGCATCAAAAATGAATATAATCATTTTTTGAGAAGACAACTTCAAATAGATATTGTATGCATTTTCTCCAAAATATTCTTCTGTGAATATGATAATCTCTTCACCTCAAGTCAAATTAAAAAATGTGCAATTTAAAACGGAAATTGAGTATGTCTTATTTAAACACATTTGTGCTACAGACGGATGGACTAATCACATGACCAACCGACCCATAGACCAATTCCTATACATCCTCTTCAAACATCTATTTGATAATTGGGTATGATTGGATAAAAGGTGTGCAAAATCTTCCTGTTAACAAAAATTCCAATTACCATGGAAATATGAAATATATTTTACGACATGAAAAAGGAGACCACACATACTGTTCGTTCGTAAATCACCTAACTCGTAAGATTTATACTCTAGCATTCTATAAGGTGGTCATTAAGAATTGAGTGTTATGACAATGTTATGGAAACGATTTCTAGGTGACAATTGTCAAACTATCCTACCAAAAAAAAATCTGCGGAAAATTGGAAGAAACTGTAAAAATAGAAGCCAGATAGAATTTCTTGGAATCGTAATTGTTTATTGACTTCCATTGTCTTTCTAGCTCCATGATTTCAACTACTGGGTCTCAATAATTTGACCTAATGTCTGGAGAAAAAAACAAAGGAAGTCGCCCCCTAATTTTCCTATGAATCACTTGACTACACTTCTTAAATAGAGGGTCGTAAACTATTTTGTTGGACAGCTGAGCCTAAGGACATGAAAAGAAGGGAGTTGGTCCTCAATGAGTTTTAAAAAGCTATATTAATGATGCTATAAATACTGAATTCTCGTTGAAATAGAATCCAGAAAATAAAATATGATCATTTAATTATAGAACCTTGGGTGCGTGAAATATTTCTATATTCTTTCTGTATCTTTGTTTAATGCTTTTCAGGTTTAATTCTGTCATTGTTTTCTCACTGTGAAAATTATTGTCTTGACTGTTTTCTTTCAACTTTTAGCATTATATAATTACTGGGAATATTATTGAGAATCAAAGGCGATAGGCATGTGGCTTTGGTTATTAGATATGTCATTCTAAAACTGTGAGTGTGAACACACATAATATCATCAAAACATGACTGCGGACTGTTTTGAGTATATTATTTCGGACTTACCGAAGTAAATTGTTTTTTTAAAGAAATTTGTTCGGTCTTAAATGAGATGTGATTGCACATGTGCGAAGCATTTTGCAAATGGCGGCGTAGCGAACATGTGATTTGAGAATTGATCGGAAAAAAACCGAAGTAAATTGTACCTTTGTGTTAAGCATTCATATACTTTGAAATTACAAAAAATGATCTCTTACAGATACATTCCACTATAAATAGCAGGCTTTATAGCCATTTGAAAACAGTCAAGTATTTTATATAAGAAAAAATTTCCTGAATATTATAATGATTGAAATCATCAAAAATGAACAGTGTTTGGTCATTGTATTTTTGATTGGACAATTAATATGTAATAATTATTTCTATTGTTTGATGGTATAAATATAAACTCTTGCCACAATGGGGAAGTGAAATTATCGCATAAAAGTCTCTCATAACTATAGCGATAAATTATGGTCTAGTTAATAATGCATGACATTACTCACATGCTGAAGTATGAATCACTGACCTTATAAACATGATGTAGCATATAATTACAGTAAACAGGATCATTGAACAGTGAAATATTCTCACATGTCGGTGAAATAACAACCCCTTTGATGTCATATGTAATGGATTTGCCAGCAAAGGTGACAAAATGGACTAATTTTAATGATAACAAGCATTATCTGTGATGTACAGATAACATCCATGGCCCACCAATGTCTGTTTATTTATTGGAAATCTAATTATTGCAAAATTTTGATTAGTTTGAAGTTCCTGGAATTATTCTGTTCTGTTCAGTGTGTGCTGTATTACGCTCTTTGTAGTGTGTTCCCAGCTCATATTGATTGCCAATTTAGACAGTTTTAGCTCACATCAATAGGCAATTTATAGGATTCGCTCCTTGCAGTTATCTTTTGTTTCTGGGGTGCACATGCACTAATATAGTCTAATAATTGCCTGCCAATGCATTTTACTATCTTTGTTAGACAAACATACCCCTTCTCAACTCCTTTGCCATATGCTCTAACTTGCTTGATTGCTGATGTGCGGTTTTTCTGAACAAATGTAATTGCTGGACTATTATAGTAATCTTCACCAATATGCTGTTATTATGACGACACCTAACAAGATTCATCACATCAGTGAAGTGTTTTTCTTTCCATAAAGGGACAGTTGCAATACCATCTTGTAATCTTTTATCCAGACCCCTTTTTTCATTTTTTTAACCAGACACAGCATTCGGTATGTCAGGTAATTGAGAATAAATTGTGCTTGATGTGAACAGTACGAGATACAAGCATCTGACCTAGGAAACACACATCTAACATGTAAATCTTACCCCACAGACAGCACACACAGATTACAGGCTTGTCTTGTAATGGTCAGATGACTCTAAATGCTTTCAGGGTTCAGTCTTAGGGGCTGATGCCAGACCAGGGAGCTAATAAATTGTAGGGAAATCGGGGACTGGATATGGGAACTTAGGGGAGATATCGTTGATGAGAAAAACAGGAACTGATTTCTACAAGGATGTTGATCTGTTTATCAGATAGCATCAGACTTCATGCAGAAAATTGGAGAAATGGTCAACACATTTAACTGTAGAAAACTATTTAAAACATTTCATTTGTTAAGGCATAGTTATGTTCATGCATTTAACTGTCACTTGTTTGATATGGTCTGCTTGATTCACTGGAAGAGTCTACAGGTGTTGGGACTCATTACAAACCCAACAGGTCTAATTTACTGTTGTTGACTGCATGATATATTGAACTGATTAAAAGACACTCCTTTCAATTAATGGACACATTTCTTATTGTGATCGTATTGAATTTGGCTTGAGGTTCTGTATCATACTGTAGACAGAATCAATAAAAATATAGAGAAATCTGATCATTGTTTCAGTAAAAATTCAAATTACTTCACAAATTTATTGTTATTGAGAGAGCACCTGGGATTTTATCCTTGGATTAATGTAACCAGTAAGAGCAGAGTTGTGCCCCTTGACATTGTAAAAAAATGACAAGCGCGAACACCTTAAAATGTGTGTTAAACATAATATTTAATTTTTATTATTTTAATATAAAGCGGCTTACGATGTTACACCCTTGAATTCGACCTTGGATTCAATCTGTAAGGGCATATGATATCCTGGTTTTGTATTTTATCAATCACCACCTGCCTGCCAACCTATCACCCAGACCACTCCATTGTTTATCTGCATTTTAATATTTAAGACATGTAAATTAGACTCAAAATTCCTTAAGCTTATGCGGAAGACAAGCAATAAATAATTGTCAAGATCAAGATCTTCATAAATGAAAAGAGTTTAATCAGTTACACAAGTTATATTGACTCTGCATGGTGACAGATTATAACAATTCTTGAGATATGACTTGAAATCTATTGTAAAACTATCTCCCTTGTAGTCTACAGTATCCAAACTGCCCCACGGACCAAGACAGTTAAGTGGGGCACTAGTAGTGTCACATATTATTAGTTTGAAACTACCCGTGTGCACCTCTTCTTTGACTTAAATAAAAGTACCATACAAATATTAAAAAAAAAAAAAATCACAAAAATAGCGTTACATCATGCTGTCCGCTAGACATGAATTGCATTTTATGTATAAGTCTTCCACATAAGGGGATTTTCAGGGGCCTGTGAATTTAGATTCTTTATAAATCTTACTCTATAGGATCTATATGTAAACATCTAGTCAATTGTTATTTGGAAATAAAACTTTCTTTTAATGAAGTGTAATAAATGAATTTAAATATAAACACAATGCTTACTAACCTCTTGAAATCAGTAGAAATTAGGGAAGCTGTCTGGTAATGTATTGTCCTAATGGTGTTTTTATTTGAATACTTGAAATATCTTTGAAGGTGAAGTAGTAAGGTAAATATCCGGGGTATATAAAATACGGCCATTATTATCATACAAGACATTAAGGGATTTGTATGGTGGCCCCATATTCCTGCTGACAGGCTAAACTTTAGTTACCCAGGGGTGCTTTATATATCACAAGATTTTGTCAGAATAACTATTATGAAATAGAAAAATGTTTGTGTCTTCACCACAGTACCTTGACAGAATTGGGACTTTTTTTTTCAACAAGTGTCATAAGTTTTCAATGACTGTGTTGATAATTGGTAAAGCTTGTTATTTTATGTGATAATTCTGTGTCAATGCAATTGTTGGCCCCTGTACATTGTAAGGAAAGGATCAGAATTCTGACCGTTTTACAGCTGTTTTCTTGCAGTTATAATTGGTATAGGGCAAATCAGTATTGACTCCAACAGAGTTATGTATCTTTGAGACTTAACTATCTGTTGACAATAATGTGGTTAAATAGTTAAGAACTGTAAGTATAAGAATCGTGTTCTTGTACAAGTTTATTTAACCTGTTATGTTATTTTTTGATGACGCAGAAATATTTCGCTATCAGGCTTGTTGCTAAAACTTCCAACGCAAAATGGCCTTTGGGTGCTTTCTGTTTCAAAGCTGAAAGCAATTATAATTAGACACATATATTTTTCTACATATACATGTACAACAGGTGGGAAAAATATAAATCACAAAATTCAGCCACTGGTCAATTTTCTGACCATTAGAACAGTGATTTTGTGGAAAAAATGGTGAACCCTTTAATGACTGCAAAATGTGAGACTTATTTTCTAGTTAGGAAATAATTCAGTTGGGACTTGGGGCAATATCTGAGTTTTATATATTAATAAGGTGTATAGAATATCAATCTCTATCTTTGATCCTAGCAAAGTTTATTCAACCCAATCTAAGTTAATCAAAGTGAGAGAAGATGAGATGTGTAGGGTACAAAATGGAGTGTTGTTGAAAATGGTTTGCATCTTTCATGTTAATGTTATTCCTATATCTTGAGGTGGTTACCACTTTATTTCATACAATGATTTCAATTAACAGGTCTACTAGACTTGTGAAGTATTTGGCCTCTGTCCAGTCTGTATTATGAAAATACTTTGAACATACTTAACTTGTTTTTGTGGTCAGTACCCTGCTCTGGCCGTCTACTTAAGTACCAGATGTTGATTATGAACTGACCAGATTTTTTTTTGAGAAAAAAATTCTTAACTGCCGAAATTTTTTCAAAATCAGAAGCTAGTCAGTAAGTGTCAATTTTCTTTAACAATTAACTCATTATAACAATCACTGCAATGAGAAGAACAGGTCTGAGAGTCAATGTATGTATAACTTGTTGGAAAGAACTTGTTTATAAATCGTCATTATTCCTTTTGAACAAAATATTTGTTTGAAGCAAAAGAGTATTGATGTATTGGAGTTTCAGCAGTTAGTGAGACAAATGTGTAAAATATGTAAGTATTTCAAGACGGAGAAAATTATGGCTTGCATATGAATACAATGGGCAAAACATATCTAATTGGTATGGCAAGAGTTTTTGATAATTATGCTTATAGAGATGTCAATTTGAAAGTGGGTTAAAGAATCGTAGACCTCTGGTATGAATGCACATTTAATTGTTGAATTTCTTCTCACTAATAAATTTCATAGTGTTGTTAACCTCGACTGCCTTAAATGAACAAAGCCAGCCTCTTTAGTAAAATTTCTACATTCAATGATAGATAGTGCGTAATCATTCAGTGATTAGTTCGGTTGTATGAAATTCTGCCTTATAGCCCAGTTTGTTAAAATATTATCACCCAGTTTTCTATACAATATATATACAAATATTATCCAAACATGAAAGAAACATGATTGCTATGTCTGTACAGTTAGAGAAGGAACTTTGAAGTGAGAAAACTATTCAAGAGTATGACATGCAGTGTTTGCTGAGGCAAAAAGTCTAACGTTTTTGAATGTTTAATTCAGTCTGATTTTATCTTATCAATATGACTTTTTTTTTTTTATGAGAAAAGGTGTTAATCTTAGATCTATACCAGCCTTTCCTTGCAATACCTTTTGTTTGTAAAGATAAGTATTAGACATACAGTTTATGTCAATATCCTGTCTTTAAGTTTTTCAAATGTGATAGACCAAATTCATTTAGTCTGATGAAAAGTTCGAAAATTTTGCAATCAGTGAGATAGGAAATTATTTTTTTAGTTTTAGGAATGCCGATGTTCTTGTGCAAAATTAAAAAAAATAGTCATGGTATTTGGACTTTTTTAGCAAGCATGTTATAAATTGATTTATCTTGTGTTTTTTTATAAACTGTTAGGTAGGTAGGTACAATTAAGTGTAATACATCACATGGGCGTGACATTTGTATTGATTGATTTTAAGTGTGAGTGGAACTTGGGTACAGATATATTTCTTAGATATAGTGGAACTCATTGACAGACCTAACCTTAAATCCTTGAATCTGTATGCATTTGGTGTGATAAGGTCTACAAGCATTTTTCTTCAAATGTTTTGAAGAGGCTTGACAATCCGATTAGATTTAGAGATACCCTTCTGTCAAGAGTCCCATGAAGTACTGATTTTTTTAGCAGCACACCCACTACCATATCATTGAATACATAATATTGGTATAAAATCACGATTGATAAATCGGGAATATAAATATAGATACGCTTGTGTGATATACAAGGCCACACGTTAGATAAGTACCCGAATTTTGTCATATCATGGTATCATGATGAAAAAGCGCAAAATATATTTTGTACAGATTATTTTCAGGCTTAATCTGCCATGAATGATTATAAGTGTACTTTACATATCTTAACGAGAATATTTTGGTTGTACTGCACGTTTCAACAAATTTAGTACATTTTTAACAACCTGATGTTTTATTTTATGGAAAAATCACCAAAAAACCACACTTTTATTGTTTTAATAACATTCAACAGCTATTGAACATAACAGTTACATTATTTCAACAATTATGTATTTGTATGTTACAAATATCCATTAAATTGCTCACACCAATTTTTTTTCAACGATGACAAAATCTAGGACCAGTTTCCTGTAATAAGTGACCTGTCAAACTTCATTTAAGGGCCATGGCCCCTAATAATTTTAATTATCTGTTACCTGAATGAAAGTTGAATGTAATACAGCTTGATTTGATTTGCTGCCTATGAAAAGAATGCTGTTTTAAAATCAGCGGGAATAGCTTTAATTACCCCACCGCCTTCCATATTTAACACCAGCTGAATAATATACCAGAATCAGGGGTTGCTTTAAATAAATCCCAATTATGTATAATAGCCCCGTTGATTTATTTTTAGGTTTGTAGAAGGACAGCGTAAACGTGTGACATCATTGATGTCCTGTGAAACAGATGGTATTTATTCCGTATATAGAAACACAAATATTGATAACTGGACACTGGTCATCTGTTGCATGGTAACATATTTAATGGAACAGACTGTTTGGAAGAATGTGTCAATGATTATTGTTAGAAAGTCTTTGAATCCTAACATTATCATCTTTGTACATTTTGAAATTCACAATGACAGTACTTTTCTCAAGGTGCTTCTTCAACTCAGGTGAAAAGACCACTTTTCCAAAGAAGTTCAATATTTTGTTAAAATTTCGCCTTCTGAAACTAATTTAAGAGTATGATTGTGAGTAAAGCATTATTATTTTGCTATTTCTCATGTCTGTACCCTTAGTCTATTACACGAGGTTGTAGTTCCATACATTATCTACTAGCCAATCTATATTTTTATCTAGATAATTATAGAAATCAATATCCATCTAGCGTAACCGTAATTTGATGATCTGAACTCCAATTGCAGTTTATATTACAGCAAATTGGACCCTAATTTCCTCTTCAGGTTTACATCCTGTGTAAACCCTCCGACTGATAGCATCCAATTAGCTCGTACAAGCATTTGTATCATGCAATTTCAGTTCTTTAATCTAGTCAATTATGAAAAAAATCACTTCAATTCATTACAATTTGCTGTGGCTATTCTTGACCATGTGATCTTCTGAGCCACCAGACACTGGTCACTATAATGTTAGTTGCCCATTCATTATTTGGTAAATTACCGCAGTGTCAAGTTTCTAGAAACATGCTTCTGGGGTGGTATTCACAAAGCATCTAAGATTTTTTCGTAAGAAATTTCGTAAACTTTAAGATTTATTTTAGCTAAGAGTAAAATATTTTTTACTCGTAAGTACTATTCAAGAAGCCTCGTAGGAAATATCTTAGATAAAATATTATCCTAAGTTTGAGAAATATCTTACGTTACAACTTTGTCCTAAGAAATTTCTTAACGTCGTTGCTATGTAAAAGTGGAATTTCCCAACCTAAAAATAGTAACGGAAGTAAACACAGCAGTACATATATAACAATCTCTATCCAGAGTTGTCGTTCCTGCATGTTTTAATAACATGTATATACATTAAAGAACAAGATACTTTCAATTTGCATAGATGTACCATACATTTCATGGTCTTGAAGCAGCATTTCACTTAATTTACTCAACATTTTGTTTAATTTTGATATCATCAATATGTTATCAATAACAAAATTGATAGCGATACTTCAATACTTGCGATAATTTGACATGTATGCATTGTTTTAATGAAATAGTGTGTTATATGCAAGAATGAGACTTTAATAAAAGATATATATATATATATATATAAACATTCATTTAGGCAAGTACATGATGATCCATTTTAGAATGTACTTATCAATTACTTGGTTTTGTGTTGCTGTCAAGTTATGGCTTTTTGTACACTATAATTGTGTTGCCTGCTGTAATATAACCCAATAAAATGTGCTTTACTAGGGTGTACTAGGGAAAGTCTTTCAAATATAACTTTATTACAATTACACAAGCACTGTTTACAGGACACATGTTGCCTTAATAATTAATCAGACAGACAATGTTGAAATAATATTCTACTTAAATGATAATTCAGTTAATACTTATTAACTGTGCTAAAATATACAGCAATTGGATAAATGTTAATGTATCAAACTCAGTCTGGCAATTTTGGACTCATGTGTATAGTTTCCATTAAAGAGAATATTGTTTCCAGCATCCCTAGCTGAGTCAATGTTCATGCAAAATTATTTGCAATGTGAAATTACACCATTTCACAATTACTTGAAATGAAATTAGAATTACATCATTTTCAGGATAGAATATGAAAACATTGTACCAAATTGAATATGTAAATCAGAAATGTTTAGCACTCTTGTAAATGCAGATTTGGGATAAGATTCTGCAGCATAAATGTAATAGGGAGTGCATGATTCATTTCTTGTATCTTAATAAATGTGTTTTCTGTACTTTTTTAAACACCTAAAATAATATTTATGTTGGAAAATAGTCAGACTAGTCATGAATAATTATTTAATTTATGCTAAAATGTTACTGAATGGACATTTAATACACATATATACAGCTATAAAGTGACTGAAGTGACTCACAAAGTTGTGATTGTAATATCTTCTATCACACAGCATCCACAGTGACACTTCCATGGTTGATGGATGTGTAAATAAACAGCCTTGCAACAAATCTTTAAAGGATTATTTCAATACACATATTCAAGTGTACTGTTATTATAGTCTTCAAGTGGTCAATATATTGCTGATATTATAGTCTGGTAGTTGTACAATTAAGTCCATCTCAAATGCAGTTGGGCATTTTTTATTATGATAGCTAAATATTCCTAGTTTCAAGTGATTACAGAACAAATATAATTTTGTTCATGTGCAAGTAAATGTGGAGTGTTTAAATAATGATACCATTTTAATATATGATATACATGTTGCATAATTTTGGGATGGGTGATAAGAAACTATAATATTTATGTTATGTGCAAAAATCACCAGTACTAATAAAATCAAAAACAAATCATTTCAGGATCCTCATTTTTTATTCAGGTTACATACAACAATAAATCATGACATACATGCTCTGAATACAACTGATTTTTCATATTTTATGTTTTTTCCACAATTTCTACCAAAATCTCATGTGTGTTATATCAGCAACCAGATGATATGAGCTGATCAGAATAGAATGACACTGTATTGTTCCACATGTGCTAATAAATTGCTGACAAAACTAAATACATATTACACAAACTTCAAAGTTTGAAACATCTTGCCTTTTAGTACACAGCTTTGTTTCACATTATCATTGATGTTTCAGTTAATATTTTGCACCTTCATATCTTTATTGTGGCACTGTACAGTGAATCTCCTGTTACAGTCAACTGTTGAACCATGGATAGTTCTATACATCTCATACCGTAACATCAAAATGGTTCAAGTGAATCAGATGAAGTATTTCCTGAAAAGATATTTAAACAAATTTATTTGTAATTTAGGCCGTAAAAGATTTGACAAAATTATAGAACATGTACAATATACATACTTAATATTACCTATTAACTAAAACTAATATATTGAAAGTGGTTCATAAAACAATTCTTATCACATCTCTAAATAAATTTATGTTTTCTGACACATCAGAGAGCATGATTGTAATCCTGCACCGCCATCAGGTAAGAATGATCATGATTATGAGTACAGCATCCATTCAAAGTACTCAAACCAACAAACATAAACTAATATGTATGCAGAAATACATTAATTAGTAAGCAAAAGATTACTTCCGCATCGCGAATACATGTGCCAAACACGCTGTTTATGACATTCAGTAAAAGCCTCATGTAGTCAAAGCATGTGGTAAAACGACTAACTATGACCAATTTAAGTCCTAAAAAGAAGTTTACTAGTACCTGTATCCAGTAATACAGTGTTACAAGACACAAACTTGGACGTGCTTTCGCCCCCTCGATTCGATTTTTTGACAGCTGATTCCCGTGCGGGTAATCAAGTAAAATATACAGATTTAATCTAAACGGAATCTTCGCATAAACATATTTGTAGAAGATATTAAACTTACCTTGCATACGTGGAGAGGTCCGGGAATAACCGTGTTTAAAATCACAGAATGTACCGTCGCCATTTTTAAGAAATTTCTCAAGTAGATAAGATACCTATAGACGTATTTTATTTATTGAAAAAATCTTAGATGAAAAACGGATATTTGAGACTAAAATGGGCTATTTAAGACCAAAATAAGTCTAAGATGTTTTGTGAATAGCTCTTAAGAAATATTTTAAACTTAAGTCAAATTTTGTCATACTTGAGAATTTTCTAGCAGATAAGAGAAATATTTTTATCTAAGATGCTTTGTGAATACCACCCCAGGTCTTTAGTTACTTTAAAACATTAACTAGATTTTCTTTAGTCTTTCATTACAGTTCGTAGTCATTGTTTGATTCGGTAACGCTATGATTACAGTACACAGTACTTTGATTACTGTAGTTTCTCATTGAACTTTGACACTGGAGCCAAAATCAGGCTCATATTTAAAATTTAATTTCAAATTAAACTTAATGATTATTCGATTAGACCTGCATCTAAGCACAATAGGCTGAGAAACACCACATTCTAGTATTTGATAATTGCTGTCAAAATTGTCAATAGATTTTGATGCTTAGAAATGAAGGGTTGTAATTTTTATGGTGATAATACTGTAATAAAAACAAATTATTATACCAGTCGGTTAGTAATCCATTATGTTGCATTATAAAACTCAACTGTATCCAATAAAATTTTATAAACATGTTACACCAACGATTATGTGGCTGCAAAACTACCCATAATTCAATCAAACATATTTAGGGTTCAAAATGAACTTGACCAAATGTTGCAATTATTTAGGTGTAGTCATCTAGTTATCCCAATTTTGTTCAATTATTGCCAACTTTTATTGCATTTTATGTGAATGCCATAGAAATGATTTAAAGGTTGGAATGCTGTAAATGCTTAATAGTCAAGTCAAGAGTGCGCGAGAGAGAAATGGGAGGGGGGGGAGAGAGCATTATCTATGCAAGGGAGGTAACTCAATTTACTAAATGATGGAAGTTATACACAATCGCTTCCCTTGTTTTAAAACAACACAAAGGTATTTGTGAATGGGAAAACAATTTCACTGTTCACTTTCAAGGTACTTTAACAAGATATTTTTACTGTTATTAAAAATTTGTAACAAAGAAGAAATTTATTTTAAAGTCAGTTCATAAGAATTATAGATATTGACTGAAACTAATTGACAGGAAATAAGAATCTGGCTCGATTTTAACAAAATATTTCCAATTTTTAGTTTTTGAATATGAATTTGACATTAGGATACTAGTTATTATATACTGGCTTAGTTGGCCCTACAAAAGTATAAGATAAGGTTTAGGGTGCGAGTTCTAAAGTTGTCTGTAATAAGATATCTGGGTCCGAGTTACTCCATACTGATTTCCTTTCTCAACTGTTTCAGTCGAACATTTGCTATCACTTTTGTTAAAAATATATTCAGATGATATATAAATATCAATATAATGTCAAATACAGAATACTGTATGTTCAATGTTATCATCTGACCACAATTACCATAACATGGGCAAATTGAAACACTGACAAATTTGAGGCTCGAATTTTTCTCAGTTGTAAGTTTTAAACCTTGGACACAGTGTTATATATTATACTCAAGTTAACTTATAGCATTAAATTCTTACCTGATAATGACTTATTTCCATGCACAATTTACTCCAGTTTCCACCTGACAATGTAAGTTTTATGTCCAATTTTCCCACACTCAGTCACAGCACAATGTATCCCAATGTCTCCAGAATTCTAACTGATAAAATATTCTGTAGATGTTACACAAACAAAAATAGTAAACATACCATAAATTACCACAACATTTTCAAAACAATCATGATAGTATAATAACTTTGAACTTTGACATGATGTATCCCTAGGGCTTTTAAAATCATATTGTCTTAAATTAAGTACAAAACTGGGGTTTATTTATAAAGGAACTCTACTGGGTCCCCGGGCTGTCATAAATACATGTTTGACATTTTTCTATGTTTATCATTAAAGTTTATCATGTGATGAATATTACTGTATAAATTGTTGTGTCTACTGTAAAATCTCTAGACATTAGTTGACCACTTTATAGGTAATTGTATACAGTTATATGATTTAATTGTGTGTATAATTCGTTGGTTGCTGTAATTTGCACAGCTTATTGCAATTTGAGTTTCCAAATTGTGTCTGGCAGGGTTTGATGTGGTAACCAATATTTTGTAAATGATTATGTATTCAATACAATGTAAACATACTGAATAAAGGGTATTGATCAAGATCAGACAAAATATTGAACATAAAGGTACTGTTGTTTAGTCGTTATTTAATTTATATCCGGTTTTTCTAAGTTACAACAATACTGCTTTTGTATTCATGTAATCAATGCAAGTTCATATTTGTAATGTGATATGTGGTATTTTATTTATCTCCCAGGAGATAATGTTTGGCATTATGAAAAATATGACCCGGTTACATACCTACTCCTGAAAATATCCCCTTACTTAGGGAAAATTGTTCTGGGCTTTGTATTAAAAGTCAAAACTTGAAAGACTGTAAAACATTATAAATGAAAAAAAAATTACCTACCTACCCAATTAAATTTTAGTGGGTAGGGTTACTCCAAACAAACAGTTTTTGTAAGGATTGTCGTAGTTTCTTGACAATATCTGATGGTTCAACTTTTGTACATGTCTACCATGTCATCCGATATACGTTATTTTCTGCTGAATTCTTTGATAGACTAGATAACGTTGGTTGACTTGCTACTACAATGTCTCATTCATGGATTTGACGATGTTTTCGTATATAACCTGAAAAAAGATTGATAAAAAAGTCCAAACATACCATTATTATTATAACTTACCTCTTACCTCAAGCGTCAAACATAAAATCATGTGAAGGCATAATCACATCAAATCAGAATTATCAACATGGAAACATTTTCTTTTCTAAGTCATTGTTCTGAAAGTGTAAACATATACATGTATGTTAGACACTGCATTACGTCTACTGTTTAATGCGTCGCCCTCTTCCTCTTTGTCCTTCATGTACAGCCCAAACCATCATATTATATAACATAAAATACATTTAAATACACATGTATATTGGTTTCAAGATTGCAGTTGTCTCCCTTTGATTGTCAATGTATAATAATTGGTTGTCTCCCTTGTATTGTTATTCTGAATAATTTTGATTATCTCCCTTACATTGTGTACATATAATACAATATTTGAATTACAGGAAAGAAAAGCTGAATGGGTCGGTTTGTCCATAACAGAAGCATTGGAGAAGGCTGAGGCAGAAATGAATCAAAAGCAGCATAGACCACTCAAAGACCTGATTACTAAAAAGTACCTCATTGAACTGAAAGGTACATGTATACATGTTTTTATACAATTTCTAAGAGAGAAAGGAGCACCTTGCTAGATAAGTTCTCTCAACAATAATGCTGGTACTAATTACCAGTGTAGTTTAATGTTACATCTTGCTATACAGAGAACAAGCACACACATTAGTTTAATGTACATGCATTTCCGTCATCACATTACAAAGATTTACTGATTCTAATGTGTACTAAGCAGGTTGCAAACATACGGGCTGGTACAGTATAGGGATAGTATAATATGGTGTATATTTTGACATATGAACTACACATCTTTGGCTTGTTTGTCCAGTTCAAATTCCCATCCCCCCCCCTGCACCCCAACATGCCACTGCAACCCCCTATAGTTTAACTGCTGATTAAAACCAGTCGAGCAGTTTAGACAAGCCTCTTTTGAAGTGTTAACTACCTATACCCTTCAAGTGTTTTACTGTTTGTCCGACTATTCTTGCTTTTACGAGAATACTTTTAGTGAAACTCTTAACTTTAATGTCTCAATGATCTGTAAAATACACAGTACTCACATCACAATTTCAGTATTGATTAAAACTGTGAAATCTTAAGCACTCTGCATCGACTGTGATCTTGTCTTATTTTTTAGGCTTCGAAAACAAACTATGTCTTCAACATTTTCTCTCATAGATGGTATGACCATCATCAGCAATTGGCTTACTAATAGTCTCAAAGTCACAATTTCGACTTAATCTTGATCAGGACTGGTCAGATAGTTTTTCATCATTAAAATCACAAACAAGATTTTGGGTTGTCTTGGTTGTGGCAAAAAACTAGGTCACTGGGTCAAATCATACAAAACCCTTGTTGCCATAATTTCCACTTTATATACATAAAGCATAATCAGAATTTGGGAAAAATTTTTTGGTCAGAAACAACATCACTTAGTCAAACTCTAGAAAACCATGTTATCACTCTAGAGGCTACATTTTCTACCTGATCTTCATGGAACATGGGTAGAATGCTTATGAATGAAATACAGGCCAAGTTAGCAACTAGTGTGCATTATACAGCACCATCATGCTTACTGTACTTTAAACTCAAGGATCAAATCTTCCCCTCCACACCTTCCTGTCTATATATTAGAAGTTTTATTAAGGGCAACTTGTGTTACTGTGTAACTGTATTTGATCAATAGTTTCCTGTTAAATTGTTCAACTGTAATGGTGGTATTCGAGCATTGTGGTGTGCAGTGATATTGTGATTCGTCTTGATTTTGCGTCTTGATTATCAGCATATGCGATTCTCAAACAATGGAGGGAAGATTCTACAATGACAACAACAACATGGCCCTTTTCTTATCTAAATGCATTGAAATTCATTTGGTAAGGAAAATGAATAACGTCTATGGTATGTTTTGAAACATGTCCTAAATAAGTAAAAGTATGCTTCAATTCATTAATTTGCAAAATTAGTGGGAAGGTAAGCTTTTAGACTCTTGAAAATACAAACGCTTTGAGAAACACTGGATCATGACTTATATGAATGTTTAGTGTTGAAGATTTGAAAATATAAAAATTGTAGGGAGGTGATTGACACTCTCAATCGCATTAATTATGTTCTATCTGGGCTCTAGAAATTATCTTTAAATACAGTTGTCCCGGACTAGCGTACATGTTAATTTTGACTTGTCCGATATGTGAGGCTAGTTGTACAAGCATAGAGTAGGGTACGAATTAACACTAAAGTAGTCGTGCATAACAGACTTGTCCCAGACTAAGTCCAACTCAACTGTTGGTAGCCCGAATCGGCAATAAGACTTGTTTGGGACGTTTGGCTAGTGGATTTCTACAGCCCCGAAGTCTATCAGAGACATATTATTATAATTATGAACAAGTATATGGTTATACTTCAGAGTATAATGAGGAAAACAAGCACCAATCAGAACAGACAATGGATGAAGATGATAAGAATGCACAGATGGTTGCTGAAAGTAGACAGTGAGTGACACATTTATGTTCTTAGTTTCAGTTAGTCACAATACTTAAGTATACAACTGTTATAAGGCAAACTTTAATAATTCTGCGATTATATTGCATGTCCGGTGAATTTCAGTGAGTGTAGTCAGGCACGTAGCTACCTGTACGTAAATTTTCCATTGCATACACATGATTATCAAAAATAGAAAAATGGGCAATAACCAATAGTTGAGCATTTGTATGCAGTTTGAGACATACATTTTCTGAATGTATAATGCTTCAAAATTTAGTGTTTTACTTGTGCAAGAATGTTACCAGATTGCACCACAAACGTTCTAAAACGTTATTATGCTCTTAGAACCCCCCCCCCTAGATTGTTTACACCTAATCCAAAGACTATGTGTTCAAACACCACTTTAGACGAGGTCCAAGTGCCAAGAAGAACTTTTTGGGCTCTGAATTAGGTGCAAGTACTGGTGAGGCAATGCTTAAAAAAATGTTTATTTGGCATAACGCTACCTACTCCTGAAAATGGTTGAAACTTGAATGACCATAAGAAGTAATAAATGAAAAAATAGTTAGGAACATTTACTTACCATCCAACCTAGCTTTTGCTGGGCAGGGTTATGCCAAATGAACATTTTTGTTAAGGGTGACCTTAGTAACCAGGAAGCAGTCTTTCAGAGTAATTAATACAAGTTAACAGAACTTATTTCACTATCGATGTAAAGTAAATAACTTTTAACTTATTGGAGTTGATAGCAACGTATTATGTATCAAATGACGAAGATACTTTCATACGACATCAAATTTTAGAAATTTTCGACACATGCGTATACGTAGTACTGCTGTTTTTAGTTTTCTGGAGAATGCATTTATGACATATGGCATTTTATCTACAACCCATTCTAACAACTGGCAAACAGAAATGAGATAACTGTCATGGACAGTAATGCATAATTTTAAACCCTAGTGAAGCCTTGGTATGACGTTCTGGGGTTGTTTCAATACGGGCCCCAACCCTTGGATATTTTATGTGTGTCCTAAAATCATAAAATACCAATTATATTGAATTAAAAGTGAGAGCCGGTCTTTGGTTCAGAAAAAATTGTTAACTCGGTATTGGTAATTTACAAAATATCTCAAGTTTTGATGGAAATTGGTTTGGGCATCCTGGAAAGGGTTCCATTCCATTGCGCACAATTTTGGGTGCACGCTGTGCAAAAAATGTAGAGGTCTCGCAGATTTTATCGAAATTGTGTACAGGTAGAGAAGCATATTATCACTATCTCCTATTTACTGTCTAGAGAACTTTCTCAAAATGTCAGCATGGATTTGTTCCAGTTTATACTGTAGATAATGACAGATGACAATGCTATAGGAAAGGTACCACCACATTTTTATTGCCTGTTTTGACGTAAGACATTGCAGCTCCATCCATCTAGTTTGACTTACTACATAATGTGAAATATTCTTAATCTTCCCTGTTATCTTTTAGCAAGTTTAACTTGGATTATCTGTAGAAGCTGTTTAATATTTAATCTTCTGCCATGAGAAATTTGTCTTTCCTAAATACCATTAAGTTTTAACTTGCTAAAAGATATAGTATGCAGCACATTGAGTTGTTCTTTCGGGAATATTTATGACACCGTCTGTGTGAGCCTGCATATGTTAGACATGGTTTCAAGCTGCAATATTTCAAGTGACGAATATATATATATATACATTTCAGACCTGAAAAAGAGCAACCTGCTTTCGTCAGATTTGTCTCAATGATCCCAGGTATGAAAAAGAAAGTTGAAGATAAACAGAAGTAACTGGATCTAGACGAACACAGCTTGTGACCAACATTTGGCTATCATGAAGCTACTGGATCTAGACGAACACAGCTTGTGACCAACATTTGGCTATCGTGAAGCATTTTGACCGGAAGTGACCATATTTTCAAGAACTTTTATACAATTATTATGAATATTTTTCATGAACATTGTTTTACAACAAAAAATCATCATTGTAATTTTATCATCATTTTCATCTCATCTTGTTCGAATAATAAAATTTTGGCCACTCCTTTTTTATTGTTTGTTTCTTACTGAAAACAATATTTGACAATGAGAAAAATAAGTGCACCTGTTTTCAGTTGTATCTAACAATGAATTATTCAAAAAAAAAATTCCGACAGAAAAATGCTATCTTGTTAATGTTCAACTGAACATAAAGTATCTTGTGTACCATAATCTTTAGCTTCCAACTTACACATAAAGTTACACATCATTTCTTACATTATAACTGCCACAATAACCAATTTTTCTGTCTAAAAAAGACCAATTTGTCCAAACACAAGTAAGAGCAAAACCAATAGAATTATTTCTCCGTTACGTCTATCAGAACTTCACCATGTTAGTAATGTACAAATGTACATATTAACAGTCTGGACTGTAAAGCAAAAACATCTAATTTTAGATTAATTACGAATTGCTTGTTAACTTGTCAAGATTTTTCAAAGCAGTACTAGTACTTCTTACAGACCAGGGACATGTTCTAGCCCCTCTCATAAGAGGTGCAGCATTTGCATCATTTTCAGAAGCATTTTATTGACAACTTTTAGAGAGTCTTAGAAAATGTAGGACTTATTAATTGTGCTTTTAATTCTATTAAATATTTTATGTAGTAAAAATACTTTTAACTTGTATTTAAGTTGTCACTGTTCCTGTTTACCAAGTATCATGCATCAATTAAACTATAGAAAGGGACAGTGGGTTGTGGTCTAAATAAGGCCATTATAAGAAAATTATAAGGCTATCCTCAATTTTAATCACAGAAATGTGGCAAGAAACACTTTTTTGTAGTTTCTGAAAATAGATATCTATGTCTCTACTGCTAATGTTACGAAGCCATTTTCCATGTTTTTAAGAATTAAAAAAAAAATATGCCAGGAAAGCATGGAAAACTAAGAGGTAGCTGAGAAAACTAATCAAGCAATTATTGTTTGGCTGAAATGAATTTGCATATTGAAACAATTTTATTTACTTCAGCATGATTTAAATTGAAAAGTTTTCATGTCTTGTGAGACCTCTAGTCTCACCCCTCTAGTCTCACCCCTCTAGTCTCACCCCTATAGTCTAACCCCTATAGTCTCACCCCTCTAGTCTAACCCCTCTAGTCTCACCCCTCTAGTCTCACCCCTCTAGTCTCACCCCTCTAGTCTCACCCCTCTAGTCTCACCCCTCTAGTCTCACCGACATATAATAGCTACTTCAGCATAAGTTTTGTTCAGTATTTATGTACTTATCAATGTTTTGGCCCAGGGGTTGGGTGGCAGGCATTTTGTGCCACAGAGACCAGGGTTTATTTTGGGAAGATGACCCGTACCCTTCAAAGTGGGAATTTTTGCATTTTTAATTTAGAAAATGGGAAAAAGACTAGAAATTATAGTAAAATATTAGGAATAAAAGTAAAGGGTAGTGTGATTAATTAATAGACAATTGCTATTTATATAAACTGCATGTGAGAGAAAAGCCTCTAACTTTGTCAATTTTTTTCTTGAAATTAATTGGAAATTTTTACATTCAAATTTGGAAAATTACATACTTTTTGCAATTTTTGTCCCATCCAGGTTTTTGTTGCCTGGAACCGCTCTGATCATAGGGATTTCACAAACACCCTGCTCCAGGGGTGGGATTTAGCCCATGCCCCATCATTGATAGGTGCATTATCCAGACTACAATTTGCTCCACAATAAACAAGAATATGATTTTATTTTTGACCAATTGATCTGTGTTCCATCAGCTATAACCAAATTAAAATTTATAAATTTTTGCGGTTCCGATTTTTTTTATATTATCATAACTTTAGTTTATATAAGACATATTTCTTGGATTCAACTAAGAAAGGCAGTAATGAATGGAAAAGACGTGGCAGGGTATTAAAAAGATGATATTCCTCTTGGAAGCAACTTTTCCAGGCAGTAGAACAAAGATTACCCGAATGAGAGAACGATAATAAAAACCGCCAATAGGATTTGAGCAACACAAGACAACACACCATACAAATCCTTCTGATTAATTTATTATGAAAGTACAAATGTATATATATTTACATAAGATTAGCATATACAAAACACTATTATTAAATATAATATACTATTATCTCAACAAATTCAGCACAATCATTTAAACTGTCATTTTAATACTCCTTGTTTGATTAAATACAATTTAAGAACAAAAACTCTGAAGAACCTATCTCCAAAAATGTACAGATTGTTAAATATTGGAATAAAAACATTGTAGTTCATAATTAACACAATAATATTTTGTGCCCATGTAAACAAACAATATCGATTGTTAGCATGTTAATTTATGGGGATATTTTTTTGTACAAATGGCGAGTAAGTATTCGAAGTCAAATGACTTTTTCCATGGATAATTCTTCCACTAACCATGATTTAAACATGTATTTTTTCTAGTTTAATGTTTTTTTTTATTTAAAACTTTAATAAAAATACAGGTATATTATCTTAAAAGGCAAAAGGGTTGGAACATTAGTGCTTAAAAGTTAAAACTTAGTTTTATAAAGGTCCACCCATGAAGGTACATGTATGTAATAAGACAAATGGAAAGCTTTCATGGCATTGATATAATTATGGCAACTAAGCAATGACAAGGATTTTGCAAAGCTATGCAAACCGAACAGAGAGATGTGGAAACAACTGGTAGTCATTTAAACAGACCAAGGCCTCCATGGCCAAGTGATTATGGTCGCCGACTTAATTCAAATAATTTGCCTCTCACAGCCATAGGAGCTTGACTCAATGTTTGGACTAAAATTGAAAAATTGAAAAAAAAATCCACCAATACTATATGTATATCTATACATATAGTATTGGTGGAATTTTTTTTTTTCAATTTTAGTCCAAACATTGAGTCAAGCTCCTTTGTCACAGCTGCCAGTTCAAATACCAACTGGGATGTGATGGATTTGTATCGGGGAGGAAGCTATCCAGCTGGCTGTCTATGGACCTACCCAGGTGCCCCCCTATGCCCAGGTAGTATTGCTAGAAGGGACACCTAGGATCTTCCTCCACCCCAGTATCAGGCCAAGTCGCTATATGGCTATGGCTGTGTTCATATGACGTTAAAAACTTCCATTACAAATAAAATACAAAGATAGAATAGAACCCACTGAGAGGGAGAGAATGAGAGTGGGCAAGTCAAGTCTGATGTTATAACCATGACAGGAGCAAATGCTGTACACCAGTGATTGCCTAAAGAATGTGTGTGTATTCCCATTGATTTCCCATTTGCTAACGGACGGACAGACGGACGCACAAAACAGTCGTTATTATCCTAAAAATATCTCGATTTTAACATTTTTGACCAATTTGTTGTTTTGTTTTTCAAAGTGAGCAATATTCTTTGAATTTCCCTTTCATTTTAATCCCACATGACCATTTCGTGCACACGGCTACGGACCTTGTAAGTTTAAGCCTTACCTGACGTCACTATCCGTGCCTCCTTGTTCAGACGCACAACTTGAAAAAATGCAGTGCACGAGTTGCTAATAGTAATGCTTCTTCTACTCAATTTATCATGGACATTTATAATTATATTTTAATGATTTCAAAAATACTTTTTATGCTGTTTTCATTACCTTAACTTACCTTCTAGAACGTGTTAGTTTCGTGTGCGGTGCATGCAGTATGTTTCGTCATGAAATTCACAATACAAGACACGATGATAGTAGTCTTATCGACCCGAGTTCAAGAAATCTGGAGCAACTTTCGCCGAGAAAAAACATCAATTTTGCCAGTGTGAACTGTATTAATTAAAATTTGATACGTTCAGGATCGAAAAAATGTTCTCAGGTCAATTGCTTCCGGCGACAGTTTTCACGCCTCGCGAAAATCCGAGCATGAGATATTTTGTGCCTTTGTTTGTTCCCATATGTTATACATGATAACGTTTCTTTTTTAAATGGCATTTGATGAATGATTTTTACAATATGCCACACACTTTTCTAACCAATTTATTTGGTTTACGAGTTGGAAACTTTGTTTAAAAGTCTACTAG
The DNA here is from genome assembly GCA_032209605.1 of Mactromeris polynyma. NCBI lineage: Eukaryota > Metazoa > Mollusca > Bivalvia > Venerida > Mactridae > Mactromeris > Mactromeris polynyma. Next base: position 10,265,793 of record JASFXZ010000006.1, on the reverse strand, counting down.
AAGTACGGTATGTCTTATGTACGTGTTGGGTAATCGACTTGATGACATGGGTGTGCTTTAATGCTATACGTAGCCACATATCATCTTATTTGTGTTTGATGTAAATCTGGTACAATTACGCACATTTTGATATATAGATTATGCTAGTTTCGGAAATCGAAATAGCCCCAAAATCGGAACGGACTTTATACCTAACCCTTGGCAAGGTCAAAGTTCAAGTTTAGGTTGAGAATAAAGTCCACTTAAATTTTCCAAACCTGTCCCGTTATCGGGATAATACGGCCCACAATCGGAACGGACTTTATACCCAACCCTTGTCGGGTCAAAGTTCAAGTTTGGGTTGAGTATAAAGTCCGGTTCGAATTTTTCTGGACCTGTCCCGGTACCGGGATGGTACGGCCCGAAATCGGTTCCATTTTTTTGGACCCGTTGGTAATGTTTCTTGGTACTACTCTATGGCTTTTTGAGATACCCTTTACTGCTTAAGTTTTTACTTTTATTTGGTAATATCGAATATGATTTTGACTGGTAGACAAACTTGTTAATTTATTGATTTGACACTGATGCAGCAGTACGCTTGTCATATTTATAACATTTTTAAACTCCTTGATCCTTATATAAATTTAAAGCCTTATACGGGTTATTTGTTTCTATTGAAACTGCAATATTTCTAGTTGAGCGAATTCGTCGCAGCAATCGTACATCGTACATCAACATTCAATAACGACATAGATTGAATACAGAGCCAGCACTGACATCGTTATTCGACTTATATATTTAATAATTTACTACAGACCTGGTAGTGAATGGGATTTAGCGGCGATCGTTTTACTTTGATCAAGCTAGAAAGAGTTTGCATGTCATCTAGTGACTTCCTGTGTCGTTGACTACTTAAAGATGTGGATAATTCATGAACATTGCAACCTCTCCACAGCGGCGCTCTGTTGACCAAGAAAGTCTCTTCAATAACATTTTACTGTAATATAAAATGTATGTATATAGGACTTAGAATAGTCTTGCACTGAACTCTCGAAATGCTGTTGTTCTGGATAGGTGTACTTCATTGTTTTTTACGTGTTTTTTTCTTCATTTCTAAGACTTGGCAACACATTTAATTACACTTCGTTGCAGTTCTAGCGTCACTTTATTTCATGTAAAATATTCATTGTTGCGTTCATGGTTTACTGTTTTGATTCACCACGTGGTCATCAACTTTATAATTATCTTTCGGGGGTGTAGTTAGGTATCGGCGCGTGCGTATGACTGACATATACAACCTGGAAATATTATTTTAAATGTTTAAAGAAAAAGATACTAACATACCGGTAAGAAGGGGGTTCGTAACAAAGTCATATTCGCGGTATCTTAAACTCTCCTGTGCGTATACTCTACTAATATTTGACTAACGGGAAGTCGCTAAAATACGATTCATATTACCTCTGCAGTCGATATGTTATTAATATGAACAATGTTTTGTCGTGTCTTACGCATCCAATCATAACTTACACTTGTACGTAACTCTACAAGTTACATTCCAAATAAAACAAATGATTTTTTGCCGTACACCACACCGCAAAATATTCTCCGGATAATGGTGTCCTGGAAGCAGTATGTACTAAGTATTTATTGCTTTCCGTCGGTTTACATTAAAACCGAATACTTCTAGAAAGGCAAACTTTGTATTATTATAGAAAATAAATAAATAAGACGCGAACTCTTGCAGGGGCATAATATTGAAAATGCGCAAAGGCAGGAGATGTATAAATAGACGAACATTACCCAACAATTTGATGTCGTATAGAGATTCTGCCGAGACCTGATAATTTGAATGAGTTCAGTATCGGCTTTTGGAAAAGAGGAAGGCATTGTGTCTAAAACACTTACTTCACTTGTTATATGTAATTTTTTACTTATTTATCTCAATAGAAACGCGGGAAGAAATTAACGAACTCACCAATGTCACAATGTCATCAATACGTTTTACTTTTTAGCAGCAAAACTAAAGTTTGAAGTTTTTTAGTGGAGCGATAGGTGGAATGTCAGTTTATATCGGTAATTATTTCTAGCAAATTGTAGCACGTATCACTATTGTAAATGACATAGACGTGTATTATGTAAAATTGACAAAAGTATAAACTATGGCGGACAAAGATGCCTTTGCACTACAGACAACTCCCGTTACACCGACATTCGTCACAACGGAATTTTCATATTGACGACACAAAACCGGTGGTAACAAATCTGCACGTTGCGTTGAACAGCGATCAATTTCAACACAACGACATATTTAGTACAACGATATAATTCGCGGCAACAAACATGGTCGATATATCGAGAGTTGACTGTATTTGATTCCGTGCGTGTTTTGGTGATAGAAGGATAAGTTTGATGTTAAGCGCTCCCTTAACCCAGGTTTAATCCCCAATGTTGGCTTTGTCGAAACACTACGTCTATTTTCACTGATCGTTCGTGTTTGTATCATGTGTTCCTTTTGCCTTTGTACTTGTTTAATCAAGATATCTTAACACTAGATATGGCTATCTGAGTGAAACGTTGCATGTTTCAGTTGAGAGGAATCAATAGTTTTGAACATGCAGTTACAAGAATTCAAATATTTGTTTTACAGAGTTTGTTTCAGCTGTAATTAAGTTCGTTGGTTGAAATAAAATCTTCATTTATGAACCGATGTTACGAACCCTCTCGTGTCTTTTCCGTTTTACAACAGTGGTGTTTAATGCTCGTACTACTTTGTGTGCCGTACATGTACGAGAACGGCATTTTCCATGTCCCCGGACATAGCTAGATCCCTTGTTGCGAAGTTACAAACACTAGTCTTTACACACATTACCAGTATGCGACATAACGAAGTGTCTCTCTGATGATTCTCGCAGGGTCTCTTGGTACAAGTCATGTACGTTTGTCATTTCTTTGCTTGGACAAATGTGTTTCCCCACATGTTCTCTTTTTCTTGATACAGTTTGCGTATATAGATCCGTTGTAAACTAAACGTAAAATATTCCGCTTGCTTTTACGCTCTTACACATATTTATACAACACTTTGTGGTCGTGTAATTTGTACCCCGCAAAACTTGGTTTCGTTCAATGTTGACATTAAAAAACGCCAGAGAAGGGGATGTTTATGAGATATCGCTCTACGTCATTTCTTGAAAAGGACGCAAATGTCACTTCAGTGTTTTATTTACCCATGCGTATAAAAGCTGTCAGATTGATGGAAGGAGGTCTCTGGTGAGCGATATGGTGCATACCTGTACTGCAGGAATTACTGTTCTTTCTTCGATATGTATTTGTATAGTTGTAAATTTTGTACACAGTTGATGTTTCTGTAATAATTGGTGTATAAGCCGCAATTTTTGTTTGTTCGAATCGACATATATGTGTGTATTATGATACATGTATGAACATATTCAATGTATATGCATCATGTAGTCTTTAAATTTTTGAAATTATTACAAAAATGCTAATCATTTGCATGATTATTATATTATGTATGGTGTTATTGCAGAAATGGGACATTTCGGTAAATCCACGCGTTTAATTAAATGCCAATTAGCAGCTGTTACTTTTATATTCCATATTTATACAATCGTGTTTTCTCCGCAACTGTATATATTTGAATATTCCTGGAAATATTTGTAAATATGTTGTCCTATATGGGCCGCGAGGCTTATTGGATTTTGAAATAAAGTACATCTATATCTATGTACCTAGTCCCGGATGCATTTTGCTTACAAAGAACTAAGTGGTGATTTCTATAAGCTTCAATATCCAGAAATTCATTGGATAAGATAAACATACTAGTATTTGTTGTGGGAAAGAGATCAGTAATTAATTCAAATTTTTACCGCTTCTTGTTTATCTGGCCAACGAATTCAAAATCTTCAGACGGAAACAAAATCGCATTTTTATTATTCTGATCAGAAACCTTGTCTGCAAAAATCGACACAAATTTAATTTTATTCTTGTACCGTAACACAAATATTTTTCAACATTAACCAACTGCTCTCAGAAAACTAGCTTCACTGACGTATTAAAGTGATCGTTAAACACTAAACATTTCCTATTGTGACAGGGGAATGGGGCGTGTCTTTGATGCTGCCTCGTGTCGGGCACGTGTGATTTGTCAGTTCCCAATCTGGAGTCATTGCGGACAAATTAATCACGGAAGCTATCGATTTCCATGACGACCGCCTGTCTCGTCGGACCCCGCCCCTTCATCATAATAATCAAGTTCCAACAGCGGCACCCGCTGTGTCATATTAACTTCACACTCATTGATTTGATCTCCATATTTCCTGAATTGTTTCATATTCTGATTACAAAGTATTTACTTCTATTTTTTAAATTTGAAACATCTAATGCTATTGTAATACATCTGTTTGCTGCCTAAGTATGCAAGTACATCATGTTTTTACCACATACACGACTTGTATAGATAGATGTGTTTTATTATACGAATGGACCCTGTATACGGAACAAGCCGGTTCTGTTATATTTGAATAAATTTAACGTCTGTCAAAAGCACACCATTTGGCGTAAAAACCGACCACTCCTTTTTTCTACCTTCCTTGCACATTTGTTTTCAATTTTCATTCCTTTTGATGTTTAAAAACACAAAAAAGGTTATTACAATAGCTGTCAAAAATAATATTTTACCAGCTGTTGAGCAACAACAGCAACAGTAGATGACGATGATGGCAACATATGATCATCACCACCATCGGGATAAAAGTGGTACTTGCATATCTACGCTAATTTTGAAGAGGTTAGCTGGAACATTTTTTTATTATTGTACGTTTATTTATTCCACTAAAATACAGTAATTTATGTTAAACTATAAACTTAACACACAATACCAATATAAATTAATTAGGATTGTCTGAATTTGAAAATATGATTTGGCAAACTATGAATATCTTACGCTCCACCATGTTGCGGCTTTGCATATACAGTAAAACCTCAACTAGAGACCACCTCAATAATCTCGAAATTAAGACCACTATTTGCAAGTCCATTTTAGCATTTTTGCTCTTAATTCAATCTCAATATTAAGACCACCTCAATACGAAGACCAGTTTTCAAGAGTCCCAAAGGTGGTCTTATTATTGAGGTTTTACTGTATACATCATTAAAACCTCACCTTAAGACCACCTCAATAAGAAGACCACCTCAAAATTAAGAACACAATTTTTAAGTCCATTTTCTTGTTTTTCTTATTATTCAACCTCGATATTAAGACCACCTCAATAAGAATACCAGTTTTCCAGGGTACCAAAGGTGGTCTTATTATTGAGGTTTTACAGTATACACCTACTGCAAGAACTTAAACAAGCGGATATTATACTTTGTTATTGTACTATTGCACTATACCCATACGTCATGTTTGCAGACCACAGCAAGCCTTCTGGCAAATTGGAACTAACATCATTTCTGACATTCAGTATAACAGGCAAAGTTTTTTTCCTGCAGGTTAGGGATTTAGGATCACGTGAACTTCATGATAAATATTCTTTCTTCAAATGAACGAAACCAAAACGGGTATTGAATTTTTGACCACTTTCTTAGCACGTTAAGCAAAAAATGTCCGTTCCAGTTTTAATTCGCATTAATAGATTTTTTTTCTTTAATAAATCATTATTGCATTCATTTTATGATATTGCGTTAATTAAACAAAAGACGAATGATTCTAATTTCCCAAGCTCGGAACATCAAGGGAGCCATTGCTGAGATTTATTGTCATAAACTGACAAAATATTATTCCAATACGTGCCAATACTTGCCAGATGGATGGGGCTATAGTCCGTGCGCACACCGTTCCTTGTTCCGGATTTATACCCAAATCGTTGTCAATATTTTGGGCCATAAAATTTTGATTCCCCCCGTTAAACGTGGTTACGCTTTTATTGCGGAATCAAATTGCTTTTAGTCTGTCCTAATGGAATTTTATAAATTATTGACTTCTACACAAAAGTCAAACACTAAATGCTCGCATGAAGTCAGTGTATTTTAAATACGCCATAAGACGTTGCTAGATGGGCGCACAGTAGGAAAACTTAAACAAACTTGCCAAATAAATGCTCATCTTTGCTTTTGTTCTTTATACTTATCAATAATGAATGCATATACAAAAATAAAGATTTGAATACGAAAGAAATATTAGCCTATTTTCAAAAAGGTAATGGATAAGCTTTGCTGCAACTGTTAGGGAAGATGTCTGAGCAATTTTTACTATCCGTGCCTTGGATTGTGAAGTGAAATGCATTTCAATTGCGTTCAACCAAAACGATACCATTGCATTAAGGTTTTTATAACCGTTGACAACTCACGCACGTAAAATAAAGCGGGCAGAATTGAAACAAACATAATCAACCGTTGAAGAAATGTTGGTATCAAGTACTAGATAATTCACCCGGCTTTTCCCCACTTTCCTGAACCATAATAAAAGGACGTTGAACTGTTGAGGACGCGTAGTTTGTTTTATTAGTATCTGTCTTGCGATCATTCTTTTTTTGAGCGGCGGGAATATCCTCTGGTTTAGGATTTTATACTCGATCTTTCTGCATAGAATACAACGAATGAAACACAAAGTGTATTAAAGATAATAGCAAATGTACATTCGGTCTCGTATTTGGTCGCGTAAATTTAATGACTCGGTGTGTACAGTTCCTACTTATCAAAGTCAGCGATCTTGTATATATATCTCACCAGAATCGGCCATCTGGTGTGTACTATTGTCATACATCACTTTTAATGATACTCTTAATGATACAGTTCCCCCACATCAGAATCAGCGGTACGGTATATGTCATTCCCCACTAGATTCTGAAGCCCGCTTTATACCAATATCCACACTAGATTCAGAGGCCCGTTGTATACCAATATCCACACTAGATTCAGAGACCCGCTGTATACCAATTTCCACACTAGATTCAGAGGCCCGTTGTATACCAATATCCACACTAGAGTCAGAGGCCCGCTGTATACCAATATCCACACTAGATTCAGAGGCCCGTTGTATACCAATATCCACACTAGAGTCAGAGGCCCGTTGTATACCAATATCCACACTAGATTCAGAGGCCCGCTGTCAACCAATGTCCGCACACTATATTCAGAGGCCCGCTGTATACCAATATCCACACTATATGCAGAGGCCCGCTGTATACCAATATCCACACTATATTCAGAGGCCCGCTGTATACCAATGTCCACCTACTAGATTCAGAGGCCCGCTGTATACCAATATCCACACTAGATTCAGAGGCCCGCTGTCAACCAATATCCACACTAGATTCAGAGGCCCGCTGTATACCAATATCCACACTATATTCAGAGGCCCGCTGTATACCAATGTCCACCTACTAGATTCAGAGGCCCGCTGTATACCAATGTCATATACATGTACTAGATTCAGAGGCCTGCTGTCAACCAATATCCACACTAGATTCAGAGGCCCGCTGTATACCAATATCCACACTATATTCAGAGGCCCGCTGTATACCAATATCCACACTATATTCAGAGGCCCGCTGTATACCAATATCCACACTAGATTCAGAGGCCCGCTGTATACCAATGTCCACATACTAGATTCAGAGGCCCGCTGTATACCAATGTCCACATACATGTACTAGATTCAGAGGCCCGCTGTATACCAATTCCCACATACTAGATTCAAAGGCCCGCTTTATACCAATTCCCACATACTAGATTCAGAGGCCCGCTGTATACCAATTCCCACATACTAGATTCAAAGGCCCGCTTTATACCAATTCCCACATACTAGATTCAGAGGCCCGCTGTATACCAATTCCCACATACTAGATTCAGAGGCCCGCTGTATACCAATTCCCACATACTAGATTCAGAGGCCCGCTGAATACCAATTCCCACATACTAGATTCAGAGGCCCGCTGAATACCAATTCCCACATACTAGATTCAGAGATCCGCTGTATACCAATTCCCACATACTAGATTCAGAGGTCCGCTGTATACCAATTCCCACGTAGTAGATTCAGAGATCCGCTGTTTACCAATACATGCAGGCTGGATTCAATAGTCCATAGTATGTCATTACCCCTACCTCATTCGTCTCATGCTTCCCCCACACCAGATTCAGGGGTCTGTTATACATTATTTCGGTTATCTAGTTGGTCTAGATAACCCGGTCTGATGTCCAAGAATAGTGTTTGGAGAAAGACTCGGTTGCCACTGAAGGGAGAATTGTTTCCCAATTGTTTTTATTTACATGTAACCTACTTTATCCGGGGAACTTTATATAAGACAGATCGAATGAGTTTTTCAGGTCGTGACAATTCATTTATATTAAATGAGTCGAGTTCGTATATCGCCCGGATGGTGTGGAGTTCTTAGTAAGCCAGGATAAGTTTGTTGAGTCTTAAACTGTTAAGTTGCATGAAATATTCATACAAACGACTACTCATAAAAAGCCAGATAGTACAATGTTTAACGGAACGGGTGTAATTCAATTACGAAGTCTTAAATTGGCATCAAAACATATCAATAAATGATTAGACAAATAACAAAACAATTATTTTTCCTCTGTAGTGTTTTGAAGTAGTTTGGCAGTAAGTATAATAGTACCTTAACCGAGAAACAAGACCGGGAAGATCATAATGTGACTTTGTTAGGTTGGAGAAAAATGATAAGACAGACATACTTAAAGTTCTACAAGCTACTAGAGTATCCGTGGCGGGTACATTATTGGTGTACGAGGACCGTGTATATACAAGCTACTAGAGTATCCGTGGCGGTACATTATTGGTGTACGAGGGCCATGTATATACAAGCTACTAGAGTATCCGTGGCGGTACATTATTGGTGTACGAGGGCCGTGTATATACAAGCTACTGGAGTATCCGTGGCGGGTACATTATTGGTGTACGAGGGCCGTGTATATACAAGCTACTAGAGTATCCGTGGCGGTACATTATTGGTGTACGAGGGCCGTGTATATACAAGCTACTAGAGTATCCGTGGCGGGTACATTATTGGTATACGAGGGCCGTGTATATACAAGCTACTGGAGTATCCGTGGCGGGTACATTATTGGTGTACGAGGGCCGTGTATATACAAGCTACTGGAGTATCCGTGGCGGGTACATTATTGGTGTACGAGGGCCGTGTATATACAAGCTACTGGAGTATCCGTGGCGGGTACATTATTGGTGTACGAGGGCCGTGTATATACAAGCTACTGGAGTATCCGTGGCGGTACATTATTGGTGTACGAGGGCCGTGTATATACAAGCTACTAGAGTATCCGTGGCGGGTACATTATTGGTGTACGAGGGCCGTGTATATACAAGCTACTGGAGTATCCGTGGCGGTACATTATTGGTGTACGAGGGCCGTGTATATACAAGCTACTGGAGTATCCGTGGCGGGTACATTATTGGTGTACGGGGGCCGTGTATATACAAGCTACTGGAGTATCCGTGGCGGGTACATTATTGGTGTACGAGGGCCATGTATATACAAGCTACTAGAGTATCCGTGGCGGTACATTATTGGTGTACGAGGGCCGTGTGTATACAAGCTACTAGAGTATCCGTGGCGGTACATTATTGGTGTACGAGGGCCGTGTGTATACAAGCTACTAGAGTATCCGTGGCGGGTACATTATTGGTGTACGAGGGCCGTGTGTATACAAGCTACTAGAGTATCCGTGGCGGGTACATTATTGGTGTACGAGGGCCGTGTGTATACAAGCTACTAGAGTATCCGTGGCGGGTACATTATTGGTGTACGAGGGCCGTGTGTATACAAGCTACTAGAGTATCCGTGGCGGGTACATTATTGGTGTACGAGGGCCGTGTGTATACAAGCTACTAGAGTATCCGTGGCGGGTACATTTTTGGTGTACGAGGGCCGTGTATATACAAGCTACTAGAGTATCCGTGGCGGTACATTATTGGTGTACGAGGACCGTGTATTTACAAGCTACTAGAGTATCCGTGGCGGGTACATTATTGGTGTACGAGGGCCGTGTATATACAAGCTACTAGAGTATCCGTGGCGGTACATTATTGGTGTACGAGGGCCGTGTATATATTCGCGCAAGGTTTAGTTGTGACTCAATTTGAACAATAATACATAACTGCGTTTTTGCACTATTGTAATACATTGTATGGACAAAAGTAATTTGCATTTCAAAGTAACAATTTAAATCATTTCAAATGATTTATATTGTCGCAAAAGCTTCAGATTCGTGAAAATGCGTGACGTCATTAAACATGTATGGAGTGTTGTAAACGTGATTTACTGAAAGTTTAAACCATGATTCATTTATTACAACAAAGAAAAATGAATTTTTATTTTTTATTTTTTTCCAAATATTTGGGACCAAAAACACCTCTTATCATGCGTACCTGGTCCTTTTTGAAAACTTTCTATAAAAAACTCGAAAAAAATAATCAACTGATTGTAGTGGGCAATTATGTACAATTCATCTTTTTCAACCCATGTGATGAAAGAATATTTTTGGTGTTCATTTTTTTTTATAAGCATTACAAATAGTATACACTAAACAATTGTAAAAGAGTACCTTTTTGATATACGATTATTTGCATATCATAGTTTAAGGATAAAGATATGTATCAAACAGGCATCCAATAAATAATAGGGATAGTCATATTGCTACAGTCAGATCTAAACTCGGTGTTATACTTTCTTCTTGTATTTACCATTAATAAATATCTGATCTAGAAATATAACTATTGCTGGAAATTTAGGCGGTGCGCTTCTTTTTTTGTTGAGTATATATTTGTGATTTAGGCAAAGTGATTTAGTTTCCTTCTGTTTTACTCTACTGCTATTGTATAGGCTAACATTGGTCATGATATGCATGTACTATTCATTTAGCGGCAAATACATGCGCGGATCCCTGAGATTATGGCAAAATAGTATTGTCCATATCTAATTATAGATCAAGAGGGTCCCAAATATTAGAACCTCACTTTTTTTCTCCAAAATTAGTGTTTTACATTACAAGAAAACGCAGAAATCTTAGGGACTCCAAAGGCTGACTTACTAGGAGCTAGACCCCTTTTCCCCCTGACCGCCCTGACTTAAATTTCTGGACCCACGGATGTAATATATACGTACATGGGCATTTTTGTGAAATATTCAAGTAACGGTCATAAAACACATGCACAGTCCCAAACTCTCCAGAACGGCCATCTCTTGAGCAACAACGTGTCCAGAGTGGCCCTCTCTTGAACAACAACCTCTCCATAACGGACGTCTCTCGAGCACCTACCTCTCGATGACAGCCCTCTCTTGAGCAACAACCTGTTCAGAGCGGCCCTCTCTTGAGCAACACTGTGTCCAGAGCGGCTATCTCTTGAACAACAACCTCTCAACAGTGGTCCTCTCTTGAGCAACAGCCTCTCTCGGACGGCCCTCTATTGAGCAACCACCTCTCCTCAGCAGCATCAACAATTTACACTTAGTAAAAATACACTATCAAGTTAACCTCTCAAGTGCATCAACCTCTCATCAACAGTCGGAATTTGCTTCTTACAAAAGTTGTTGCTCATGGGATGTTTAATTGTTCATCATTTGTGAAATATTTAAACGTCGCGGGTAAAAGGAGATAATTTTGGAATTTTAACATCTCCAAAGATATTCTTTGTTTATAAACACTAAAATTTCCTCAATATTTGGAGTGTGATTTGAATTATTTGTGTTGCTGAATCATTCCATATATCAACTTAGAGAGACAGGCAATAATCGTTTAAAACAAAAAAGCTGAGCGACAAATGCATTAAATTGGTGCGCCTGTAAGCCATCTGAGATACTGTCTAAAATGCTTTAGAGAGAAATAGACCGGTCATAAGGGGACTGGATTCAATGATTATGCGCGATTAAAACAAGTTATTTGATACGTTAATTGAAGGTTCCATTTGACAAACGATTGCGAGATGTCTTTTGAAAAAATCACCAAATAGCAGTAAATGCTCGTCGGCGTTAACCACAATGCGAACGTATCGCATTCAAAGCCATTTTCAGCCGGCTAAGCAACAATAACTGTAAATCGGTAAATGAAATTTGAGGCTATATCAATGAATAGCGGTAATTATTCGCATCTAGTCAGCCCATCTGGACACTAATTATTTTTCAAGTTAGCCGCCGGTGATTTCAACAGTCTTCATTCTTGTAACTTTTCTGGTTGGGTTGATCTAAATGTGCGCTCGACTGTTGTCGTTTTGATTTGTTTAACGTAGCGAAATTCGTCGTTGGAATGACCGCTCGTCGGTACTTGTTTTAAGTCACGTGACCTTAGCAAACACGAGTTACACGTCTTAAGAAAACGTCATGTCTTATCCTATTAGAGAGAAAAAATGTCAATTGTATCTTTTTATTTTCGCTTTTATAACCTCAAATCGTTAGTAAATAACGTTCTTTGTTTGTCTTTTTCATCGACTTAATTCAGCTAAACGAACATTTTCATGAAACTTGAAATCGGGATAGTACAATGAAAATTTGATTTGTAAGAAAATGTCTTCGTTAATCACGATGGACATGTAAGTATTTTACTGAAATAACAAACAATTGTGTATTATTCAAAATAAAAACAGACACCGAGTCAAAACATTGTGTTCAAGGAATCACTTTAAACCAAACGATTTGTCTGTTTTTAAACGGTACAATTACAGTAAAACCTCAATGAAAAGACCACCATTGGGACCCATGTAAACTGGTCTTCTTATTGCGGTGGTCTTAATATTGAGGTTGAATAAAGCGCAAAACAGTTGGACTTGAACATGGTGGTCTTATTATTGACGTGGTCTTTATGTGAGGTTTTACTGTATATTATATTTGATGTTATAATTTTAGTACTGCTGAGTTTATATGTACAGTAAAACCTCAGTAATACGACCACCCGAGGAACCCTTGAACACTTGTCTTATTAATGGGGTTGTCTTAATATTGAGGTTGAATAAAGAGCAAAATAGTGAAAATGGACTTGAAAATTGTTTTACTAATTTTGAGGTGATCTTATTATTGAGGTGGTCTTTAAGTGAGAATTTACTGTACATACTGAAGCATGAGTAAGACAATGTACATTATGTAATAATGAATATAACAAGGCAGTATATAATAATATATGAGCGCCGCTGTATGATTTCCAACCTCTTCTTTAAGTGACGTAATTTCCAGAAAACGTTACATGTGACGTCACCATGTACTGACAATAAGCAATGTTTGCCCCATATGGCAATATGAAAACGAAGTGATCATATGGAGTAAATATTGTTTCCTGCTTGTCAATAGTGACATCACATGTGGTGTTTTCTTGAAATGAGGTCACCTATAGAAAAGGTTGTAAAGCTCATAGCAGCGTTCATATATATCTATAAAATATAATATCGGTGCGGTACAAGTATAACAAAAAAGCAAGGATACAAAAGCTACAGAAAAAATGTTCATGCCATAACTATTTTGACACATTTTGTCGTTTTTCATTTCCTTGATTTTGATGCGTTCACCGAGTTTCTGTATTTTTGTAGTTTTCCCTATTATTAAAAAGTTCATACATGTGTAAGTTAAATAGTATAAAATGTATTATTTCATGTAAAACACACATTGTCAATCTGTCAAAAACGAAGTGGTTAGTAGTGAATTTTGGAATGGTATGATAAAGAGGTTGAGTACATGACCACAATCAGTCTTACACGTAAGTACAACTCCAAATCAAACAAGTTAAACATTCTGAGTCGTTTCTGACTGATATGTCCGAATTAAAATATCATATAGTTATTATATTTGTAAGATATACGACTTCAGTGATTATATTTTCATTTTCTTGAAGATATTGAAAGTAGACAGTGTGAGCTGAGGAACCGTGTAAAGTAATCATTAATGCGATATTAGACCAGTGCTTTAACATTTGATCTCCCATATCGAAATGTGATCCGAAATATGACATAATGGCCTTACAGTTGGAGTATCAATCAGAGGTGCGTTTTTAGAGGTAGGGGAAGTAAGCGAAAAAGTTAGCCAATGTAGAAAAGGCATCTGTCTAAAAACGATTGAACGCTTCGCTAGCTATACAATGGCGCGCGCCAGACCAGATGACACTGTTCCACATGGACGCCATTTTCTGTAGCAAAGCTAGCACTGTCAGATCTCGCTACCTATCTAAAGATAGGGGCTACTTTTCCTACATTTAAGAAACGGTACCTCTACTTTCCCTAGGTAGCGATAGGTAGAATTTCTATTTGTCCTACCTCTAAAAAAACGCCTCTAATATTCACTAAGTTAAGCGACAATGTCAGTGTTCCAACCGAACATGTTGGGCACGTGGTCGGGTACTCTGATTGCATGAACTTCCTATTCGTAATAGTTGATAATGTAAGTTAAGGTATGTTCCGTAGTTTTAAGTATGTGTTTTGGAAGTCTTGAACAGAACATCATGCACATGTTTTTTTAGAAAAAAAACACACACTTTATTCCTTAAGTTGAACGAACCACATTTGAACCTAGCTGACTGGTTTACGCATTCCTACTATTACGATTCACAATTCGAGAAATTGCGACACAGTCAGCTAGTGCTAAGAGATGTGAGCGTTCCGAATGGTACTCGGTATGGTGTACAGACCATTAATCTTTTATCTGTATTCAATGGGGGAAAGTTGCGATATATAAGTGATTCTGCAATCGATGCTAACAGAATTATAGCAGGAGATCTACAATGCCACTGTATTACTTTGTGTTGAATCTTCAGCCAGACAAATACCGATTCCTTGGAGCAAATTGAACTTGTATTTGTATTTTTTCAAGATCTATGTTCACCATGGTTTGTATATCAGATCTGGTGGCTTTCTTAAGGCAATGTCTGCACCGGAATCTTGTACTGATTTTGTCCACAAAGTTGGAACTGAACTTCAAATGTCTGTAAACGAATAAGTGAAGCGAAATATGATAAGCTTTAAGTTTTCATTTCCATCCACATACAATTAGTATGATAATTGTATGTGTATTTCACGAGGAATATCTTTTCCTTGTAAATATATATATGTATAAACAAATAGATATGCTAAAACTAAACGTTTAATTACGAGATTGATTTTCTGCGTTATTGTGACTTATATTTTTTATAGCTGTAAGCGATTTAATTTTCCAGTTTTGACATGAGAATCATGGATTCAAATGACAGAGATCTACAGCATGTAATTAAGCATAAAAAATTACTAGTCATCAGAGCAAACCCGCAGTATCTATTTCAAAGATTATTTTATTTACTAGAAGAGCAATAAATTCATTATTTATTTGAATGTTTTCTTTAAATTTTATAATGTACATGTAGATACATATTTCACCTGTACGTGAGCACACGTGAGCTACAAATATATAACACACTGTACCTACATATTTGGTTACATCTCTTGTTGAAATCATTGCAAGTCTGTCAAAGTCATGCTCAACAATTAAAGGACGCTTTGTAACAATTTGGTGAAGATCCCAAAAAAACACACACAAATAGTGGACTAGATCATGTGACCTGTACATTTTAAAGACAGTAATTGTCTTCATAAACAGTACCTTCAAACGTTAGGTGTGTAACATTGGCATTCTCTTCTATTATATGTTCATCTTCCCTATTGAAATGTGGGTTTTAAGCGAGTCTTTTTAGAAATAAATGAGTTTAAAGTAGGTTCAAGAGGGTTTAAAACTTATCAAGAAGTGGGTTTTAATTAAGCGGGGATTTTACCTCGCTTCTCTGTCAAAAGTAGGTTTTTAGGCATAAAAACTCGCCTTTGCTCACTTTAAGCCAATAAAAAACCAACTTCTGGAGAAGTGTGTGAAAAAAACCACATTAACACTAAGTTGGTTAAAACTGTTTTTTTGTAGGTTTGCTTTTCTCTGGAAAATCCATATTTTGCCTAGAAAAAACCTGCTCGGTAAGCTAAAGACCCTCTTTTTATCCGGTGCCACTACCACCGTGTTTAAATCGGTTTAAACCCAGCTTAAAACCGGATTTTGTCCACTTATTTGGTAAGGGAATTCATTATCTAGCAGTACGCATCTTCTTTCTAATGATATAGTTTTCATAATTTTAAATTAATGACCTAAAAGCCGTTGATGTTTTCATTGCCATTATTCTATATATTCGTATCATTACAATAGGAGACTAATTATTAGAAAACAAGACTCGAAAATTAGATATTTGGACATTAAGCAAATCCTAAAGGCTAGGAGACTTCCCAGCCTCAAATCCATATATAAATAACGATGGAATCATTATGATTGCAGCACTAAAATACTCGATGGTCGTTTGTTAAAATACTTTATTTGTAAATATAAGTTTACTTGCAAAAAAACTCAAATTCTTCTTGATTTTGAATTTAAACTTAGCTTAATAACATAATGAATTAAGGGTCTAGCAATATCACGTGGAAACACATCTTGCGCTGCTACAATGGAACAGTTTACCAGCTCACAGTGTTGCCGTTGAGCTCTGTACCTTACCCGATCCCCTATTTTCAAACATCTTATATATTTCAATATTTTGTTAATAATCTCGTATTTATTGAACGTTTAACCATTTAACAAGATTCCCCTTTATTCGCATATTCTCTTCCATACTCCCGTTGTTTGCAGTCTTTGATATTTACACTCACTTGGCATGTGCTTAGTTGCCCGCACATAATCCTTGTGTATCAATTGGGTAGATAGAAACCTGTTATGTCCCCTACATTCCGTGATATCGTGCATTAATTTTCGTGGTGTCATTACTTATATCACAGCGCGGTGCATCAATAGTTTTGTGGCATATTTTAAAGACAATAACTTTCAGAAGCAGTAATTGCAAGCGATGGCTTTAAGCGATAGAGACAGGGGTGGGGAACGAAACTTTAGCCCTATAGACACAGAAGTGTGATATCAGGTCTACAGACTTTTTTCACGCATTTTGAGTGGTGTATACAAGCTCTGACTGGTATATAGTAAGAGCACACACACTTACAATACCTGCACATTGAAGCAGACTAGATGCTGTGCATTAATCATGACCATAGATTTATTCTATATGAAACTTCTTACAAACGCCTCATATTTGCCCTGTATGTGATGTTTTTCACAATTTTGATACAAAGAATACTGGCATGTTGCCTTTTGTTGAGTCTGGTAACATATTGTAAATCTGTCCGGACGTCTGAGATAAATACCATGATATCCGTGCCGAGACTTTTTGCCATGTCGCTGCTAGTTTTCGTGCTCATTTCGTATTCAGATCATTCTCTTGCATTCCTTGAATATCAAAGAAACGACTGTTGTGAATTTTGTCGCCATTTATTTGTGAAATGTGACCATACCCAGCGGCCATAACAGTCGATGTGTGGTCACGTGCCTTGTGCGACGGTCATCCGTGTAATTTGCATTACTGTAAAATTCCCTGTGGCGTTATAGAGTTTCTTGTGATGCACTTTCTTCCAGCTGGTATGTGATCGAGGAAAGAGACGAGATAAAATGTTCTTTTATGGCCATTTAGTTATCATCCTATCTTTAGTTGAATCAATACATCGGTAGTTACATTATTTCGTGTCATTTGACGGACGCCCAACTAGTGTCCTCATGTTGCTTGGTCAAGCGCCCATCCTTTGTCGTCTGTCTTACCAGTCTAGATATGTCAACATACAAAACTTTCTTCCTAAACTCTACAAGACGGAACAGATGACTCTGCACTTGTTAACTAATCAACCAGATTGTAAAACAACAGAAGAGACTCAAATAGGAGGAATAACTGCGGTTTTTGCCCGCTTTTCACATTTCTCATCAAAGCAGTGGCCCCTGAATAGTTGTAAACGGTTCTAATCAATCTTTTACCCCTTATTTCTCAAAGTTGTCATAACACTACTTCAGATTTGTCGGGTCCCCTTAAAATCTGACCAGCATTAAACGACAGCTAATCTGAAACAAACCATTTTTAATTAAGCCTCGGCAATTGTGATTATATGTAGTGCCCCTCAAGGGAAAGACCATTTGTAACAAAATGACAGAGAAGCCTACTTCATCATCTTAACACAGCTTGTGTAAGGCACTCGATCACTGTGACAGGGAGCACTGTGTTCTACAACCAGATCTTAAGTGGGCGAGGGTAAAGTTCCGTTAATTTGTCACCGGGGCCCGCGATTGAGTTCATGATATACTGTAAGAAAAGACACAATTCGAAAGAAGCATTAATTCAATAAAAACAATCAACATTTGCAGGAACGAAACGAATAATACGGTGTTTGGCGTGAATACTGAAAATAAAGTAAATATAGTGATTATATCCCACGACTACGCACATGGTGCATGCCACTTAATTATGAATACGTAGTTGAGTAAGTTACAGTGACAATGTTACTCTTACTGCGTCGATGCATTATATTCTAATTATATTACATTAAGTACTAAAAGGTTTTTGGGGTGAGAAATATTCATAGTATTCAATCTAAACAATTGATGGCAACGAATAAGCAGGCATGTACGTGAGAGATCGTACTGGTAATAAAACGTTCATAATTGTATGATGAAGGTAACATTGGTCCTATGTATCTATCATCAAGATCATTTTCTAGGTTTTCTGTCTTGAAAATTGTCGTTGCGTATTCTTTTTTGTCATTATTTGCTTCAGGAGGTACTACGGGAATAACAGAAGCCACATGATCATAGACAGTTGATATTGTTGTCAATGTTATCAGCATCCGCGAGATAATCATCAACAACGTCGTCAATATTGTATTCATCGACGTCTTTTTCATCACTCCAACCACCATCACATCATCATTTTCATTATCGACAAGATACTAAACCACATAATCTTCATCGTCATCAGCCCAACGACCACCACCTCCATTTCATCGTCATGTAACCACCAACATTAATATCATCATGATCATCATCGTCATCCCAACCACCACAATTCTATCAGCGTCGTCATCGGCATCGCCATCAACATCACTGCAGTCAACGTTGCCATAACCAGCAACATTAAAATCATCATGTTCATCATCGTCATCCCAACCACCACAATTCTATCAGCGTCGTCATCGGCATCAACATCACTATATTCAACATTGCAATAACCAGCAACATCAATATCATCATAATCATCATCGTCATCCAAACGACCACAATTATATCATCGTCGTCATCGACATCATCATCAACATCACTACATTCAACATTGCCATAACCACCAACATTAAAATCATCATGATCATCATCGTCATCCCAACCATCCACAATTATATCAGCGTCGTCATCGACATCATCATCAACATCACTGCATTCAACATTGCCATAACCAGCAACATCAATATCATCATCATCGTTGTCACTCTAAACCACTACCATCTCATCATCAATATAGCAATTATAGCAAGACTTTCGTCATCATCGCAACAACCAGTATTTGATCATGAACTGTTTAAAGATAAACGACAATCACCCCTACATAAACCACTTCAGCATCAGAATCATCGTCCTGACAATCACCCCTACATCTACCACTTCAGCATCAGAATCATCGTCGCGACAATCACCCCTACATCTACCACTTCAGCATCAGAATCATCGTCATCGTCGCGACAACAACCAGAACGTTATATAATAACGACGACGGATTTTATTACTTTCCGTGCAATGTTGTAGGCCGTATTCAGAGTTTACTTTGTGTTTCTTTTGGTTGTTAAAGCCAACTTTATGGAGATGTAAGGGGTGTATTGGTTAACCAGTTCGTCTAGACACCATTTTGTGAATCACACTGAAAGTTACTGCTTTATTTCAGGCATGAGATCTCCGCTTTTTGTCAAACTAGTGCGAGTAAACAATGAATTTCATGGTACCGTAGTTAACAATAGCCTGTTTAACGACCAAATCGGACACCCGTTGTTTTATGAGCCAGATATTTTTTCTAGAGAAGGTAACTGTTAGCCATATTGTTCACATTCACTTGTTATGTCAAGTATACTTAATGCCACAAACCCTCCTGGTGGAATCAAAACTTCAATAATTGATACATAAACCCGTCAGTTTTCTATTATATTTTATAATAAATCTCACCCTCTCTTGGGCACTAACTCCATTTAACTGCGACAAATAAAAGGCCATATTCATTATTTTCTAAGCCCATGAATCCATATTTTGTTTTCATACCAGACCCAGCCCAGCACACAGAACAATCATAACTTGATCTGAGCTATCTATTTTCTAGCTTAATTAATTTCAATAGATATTCGCCAAGTTCCCGTTAAACGCCAGTTTAACCATCTGTGCCGTATTGAAACCCCGACATTCAGTGTGTATTCCCATGTATGGGCAATTCTGCGATTTTGTGTCGATTTCGGCCTAGTCTCATGAGAACGCATGGCAATTTTCCTGGAGAATCAATCTGTTAAAGTGATATTACACACTTCAATAAAGCAATAATAGCGCAATCTGAAATATTAATTATCAATTGGGCGGACCCGGGACAAGCTCTCATTCCGGAGTACAAAGGGACCGATCTGTACGGCTTTTATAAGCGTCAAATGACAGTCGCTCGGATAGAACATGTTTTCTAGGAGAATCGAGAGAAGCAATCAGTTAATTTTCTCCTTGCTTCTTCACATAATCAATACAAACCGTCGTAATATTTCGTAGCAAATTCTCTCATGGTTCTCCACCAGAAATATTAGATATTTGATGGGCATTAAAACAACGGAAAGAAGATTGTAATTATTCCTATGAAGTTAATTACATGTACACCGTATGTCTTTTATGTTGTGCGGTTTGGGGACAATTTCGTACACTATATAGGCTTGAACGTTCTCTTACAAATCGTATTCTGTGATGATTTGTTCATTATTCATGCAATATAGTGAAAAAAAAGAGAATTGTATGGTTAATGTCAAATTGAAATTAATTACAAGGTCGAATAGGACAATGTTATATCTTCGGGTAGTAACTAATTAAATTTAAGACAAAAATCTTCAACAAATTTTGTATCATGATTATTCGTGTTTCTCCGAGTGAAACGAACATAATTTTATTAAAGTCATTAACGATTTTTTTATAATTGGAAGTTAATCATTTGAAATGACTAAATGCACAATAGTGTGCGTATGTACTTGTTGTCTCTCAAAATTGCCTTAAAAGTCAATTAATTCAGTGCACAAATAGATCAAATAAAATGTGCTTGTACTTTTTGAAGTCTTGTATTTTCGTAAATATTACCACATCAATACCAGACAGACTCTTTGATCAACTTCATTGACCAAACCGAAGACCGCGGTACAGCCATTTCGTCTGAAAATGGAACGGGATGGAACGGGTTTTATCACGAGTGAATAATTCATACAAAATAGACACATGTACATGCAAACAAAATAATATTTGATCAAACACAATAAGCAATACGATATAATTTTCTATAAACATGTTTATTACATTAATAAACAAATATAAAAGTACAAAAATAATATAAATATATATTCTTTATTAATATATTAATGTGAGCATGTATAAGATATCATTTTGCGTACGAAGAAGTAATTCAACTACATTTCTGCAGATTGAGTGATTGCATCGTATTTTTGTATTGTATTGTTAAATTGTATGTAGATTTTTGTATTGTATTGTTAAATTGTATGTAGATTGTTGTATTGTATTGTTAAATTGTATGTAGATTTTTGTATTGTATTGTTAAATTGTATGTAGATTTTTGTATTTTATTGTTAAATTGTATGTAGATTTTTGTATTGTATTGTTAAACTGTATGTAGATTTTTGTATTGTATTGTTAAATTGTATGTAGATTTTTGTATTTTATTCTCAATTGTTCTAAACGATTTGAGAATACAGACACGTATTGATATTCCTCTTGTACACAGAGAGACGGAAGGAAATAATAAATTAATAAATATTATGGAACATTCGGTTGCTTGGTTCTTGTTTTATAAACCGGTAATAAATTTTGATCCGTAATTGGTAATCTTTTTCAAATTTAATTATTACTGTCAAAATTTGGGGAATTCTGTCAGCGTAATTTTGTACTTGACGTTTTATTTCGTATCAACTAGTCATCATGATAAAAGACTGAATACATGTTGGAGACAGATATACATGTAGCATAATTATTTAACTTAATTATTCGAGGCAAAATGGAACTTTATTTTAATATTGAATTTCAATGATCGAAACATTTTATCAACACATTGATAATGGTCTGATGAAAGTCTGCCTGCTAGTTCATCTTTAAGGTGCAACATTAAGTATTTGATAGAACCGCTTGAATTTGTCCCACACAAAGTCGCCAAATAAAGCCGTGGGAAATTCACTTGTTGGGCGGAAAACTGGGCTGTACGTCCACTGTTTCCAGACGAATTCCGGATTGTCACTCTTTTGTTTATCATGGAATCATTTCATCCATTTCATCCATTTCGTCCATTACGTCCATTTCGTCCATTTCGTCCATTGCATCCAGTCTTCAACAAGGAACATTGGATCCAACCATATCACGATGTTACATCATCGGTGCAAAGGGGCTGTGGTACGCATTCATGAATTCATTCTGGGCTTTGTTCAATGGATCATCTCTGAAATAGAACCTTCCTGTTCTGTTCTGTTCTGAAATATACATTTATTTAAATAATATGAATGCATTATTTAATGTGAGGTATGTAATATTGTATTGTATTAAAATGATATAAAATTAAATATTAATGAATCAAATACACAAAGCTGATGTGTTTACATCCTCAAAAACACAATCATTTTATGATTTAAAAAATATTATTTTTTTTATCATTTTTTGCGATATAACTGTATTCTCTACTAAATTGCATCATGTATTTTGATATTACAAAATACTACTTATAACTGATGTCTAAATCTTCTAGTTTAATATGTATCGTTTTTTATCTTCTGGTGTAATTAAATGTACATAGAAATATAAAAATACACCTTGCACAATCTTTGTTATCTTCCGTTCGGATCGTCTTGTCAGAATTAGTTATATAGAGTTAAATCATTTTAATATTTCAATGTTTCCTGAGGCAAAATTAAGTAAATTAAATATTGTATTTGGGAGGACCTTTTCACTGTAGAGTTATAACACATTTTCATTATAGATATTCATGTACCACTGTACAGTATTTATGTTATGTATGCAAGTTAATGTATATGAGTATTGTAGCGATCAGAGTGAGTTAATATGGTGAAATAATATGAGAATTTCGATTAAAATAATGTATTCATAAGTAGACGTGTTCTAATGATTATGTAATGTAATAGATATAACACAAGTTGATAAATATAAATTAATATATAACAAAGAAGAAACATACTAGAAAGTCTGTTTAAGAGAATCACACTTGTCTTAATTATTTCAAAGATATTGTTCTATTTATCAAGAAAGTATAGTTAAATGGAACATTACAACTGAGGTTAAATCGTCAGCGTCAGGTAGGCTACAGCATGTATACATAGACCACTGAAACTGCAAAAATTGTTGAATTTGGACAGACTGATTCTTTTCTATAGAAATCCCATTTTTAGGAAGTATGTAACCATGACGATTGTACAGTGTATGTACACGTATACCTGCATGTAACTCACGAAGGATATATTAGTTAAGCCTCAATATAACGACCACCCTTGGGACCTTGAAAACAGGTATTTTCTTGAGGTAAGATAAAGACAACAGTAGTATAGATGGTATACTGAGTTTTGGAACAATCGCTAAATTTGCATTTTATTAGTAAAAATGTCATAGAATTTTTTTTTATTGAATGAAAATGAAGTAAATAATTAAGTTTGATAAAAGGGAATTGTTTGTACTACAGAAGATATTGTCGTTTAAAAAGTGTTAAAAAAATAGTTTCAACTATCATATGCAAATATAGAATCGTATGTACCAGAAATGAATCTAAAATGATAAAGTGTGTATCCATGGGTATTGTTAAATATTAAAAATCTTCAACAAAGATTGGTTGTTACAAATAGTTTGAATGATTATTTAATATATAATCAGACATAATTCCTAGACAGTTCAGTATAAGACATCGTCAAATATTAATAAGACTTTTTGTAATTTAGCAAAACGTAGGCATCACATAGCCGTCATGAATTCCGACTGTCTTTGTTTTTAGCGCTGTTGTATATTATTAATTTGTATACCCTCTTTAGGCGGAGAAGAAATTGTATGATTAAAATAAATATAAACATATTTCAGATTATTTTTTTTGCATTTCTACTTTACAATCTATTACAATGCATTTCTGATTAAGATTAGTTTTGCCTGAAAATATTACGAAATAATTATTTGTTCGAATAGATTTGGTTTTCTTAAATAAATATTTTCCTTATTTGAGCGCTTGCAGATATTATATTTTCCTTTCCCACAGACCGGGAATGAAGCGTTTAAAGACTTGTCATAACGAACCTATATTCTGAAGACAGGAACTAAATTGAATACAATGAAACAATATAAATATAGATAAAAATGCTACTTCGCTCAATTGATAGAACGGAGTGTGAGTATGGTTAGAAAAATATAAGTTTTAACACTTTTTTAGTAATAATTTATTAATATTTGTAATATATATATATTTTTTAAGATGAAATTATTTCAAACAAACAAAATACAAAAAATCAAAAAGGAATAAAAAATGAATACAAATGCGTGAAGAATTACAAGAAAATATAGTACTTAAACATGATGCGAAATAATCGGATGGAAACAATATATGTATTGTTAGTCAACGCATTTTGATAAAAACGTGTACCAAGTGTATTTTGTGATATTTTAGAAAAACACAGAACATCAAAATATTCAGAATTACTTATTTTGTCTATTACTTCGCAAAACATTGTTCTGTCGCACGACTTTCCGAAAGTTTTCATGCGTACTTAATAAACCATCTCATTTAATAGTCAGTCAAATACGAACAGATGCTTACATAAGATAGATAACATCAGATGCACGCGAATTATTAAGAAATAAGAATTAAAACAATGACTATTTACCTGCAAGAATGCGAAGATGCCGTCGGCCTTTTTCCGACGTAGTCATGGTTTAAAACGCTCGCTATCCGTTCTGCTAGCAAACGCGAGAGAGACTCTCCACTCGCTTATAATGAACCAATAGCGCGTCTCCATTACGAGGCGGCTCATTTGCATATGCAAATATTATTCAAATGAGCATCGAAAGCTGCTCTTGTGACAGTTGAATACTTTAATAATCAATATTTCTAGACCAGCAAATGGAAGCAGCCTATAGGGTTTAATATCTGAAATGTATTATAATTAAGTTATGGAAAATACAGCGCAATATTCCCTTGAGTCACCCGATATCTCACTTTTTTCATAAATTTTATGACCATTCATTTGATACGATCAGGCATTCTCTTTAACCAAGTTTAAGGCAACCATCAGTAATCAGGGCTCGGCATTGAAATCATTTGTTCATATATTAAATACAGTGATAGCGATCGACGTCATCAGCGTGAGAGGCGACCCAAGTTTTTCGTCGCTGGAAAATCTAATTAGTCGATACCAACAGTTTGAAAGAGGAACACGAGTTTTCAGTCAGTGTTCACAAAGTTTCTCCCAAATGGATTACCCGTACTTAAGTCAGCATAACTCTTTCGATGCATCGTGCACCTTACCTGGGATGGAGTCAGCGTTACAGAATTGTAACATACCGTGTAGTTATGGAGATTCGAACCCGTTCGGACAGATGGCGGCTCAGGGGTATCGGTACAATGGAGTCCGGTCGTTCCCGCCAGGACCCACCATGGGTTCAGCTTCGTGCAGCATGATGCCAAGACCTCGAGATCCCACACAACCCGCTGTGTTCCCATCCGGTAAGTAAACTTGATTTACCAGTTTATGTTATGGCAACATCTCGGCGAAAATAAGATTTGGTCGGGCTAAATTGTTTTAGTACGGCTTAACAATGTTAGAGCCGTCTACTTAGCGCCAGTGATTGAGAAAAATCGAATTACTTAATGTAGAAATGTGAGTTTTGCATAATTTTCACCCAAGCCGAAAATTTTCTATTTATTTATGACACTAGGGTGATACAAACAGGAAAATTGTTGAAAAATCAAATTTGTCCGGCCATCAAGCAGTGTTAAGGCGACCAAATCTGACTTGATGTTGATTCTGGGATATTTTTCGTTATGTTATACGCCATGTGGCTTTTAAGAAACTCTGGGAAAGAAATCAAATTATTTTGTAGATTGTAATTTTATAAAGAATATCGGATAACGTGACTTATTTCATTGTAGCTTGTTAAGTGGTCACAAATTACATCAAAAGGGAGTAGAGCACCCGCGTGCCTCCTAATGAACTTAGGTGTCTGGCGTAATTTATTTTTTGTGGGTTTATCGCTAAATGAAGACGACTTAAATCTTAATATGATCCACTGACCCAATCGTGATAGTTTCCTTCGCAGATATAGATTTAATAAAGGAAAATATTGTGTTAGAATAGATTTGATGATGTGAAAGGTTTGAAATTGGGTAAACTTGAAGTATATCAAATAATGATAGGGTATATCGTAGACGTAACTTTATTTGCTATTCCCTTGGACAATTCAAAGACTTTATCATGAGAATTTGGAGAAAAGTTTACAGAATTTACATGAAAGTCCATGTATATGGTTCGATCTGTTGTTGAGCCACACGCTTCATATATAACATATGCATTATGCATAGAGTGATTTTTTTGTTAGTTGATTTTTAACCATTAAACAGTTCGGATATTTGACAAAGTTTTAAGAAACGTGTTTTTCATGTCTCAGGATATTTAAGTTTTTTTCTAAACATGATCGGACTATAGTAAGGAAGAGGAAACAGGCAGTTTATGCTAAACTAAGCTTGTCCAAGCAGAAGTAGCAATCGAATACGGGGAGTAAAAAAAACAAAAAGATCACATTAATCATTACAGCTACAGGAAATACATGGTTGTAATAAAGCAAAGAATAGTGTGGTCGCTATTGGAAATATTCGTGGCAAATTCTACAAATATTTTTTTCGACGCTGTAGAAGAGAAAAAAATTGTTTATGACAATTTGTCGCGTATTAAACAATATCTTTCAAACATGAAGTCATTCTTACTGTATTATGGTATTTATGGAACAGAATGGTTACCAGAAACCAACATTTACCTCTTTCTCGTGATAGACAAATGTAGATCACTAAATAACTACCTCAAAATAAGATATAAAATACCAAAAACGGAAAGAGACTAGGAATGAATTGAAGAACATTTTTGTATCACCAAGATTATTTCAAGAAGGATACGAAGTGGATTCGGTGATTGTTTTTTTCGCCTCGCAAAGGGTTAATACAATCTATCTGGTTTCTTAATCAGAAGAAACTTCAAGATATTTTTGTATAAACTTATAATTAAAATAACACTTCTACCATGTGGGTATTCACCAGGATGATAAACACCAAAAGAAATAAAGAAACTCAAAGATATATTTAATTATAATAAAAAATAAAATACATAGTTAATATAAAAATGTGTATATTATCATTATTGTATTAAATATATTTTCATTTAGAGCGTTCATATTAGTATATACGAAATCATCCGAGTGCGTTTTGATTATACATTTTACCGTTAATGAATCAATTAATATATGAGATCATTTGTCAAGGTAGAATACGTCGAAAATAAATATGGATGTTTTTATTTGGTCACAGAGTATTTAAGTGTACTGTAGTTTCATTTAATGTTAATAATAGCAAACACGTCATTATGTTTTGAATGTTTCTGCGATGCCTTTTCGTATTTACCGGTAGACTATATTAAATATTCATTTCACGAAAGTACATGTAAAAATACAAAATATACAATTTAGGGTGAATGCTCAACTAACTTATTTGGTTCTAGGGCGACGTTATTTGTATCAAAATGTAAATATGTATATAATTTTATTAAAATTAAACCAACTTTGGATTCACAAGCCAGCGAAAAGACTGCACAAAATTTAACATTGAGTTTAATAATAATTTTGATATGGTTGCCGTGTATAGCCTATATACTTCTACATATAATTGCGGCTAATATGATATTATTTTCTCACACGGTTAGAATGGATCAAGAAGCCTATATGCGTAATATTCTTATCAATCCATTTGAATTTTTCTAAATTCTTATTTAATTCAAAGAACAAAATAAACATCATGGGCGTAATTTTTGACATTTTTCAAAAGGTTTTGCCGTCTTATATTTGATATGATTTTTGTATTTTTTATGAATTGTTCATTGAGCTTCCATAAATTGTAGATCTAAATTCTATTGTGGATTTTAACTGTTCGTTCATAATACTATTTTTAATATTGTTTTAGAAATAAATTTATGTTGTTAAGATGCTTTCAAATACTCCGTCGTGGTCATATAAATTAGAATCACGCAAATAATATTTTCTTCGGCCACAACAATCAGCGGCAAACATTTAAAAAAAAGTTTGCGTTAGTAAAATAAGGAAACTGGAAATAAACATATATATTAACTGTAACCATAAAATCACATGTTATTGAAATATACATTTTATTTTTGCTTTAAATTATTTAAATGTTTGAGAATCTTCCGTAGTATAGTAATTTTAATATTCAGTTTAATTCGTAACTGATTGCCACATAGACTTGAACAATATTTTATAAAACGTTTATACATTTGCATTTTGGGCGCGCAGTGAAATGAATGTTTCTTTTTTTTCAAGACATGTGAACAAATCAGAATTTATCGGTGAGTCACAAAAACACTGTCATACTTTATATACTCTCCAGTTCAGCAATGCTAAAACCCGCCCGAGTCTGCTGCATACCCGTGGTTTTCGCCGTGATATGAATTTGCCAAACAAAGTAATATGAGGCGGCTTAATATGAAATGCAGACTATAGTTTATTTTGCCGAAACATGTATGTTGTATCACCATAAATAAGTAAATAAAATACACGTACACATATATACGAATAAGAAAAGTAAACAATACATACTACGAGTATATCAATATGACTTGGTACTAATATTGTATACCAATTAATATTTCAAAATTTCAGTTATACTCACATGTCAAATTCACTAAGTTAAAGTGAAATTATTTCATTGAACTAAATAAATACAGTTTTACTGGCAGTAGAATATGGTGTTTCGGATAGAAATAAAGAAATATTGTTTATACATAAAATAACTCACAAATATGCAACAATGGAAACCTCATATACACACTATGAATAAAGTACATGCATTGATCTGTTAAAAATATGTTAAAGAACACAGCTGAATATTTATGTTAACTTCCACGTTATTACATTCAATAACATCATAATATCATATATAACTGTGCGAAGCACACTACCTCAAACATATATGTACATACAGGTGAATGGTACTTCAATTAAGTGAATATAAAATTTAAAAAATAAAAGTAATAATGGTAGATGGACACATTTATAGAAGTAACGGTTGTGCGTACAAGACAATGAGATAGAGGAATTCGTTGGTAAAAAATTAAATCAGAAAATAAAAAAGACAAACTATTCAAATTGGACACTTTCTGTATGTTGCCTTGGTAAGTCCTTACAATATATACGGTATCATACTATCATGTGTATTTATAATAACGGTGACTTTCATACTTTAAATAATTACAATAAACAAAGTTTCATAATACCACGTGTTACAAAAGACAACAATGAATGTATAAGTACGTCTCGGTTTTTCTATGTACTGAATTATTTAGTCTTTTGGTACAGTTTTATCTGAGAAAAAGAAACTTTCAGAATTTCTTTGTCGACCCAAAATAATGTTTGCTTCACCACTTGGCACTAACACAAACACTAAAACTGATCTGGTTCTATTTGACGATTAATTTAAAACATCACAAAGCTAGTGTACATGTCATTTATTTGTATAAATGACGTATCAAATTTCATTTTGACAAAAAAGACTAAAACATATAAAAAATAATCTCAAAATCTCAAATATGGAGGCTAACATGGGTAAATAAGGTTTTAATATTTATACGCTTTCGTTCATCTTCTGTTTCTCTGTTTAGCAATATCGTGGAATAAAATTATTATAAAATGTAATTACTGATGATTACATTAAAATATTACAATGATTATTATACACGCTTTTACGTTGTATTATATTTGTAACTCAATATATACTGATTGTTTGCCGAGGCAATTCAAACACCGACGCATAAAACAAATATTCATTGTTTAAATATTAAAGAGAATTTCGGTTTGAACTCAGTTATTGCGTTTGTAGTAGACAAACCGTCTTGTCGGTATTTCTAATTACTATCGCCCTCCATAATCCGGGAAATTTGGAGAGCTTGCCAAATCAGTGGAGGACCAAATGAGTCTGATGGTTCCTTTTTAATTCAGTCTATGTAAGGATTTCTGGCACGCCCGTCAATCAACAGGAAAGGGCTCAGCGTCTCAATGCTTCAAATGTTTATTTTGCATGAACAAAAAATCTGAAATTTATGAAGTCTTTGTTAAGTAAATTTATAGAAAAAAATGTTTGCTGTGCGTAAATAAAGTCTGTGACTCAGAAAGTGTGCTTTGCATTTTTAAAAGCTTGGTATTTTTGTGTTTCATTTTTAATATTATCTTCAGTAATCGCATTACTCAGACTTAGTATTCTCACGTTATGAATAAAATACTGAGCACACACAGCAGCCGGAAAAAAACTTTTTACAGATAAAAAACACGACTTTTTTATCAAAGTATGTTGCTTACGGGTACACAGATAATTGGGTTTGTTTCTGCATATTATTTTCAGTTTCATGGCAACACATTTAAATATACAAACACTTATAAAAATAGCATGTACATACACATATGTAACAAATGAGGCCATATCTTCCATATGCAAAGGATGACACAAGAAAGATATGGAAGCCATATTATTTTCACTGAGACCTGATAGGTAATGACTGTGTATGCTTGTACATAGTCTGTAACAATATCTGAAACAATGACAATATTTTAACTTAAACATCATCACAAAAACATAAACATAAAAAAACATAAGCCTAATAATAGAAACATGACACACTTTAAATGAATGATTACCAAATGCTTCGAGGACAGTTTTTTCTCTCAAACAATGGACTTTAAAAAACAATCACATACCAGCATAGTATCAGGAGAATGGATGACAAATATTTACATGTGCCTTTGTCTTCTCTCTTACATTTTACAGTATTCAAAACTAGAACGGATTCACTGAATAAGCATAATAGTACATGTCCTAAAAATCGTATTTTTCTCTCAATATTTTTGTAAACTTATTCATAATTTATTAACTTTTTAATATTATTCAACTCATGTTAACTAACTCCTACATTTTCTGGGATATATGATACCTTTACAAATTTTATAACCAACAACAGTGTATTGACGTTGTTGGCTCTGTTGTCAAAATATAGTACTATAATTTATTTGATGCCCCGAGTCGAAAAGTGATACATTACAAAGCCATCTGATAATACTGAGTGATAATTTAATAACATTATGACAATTCTGATAAGCCATTGTTCCAAGTATAAATACACCACAAACCATCCGTACCTTGTCTTATATTTTTGACAATTCCATATTACTTAGCTCATCATCTGCGTGTTGAAACGGTTTCGTAGAATCAAATATAACATGTTTACTTTCACTCCTTATTGTTTACTCCTGGTCAGTGTTTTAACTCAGGTTTGATAAGCAATGTATCACTTTGATGCATATCACTTGTTTTATTTATTATTGAATGTAAATTCATTATCCTATTAATAAATAAGTATCTGGATAGTGAAAGCAAAACAATTTGATCTGCGTTTTTATTTATAAGCTGATAATAGTTTTGATTTCATCCTTCGATTTATACCATACAACCGTGGCTGTATTGGATACATGTACTATGTTAAATATAAACTAATTTCACGTCTTAAAGACGTTGGTGAAGTTTGGTTATCTTTGTCTAAAGATGCAGACACATGACTCACGAATCTCAAATCCGTAGAAATTTCCACTACGTATATTTTGTATTTTCTGACAAACAAACCTGTTGTTAAAACAAAATAGTATCACGCGCCAAATCTCGCAGACGATTCGTCAGCCGTTATCATCATTATCACACCAACAACATTACATTGTCAAATTATGCTATAATTAAACAAATGTGTTACTGACTTAGTGAGGTAAAATAACAAATCTTGGTTCATTCTTATTTTACAACTTTAGAATAAATGTATGGCAAAACATTTATGTCTCATCGCAGTTTACAACTATGATACACGGTTTCAGTTGCTTTTTATTGTTATACAGGGGTGTAACTTGACTAAATTCCACGCCCGTAATTTATAACACCTTTACCCTAGTCCCGATGCAAAATAAACGCACGAAGCGTTTCTGACGTTACACCGGGTGACTAGGTGCGCGGCTTGGAATTATGTCCGTTCATGCATGGCATGGAAAATAGTACTTCATGTTTTACATGCGTGCATATTTGATTACAATGTCGTATTAAAATATATCAAGCAAATATTAAATCATATTTGAGGTCATGTGTGTCGGTATTGACTTCGCAATCAACTGTAAACGTGTGAATATAATTTATTATCTTAAACTGAATAATCCTTCTTATTGTCACTGAATAAGTTTTAGTAAACTAAAAACAAAATTGTGTTTTGAATAAACGAAAAATAGACATTTGCCCCACCATGCCTGTGAATGTCCTTCTAACGCACTGTTTCGTGCGTAATGAAGTGAACTGCATGTAAATACTGAGTTGTAAATAAATTGTAAATTGTCTACAATACACAAATAATTGTTCAAATATTTCTCGAGTATAAGGATCTGATTCACACACACGCTGTTGTCTCTAGTCATATGGGACAGTACTTAAACAGGAAAAATACAGAAATACAATAAAATGGATTTTTAATTAGATTAAATTGATGAATTAAATTATTTCGTCTTAGCCAGAAATGCGTGTGCATTTTCTCAATTTCAAGTAAAAATGTCTGCACAAATTGACATAGCTGGTGAATACGATTGTTATCAGTCTTGTTAAAACATTTCATACTGGTATAATTCACTCAAGAGGTTTATAAAAATAATAATAAACTCAATATGAATAGAAATTTGACATATAAAATGACAACAAAAAATTAATGAATTTATAGGACTGTGTGCACTATTTCCCCCCAATCGCAGTGCCCTTGTAGACTTATACACTCAAATAACCTTCTAATTGGTTACTTTTGGTGTATCATATTATTAGAAATAAAATACTTTGCGATATAAATAAATCATTTTTTTAAATTTCATACCGACCCATACCCCAATCATTTAAAGCCCAAATTTCATCCATTCTTGTACACAAATATCCACGTATAAAGATTATGATAAAATAACAAATGGCAGACTCATAAGGTGACCAATTAAAGACGTGGATTAGTGTACATGGTAGTTGACATAATTTATATAAGGTCTAAAATATGTATGTTTCCCGTAACATGTAGAAATAAAGTTAGGTTGGTAGGCACGCATTTTCTTTTTTTTCAACATTTATTTTATATGCACTTACATACACTTAGTGGTCACAAAATCTGATTCTCAGATATTTGACCCATTATCGACAGCTCTCGGGTATTTCCGTACCACTTCGTTACTCGGATAACACTTGACGTAGTTGGCCGAGGATTTCCAAATGATATTTGGCCATAAAAACACAGTCCGTACGGTAATCGGATAACAAGCCTTAATATGGTAAAATATTACTAGAACGAGTACGTGGATGACATATACAATTTCCATACATGATATTACGATTATAGAACAGAACAGAATGATTTAATAATATCTGGATTTAAGTATGATACTTATCATCAAATGTTTACAATTTACAAAATAATAATATTGACATTCTCTATGAGAGTAAGAGTTCATGTACATTTATACATACAGCATAGTCAAACGAAATCTTACAATACACTTGACAATAGAATGGTTTATTAATATTTTTAGTCCGAGGAATTGTAGATACTTTGTATACATTTCATACCAATGTTATTTTTTTGACATCTGAAAACATTTACCCGGAGACACCAGACACCTATCGGCAACATATGCTTAGAAATGCTAGCTTGGAATATGATCCGTTGAAGTATTGTATTTCGTAAATGATTATATGGACAGAATTGATGATAACCCACCATCTACCAAAGCGCCTTATGTTCAAACATACAGAGTGAATTAATTTTATAACAGTGTTATACGCATATTAATGTCCGGTGTGAGTTTAATAAAGCGCTTGTTCTGTTCTGCCGTCGAATATTGCAGCAGAACACGATGTAATACTTGTTGGCACACATTACTCTAATGGTATCAATATCAATGTAGCATCAAATACAATTACAGCACTTCAATGCACATTGTTTTTACGCAAACTTTCTGTTACAATCAGTCGTTTTAGGTTTAAATGAATATAAACATCATGCTTCCTTAGTTCTACGTACGGCTGACATTCATACAAGCACATCAGTTGTATTGTGTAAATATGTGACTGGTACATGAACATTGAAGAATGACTTCCTGTTCTCGGCTTACATTCACTATTTCTGTTCCAGTATCAACACGGATGTCTTTGTATTTAACTGTACTATACGTTTATTGGTACAATCTGCACATACAGTGCCTTTGACCATTAACAAAATAAATATAAATATGAGATGGCCTAGACAATTAGTATACATGTTACAAATACAATATCAAACATGTAATATAAACAAACAATAAAGTTAACAATATTCTGAACGATGACTGATGTCCCTGTAAGGTTACTATCCCGTGTGTTTGTATATATATTTCTATCAACAAGCTCTTCAGCGTGTACGTGTTCCAAATTGCTCAGCGTTGTCTTGGATTCTGACTTAAATACATTGACGTACTTTTCTATTTTGTCACCCTAGGTTGATGCCGTCATTTTATGAAAGCAGGTTTTTGTAAAATCATGCATGCATTTTTGGGATTTAAAAGATAATAGTACATGTCGGAAAGATAAGACAACATGTTAATCATGTCTTACATTGGCTTTGTTTTGAAAAGTATGAATATATAAAAAGGGCCAAATAAGAAGGTATTTGAGTGTTCATGATATTATAACTAAAAGATAGAATGGCGTTTTGAGGAGATGATTCTAATCATGTTGCCCTTTCTTGTACAATTGTTGGACAACTCTAGTTTTATATGTTGTTTTACGCCACGGTTTAAGTAACCTTTTCTTTAAATTTTGTTAAGGTTCCAACACACGCCACGGTGTAAGTAACCCTTTCTTTAAATTTTGTTAAGGTTCCAACACACGCCACGGTGTAAGTAACCCTTTCTTTAAATTTTGTTAAGGTTCCAACACACGTCACGGTGTAAGTAACCCTTTCTTTAAATTTTGTTAAGGTTCCAACACACGCCACGGTGTAAGTAACCCTTTCTTTAAATTTTGTTAAGGTTCCAACACACGCCACGGTGTAAGTAACCCTTTCTTTAAATTTTGTTAAGGTTCCAACACTCGGTCTTTAGAGCATTTAAAAAAAGGATCCGCTTTCCATACAATTATCTGTACAACAATTGCACACCTGGTATTAAGACATACATGTATTACCCCAATTCGTTTGTATATCCCAATATGAAAAAAACAGGCATTCATTATATTATGTATCTTTCAGTCTTAATTGATATGTTGAAACCATGTCGTTTTTATCGTTTGTTGATCAGGTATTCTCTACGGCTATGAGCATCACTGGAAATTCTCAATTACTGATATTGGGTTATACAAGTTTGAAAAGATATCTTGCTAATATTGGAGGAGATTTCTACGAAATAATTTAATTAATTATTCAAAATGATCACTAATTGGCAAAACAAACATTTATCTTATTAAGTAATTATGTCTTCTGAAGCCTCCCTGTATTTACTCTTCTTTCGTTTCGTAATTTGAACAATTTGAAAAATGAATTACGATTAATTATAACATATAATATATAATTATGAAATACTCATTTACTTAAATTGTTTAAACATGTTTAGACGTGTTTAATGTAGAGTTAAATTCTGCCGTTTTGGTGCATTCATTAATAGTTAATAAATTTACAGT
Source organism: Mactromeris polynyma (assembly GCA_032209605.1). Classification (NCBI taxonomy): domain Eukaryota; kingdom Metazoa; phylum Mollusca; class Bivalvia; order Venerida; family Mactridae; genus Mactromeris; species Mactromeris polynyma. The sequence continues at coordinate 10,229,607 of JASFXZ010000006.1, read as the reverse complement.
TTATTTGTTTATCATAGCGCCATACGTAACATATTACCGTACAATTTACAACATAAAAACATATAAATATTTTATGCCCAACTGAATTTGGCTTACGAGACATTAGCTATTTTTACACACGATAGCAAAGAACGTTGTTTACATTTTCATGACAGTTTAAGTATTTAGTATAATAAAGTGAATTCACTGACCAGTAACACGTGACGTCAGTATGTGTTTTGGACATTCGCTGTTGACAATGATGTAAGTATATTTTTGGCGGTGGATAAAAACGGACAGGACCACTAAATGACCATTCCCGTCGGTGTTAATCTAAGACTTTTATTCTATTATGGAACATGGGTTTATTAAATGAACCCAAATCAAAGCTATTCGGGAAAAGTGACCAATTGGTTTTCGTTGATATTGGTATAAGCGTGGCAAACATGTTGATAAGAAGTGGAATACAGAGCCGAGCTTTCATGTTGAACATGATTTCATTCTCTGCTCCAATGACAACCACTATCTCAGTGACACGTTCAGACAATGCTGTAATACTGATACAGTTAATCCGCACTTACAGACCACCTTAACATTTATACCACATTATAAATAAGACCGTATTTTCATGGAACCGTTTTCAATTTTTCCAAATGGTATATATGTATTCTTTATTTCCGTCTCATCTATGTACAGTACAACATAATATAAAAACAATATAATAACTACAAAAAAGTACATAGCCATTCTGTATAGAATTATAAGAGACTATTGTCAACAATAAATATCACATTCGATTCAACAATATGTACAGGTAAAACTGAGCATCAGTCGCTAATTGTATATTAAAATTGTAATAAAACAGAACACAATATGATACTGAAGTACATAAAGGGCCCAAATGCGCGTCTTAAAAATAGTATTAAAAAAACATTTATCAGCCTCGGTCAGATCGAGAGTGAACTAATTAGCAGCTGATTCTCAGAATATGTAAAATTTGCAACAATAACAGTAAGAAAATGTCAGACATTATTTACACATAGTATCTCAATAATCAGAGCACCTTACAATAGATACTGACTTTCTTCAGAACCGACGGTGGTCTTATTATCGAGGTTTCACTGTACTTGTGCAACATGCAACACTGGAGATAGTTTTACAAAATACTAGTAGAACATGTTAAAACGTACCGAAACAGCTGATATTACAAACGGAATTCGGAGATTAAGGTGTTATGTAGCTGTGTCAGTTCCCTGGTTGAGAAAATATATATCACCAAAGTGATTAATTTTAAACGAATGCGATGCTCATGACAAGAAACATTATCTTACAAAATTACCTACAATACGTTCTCTTGAAGCACTTAATTTCTTAAGCAGAATCTCATTGTTAGAATGCCTAGCATACATTCTCGCCTTGCAAATGCTTTTACGTAAAACATCCATTTGCTAAAAGCCCCCGAGCAACTTTTCAAGCAAATAAATGATTATTTGGCCGAATATGTTTGTTCTTAAAGTAAGAATTACGAAACGTTATTTCGACAGATGATAAATAATAATGGGTAGGTTGGTATTTGTAACACATTTCTTGCACACAATGTATTGTAACACTCTTGAAGTAATGGGCCTGCCTGACTACTAATTGGGCGACGGTCGTAATATCTATTGCCGTAATACAGTTTGGTGAAAACTGCCATCATGAATATAATGTTCTTAATGTTAAGTCTTCGTGAACAACACTACAAATCTTCAAATAATGTTCTAATATTCTTATCGTCTAGTTGACTAATTATGTAAAGCCGTAAAATTGACGTTGTTTGTTGCTAAGCACCGACGTTAAATCACTGGAACGGTATTCGAACTTATTGTAATGGCAAGTCGTTTTCTAAGAAGTGTTTTGTTAGTTTATAGACCTCGTCATAGGAATAAAATTTCATTAATTTAATGGCATCTTATAGACTTATCTAAGTCTATGTTTATTTAGTCCATTAAAGTCGCGAACTCTGAGTACATCGTAGTCATCGAGATGTTTTGTCCTATAGATATACGCCGGGATAAGTTGACTGAATATTTTGTATTACTCAGTGATGAAATGGACTGAAGAAAAAACACATAAATCTATTCGTTCTCCAACTCGGATTCATGTAGGAAAAGTATCATTTGCTTGTGGATGAGCAAACAGTACTTGCTGGAAGCGTAGAAACGATAGAGAGATCAAAAGCATTTCGCGAAGTTTTTAAGTTTCCAAATTGCAATGTACATGTAGATAGATATTATATTTGCATTATACCATGAAAAGAGTTGTTTTATACAAAGCAGCAATAGTCATTTTTACAAGAACCAGCACACATATATAATGACCTTCATTTATTTACGAATGATAACATTTTGATCTTGGTGTGTAGCTATCTTTGGATTCAAAATTGACATATATTTGATATAAGCTTGTAGATGAATTATCAACAAGACAAATTTACCCTTTTAGACTCAAAACCAATTTAACGACATGCGGGGTACATGTCGGGGTCAACAAAAATGCCTATAAGTACCTACGTGTACATGGTGACTGATGACCTTATAAACAAAAATAACGAACGAACGAACGAATGATATACTTAAAATAACTACGTACAATGTAGGAGTATTGTAGGTTTAAAATACCTTCAATCTTATCAACCTTAATATTAATTAGTTTTAATTGTTTGTCTGGGTGAATTTCGATATTGTCAAAATAGTTTACATTAAGAAATTAAAATTGTATATGATTTCTGTCTCAGCACATTTGTAACCATTTTCATATTTCATTCATTGTTATTAAAAGTTCTATACCCTTAAAATATTGTAAACTGCATGTAAAAGGTACATGTATATAATTTTGTATGTTAATATGACCACCGTGCTTCATTGAATGAATAGCTATGAATAAAATAACAGTTTAGTATATTGTCGATTTATTACAATTGACTGTTCTAAAAACCACACGTAGTTAAAACAAAAAATAGTGTACACTGAACAAAACATTATTATATTGTGTACAATCAAATGTCAATTTGGGGTTAATAACAATTAAAAATGTCACAAAATAAGAAGTGACAAATTAAAGCAGTATTTAACTGTATATATAACATTATGTTTAATATCGCGAATATAATAAAATGACATTGCTATATGGATAAAAAATGAATACAAAAAAATGCAGTGAACCTACATTTTACAAGCGTAATTCTTGAAAATATAAATTTATGCCATAAACGTTTAAATGCCTGCACTTGTATTTTTAATTGCATTATCTTACAACAAAATGTTCGTATCTCGTCCCGGGGTAATTAAAAAACTCTACCTACATTGCTGCATTTTCCATTTCTGTTGATAATGCACTGAGCCATTTCAGTATAAATGATGTCACAGTCCCTTGGTGTCATGCTAAAGATTTTTTATGCATTCTGATTGAATTAGATCCAGTCGTCGCTCTAAATGAAGAGCAATTATAACCCATTTGTGTGAAAAAATGCTGGCTTTCCAAGGAAACGTACAACGGAGTTGAAACAACGCTAGGTTAAGAGACCTATTTGCAGTATTTAGTGGTTATAATTTATCTCTCATTCGTGAACAGGAATGTATGACACCTTTACAATATCCTGATCCTTACCTAGAAGCACTCTATACTCACCAAGATCTACTTCTCAAGTCCCATAAACCACTTCTCATTCACCTTCCATTTACAAGAGAGTATATGCCTCATCAGTAAAACCAACTGTTGTTGAACACATTAGACGATACTCATTCGAAAAAAAAATACAAATGTATTAGAATGATAAAACACGGTGTCAAGACCGAACATATTCTAAAATTAAATAGAGCTAATATTACCATTTTTGGTACGAACAAAGAATTGTTAGAATGAAATATAAATGAGGCTTTCCCTATGTGAACAAACCTCATGGAGCTTTTGAGATGTCTATGCCCTAATTGTGTGGCATTTCATGCTCGTTTTATTTTTTCATTTTTGAATGTATCAGTGACATGTCAAGCTTACTTATATAATGCTTCTTCATCTGTACGTATCCTTATATTTACAGAATAGAACAGAACAGAATGATTTATTAATATCTGGATTTAAGTATAATACTGTATAACTGCAATATCAAAGGGAATGGTTATTTAAAATAACCATTCCCTTTGATATTGCAGTTATACAGTATTATATATTATTTTATTGAACAAGTGAACATGAGGAAATTAATCATCATACATTTATATACATATATATATTACAATCATTCGTATATTGAGCTGCATAATAAAATGGGCCATGTACTAAGAGTACAGTAGAATTTCTAAACATAGAACTGTTGTCGGACTAAGCAATAGTTCGAGCCATCTAACGTTCCGAGCCATCTTATGTTCGAACCATCTATTGTTCGAGCCATATAATGTTCGAGCCATCTAATGTTCGAGCCATCTATGATATACATGTGTATGTACGAACTAATTGTTCCTGGTAGAGTGTACGATATATATGCACTATGAAAATTGTTCAGATAATAAATTTCGGGTCGAATTTATACTTCGACACTTCGACCTATCTCTGTTCGAGTTATCTACTGTTGGAAAATATGAAATAAGAAGAGATTTCACCGGGACTTAAGAACCTGTTCGAGGTTTCGAAGTTCTACTAAAATTTTAATCATTTCATGTGACAAAATACATTTTATTTTTACTGAAGCAGATCGATGTTGAAGTACTTCTAGCTTCATCCATAATTCGTCGGGACAGAAAGTTTTAGTTTTTTTGGAATCAAACAGTCGGCCAGACGAGAAGGAAGACACAGTATTATGATACCAGCAGAAACCTTAATTGGTCAAATAAGAACATGAAAAGTCACTGACATTCCAATGTTATATGTGCAAAATTGCAAACGTTTGGAAAGGGAGACAAAAATCAAAGGTTTTAGAAACACAAAGATGGTGCATTCACTAATCATACAGCTAACCCCAAAACTTTGAAGGGGATATACAAATAAAGTCAGCAACCGAATCAACCCCGGCAAGCCCTAAAAAAGATTGTGAAATCATGATCAAATAGCCGTTCCCTCTTACGTCTTAACGTTCAGAGCTTAAACTCAAAACCAGATTTTGTACATTATCATCAAATTTTGACATCACGACATGAAACCTTGAGCAGAAAGATCATTTTTTTTCTGAAGAAATATTCAGTTGGTTTGTACAGATGTAGTACCATAGTTGGGTTGCCTTTTGTATATTCTTGAAGCAGTTGGTTTCGACAAACTCTGAAAGATCAGCGCGATTTGGAGACCATGGTACAATGATATTTATCATATTCATGTCAAAGTATATAAATTTAATATAATGATTTCAAGAAAGTCGTTTTTGTGTTTTACATACCTGAATAAATTACTACAAATAAAAATGAATGAATTAAAAGTAACAATACAAATTGAAATGCATGTATTAATTTTGTGAAGTCCGGCTAAAACACGTTTTAAAAAGAAAATTACGGGGCGTGAAAACGTGATTATCAGTATACCAACCCTACAGCAAGTTAGTGTAATAGACAAGTATTGAAAAACAAAATTGATGTTTATTATGCAATAATAACCAAGATCTCGACTGAACGCAGTTGACCGCCCGAGGGAATGAAAGTTCACAAATTCTCAAAATCTGAATCATTCTTAACACACCAATCAAACAATTCTACTATTTTGTGGCGCCGCGAAAATCAAGTAATTTAAATTCCAAGACGGATATAACATTACTATACATTAATCAGTAGAATCCATGTAAAAATATGCGCACGTTTACTTAATGAAGTATTCGTAAAAACAGCGTGTTTGTGTGTCAGTACTGTAAATAATGGCAAAAATGTTGATTTGTATCAAAACGACGTCTTCGAGAAAATTCATCATGAAAAATGGGGGGAAATTGAAATCAATAAAAACTGCAGGATTTTTTGTTGATTACTGTAGAGTAATAATAGAGCTGTAAGGAATATTTGCGCTATGTAGTAATTTAAATGTTTCCATTGTTTTTTGAACAAAAATTCAAAATAAACCCTAAGACGTACTTCGGTAATTACAAGTCAAATGTTGAACCAGAAAGACGAATGCGTCATTTTCGAAGCTAGGTTTATAAAAAATCTGGAATTATTTACATTTCGCAATACGTTTTAACCGGAGCATGTATGTCCCACATGAGAAGTTTTACCCACGCAGTTGCGAAAAAAAGAACGCCTCGAAAAAATAATTAACAATATACGGTAGATAATCACAAAATTGGTCTATAAACCCATACCTATTTTCAGTACATTTTAATCTACCATGGAAAACAATAACGCATAACGCGTATTTCAATCATTATTTAAACATTATTTCACACCGCAGAGGAAATCTTTTTTAAAATTAATTTTCTGAGACTATACATTTCTGGGGAAATCGTCGCGGGGATCTGTCTACTGGGATACGGAATAATAATTTCGTACAAAGCAATTTCAAAATTCTGAGTACAGAATTCGTGAAGTTTATGATATCAGTATATATTTTGTTAGTCTGTCCTCCATTTCGGTGCCAATTTTAAAGAAAGACACACTACTACTGTGTTTATGAGGGAAACGATGCATTTTCAATTAAACAGTCCATCTATTATTCATACCAGTATATCGAATGCGGAATTTATTTCGTTGCTTCATTTCTCGCCCGTAATTATCGGCAGCCTATTCAGCTCCGTTTTATTCCCCGCGGATTTAGGCTACAACACGCCGCGTGTCGCTCGCATTTGGGTTGTCACCTCCCTGGGTATAAAAATTGCCTGAATTCACACCTTACAAATGAAACACTTTCGTTCTGGGAATATCGCAGTCCCATGTTACGCTCGCTTCGGCGTGGCTGCGACAATCGTGTCTGGAAGCACAGTGACGCCTCATGATCTATATAGTGTGGAAAAATCTGCCACCATTTACATATTTAGTGAGAAAACTGTCGGGCCAGATTAACGATGTGTCGGCCGGATACCGTATACTGAAAAGTGTTCTCTTGGCACGTTGTCCTAGCGTGTTACTTTGCTTTAAATTATTCAAAAGTTTCTGAAATATCTATCACAGTAACAGTGTATTTTTCGTTGCTGGCAAAAGACAATAGTTTCGTAAATGGAAATAAAAGAGAGCGTCCTTAATATTCAAACTGATGTTATTTCAATTTTGTTTACGACATTGTATGGTATTTTGCGACAGCCGTATGGACACTTTTACTCAATCTTAATCACGTGCTTCAAACTATTCATTATTTACTTACTACTGATTAGAGAGCAGACGATAACTGACAGACGAACGCGCATGTTAAAATTTGTTTCCGACGTACTGTGACAATAAACAAAGAAATTGCAACAAAAAGGCTAACTCTGTTGACGAGTGATGCAGCCTAAAAACATCTATTGTTATTTTCGTGGTCGATATCCTGTCGGAAACAAATGCCTAACGACTGCTTCATTTCATTACAATAATGACGCGGTAAAAATAGCAGAAAATGATTCGAGAAAAACAATGAACCGTTTGTGAAACGTCTATAACATAAACGTTTTGATTTGTCGAGTTTCTGATGTTATATACTTGTCGTCTGATTACGGCGAGACAAAACTTACATGTCCTTATACAATGGAGATATCTGCGGAACTGTCAATAGTAGCATGATGTTTTATATCAGATTGAGACACACGATTAAGGACGACATCAATAACAAAATATTGGTAGGAGACAAAATTATTATGACACATATTATCTGGTTAGGCCATCCTTTAACTGTCTAGTTCCCCTTGCTGCGACCCATGCCATACAATTGGGTGGGCAGGTAGGGAAATATTTGATTTGATGAAATCTTTCTTAATGGGTACAATTCTAGTTACTAAATATATATAAAGTAATATGAAATATCAAATCAGCTTGCACCTCCTGTGTACATGTTTGTACTACATAGCCATAAACAACTCCATAATCACTTCTTTCAACAATAACATCGGTTTGGTCTGAAAGTGATTTTCCAAACATTAACACATTTATTGCTCTCATTCTTGTGATACAATGTTTTGGGTAGGCACACAGTGTGCGTCTGTTGGTAACGAGCTAGCCAAAAAATGGAATATTTTAATGAGGGCCTTACTGCGACGCATGCTAAGTACATTTAGAAAGATAATGTTTAGTTTGTAGTACTACTGATATTGAAGATGAATTCCACTTCACTTGTATTTGTCAATGTTATGCTGATCTTAGCAAAATATTTAAAACGTTCTTACTACATGCATCCTTCTGTGAACAATTCTGTGCAAATTTGATATAATTGAAATGATTAAACTTGTGAAAGAAGCTCTAGTTGTTAGAAATACTTTATTTACTGTTGACAGATATATAAATGCTTAGTTCCACCTCCGACTGATTCCTATCTATGATTTATTGTTGTACAATACCACTTACGTACACGTTGACAAAACGTATCCAAACATGTATATGTTGTAGACGATGTACGTTGTACAAGTCTTAATACGATGTATGTTCTGTTCTGTTTAGAAGAACTATAGAGTATTACTCTGGTGTTGGGGGAAGTGTGTACGATGGGGATGTTCTTGCAATGTTCAACCAGTGGAACACGTGACTATAATATCGTGTAATGTAACCTATAATTGTGTGTTGCTTTCTTCTGGTAATGGTGCGGACCAATCAATCAATTTCTCGTCTTAAGTAACTGATTCAATATTACTCATAGGTGATACAAGAAACAACTCATATTGTATACTATCAACGTATCGATGGATATTGCCAAGGGGTATATTTACCCTAAAAATAAAAAGTCTATTCAACGGCACGGCGATTATTAATAATGGCTATCAATAATTCATTGAAGTATTGTCGGAAAATATCAACAAACACCGTAATAAGGAGAAGACTGTTCCTGAGATAGTTTACGCCTGTTCGTGAATTTGAAACTATCTGCGCAACATAGAACGTTACTTTTGATTTTTCAGATGAAAAAAACAACAAAGGGTACTATATAAACATACATTGATGATTAATAAATCGAAGTTAGATTATATTTATTTCAATTTTATTACGACAGCACAGTACATGACATAAACAACACCAGGCAGTACAAACTGTGGTACCCTTAAGTTAGAACAAACAGTCTATATACACACAGAGCAACATATTGCTTCAAAAGATCCGGTTGTTTTCATAGTTTGTCTGTGTGTGTTTTTTTACTTGGAAAAATGTTTAATAGAAACAGATTGGAAAAAATTGTGCGACATATTTTGCAGCGATTTTATCAAAATATTTCTCTAAAATTTCCGATCGAAAAAATCTCCTATTTTCTGGGCATGTAATCATTTGAAATCGGATAGCGATTATACCTTGTGTTACAGACGCTTGATGGAACATTAATCAAAGTTTCTCGTCATGCGGCATTTCCCCCTGCTATGCCTGTAATTAATATCTTCACTGTGAAGCTAAAGGACCACTCTGCCACTTGACCTTGATTGATCAAAACACCGCCACAAAAACGATTGAGTTAATCAAAGCGAAAAACACCAATTGTAAACTTAACAGAATTTTAAGGGCTGAAACACTACCAGGGATCTCATTGAAACTGGTAGAAAAAGGGGACTAGAATTGCTCCCACAAGGCGTCATTTTTCAGCGACCGCTTGCTGCCGTCCACTGTTATAGTCTGTTGATTCAGTCACGTGAGGATATGATATTGCACGCGCATTGTTTAAGTTAATCAGCAGGAATTTGCATGCTAATCAGCGAAGACCGTCTCAAAGTCATTAAATGTGTATTGCCTTCATTTAACAATAATAACAATTTGTATAACATTTTGTAACGGCTTGATGCCGCACTATGATAACCGGAGCGACACAATAGGAGTCTGTCACGCGACGTAGTCAGGAAACATGTTCTAAAACGCTGCCTTTTGTTACGGTCATGTAAACGAGATGTTAATAGTGTTATAATATACTTTCACACAGACTTAATGGCCCTTAATTGAAAACCTGTTTTCTATTGTTTTGACTCAGTAATGTGTGTGGCAGGGACAGTTCGCAATCTGTTGAGGAATTAAATGAAATATTTCAATTTGTTTGCCGTTTAGTCGAGATTTTTTGCGTGTAATTTCCATTAGACAGCACGGTAAAGTGACTAATTGTGACAGTGCGATCATGGATTCTATTTTGCTGAAGTTGATAAAATTTTGTGTTAAAATGTGTCGCATGCATTCGCAGTTATTGTCACACTTGATATAAAAGCTAGTCAACAAGACAATTGATCCAGTTGGTAAAACTGATATTACTTTACAACGTTGGTCCGTATTTTTTCAGCACAATGGAAAACGTGTGCTTATCATAAAAATGTGAAAAATATGAACACATAAGGTAGTTAGCGTCTATTCATACCTTATTAATGTGAAACTAAACTGAAGTTCGCTTGCATTATGATGTTTATTACTTTTTAACACGTGTGTCCATTTGATTGTCCGTGTTTTGAACATCTGTATAGACTTTTAATACAAATACTGTTCATTATATACATGCTAGTTCACTATTACAGTAGACGGATGACGACAGACACGTTGTAGCAAGTTGGTGCGATGGCTGGGCTCAGAATGTTCTCAAAAATGTTATATTTGCAAATGGACGAACAAGCTGTATCAATGCCATGTCAGATACATACAATGTACTTGAAAGACATGTCTACCAACCGAGATAAAATCTCTTCTGCATTTAAACAAATAAAAGAGCACTTCAAAAGGGAAAATCGTCGAGTATCTTAAAAAGAAAAACTAGTCACTAAATGCTGTACCATTTCCATATTCGTTTACCGGTGCGATCAATATTCCTTAACTTGTCGTTGATTATACGTTTAGAGTATACCGTATATAGGTCAATTTTAAATAATTTTGACAGTGAATTTGAACACTTTTATATATTTAATGGTAGTAATATAGGTAAGAAATACGCCTACTCACTTTTACATATATGATTATATACGTACATATTAACCTCACTAGAGCGACCCTCTCTTGAGCAACAACCTCTCTTCAACGACATTATCATTTTTTCCTAGTAAAATTTCCGAGCCAATTTAAGCTCCATAGAGCAACAATTTCATAACCACAGCAGAAATTTGCATCTCCAAATAATATTGCTCTGGAAAGTGTCAAAAACAGAGACTGCTAACTGATTCATCTAATACTACAATGTAGTTGGTGTTTTATTTCATATTTATTTACCGAAAATCATCAAATGACAACTGGACTAATTGCATTTAGTTCTATATATAACATAAACATGTCATACAAATATAAACGCATTATGAGTGAACGGAAAGACGACAAGAACTTGTCGAAGTCCTCTTCTTGGACGACTTAAACCTAAACAACAGTACTATATGACAGACCACAGGACGAATCTGGTTTTGATATAACATACAGTTTAAGGTTATGTTGTTTAATAGGTGACAGATCGGACGCTAAACTATTTCATCGGAAAGTTGACCAAATGTAACTGAAATATCAATTGTTATCAGTGGCATTGACATTTAAAGTTATACATTAACACAAATATTATTTTGTGATAGTTTCAGTGAGTGAGTGTATGATCACATTAATGTTAAAACAGACACTGCGAGTCCTTTTAAATGTTCCCCAATTATTGTTTAAGAAAAGAATTGTGAATGTAAGTGCATGTATATAATATATACAATATAATATAATACAATACAATATTCGATATTTTGTATTTTGTACATGTCCTCTACAGTATGTCACATTGTGTCTTCTATCACTTAAATCACTATCTCGTGTAAGCGTTCTTGTACAGATTGTCTCCCTTAGGTCTTGTTACTATCTTCATTGTAGCTTTTAAGTGAGGCATTTCTTTTCGAATATTTTGAAGTCCATTTATTCCTTATGCAACGACCTGGATCATTCAAATTAATATTTCGTAGAAGAAAGACTCATCGCTGATTTTTTCACGGGGCAATTAAAGTTCAATTACTAATATTTTCGATAACAGTTAAAGAAAAGTAGCATCGCGACCAAAATTGGTTGGAGTTAAGTGAATCGTTGTACAGCCAATTGACCATGATTAAAGTTCATGTAGAAAACATACCAATTTTCAAATCTGATCATGTAGCTTTCTGATGTCTCGTTGTAAACATTCGATTACTATGAATGTAAATATGATTTTAACTGATGACATTTATTTCAACAAATAAATAAAAGACCTGAATAGACATTCTTAATATTTATGTATTTTCATATATATTTTCGAACATTTTACTAAAGCATGTACGTGTATACATTGTATTATAATTCAATAATACAGAGCAAATGTCGTGTCATACAAATGCGAGCAAGTGTGGATTAATAATTAAATGTACTCTTGCGCGAAATTCATGCATACTGAAATAAATAACTTAATAAATATAATAAACATACAAAATTACTCTTCTATATATGTTTGTCGTATATTATGTTTTACATCAAGGGAAATTACTCTTCTATATATGTATGTCGTATATTATGTTTTACATCAAGGGACATTACTCTTCTATATATGTATGTCGTGTATTATGTTTTACATCAAGGGAAATTTCTCTTCTATAAATGTATGTCGTGTATTTTGTTTTACATCAAGGGAAATTACTCTTCTATATATGTATGTCGTATATTATGTTTTACATCAAGGGACATTACTCTTCTATATATGTATGTCGTGTATTATGTTTTACATCAAGGGAAATTACTCTTCTATATATGTATGTCGTGTATTATGTTTTACATCAAGGGACATTACTCTTCTATATATGTATGTCGTGTATTATGTTTTACATCAAGGGACATTACTCTTCTATATATGTATGTCGTGTATTATATTTACATCAAGGGACATTACTCTTCTATATATGTATGTCGTGTATTATGTTTTACATCAAGGGACATTACTCTTCTATATATGTATGTCGTGTATTATGTTTTACATCAAGGGACATTACTCTTCTATATATGTATGTCGTGTATCATGTTTTACATCAAGGGACATTACTCTTCTATATATGTATGTCGTGTATCATGTTTTACATCAAGGGAAATTACTCTTCTATATATGTATGTCGTGTATTATATTTACATCAAGGGACATTACTCTTCTATATATGTATGTCGTGTATCATGTTTTACATCAAGGGAAATTACTCTTCTATATATGTATGTCGTGTATTATATTTACATCAAGGGAAATTACTCTTCTATATATGTATGTCGTGTATTATATTTACATCAAGGGACATTACTCTTCTATATATAAGTAACGTATATACTGGCATCACTTTACTTAAATACTGATGTGGTTTGACTTGGTTGGATTATAAAGAAAAGTCCCTTTGGTAAACTGTCTACACAATTCAAAACTTTGGTCAGAGCTCTTTCATGGAGTGTGGTACGCCGAAATCAGTACTCGATCCTATCACTTCTTCGATGACCTAACCTAACCCTAAGGCCTCCGCTATCCATTTCAGTTAGTATGTTATCCATAGTTCCATTTGGAAGTTAGTAACTCCCTAAATATGGAGCAATTAAATCCAGATACCAGTAATTACTAGTACTAGGGAGAATATGAGTGGTATCAATAAATATCAATTAAAGTCAATTTCACCCAAATTGCTTTATGGACAAAATCCCCATATTAATGAATTATATGGAAAGCAGATGTGACCATTTGTTTCTGGTAATTTTAGTATAAATGCTCGGTAAAAAAACAAAATCGTCTCCAGATCACAGATTCGTATTTTCTTCAGGAAGTACGTATGATATTTCTAATCGCCTGTGTTTAATACTGATGTCCATTTCTCGGAACTAGAAGTGTTTCCCGAGCAATGCCTACAGCTATGGCTGGTGTTTTTTTGTGAGACAAATGACAAACTTTCTCTAATATTTGCATTAACACAATACTCCTGGTACTAAAATAGTTTCTTGAATTGTTCCTTTCTCATGCATGGTGATACGATAAGCCACGAAGACCGGCTAAGTAAGAAATGCATTTTCATTTTTTTATTCGGTTCGCTTGTGTAATTTGCAATATTACTATCTGTTATTGTAATAATGAGCTGTTTTATTGACACAGAAACTTAATGAGGAAAACCAAAAACATGGCTAATTATGATACAAAATTAATGTAATGTTCAAATTGTAAAATTAAGGCAAATTATTGCCAGAGATGTGTGTTTAAGGTATAGCTTAATAATGCAATTATTTGTCAGACGGGATTGTTTTAATTTATTAAATTAACACAATTAATAGCGAGGTAAATATTTTAAATCATTTATTGCTTAATTACACAGAGATTTAAATTAGTTTGTGACATGCTGATAATGAATACTTGATAAGAAGAAATAAATTGGACCGGTCCAAAAACGCACGCCTACATAATCCAATCTTTGAATGTCAGTTTCCATTTCGAAATATTAGCCTTTTCAGACAAGACTAACTATAATGAAACATAGAAAACTTACGAGAAATATTGACACAATTTTTTTCTCTTTTTAATAAAAAATAATATTCTTCCAGTACGATCGTATTCACAATGAATGCAACAAACTCGATGATTCCACAAGGGAGCTAAAATTTTATTTCTTTTATCGTAGAGAAATTCCTTATCCCGACCATAATTATAGTGTTTTTGAACTTTGAATTTTATAGCTGGGTATTTAGTTCGGCAACTGTAAGTTTAGATATGTTATCGTAGACATACATTGTTGTATGCATAGATGTACATGTGCTGTCATAGAGTGTATCAATATTACTATTTTGTAAATTGTTTTTAGCTTAAATTTATTTATTTTACATCGATTGAGAAACAAGTTCTTACAACTTATACTAATCACTCTCGATGACTATTTCCTGGCTACCAATCAGTTCTCACGCCAAATTTAGGGATTGTGAAATCCGTTATCAAACCCCGCCCAACGCGGGACTCGAACTCACATTATAGATGATATGTGTGGAACTTAAATCCAAATATTAATAAATACTTCCGTTCTCTTCATAAGAGAGAGAATAAGACACTCTATAAAACACTTACACTACTTTACACTTGAAATCAAAAGTTTGGGCTTAAAGAATTGTATGCCTTTCTCCCAGTGACGCGATTAATTGAACGGTTCGCACCAAATAAAAATGACAATAACGGGAGATTCAAAAAGATACACTTTACATTGTATATATTTAAACTGTCTGGTTTTGAAATATTCAACAATTGCACCTGCTAATAAGACAATAAGTATAAAAGTACATTTGCATCAAGCTTATATTTTCCTTATGAAATATTTTACCTTTGATATTTAAAAATAATCATTGGAATAAGGCTCTCGTTTTTAAGTAATACTTTTGCGGTTTAGGTTAAACAAGACAGCTATGTTTATGTTACAAAATCACATATTATGTAAAGTTGACCATACTTTATTGTAAATACTGGGTTAAAGTAGTTCGAAAGCAACGACCACCAATGTATGAATATAATGAATTAGTTAATGTATATATATTATAGTTTATTATAATGTCAAACATAAAATATAGTACAGTACAATTTACAAAGTAAAAACATAAACATATTTTATGCCCCGCCAAACGTGGCTTACTGGACACTGACTAATTAACACAATGTCACAGAATATCTTAAAGGCAATGCTGTTTGTACATCAACATAGTAAAAATATTATGAAGTATCATGATGGAAAAAAACTCATGAAACCGATTTCAAAATTCCACATTTAGTTTTAAACATGTTTGATATGAGTATTGCCATATGGTTTAATACAAGACAACTGAAATAGGCCTACATGTGACCAGATTATCAACTAGAAAGAAACTGAAAGGCAAACATATCGTATAATACTAATTGTGAGAATGTGTATGTATATATATATATGTTTATTAACGTCTCTTCTTTGTATACAGTTATATGCATATAATGAAAACAATTTACAACGTACAAAGCCACTCTAAATTAGAGTTATAAGAGACATAAAACATATACTACACAAAACATACTCTTATATACATGATAAGAAACTAGAAACAAATGTTAATCTTGGTATAAAACTAATTAAGATAATGTATGTACTTCGTTAACATATGCACAAAATCTATGAAACACATTTTTTTAATTAGTACAGTATGATATTTTATATCTTATTATATTATTGTCATCAATATAATAACATTTATACTAATTCAAGTTATAGTTATCATCATACAATTGTACAACTTTGTCACGTTATATGCATGGGGAATTAAAGACTTGAACTTGCTAAGAGGACTAGTATATGTTTTGCCTCGTCATAATGGGAGATAAGACGAAAGTAAAGAATACAATTGGAAGTAAATTTTAAAATTGTTAAATAGCATATAACAGTGTCTTAATAAATTATGTAAATTTCTATCTGTTGCCGATGGTTTTGGAATACCAAATGTATCCCAGATTTATATTCGTACATGCCTCGAAAACAGCGTGATACCTAAGTTGAGTACGTACGTTACACGGAATAATGTTTTTTACAGTCTGGCCATTGTAATTTTCTTAGAACCAAATAAGAATGTGATTTGTAACCGGTGTTATCTAGCGACATTCGCTGTCGAGCAACGCTTGTGATTAATTATTCACATACAACGCGCGATTTATTCATCACAGAAAATACTTTAATCAGTTTCCTCGCTTCTCGCGGCAAACGACTTCTCTACTTGACAAATTACACGTCATTTGCTTCGCCCTTAATTGGAAATTTATTAAATAAAATTTTACTTCTCATCCACCGGCACAATAGCGTCTATCAAATACTCGCACCCAAACATTGGCTGATCGGCCTTTTATGATTTGCCGCAGTTTTGGATCAACGAATGAATCTACTCAATGAATACAAATGTAATCCACGCGGGGTAAATTCAATTATTTCTGTATAAAATTGATATCAATATGCGCTAGTGAAACACTCGTGTTTGGGGAAGGTATGTTTGCTAGTTGTAAGCCAGTTATGACTCCCAAAGGGAGGCTACGGGATCAGGCGCGATGTTCCTTAATACTGAAATCGATGGGTTAGCCATAACAAGCGCCCTCAAAGAATGCACCGTGTACCAAAGTACGCTCCAACAATTGGAGGCTTTTCTCTTTTTTTCTGAATGGTTGACAACAATGGGTATTTGTTCATCTTAAATGAAATGGTAAAGTCTTCCTCGAAAAAGTTCTAATTGAATTATTGAAATAATTTGCCAGTGGGATTGTTGTTTTTGGGGTCGCTTATCTTGTGAGTACTCATTGAAAAGCACAATTTCATTTATTTTCTTGTAACAACTCGTGAATACCGTGCCAAATATGTGTATGGTACAATGCTTTCATTTCTCTTTGCATTTCGTAAATTGGTAAATTTCTTGAGAAATGGTTTAAATCTCAATGATAAGCTACGTCCATAAATTTTCTAATTTCAAAGCAAATATAATGAAAAATGATTTGAATTGTTTGCGCAGAGGGAGAACATTGATAAACGTACCACATAAACAACCATATATTGTCTGAGCGCACACTGTTTGTATTGTTTAAAACTTAGGATTATCAAAATATGCAGAAAAAGAATTTTATGGACGTCAGTTTTGTTTAATACTAGATGGAAAAAATATGCTGTTAAGTCTTATTGTGCCTTGCCTTGGCGTACACCTATATGTATTTAGCCACCAAAATTTGGCTACCTATAGACAATTTGTGTGCAAATAGGAGCAAACGAGAGTAGACAATTGTTATGTAGACGTTTATATTCTGATTTGCCCTCCGTCCAAAGTTGGACAACATTAGCATAGCCTCAGAAACGAGAAGGAAATACCGACATAAATTGGTGAATCTAAACAAAACGTCACAACCTATATCGCTCAAAGCCCAGTCTTATCTCCGGGAAACGTTCTCCAAGCTTTTCATTTTTCAAGATCTACGACACACTATACAGATCAATACTAATAAGAGAAGAAGCGATTCATTACCAATCGCTGATGTGGATTCGATTCTCACGGGAAGCCATTACGCCCCATTATTGATTATGCACGAGACATTGACGAAAAACAGACCTCTGCGTAGAGGATCGTGTGTTCACTGGGTTGCCCTTTCATTCTATTGTTCCAATTTTGTGCCAACAAACTCAAAGCAACAGACAAATGATGGAAAATTATTAGATAAACATTTTGATAAATAAATATAAAAGATTGACCGTTTATCATTGATCCGAGCTGGCCGGTAATATAGCGTCTCGTCCGTGGAATAATTCGTTTTCACGTCAAATTGGCGACTTGTATCCCTCCGCGATGTAGTCCAGATTGTTCTACTCGGGACTACTTTGGGTCTTGATTATGTAAAATAAGTTTTTATCATACCGGAGAGCGCTGTTCTTGTGTAATTGTTTAAGTGACATTTAATTGAGAGAATATTATGTCATTTTTGATGTCCCAAGATCAATGTTTTCTCCCCAATGGCATCTGATCGATACGGAGATATCGGACTGTGATGGTTGAACAAATGGTTAATCATACTAAAATGGAAATGTTCCGGAAGTAAAATGAGAAGGTTTAATCATTTTGAGATAAGGGGGCGCCGAGAGTAAGCTAGCGATGAGTTTTTACTCTATCTCAGACTTTAGAAAGAAAAAGCATTCTATAAACTTTGAACCAAACTAAAACGATTAATCTACTGCAGTATACTGCAAGGTTCAGTTGATTACAATGCTGGTATGTACGGGTCTGCTAGACAAATATGTCTTAAATAATCCTCAAGTGTTAAGCCCGCCAGTCGGAGCGAGTTCCAACAAATGCATGCAAGTATATTATTCCAATTTTCTCCCCAAGAAAATTCAATTTTTCTTTGATTTCAATTTAGGAGAGAGTATTGATAATAAAGAATATAACCGAATGTTTGACTGCGGCTGTGTAGATCACATGTTTGTTCCTTAGATGAAACGTCTTGCTAGGACGGCAATTTATTTTATCTGTGCAAATATTTATGTATTTCCTGGACATCAAAAGAAATAATAAAATAGTTTAAGTGGTCTGTCAGGAGTGCAAAACAATGAAGATAGTGTATTTGCCTTTGCCATTCATAAAAAACGATGGCATCCTTAAAAATACAGCAACCACAGTACCTACACAAATCAATTATTCAAAGATTACAGACAATATCTTAATAATGATTTGTCATATTTCTGAAATAACAATAAACTAAGAGAGACCAGTGCGGGGACAGTTCTTGCCCATCCTATCACGACAAGAAACACTACGAACTATGCAAGCTTCAACTTCTGTTACATACAACTCATTACGAGTGAATACTGTCTTACTTTTTTTAGTCAAACTAAGCAATGATTTCAGTAATGGTATTTATATTTTTCTGTCTAGAACTAAGATGTGGAAAGCGTCTTTCATAGGCACATTAAAAGCTTACTTCTAATCTTCGGATCTAGAAATGCATTAAGTGGAATTAATCCACGTCTGATATGTAATTTCCGTCGCGAATTATCTCCGATTTAATCCACCATTTGCATTAGTTTATATAAATAATACGTACGTATGAATGTATGTTACTTGATAAAATCCAGACATCAAGCAGCCGTTTTGAAGTGTGAGTGTTTTGCTACATGTAGTATGAGTCAATGCTTTCTATTATGGAAGTATTAAATGATTTTTACAATTTATCCTAACATGTGTTTCGTCCTTTTCATATTTAAACAATGTCATTAATGTTATCATTTTCTTCGGACCGTTTTACTTAAGTTATAAGAACATTTGATTCAGCCCTACTGTCCTTCAAAAAAGTGTCTGGTATAAAAACTACGTTTATCACTTGTATATAATATATATTACCATTGCTAGAAAAGGAAACAAAACATATTTAAATCAAATTCATTAACTGTCTTATTTGTTTGGACAAAATATCCTTGGTTATAAATATGAGAAAATTGGCGGTAATTTACTTCATACAGATGTGATCTACAACACTGCATTCTCACCTTTCTTACATATTAACCAAAACCACAAATTCAAGCGTTCGATGCCGGTATTTTCTATCCTGACATACGTGCCGAGTTAGCTCCAGACTAGGAAATACCTGTATCGGACTCTTGTTTTGCAGTTCCATGAAAATCTTTAAGAAAAGTTACGATGCAGTGTTTTAGAGTACTTGTGAGGGCATTAATATACAATTTCCTCAAAATTATTAAGTAGTATATTTTGATAGAAAATCTAACTTTAAACGTTGTGTATGATAAAGAAACTATGTGTTTTCAGGTTTGTCATACAAGATGTACCAGCATAGTCATGAGAACGGTATAAGCCCTGAGAAGCGGAAACAGCGACGTATCCGGACCACGTTCACCAGCGCACAGCTGAAGGAATTAGAGAAAGCATTCTCCGAGACTCATTATCCAGACATATACACCAGAGAAGAGATTGCTATGAGAACAGATCTCACAGAAGCCAGGGTACAAGTGAGTGTATACAATGAACATGGTTCACTAACTACCAACAATGACCCACATTGTAAAATGACATGAACGTGTTACTATGAATATGATTTTGCTTTTAATTTAAGGAAATAGCATTATTTGAGAAATTGTGATAAAATATCTATCTTTTGTTTGCAATTCTAATTTCACTTTACAGCCTATAAGTTTACTAGTCGACTTGAACCGTTGAGGTTCTTAATGTTAGATGCTCGATTAATGTATACCGGTACATGGCCATTTTCGCCAGTTTGGTTATAACTTCACTGTGTAAAAAAAGAGATGGCGCTTTACTAGTTAAATTCTTAGCGAAATATTGAATGTACATATAAATAGCAGACTGTAAAGACAATCAAACTCTTCATCCCCCAACACACACACACAATTCAGCAAAAATGACAATTGACCAATATTAATACATTTTATAGATTAAACAAATTCCCAAAACTAGAATATACCGCTCTGAATCTTTGAGAAGGTCTGTTAAATGCCTGTATTTACCGAGAATCCTAGTTATTGCTGTCTAATTTGTTATTTCTATATTATTTCACATTTTCACGAATATGTGATATAGTTTTCTAGACGCTGAGTAAATAAATGCTGGCATTTCAGAATATCTACCATTACTTAGCAAAACAACAAATTGAGTTTCAGAATAGCCATGCCTTCGACCGAGGCAGTAAATGATGAATGCTCCCAATGTCTGTCTGTCAGGAAAATAAGAACACTTTAGGCAGGCATTGTTTAATGAAAAATCATTAGTACCGCTATATCTGTTTAATTGGAAACAATAAAAACAGGCGTAGACAGTTAATACCATTATAATACCGTGGTTTTATGTCTTCAAACGTTAGACAAATTACTTATACGAAACAAAGATATTGGTGTCACTCACAGAAATACAATGAAATAGTTTAATTATTCATAATATAAAACTTTTATTTTTTCAGTTTGATTGGTTTGAATAAGAAAAACGATTAATGTTTCCATCTTTTTGCTGTTTCGTTTTAATAAAATCCTGCAAATTGAATTCCGCCCATTGTACTTAATATTCAAGAATATAGCGTTCATGTATGCTTGAATTTATCAAGCAGTATGCAAATTAAATTTTGGCGCCAGTAAACTATTTCATTTGTCCACTGCATTTTTATGTAGTTTCCTTTGTACGTATTCAATACAATTGATGCTTCTTTATTGTAGGTATGGTTTCAAAATCGTCGTGCTAAGTTCCGGAAGATGGAACGCGCTAAACAACAACAGCAGAATCAGAGTCAGCCACAAAGTCCGCCGGTGAAGCAGGAGAATAACACGGGCAGTAACTCTAGCAGTAACAACAACAACAATAGCAACAATACAAACAACAATAACAATAACAACAAAGATAAACCGAAACAACTGGAA
Source organism: Mactromeris polynyma (assembly GCA_032209605.1). Classification (NCBI taxonomy): domain Eukaryota; kingdom Metazoa; phylum Mollusca; class Bivalvia; order Venerida; family Mactridae; genus Mactromeris; species Mactromeris polynyma. Next base: position 10,207,646 of record JASFXZ010000006.1, on the reverse strand, counting down.
GACACACAAGGTAAGAGTTTGTGTCTAAGTTAAGTTTAATCTCAAATGAGTACAGTTTGTGTCTAAGTTAAGTTTAATCTCAATTGAGTACAGTTTGTGTCTAAGTTAAGTTTAATCTCAAATGAGTACAGTTTGTGTCTAAGTTAAGTTTAATCTCAATTGAGTACAATTTATGTCTAAATTAGGTTTAATCTCAAATGAGTACAGTTTGTGTCTAAGTTAAGTTTAATCTCAAATGAGTACAGTCATTGTCTAAGTTAGGTTTAATCTCAAATGAGTACAGTTTGTGTCTAAGTTAAGTTTAATCTCAAATGAGTACAGTTTGTGTCTAAGTAAAGTTCAATCTCAAATGAGTACAGTTTTATTCCAAGTTAAGTTTAATCTCAAATGAGTACAATTTGTGTCTAAGTTAGGTTTAATCTCAAATAGATACTGAGCAAACTTCCCAGAGCGGTCATGTATTGAGCAACGACTGCATTTATCAATCTTCCTGTAATAAAACGGTTCTATCATCTAAACACTTATGAGGAAAATCCTCTCAAAAAAGCCGAAAACGCAAGTATAACAGGGGGTTATCCTGGAGCGGTTATACTGTATATGATTTTTTTATTCCAATACAGAAATGTTTTTCTCTAACCAATACGTTCAGTCGAACAAATTTCTGCACCCAGCGCTACACAAATAATCATTACTGTGAGTATTACATTTTTCAAAGATTTAATATTAAGTATTTATAATATATATATTTTTTATTTTTATTAAAATCGAATCGGAATATGCAACAATAATGTATATCAAGGTATGATAAATTGCAATCAGAGAAATATTCGTTTTGTATTTTTTTCAAACAAATCATCCTCTTTACTTTTTCATTAGACTCACAGCAAAAATAATAATTAAAGATTTTTAATCTATAAAAGTATTATAAATGTTTACCAAGACGCCAATTTACAAATCTGTATTTCAATAAGTGATTTTATAAAACATATTGTATTATTAAGTTATAAGAACAAAGTATTTGGTGTGAAATAATTTCAGAGCGTATTACGATTGCGTAGATATAAATAAGCGGAATACGTAATATAGATCTATTCGTATAATCCTACACTTACGGCAATCATTTTGACTTCAAAACTATAATGTGTCTATTACTAGCAGGATTATTCCCATGGTCTTTGTACAAGGAACCGAAACATAGATGTCAAAATAATCCCTTAAGGTGCTTGATGTTCTGCGAATATATGTCTTCATAGCAGGGAAACTGTATATCATAAATCAAAATGCGTATGAGAATTGTACATATATTTCTTGCGGCATCAACATTGGTATTTATACCAATACTCCACACATATTCATCGTTATCACATTTTATTGTGTGTTCAGAAATAACGGCAACTTGCAATATTTTACTGTCTCGTATAGTGATATGATTTGTTATTTAAGACTTGAGATCAGTCCCCATACTCAAATCTAATTTTAATTCTCAACCAATTTCGATAGAAGTTATGCTTTTATCAATATTTTGCCCCCCCCCCCCCCTCTCGAGAGGGGCGGTTGGGATACACGGGACTTTAGATATAGCAGACGATTCCAGACCGGTGGGAATTTGACACGCCGAATGATTCCGGGCCCCGGGAATAGAGTTTTGCCACATATTTTAATAGAGTCCGAGAGTAGGGAATTAACATCTCCCACTGTGGGGTTTAGATAAAATGCTTGACTATAGGGTGGGAATTAGACCCCCCCCCCAAAGAAAGAGACAAGTTATCTAATTCCCCTAGGTCAACCCGCCCCCTTGGGCAAAATATTGATAGGTGCATTAGCTTGTTGTATACATTTTATATAATGTTCCGATTAAATATGTGGCGTACAGAATACTGTATGATCAATGCCATGGTCTACCCACAATCATCTTGAGAATATTTAAACACAAACCTGAGATTTGAGCTTTGAGATCAGTTAGCACGGATATCTTGCGATATTTGCCAAAAACGGTTTCGATTTTTATCCAAAAAAGGAAAAAAACACGATTAACCGGTTAGTGATTTTACTAACCAAAAACCGCATGTTCAAACGGTTAACCGGTTAATCGTTTACATCCCTAGTTTCAACTAAAACCTTGAACTTCGATAGCAGCTATAATAAATGTATATTGAATTGTTCTCATCTTACTGCCACCAAAAAACAACACATAAAAGCAAGTCAATAGTCAGGGGTTCAGCGTTTGTTCCTTTTAGCTCGATACATGTATAAAACACATTTTAACGAAACTAATTGTATTTCTTTATATTGCAGCAAAGTCGCCAAATGAGCAACCGAAATGGTCAAACCCAATCAACAATGCCAACAAGATGACGTCATCAATGTTGGGTGTCCCGGCTCTACCTGGACCGTATTCCAGCATTTTATCCTCCTCCGTTAGCGATTACCCTCAGAGTGCGATGGACACAAAAATTCCAATATCGGCGCCTATGTTTTGATACGATAACTTCACATGATTTCATTACCACGAGAATCCAATTCTACATTAAATCCATTGTGTGCAGAAATTACAAATATCCGTTACGGTTATGGTAAACACCAGTAACAACAACAACAAGGCATTATGACGTCATATGTTAACTTTTTGGAACTTTGTTTGAAAAACATAGCTGCATGCGTATTATCTAGTTATCTACTCATCTTACTTAACACATTAGTGTTAATATATAGTGAAATATATGTACTTCAAGAGAATATCGGGTGGCCATTTAACGTTTTTGTCATTTTCTGTCACTAAGTGTTTCAATATGTATGTATACGAGTCCGCATTCATGGACAAAAATGAAAATGGCGGATAAGCGCATGCGTACTTGTGATGGTATACGGTGCGCATGCGTACATTAAATGTGCAATGCGCGGGTATGTGCAATATTATTATACTGTAAAAAAAACATTTGTTCATTTTGTCATCTCAGTATACTATGAAATCTGCTGTATTTTCCTCTCATCTGTCTGTGACAGATTATTTCAGGAAACGTGTTTTTGTACCATATTGTGCCAAATTTCTATCGCTTCCTGTGTTCTCATTGTCCTCAGAACTACATTTTACTTTCCATATGATAAGTTTACGTGCGGCACACAAAATAAGATGTTATCTCTTTTTTGTAGTTTCATATTTGTTTATGTATCGTAAATGCGTACGTGTATATGTATAAGAGCGAGTTTCATGTTTGAGAATGACATAATCAATGTGTTAATGTTTAAATTAAGTGTGTTTTTTTTGTAATTGAATGTGTTTCATGGAATAAAATATCAGATGTTAAGAAAGGCATACTAACGTCTTTGTAACTGGTTGTAACTAGACACATGGTCGTATTTAAATGAATTTTATTTAAAAAAATGAATATTCGTATTTACCAAATTCACTGATAGTTCGATGTACATGTTCGATGTTATAAACTGCCACACACTATTTTGGTGTTTCTAATTTTAGCACTATGTAATTAAACGTTCAATATATATCATAGTATTATTGAAATCGAAATAAATATGGTTTTAATTTCATAGTAAATAATAACAGACCAGTAATGACTTGATTACAGTGTATACATTGTTGTTTTAGTGCACAAAACCCTGTATTCGTATGCTATGTTTAGATGATATGTTTACAATTTTAAACACCAAAATAGCGTGCGACACTTACAATAATGGTGTACCTCTAGTCATTGTTTGTTTAAATATGTATTTGATGAAATGTTAATGTTTCCGCTGGTTAACAACCAATGAAGTGTCGTTCAAAATATTTTGATGTGGTAGTTTTCGATAATCTGTCAAAACATTATCATGACCGACAAGTCATAGTTCATATCAATCGCGTTTTGGTATTCCACTCATTGTCTACGGAGTAACCTCTACCGAATGGCCATCTATTGAGCAACAACCTCTCTTTAATAACATTATAAATTTTCCTGTTCAAAAGCAATGCTACCAATTTCACCTCTCTAGACAACAGCCGAAATTTCCATTTTTCAAAGATGGTGTTGCGCCGGGTAGGCTTGGTTGTATATAATCGGTTTAATTGTGTTTCAAGATAACCAATTAAATCGTTTTATAATTTCAAATGCAGTGACTATTTTTGAATTCTATTCTACTTTCTATTTCTATATTTAAGAACCGCTGTGACCTACCAGCGCCAATGTTGCCAAAGGAGGAACTTCAAAGTTGTATTAGTGGACTTACGGGTCTATCATTGCTTGGACCCGGCTTGTTCCTTTGTATGTTTGCTTTTTGTGTAAGTACATTAGTACCCGGCTCTGATAATCTATACGTCAGTTTCATTCCTTATGTGTCTTCCATCAAAGTATTCACTACATTTGTATTCATGACGTTGTATAAAGCTTCAAGGAACTGTGTACGATATATATAATATATTTTGTAATTACATGTCGTTGTTTTATGTATAATTTTCATTGTACATATATATTGTGTAAAGTATTATAAAAACTTTCGAATCTCTTTGTGGCAAATTATTAAACTGTGTTTACATAGGTCTGTGTTTTGTGTTTGTTAGTGTCCATGATCTATAAGTTTACACTCAAATTTCATATCAGGGTCCGAGATTATGGAAATTGAGTTCGATATTCATACTCAAAACTTAAAACATTGGATCTCAAGTGAAGTATGATCAGATTATATCATTAATAACATAAAGTAGAAAATACTATAAGAAGGTATAACCGTCCCTTTTCAATAGGGGCATCACCGATATGTCGGTATATTGCAATATGAAGTCAAACTGTTTTCTATCGCGATATGTCGGTATATTGCAATATGAAGTCAAACTGTTTTCTATCGCGATATAACATGAACGGGCTGGATTTTAGGATATTAAATTTTCTAGTCATAAAAATCTTATACTCGTATTAGACACAAAACTTAAATGAGAATGATAAAATGTTTAGCTTAAACTTTATAGCTGTATTATCGTTTATTCATCAAAGCACTGTCCTCAATCACTAGTCAAAACTGTATGAAGATTGACAACTATTTTGTTTTGGCTTATGCGAGTTTACTTTTGCATCGCGTTCGAACTGTTTGCAGTTGAAAAATCGACATTCATGTGATAGATTAATGAAGCAATATTGTGTGGTACACATTGCAATACGAGGGACGGTCGGAGAATACCCGAACGTTTCGTGATCCTCTCCTTCCAAGTGCAACAAAGTACTACATTCTTTCGACAATAATTCGGTCAGTAAATATTTCAATGACAAGTTTGTATAAACATTTTTGACGTTATTATACATGAAAGGTGTTTCAGCTAACATGGTCTCCCAAGTTAGAAGAACAGCAACCTGTTATAAAAATTATACTGGCGGAGGGTGAAAAACCTTGTCATATTTTCCAAAGACTGCAAAAAAGGTTTATGTATGACCTAATGTCACGTTCTAAAATTTACAGCTGGGTTTTATTAGTTTCGCGAAGGTAGAACTAGCCTGTGTGGCTCAATTGTAATGTTAGTTGCCTTCTGGGATGCACGTGGAATAATACTCACTCATCCCATGCAAAAATGTCAAACTGTCACTGCCAAGTACTATTCTGAAGTAATTATGAGGCAAGTTCTGAGAGAGTTGCCTCCTAGGCTAGCACAGTAAAATGTCCTTATTCATGACAACGCCCTCTCCCATACCGTTTCGTCATCAATTCATTCAAATGGCAATTGTTATCGCATCCTCCTTATAGCCCCGATCTTGCACCCTGTGACTTTTATTTGTTTCCAAATCTAAACAAAATGCTTGCTGGAACCAAAGATGAGTCTATGTCGGTACTGTCACACTGATGTCTATTTCATGGTTTGCAGAAGGAATACAAAAGCTCAAACGAATGTGTCAAAATGCAGAGACGTAGGTGGAGAATGATTTGAAAAAGAGTAAAAAGAATTTTTGAAAAATATTTTACACTTTTTGCGAACGAATAAAATACGGGTATTTTCCGACCGCCCCTCGTATCTGGGTCGCTCGTATCTTGCCAATGCATTGCAATGTATCGCGTTTCGCTGCATCCCTACTTTTCAATGAAAAGCTCATTAAAGTTGCATTACATATTTGTTTTTCTTTCCTCAGATACACATATATTGTAAAGAGTTTCATGCCATCCAAATTGCATTTCATGTTTCGCAGACCCTCCGTTAGTCATGATATTGACATGTTTCCAAACCGAAAGTAGCTGATTTTAGTCATTAAAACGAAAGTAAAGATTTTGACAGATAGGAGAGGATTTTCTAAGCATCGTTTTCATAACAAACATTGCATAACATTATGTTTCATTCCATCAAAACGGGATTCCATACATGTACGTAGTTCACGTCAAATATCGTCACATTCAACAGTCTACGTCTCGAGTGCTTCAGTAACACTTAACTTTCTCAGAAGACAGTCAGGCGTTAAATGTCTTATTTATTGCAAATTATGTCAAATTCAGTGAAATAAAAACATTTTCGTTGGCAAGATTGTCATCCCCTACCAAATATGCAGCAAAGTTTTCTTACATACATTACATAAAATAGGAAATGCCGCTTTAACGTATACGTTTGGAAGACAATGACCTGGAATGAAACTGTATTTTAAGAACGGTTTAACATTCAAGCTACCGCTTCTTTAAAATTCTATATTACCGAAGTTAAACGAATAATCCAGACGGCAAAAACACGTTTTAGAGTCCTTATAATGTCTGAAACATAAAGAAAACGGTGAAAACCCCAGCACTCCGAAGAAATTTGGTAGTTGTTAAATCATGGTTGTCGCCATAGCAATCTGATTTTCTTATAATATACATGTAATCTGCTTGATGTGGCACTGAGTCCATTTACGCAGGAATTCTTATTTAAAGTCTAAACAGAACGTTTAATGGTTTAGAAACAATTCTAATGGTACTGATCGAAATTATATTTCATTGTCATTTATATTCTGTCGTAATGTGCTGGGGCCTTATTCACAAACACTTTAAGTCTGAAACTCAAACTTAGACTATACATTTGCAAGAGTTATATAAACCAGAATTATGTTTTGTCATAATTTCCCCCCAAAAAAACAATACATTTTTGTACGACTCTGTCTCCTGTTTTTGTCTCTTTGTCATAATCACTGATACTCGCAGATACTCTGACATGATACTATGACACCGCGGCCAGTCCTGACTGATACTAGCAAATACTCTGACATGATACTATGACACCGCGGCCAGTCCTGACTGATACTCGCAAATACTCTGACATGATGTTATGACACCGCGGCCAGTCCTGACTGATACTCGCAAATACTCTGACATGATGCTATGGCACCGCGGCCAGTCCTGGCTGATACTCGCAAATACTCTGACATGATACTATGACACCGCGGCCAGTCCCGACTGATACTCGCAGATAATCTGCCATGATACTATGACACCGCGGCCAGTCCTGACTGACACTAGCAAATACTCCGACAAGATACAATGACACCGCGGCCAGTCCTGACTGATACTCGCAAATACTCTGACATGATGATATGAAACCGCGGCCAGTCCTGCCTGATACTTGCAAATACTCTGACATGATGCTATGACACCGCGGCCAGTCCTGACTGACACTAGCAAATACTCCGACATGATACAATGACACCGCGACCAGTCCTGACTGATACTCGCAAATACTCTGACATGATACTATGACACCGCGGCCAGTCCTGACTGATACTAGCAAATACTCCGACATGATACTATGACACCGCGGCCAGTCCTGACTGATACTCGCAAATACTCTGACATGATGATATGACACCGCGGCCAGTCCTGACTGACACTAGCAAATACTCCGACATGATACAATGACACCGCGACCAGTCCTGACTGATACTCGCAAATACTCCGACATGATACTATGACACCGCGGCCAGTCCTGACTAACACTAGCAAATACTCTGACATGATACTATGACACCGCGGCCAGTCCTGACTGATACTCGCAAATACTCTGACATGATACTATGACACCGCAGTCCTGACTGATACTCCTGCAATTCACGAATTTATTTTCAAGTTTTAGACTGACAAATTCTATTCTATGGATGTAGAAAGACAATGAGCAGACGCCATTAAACATGTCTAGAATTGTAATAAAACACACAGCAGTTTATGCGAAGTTTCATGAAGACATATTTGCTACGGTTGCTCCATATTTTTGTTACAAATTGTCTTAATGTATGAAGTTGAAGTTGTAGTGAATGTTTAACAAGGCAACGAGTGGCAACGAATGGCAACGAGATGGATACATGTTATTCAAATATTCTGTAAATTACGGTGATGTATATAAACTTCATACATTTTTTGCCAATGCAGCGGGATCTTTTCGACGTATAAGTGAAAATTCATGAGATAAAACCGTCACCGGATACCCAGGGGCCTTTTTCACAAACATATTAAGACTGAAACTCAGACTTAGACTTTGAAATGTTCAATATTCGTTTTGCTCTTACGTTGTTATTACAGTATACAGTCAAACCTGTCTGTAAAGACCACCCATGGAAACAGCAAAATGAGGTCTTTGTTTACAGGTGGTCTCTATTAACAGATTAAATATCATTGAAAATGGTCTGATGGGAGATAAAATTGGTGGTCTTTGCAGACAGGTTTTGCAATAGTGGTCTTTGTTCGCAGGTGGTCTTTAACACAGGTTTGACTGTATATTTTAAGATTTTAATGGCAGAAGTGAAGAATATTGAGACAACATTTCATTAATTAAGATTTACTTAAAACGAAAGGCTGGTAAAGATAGATGTAAAAATTTAAAGTCTAAGTCTGAGTTTCAGTTTGTGAATAAGGCCCCTGGACTTACTCTAACGTTTCACTGCAATCTTCGATAAAAGGACACGAGTGCCCTACAGTTGAACTTCCTAAAGCTCGATGTATATAATTATGAATACTGCTAAGTAAAGCATGGTTCACTCTATGAATTGTACGAGTATTCAAAACGAGTTTTTGAGAGCCGGTTGGACGAAACGCTGATATCATGATTTGGAACCTCTCGTCCATAACGGCGTATCATGCTTCGAGCGTATATATGTGGAGCACGACCCTGATTAGCCTGGGGTCCTGGCTCACTGATTGCTAACGCTGTCAGTATACCGACGCGGAGCAATAGGAGGTTTGGCCAGGATTCCAGGCTAGACCCTGATATCATGATTTGGAACGTCCCGGCCATTACGGCGTATCATGCTTCGGGCGTATATATGCGGAGCGACCCTGGTTTCATGATTTGGAACGTCCCGGTTAAAACGGCGTATCATGCTTCGGGCGTATATATGCGGAGCGACCCTGGTTTCATGATTTGGAACGTCCCGGCCATTACGGCGTATCATGCTTCGGGCGTATATATGCGGAGCGACCCTGGTTTCATGATTTCGAACGTCCCGGTCATTACGGCGTATCATGCATCGAGCGTATATATATATGAATATGCGGAGCGACCTGTTGATGAGATTGTGGCTAATATAAGTTTTAAGAACTTATTTGGCATTCGATATGAAATTAATAAAGTCCAATATGAATCGCACATGTTTATAAAACAAAAAGGTATGTTACATTATCTATTAGTACAATCAATGCGGAACAATCGTCATATGTCTTTAAATGCGTTTGCTGGCAGAAGGAGGTATAAAATTAATGTTTTTATTTTCGCCTGATACTTACATACAACTTTTCAGAAGAATCAAAATTTTAATCGCCATTTGTTAAAATGCTAAGGTGCGTGCTTGTGGCTGTACGTGCGAATTTCAATCTGATTGTTGGAGTGCTTTAAGAGACTAGAATATATATGAAGTCAAATTTCCACACAATGGGCAACACTGAAGTAAGGAAACGTGACAGACAACGCACTTAAACGGTTCATACATTCTCAGCATATCTAAGAATCTGCTTATATTAGCTGTACAAATGACACACATCCGGGATGCTTTCGCGTAGAACAATTGCTCAATATTTCTTTCTATTTCAGCCCGTGCAAAATGACACGCCTTCGGGGCTATAATGATTCTTTGTACCGTGTAATCCAATTATAAATAATTACCAAGAAACTTAATGATAACCTAAATTTCCCTGGAGACCAGAGACTACGTGTACGCTCCTTTCTGCTCAGACATAGTGTGACATACTATTTTGTCTCAATTTTTCAAAATAATTGTTTACTTGTTTTATCGAAATTTTAGTAGGCACAGTTTAAAATGAGCAATTTTCGTAATTGCAGCGTCTGAAACATCTCGCTTTAACAACGTGATTAAGAATATATTCCGTACGCGATACGGGAGATGTCTCATATTGAAGAAACTTTAACCGAAGGGTGTGATTATATAAACGCCGCTAGATAAAAAATAACAGAGTCGGGGTTAATTTCGTGAAATCAAATGATATTGAAACCAACTGGAAAATGCCATGTACTGTAATTTGAGCGTTGTCGTTCTGATATGTTATAACAGGTAGATTTTGTGCGGGAACGTTCGAAACTGAAGTACCCGTGTATATAGAATTATACAGAAAATTATGCGTACGCTCTAAGTTTGTTCTTTTCTGGGAACGTGTTCATTAAGCGGGTTCACAATGGAAATGACTGTTAAAAGACTGATTACCAAAGCGACTTCATAAAGTTCTGTGAAACTGATAGGCAAAATGTCATTTCGAGCGTTCCGTATAAAGCTCCATAATCGAATCATGATCTACGTCGTAAGAAACAAGCTAAATACCATCATAATCACTATCACCATCATCACTATCACCAGTATCATCATCATCGTCATCATCATCGCCATCCTCATCAATATCACCATCATCATCATCGCAATCACCATCTTCATTATCACCATCATCATCATCATCATCATCATCACTATCATCATCATCATCGCCATCATCATCGCCATCATCATCATCATCGCCATCATAATCGCTATCACCATCACCATCGCCATCACCATCATCATTACTATTACCATCATCATCGCCATCACCATCATCATTACTATTACCATCATCATCGCCATCACCATCATCATTACTATCCCCATCATCATCACCATCATCATCACTATTAATATTATCATCGCCATCACCATCATCATCACTATCAATATTATCATCGCCATCACCATCATCATCACTATTACCATCATCATCGCCGTCACCATCATCATCACTATCACCATTATCATCGCCATCGTCTTCAACTTAAATTTCGTCTTTCCGTACACATTTTTTTACATTATCATCAGTTTTATATTTATGCTGCTAGGTGATAGCACATCGATCACAACTGATCGTAGTCAATACGTAATGTAAAACATTGAACTGTTGTGTGGTTTCAACGTTGAAACACAGGTGGTTGCATTTTTCAATGGGTCAAAACGTGATATTACACCGAATCTGTTTGATGCCATCGTTAAAAGACGATGGATTAAAGACAATAATCGTTCACTGTGCAACATCAGAACGAAATCGCGAAAATGAATCAAGTTCAAGACAAAAAAAAGACAAAACTTTCATACGTCTTGTTCTTCTACAAGCTGTGAAGCCTATGCTGATTGAGAATGCATCCCCTCCGTGTGAGCTTGGACCCCGGGAAAATATTATTTAGAGGGAGCGTAAGATACGGTCCCACATTGCCTTCCAGTTTGTTTCTTAGTTTGAACTTCCACAAACAACTGAAAACTTGGCGAAAGACGCGGTGGCATAATCACATCTTCCGTCAAAATGACTACTTCTTACTTAGTCTGCATTACCTTGTACATGTATTGTGTCTTGCTTGAGCACATCTCAGTACCACTCTAAGCAGACCTTTATTACAACCTGTTTTGTAATAAAACCCGTTTTGTAATAAAAAAAATCAAAGATGCCAGAAACGTCTTATTTCATCATGAAATAACTGGAAACCAGTCTGCAACTATAAAATGAGTCTTATTTTACAAGTCTTAAAAGGAAAACTCGAGCAATAAGGACATAATTTTAAAGAACCCATTTTGTAATACAATTTTTTGAGACTCAACGTCTTATTTCATCATGAAACAACTGGAAACCAGTCTACGAATGTAAAATATGTCTTGTTTCAGAACATTGAAAAGGAAAATTCCCACAATAAAGACATCATGTTAAAGAACCCGTTTTGTAATACGATATTTTGAGACTCAGCGGGATGTAAAATGTTCAGACCTTCTTCAGTTACAGCGTGTTTATCTGTTTCCATGGGTTACGGTTTACAGTCGGATATCTCAGAATTCAAAATGCAGAAGATGATTGTTCTAAGGTTTGCCAAATCTTATTTTTCAAAGTGATCTGTATTTTTCACATTACTCTATGTTCTGACAATCTATTCCACCGATCCACAAATATTGCATCTTGTGTTTTTCCAGTTTCGAATGTATTCTGTAAGCCGCGGCCGTGGTGCAGTGGTTAGTGCGCTGGACTTGTAATCCGGCGATCTGGGTTCGATTCCCGGTCACGGCAGGTCATACCCTCCATGAAAATTTGACGATGTGGAGAAGTTGCCGGCTCCTTGTGGAAGGGTAAGGTAAGTTAGTACTGGTAAGAATTCAGTCCAGGAAAAACTGGTTAGGTGAACCGGCCGCCGTATATAACTGAAATATCGTTGAGAAACGGCGTTAAACCCGATGAAACATTAAATGTATTCTCTAGATATAGACATGTGTATTACTCAACTGACATACTAGTTTGTTCGAGGTAACTTGTTTATTTATTATAGAGTCCATTAAGAATAATATACATGTATGTTTCGATCATGTCACCTGTCATTCGTCGACATTTCATGGTAGGAACACTTAGTTTAGTGTTAAGTACAAGTAATTTGTTCTCATAAATTAAATCTTTCATATTGGGTATCAAATGTTGAAGCTATTGTTTGCATATTTTCTGTGCCATCAATGTCTCTTTCTTACAATGTTGTCAAACATTACTGGTGTATTCTGGTTTTTGCTCGCACACGTGTTTTAAACAATACCTAGAACATTTCATTTTCCACTTTTGTGAATGATCTTCCCATTAGACCAGCACTTTGCTGCTTTGTTGACATGCAAATGGATATGATTTTCAGGTGTGTCAGATCTTTCCACTCATTCCAGCGTCATCCTACGATGCATTTCCTTCATTGTTGGTATTCATTGTGTATTGAACTTTAAGTATTTACACCTTTTGTTATGAATCGTTTAAAACCTTGTTTTTGTAAAGATGATAATTATGTAAATTTGAGAAGCCACATTGCATATTCCATCTTTAGAGCTTTTCTCATTCTTCGTGGGCACATACATACATTTCACTTTTGATTTCTCTAAGAATTGTGTCTGCAAATAATACAGGTTCTTACATTGAACCCATGTGCAGCTTTCTGGGATAAATATCAAGAATGATCTCCCTTGATTATTGGCTTTGTTTAAGCCATTTCCTCTAACTTGGATTGTCTCCCTTCCCCACGAAAATGGCACCTGTCAAACTAGTCAATACTCAATAATCGATATTGGATCCATGCTATAACCGAATATACTCGGATTTAACGTCTCTTGGACATTATCATTAGCGACTAACTTAGCCACCCCACTGTGTTTCGACAAACACTGTAATATATGTATATGTGTAATGTTCTTAGTATGAACTATGATGTGAATATGTCTTGTTTATTTCTGCTGTTGTGATTGTATTGTTGCTTCTCCGTATATGAATGTACATGTATATATTATATATAGTCGTTTTTGTCATGTGACAATCTGTATTGAATGAATGTAAAATGTATTGTTGCTAATGCTGCCCTATTCGGGCCTTATGCAGAATCTGTAAATAAACTTGAAACTTGACAGCATGTTGAAATTGCCTTGGGCAATAGTCTTGGGGGTGTATAGAACAACACTGACTTAAACGTGATCTTCAATCCCGGCAACAACTAAAATAGCATTGGAAACAGAAAAGGTGTTGTAAAAATAAATTTTGTAAATAAGTTTGTTTTCTCGAAAGTATGTGAACATTAGTACTGGTAAATTGTCGCAGATTGTTTAAATATGAATTTATAAGATCAGATGACTAGCTTATAAGAACAACAAGAGTATTGCAGTAAACTGTCGTAGTGGACATTTAAATAATTATACATGGCTTACAACCTGAAATAGAGCTACACGTACTAACATGATAACGATTGACGTCTGTGAATAATTAAAAAACAGGATTTGGCATTTATCCTGATCATTCTATGAATACTGTGTATAAAATCAAATCAAATACATGTATGTAGAAAAATGTCAAATCTCGTGCTTCTTCCCCGTTATGTAGGTTATATGGGTCCTTTGTCTGAATAATTGCAACATGTCTATTACAATATATATAAATACAGTGATCGAATTATGCGTGTTCCATATAAATAGCATCACTTTAAATATTTTCATTTCAGCATAAAGTTAAACAGAATCATCGCCAAAATTGTTTTGATTGTAATCAAGTTTTACTGTGTTAAAGTTTACACCTTTAGAGATCATAACGTCAAGCTGTATATGACCATACCAATATTTCATCTCGAGGCTATTCTATAGACCTATATTTCCCCAAATTCCCCCCTAAAAGCGCTTTCGGTGTTAATTAACAATTTGTATAATCGCTACATCCGGATATATCACTTTCATCAGATGCCGTGTTTGGACGCCAATAAATCGTACACAACAATACCTATAGTGTATTCTAAATTAAAACAGAACAGAACTAAATCTGACTATTCTCAACAAAAATCGTTAGTTAGGAATAGTTTGAGCAATACTCGTAATATATATGTGCACAATGTATCTACCTCTATTGGAAAGTGTTTAAATTAAAATATAAATTATTGTTTTAGCCGTTCTTAATTTCCTATGGAAAGTCACTTTTTTAATAGTGCACAAGTCATCATAAGATGCAGAAAGGCCACGTGTGCCCCATATCGCATTACTTTGGGTCTAGGCGGGCACCTGTATAGAACTCCCGACCTTCTGTAACAAGCCAGCTGGATAGCTTCGTCACATACGAATTCTAGATCTCAGGTGGGGTCCGAAACCACTGCAGTTAGTGAGTGAAAGGAACCTCATTAAAATCGACTACTTCCGTAACATTATGCAAAATAGACTTGGATCCGTTTACTTGCCGCACCCGTAAGAAATTGTTTACAGTTGTTGATCTACCTTCAATGAATAAAACTGTTCATCACCAAATGTTTTTTCTAAATGTCTCTATAGTGTTATTGTCTCACAAACAAATTTCCATGATTTTCATAATAAGCGGGATACACCGATTTGTCAGTAAGTTTAAACTTATATTGTTCTCTCCTTTGATGATCGTCTTGTGTTGAAGCCTGTGTTCACAGCTCTAGAACAGTATATCAGCCTCGTAATATTTTTAAAAAATCATATACAAAGATATGTCAATTACTATACTTAGTTATAGCTTCATCAGTGACTCCTGTAAAATAAAAAGGGGTTAATTTTCGTCATGTTTTTGCTAGATAGTTATATATTAGATGCTTGGTAGAGCTACCTATAACCTGAGTCATGCAACTTAAGAGTTTTGAAAAGTTCTATAGGCCTAATTCTATCAATTGGAGCGGTAGAGCTATATATTATATGTTACCAGTCTCAAAACATTTACTTACAAAAATATGAGAGAGGCAGTATCGGATAGACTAGGCTTTGGTAACTAACTTAAGCCGCTTTTATGTGCGTGAAAGATTTAGGCCTATTGCTTCAAAGACCCATATTTTTGTGGAAATCTAGATTTCTATACTTTCATGTAAAAAAGCTATATCTAGTTTTTCCATTAATTAGGAGTTAGTTGATCAACAAGTAGATATATTTCTACACAAATATTCTGATTGTAGAGTTTCTAACCAGTTTTGCGGGTTTTAATCAATAAGAATGAGAATGCAAAGCATTTAGCCGCCAGCACTCTAGATAGAGATACGGACCAGCCCAACACTCATTTTGGTAATCGGAAATAGCCGGAAATTACCGAAGAACAACGAATATCGACACGTAACATGCACTGTGCATAACTAAAACAACCATGCTCCTTATTTGGAGAGGATTATGTCCATTATTAAAAATATACCTATTAATTTTTTACACGGTTAAATTCACATACTTCTACAACCGATTTACTACATTTTCCTTTCTACCACTTGTAGTTGATCTTTTTATGTACCGCTTTGTATTTTTGTTATGCGCCTTTCAGGGCCCCGCAGTCGTTGAAAGTGGGTCAAATCTAGAAGCACGTACTGTTAAGCTTGTGCGAAAAGCGATAAAATGAGCAACGGGTATATGCGAGGTAAGCTATTTTATACTAAATACAATAGTCGCAAAGCAAGTTTATGACACGAGGAAGCGTTTGTCATCCAAATATTTCTTCTAAACTCCACTAAACGCAGGAGTTTCGAAGGTTGCGATTTGTGATTATATCGTCCTCAATATTATTCGCATTTTACATCGCGTCTCGCTCTCACACTCATCAATTCTTCTTATTCCAAGCAAATACCATTTTTATTAAACTGTAAACACTTCGACTGTTTGGCTTAGGTGATAAGACAGCCATCCTCCTATTAAAAAAAGACTATGTTTGAACAACGTAATAAAATGTGCTGAGCGTTGGTTATAGGAACGCTTAAAAAATTATCTAGCCCTTGTCTAGCGATCCAGGCCTGCAGAAACCTAGGGCTGATTATGAAAACGTTCACATATATGTCTAATGAAACGTTCTTGACACCATACAAATCTCTCTTAAGACCGTATTTAGAGTATGCTTCCTAGTATGGTCACCCCCTATTTGACTTAAAAAAAGACATAATCATGGCCCTGGAAAATGTGCAAACGAGATCAACTAGAATGATACAATCTATACTAGGCAATTTAGGCTTCCATGTAGTGAAAGCGTACGCACTTTATATGTTTGTCTACTTTTGACTGATATAATTCAGTTCCACAACATTTTAAATCACATTGATCATGTTGAAGATAAGGACATGTTTGTTTATTTAGACTAGAGTTCAGAATTACAAGAAGTCATAACAAAAAACAAGCTTTAAAAAAAGACCTCATACCGAAATGAGGCTAACTTCCTATAGATTCAGGTAGATCTGTCATTGATTCGGCAAACTGCATATCAACGATATTGATACATCGGATGAGAAATATCGACGATACATCAATATTTTAAGTATCAGTTACTAAAATGCCATTTACATGCTTGCAGTTCATGAGTTCATATATCTTCACTGCTAGTTATGTCTTTTACATGCTTATGTATTACTTCGACCATCTTGTTTCCTCGCTATTAAGAAGCAAAATAAATGAGACAAATATGAATAATCTTCATTTTACCTTGAACACATTTGATAAGTACAGTTAAGTTTTAGACACAGCCTTTTGACAGTGCAACAGCTTCCATTTTAGTTTTTAGTGAATTCCCGTCGTTTTCAGACTTATATTTATTATTCGTTAGTATCGATTTTTAAAATTTATATGCATCGATAATCAATCAACTGAAAAATATCAATGATACGATTCTGTTTCAGGGTGATTGATATTTGGAATAATTTACCTGAATCATTTGGTAATGCACCCACAATAAACTGCTTCAAATCAAGACTAAATAAATAGTGGGGTGTCTCTTTTAGGTTTGATGCTAGCTAGGTGTTAAAAGTGAAAGGAGTGTGCACATGTTTTATAATGTCAATAGTTTTAAATCAATGATGAACACTAGAACTGAATAGTATAAGTATAAATAATGATAAATGAATATTTGTGATGGAGGTGATTTGATGAGAATTAGTCTGAACAACATTAATAATTGTATATTTATATATATTATAACTTAATATAAGATAACTTGAAATATGAATGTGTCAATTGTGAAAGGGCTTAGAGTGAAAAATGTTGAAACATAACCTGAAGGACATTGAATTAAGGGAAACCATAACAAATGGATCACAAGACTTAAGTTTATACAGCTCAATACACTTTCGGAAACTATGTGATGATTACAACTTTTGTAATGTATCCTAACTTTACAATTACTTATTATTTCAATAATTTCAGGGCTAGCAGAGTTAGCTCATGCCGAGTACCAGGCTGGAGACTATGAATCAGCAGAGCAACATTGTATGCAGTTATGGAGACAGGAACCAGACAATACTGGTGTTCTACTTCTACTTAGCTCTATACATTTCCAACAAAGAAAATTAGACAGGTGAGTACAATTCAAAGTTAACTTTATATCAACTGTCTAACTATGATACATGCCTTTTACATGGTAAGGTTCAATTATTCTTGCATCTTATATAATAATATATAAATAAATTCTTTCTGATTAGTCCTGGAGTAAATTTTTTCAAGTCTGTAAAATGTGCGATATATATTTAATTTTCACAGACATTTACTGGTTTATTAACAGCAACATGGGAATCCCAATAAGCATTCCTTATATGGCAGTCAGTTTTTTAATCTTAGGAAATTAACGGAATTTACCGAAGCGCTTTTCGGATGCCCACGATTAGATCTGTTACAGAGAACATTTCACATCACTACCAAAGGACAGGTGTAATCAATGGATAGGCCTTGGTTAAATATTCTATTAAACATTTCAGTTAGGATGACTACATTTGTATAATAAAACAGCTGTTGTACATGATGATGTTGATATGCACCAAAAAATATTATCGTCTTGGTCAGTAACTATTTTTGGTGTGCATATTGCAACATGTACAAGTACTAGAAACATTGTTTACTTACATTTATCTGCTCTCTTTTACAGGTCAGCATATTTCAGCCAGCTTGCTATAAAACAAAGTCCATCATTAGCTGAAGCATATTCAAATCTTGGCAATGTTTATAAGGAGAGAGGACAGTTACAAGAAGCTCTTGAAAATTATAGACATGCTGTACGGTTAAAACCAGACTTTATTGATGGGTATATCAACTTGGCAGCGGCTCTTGTTGCTGCAGGAGACATGGAACAGGCCGTCCAAGCATATGTTACAGCACTTCAATATAACCCAGTAAGTGACTGTCTAATGATAGTGAAGTTTGTACAGTTATTAGTCTAATGATAGTGAAGTTTGTACAGTTATTAGTCTAATGATAGTGAAGTTATTAGTTAAATATGGGATGAATTTGGTTACTATTTGTATAGATTAACCTTTATATTGGAATAGTTTTGCATATATGCTTGAGATCTTTCACTTCAAATGGGTTTGTTCCATTTTGTCAGTCATTATCACCTGTAATATATGATTTGTTTTTGGAGAGATGTGCTTTTAAAAATTAGTGATGCTACATGTCGAGGTTACAATGTACAATTTCGATACAAAATTGTTAACATTGCTGCTGCTTTCTTTTGGATGAGTATGTTTGCTGAAATGCATATTATAGATAGTTCCCACATTTACAATATTTACCTCCCTTGTTCTGAATAGTCGGCCATATTGAAAGGCAAAGTTCCAAAGTTGATAGAGTAAACGATGATCAAATAAAATCAGATTATATAAAAATAACTTATTCATTATGCCCATGTGTGCAGATGGCTCAGAAAGTTGGAAAAAAAATGCTGGTCACAAGCAAATTCTCTTGGTATTTTCTCAATTATCACATATTTGGGAATTACACCTATACATACTTATCAGTTTTCACTTTTGCCTATCAAAATGGCTGATGATTAAGAACAAGGGAAGTAAATATTGTAGATGTGGGAACTCAATTACTGTATTTTATTATTTACCTCTTTCCAATTGTGATTATATCTGTGCACATGTCTCAATATACATTCTGTGTTTTTCAGGATCTGTATTGTGTACGCAGTGACCTTGGAAATCTTCTAAAAGCTCTAGGAAGACTGGATGAGGCCAAGGTAGGAGTGGTTGCCGTTAAAATTAGATAGAACAACTTTCTTTGCTTCTCCGTTACCTTTGTATTAGCTAGTCAAGGTTTTAAAATATAAGACTTTGACTACAGATTTTGCCAAATGATACACTTGTCTTACATACTGTTAAGCAGTGGCCTTATTTGCTACATACAGAATGTAGTTCATATTGCTAAACAGTTGTGATACATAATTTAACATGTTGATAGTATGTGAAGATTTGTAGAATTCAATGATGTTATTTATACTAAAAGTTATTTTGCAGAAGTGATTGGTTGATTTCAATATACAGACTCCAAAAAGAATGAACTTTCCTGATGGAACTGAAAGTGCTTTTCAATCTAAATATGTATAATTTGGGCTGTATTCATTCAAGTACTTAAAAATAATTATGGTATCAGATTTGTGTGCGTTATGTATGTATTGTTTCAATTGTAGGCAGGATTGATAGTTGTTAATTTATTATGAAATTTCTTGTGATTAAGGTTTCGCATTTTCAATTTCACTTTTGTTTCAGATATGTTGATCAAAAGTTCAGGAGATTTCATTCTGATGGACATTTCTTTTGTTTGTTAAAAATAAGACTGATCAATCCTCTCTTAATTTCAGATGATGGAAAAATCTGCAACAACTTTCGTGGCTTATTTTATATTTTGTTTTACATGGTTATATGACCACTTTTGATAGTTCTAATTATCACATTTGTTGAAGTTATCATTAGGGCATTTTAATCATGTGAGAGAACATTGCCTCATCTGGTACTCAACTGACAGATTATAGATCATACCAAATGTTTTTGGATGAATGGAAATATTATCAATTTGGCTTACATGAAACTGTGGCTTAGTTGCCGTTAAGTCTTATGATTTATAGGGGATAAAATTATGCCAAAACTGATCATTGACTCATACATTTTAGAGTGAGTGTGTCCTAGAAAACGAACTAACTATTAAACAAAAGAAAAAATAACATTTTCATGATACTGTTGCAGCTTTTTCTCATTGCTTAGATATCTTAAGTTTTATTTAAGGCTTATGGCATGGACATCACACAATGAATTATTAACAGCCTTTGTCTTTTGTTTGCTTTCTCAAAAGAAAAGGATTTAGTGTTATGTATGATTTTGTTGATTCACATGATGTATTATGTATGTACATTGTTTGCAAGCTAAAATTAATCCTGTTTGTTTTATTTCTATTGATTTTAAAAGGTTTCTTGGACACTGTATTAGTGCGCCAGATTATGACGTCTTGGAATCGACATCAACGTGAGTGAAAGGAACCTGATTGGAGTAACAATATGTGTATTCCGTCAGATTTCTACAGAATTTACCTGTCAGAATATAATCTGCCGTGAAAGGTAGTATGTATCAAACAGTCAGTCGTGATATTATGTTGGCCCTTTTGTTTTTTGAAGAAAAACCAGCTTGTGCAGTCTGACTCCAAGTATTTATATTTTGATTGGACCTTTCAAAATTTTATTCAAATGAAAATTATCCTGTTAGGTATAGTGTATATATTAAAGACTGGCTATAGATTTGATAATAATGAACATCAGATTTTCAGAAAAAAGTATTAGGAAATTTTCATGCTTGTATGCGGCCTGCAAGGCGTTGAGCATGCTGATCGCAGCAATGGGATGAAGTGGCTTGAGTTACTGAAGGCGGTTGCATAGACTTGTATCAAATACTGACAGTGCTTGGACTTCTATTACAGATTGGTGCAGGATGCCGCTTGTATCTTGTGGCAATTTGTAATAAGACCTATGCCTTTAATAATGTGAAAAATACTTCTGATGCGTTGAAACACGAGTCGTGACATTTTGTTTGTGGTTTGAGCTATATTTTCTTTTTGTCAAAGATTTTCAATCCTAAATTGCATTGACTTGCGAAACAGTATTTGATACTTCCAATTTACTGTACATCCAATTATTACCACATATCTATTTGTGAACACTTAAAGAAGTGAAACCTCTCATTGTCCTACAAATTTATTTGGTTAAGGCGCATATACTACTTCAGTAACTTCAGGTAACTTTATTCCTTGGAACATGACTTAAGCTATGTCAGAATATGTTTCATATATATTTGAACATGTATGTGAGAAATGCACATGGCTACTGCGTTATCTTAGAAAAAAAAGAAATTTCAAGTTTATTTTTGTTTCCTGCTGTTTATATACATGTTGATATAAAAGAATCACTCGAGTTACCAAAAAGGAAAAAAGAACTTGTTAAATAGTAGCCATGTGGATTGTTTGTAAATTTTATACACTACTTTAATTGTACTTTTTCTTATTGATACCAATTTATTTGATTTAGGCTTATATATGTGTTACATTGATTCATCACTGAAACATATTCTCTCAATATCAGTCATGTTCCAAATACGCAAGCTATGCGTAGGATCTTAAGCACGCAGGCGCAGTCATTGCTGGCTACAGTAACACAGAGCATTCAAATGATTTCATGTTTTTCCCTTTTCCATTCTAGGCTTGCTACTTGAAAGCTATCGAAACACAACCTAATTTTGCTGTGGCATGGAGTAATCTAGGATGTGTGTTCAATGCCCAGGGAGAAATATGGTTAGCTATACATCATTTTGAAAAGGTATTAATTTTTTTGTTTTTAAGTGTACAATTTAATAGGTTTAGTCATGCAGACTTTTGCCATTTTACCATTTTGGTTTAAGCTCACACGAGCATGATGTGCTCTTGGTTGAATTCATGTGGTGGGTGGTTTCAAGATATAGTACAAAAAGGATCATATCAATTTTACTCCGATGAGCGACAAAAGGCCATCGTAACCTCTTGTTTGTGGTCCTTGAACAATAAACTGTTGCAATAATTTCTCATAAAACTAAGTCATCCAGTGTATTTTTATTCTCCCCGTAGGAGGAGCATATAGCTGCCACTTCATCTGTCCGTGTGTTAGTGTGTGCGTCCCTCCGTCCTACATTTATGTCCGCACTATTTCTCAGCAATCCACTGACTGGCATCAATGAAACTTAATGGGAAGCTTTACTACCCAGAGGAGATGTGCATATTGTCGGCATGTTTCGGTTTGATGATCTTTCTCCTACTTCAGGGAGCATCCATCTGTTTTACCGATAATTTCTTGTTATGTTTAATATCAACAAATTGCATGATGCTGCCTGGATTGTTTTGTAATATTTCATGATCTGATTTATTTCAGGCTGTAGCTTTGGATGCAAACTTCTTGGATGCATACATTAATCTGGGGAATGTCTTGAAAGAAGCTAGAATATTTGACAGGTATAATTATTTTGGTATACATTTCTTACATAGTAACAGTTCATTGTAGGATGGCTTTCAAGTCATATTTTCAAAGTGTTTGATACACAACCAATTTACCATTCCATCTATATGTTTACCTTAAATTTTGTACATAAGGAGGTACATGTTTTGTTGTATAGATGTTTGTAAGTATATTCTACATGAAGAATGTTGAAGCCAAAATTCCTTGTATAATGTTTTTTAACTTTCATTTCTATTAGGCGGGCATGACAATTTGTCAGACAATTTAAGCCATCTTAGATGCTAAAAGTCAGGAGCTTCAGCGATCCCCTGGACCCATTGTCAATTTTTCAGCTGATTTTGAAATTTTACCTTCTCATGCCCGATTCGTGTTCATTGTGATGGCTTGATCTGACACAGATCAAATGCTATTATCTGCAGGCTTGTGCTAAACCTGTATTGATAGAAGTGATATAACATACATTAAATTTGTAATTGCATCAAATTCTAAATGCTTATTTCGATCATGGTGTTCGATCATGGTGATGACTTGATTTGATTGTATGGTGTGTATTTTCAGGGCTGTAGCGTCGTATCTTCGAGCGTTGAACCTGAGTTCCAATCATGCTGTTGTACATGGAAATCTTGCTTGTGTTTACTATGAACAAGGGTATGATATAAAACCTATGTCATTAGTTATATTTAGGCTGTTAAGTAAATTACCGCTGTATGGAACACTGGTTTGATAATCCTTTTGTGTCTTAATAGAACACTTTGGTAGCTGCAATGTTTTTATCTACGGTTGCTTACTTTGGTTCAGTTTAATGAAGGCCAAAAGATGATTTATTCACTTGTCAACATTTGTTTGTATTTGCCCTAGTTCCAGAAGCACTCCTGGTTCTTTAACGTGCTCGATGTAAAGCATCATACACGGGACATCGGTTTTTAAAGTCTTGTCCGAAAGACTGTTAGTACGGTCAGCGATGGAGCGGGGAATCGAACCTGCGATGCCTGTGTTACAAGTCCAGCGCGTTACCACTGGACTAGGTATCCACTACATACTTACGCTTGTCAACATACTTAACCAACTGGCATTTATTTGTTTGTCTGCATTATGCTGGTCATAATTTCATTATCAACAAAGTTTGTTCATATTGAATTAAACAAGGTTATATTGTATTGCTTACACGTTGATGAAGCTGGTTTTATAGTTACTGTTTTTACAAGTAGTTTTGATGTTTACCTGTAGATAATAACTATTAAAGTTTTATTTATCAATGTTTCAGATTGATTGATTTAGCTATAGACACGTACAAGAGAGCTATTGAATTGCAGCCAAATTTCCCAGATGCTTACTGTAATCTTGCCAATGCCCTTAAGGAGAAAGGCAAGGTAAATAAGTATTGATCTATTTATTTCTGTTAGATTATAACATGATGTAGAATTGTTTCTGTGGATGTCATAAATAGGCATTCTTGGTCTAACAATATATCCTGCAAAGTTTGTGTGTATAGTAGAATCATGTTACTGATGTTTTTCCGATTAATTGTATTTGATGCTAGGATTATGTTTTTTGAAGAATGCTTCCCTGATTATCAGTTGATAGCCTAACTGGTCAAGTGAAGTCAAACATTATTAGCCTAAACAAATAATGGCATACCCAAGTTAACATATTGATGGTCTTTACTAACAGAATAACAAAGAAAAAGTATTTTGTACATACAGTAGGACCTCGTATATTCGAAAACCTTTTATCCAAATACTTGGTATCACCCAAACTAAATATCAGTTCCCAATGTATCTTCTTATGCACGTCGAATTGAAATGGGTTTTTCGAAACCATTTATTATCATAATAAATTTGGGACCTGATGAGTTTGAATGAATGAAGTCGGACTGTATATGCAAGCAGATGAATAGTAAATTAGGTTGTACATTTCATTCAACAGAGTTAAGAAGTTGATAAATTAAAATTCATGAGAAATGTATGAGTATTACGACAAGTGTTTAGTACATAAGCTAATATAAAACTCACAACTTGGCAATTTTGTGTATGTATAGGTACAAGAAGCGGAAGAATGCTATAACACTGCCTTGGCTCTGGCACCTAATCATTCTGATTCTCTCAACAACTTGGCAAATATCAAAAGAGAACAAGGTAACACCGAGGAAGCTGTAAAGCTGTACTTAAAGGCCCTGGAAGTGTTCCCAGAGTTTGCTGTGGCTCACTCAAATCTCGCTAGTGTTCTTCAACAGCAAGGAAAACTTCACGAGGCCCTGCTTCATTACAAAGAGGCAATAAGGTATAATATTCAGTCAGTTTTGGTGTATTGGGTTTATATTGAATTTTAACTTACTTGTATGGCATGTATTCCATGTACTGTCATCAAATTTTCTCTAACATTGAAGCCAGGTGAACCCATTGGGCAATGTCTGTAATTGATGTTCACTTTAGATGGACATCACCGATTTCAATGATTGGAGTGAGTATGGCCTGAGGAGGGTTAAAATTAAACCATTTTATAGTTCAATGTTATTTGATATCAATCAAGGAATGTATTTAACATCTTCACCTCTCAGGTAGAATGAACTTATCTTTTGTGAAGTTGCTCTCTGTAGTCAATTGGCATTCTTGGTATTCAGATTGAATATTCTCATAATACTAAATTCTCTGTGTTATTATTATAGAATCTCTCCAACCTTTGCTGATGCATATTCCAACATGGGTAATACGTTGAAGGAAATGCAAGATGTTCAGGGAGCATTACAGTGTTACACTCGAGCTATACAGATAAATCCAGCATTTGCTGATGCTCACAGTAATCTCGCATCTATACATAAGGTACTTATTTTACCATTCCTGTGTTCGCAATTTCTTATGCAGGGACCTCCATTGTTGAGTGGTTACGGTCCATCTGTTGCCTCTCACTGCTGTGGGTTTGAGCCCCACTCTAGAAGTAGAATTTTAAGTTAGGAAGCTATCTAGCTTGTTTACAGAAGGTTGATGGTTCTACCCAGAGACGCGTTAGTAAGAGATAAAAATTAGCTAGGGAAGAAAAGGTGGTCCCTGAGTTTCAAAAATGCTTGAACTCTTTGTTCTGCATGGATGCCATTTTGTGAAGCAAACCCAAGCTACCTATCTAAAGACTACTATTCGTACATTTAAGAAACAGCAGACTTATGTTTTTCCTTCCTCTAAAAAAAACGCCTCAAGTGTCGGCCTGGGGGTCTTCCTACAGCCACAATAGCTTGAATAGTCACTACATGACCCTGACACATTATATGACTTAAAGTTCCGTAACAAATAAAAAAATGTATGAAATAGGATTACCTGGTCATGACTGATTATAAGGTCATGGCTCATTGATTTAAGCCATTGATTAAGATGTAACTGTTTTTGCTAAGTTTTCTAATTTATTAACAAGACAAGGTTAAAACATGATTTTTTGCTCCCACAACTCTGTGTTGGGTGCACATAGATTTAACATTGTCTGTCCGTCTGTTCATCCCACAAGACTTGTGTCATTCTTATCTCAAAGTATTTGACCTAGAGTAACAAAAACTTCATAGGAATATGTCATCTCATGAAATTGTGCATCTTTTGTTTTTCAATTGCATTTAAAAAGTAAGAGCAGAGTTACACCCCCTTGATTGAGTAAAGTGGAGGTAACTGTGCCTTGTGGACACACTTCTAGTTTGTATTGGAAACGTTTAGGTGATTAAATTGATGTGTGTTAATTCTCTGTGAGACGTATTGATCCAGTATTCCCTACGTAGGAATATGTGTTACACTGAAATAATAACTTAAACCAATTACTGAAATTACCATGTTGTTTGCAGGATTCAGGTAACATACCAGAAGCAATCCAGTCATACAGAACAGCTCTGAAGTTGAAACCGGAGTTTCCAGATGCGTATTGTAACCTTGCACATTGTCTGCAGGTATGAAATATTGCCAGCTTTAATGCATGTTTTGTCAAGACTATTTGCCCATCCACTTTGCTGAGATTTGGATATTTGAGTGCATTTAGTTAGGCTACTGATTGCTGTTATAAGTGAAATAATTGTTGAGAAACAGCACAAAACTAGTCAACCAATCAGTACAATATGTTTTTTCATGTGTGTTAAAAGCTTCCATTGGAAGTTTTGATATAGAGAAACAAACTGATTCCCATTTTAGTTGTATTGCTATTTTGTATGGTTTATGAAAATACACTCATGCCCTCATGTGAAGAATAATGTAATGTTGATGACTTGATGCTAGAACTATATGAATATTATGTTGAAAATATCATTCCTTAGTTCGACTCTGTTCTTCATCTAGTGCATTTCATTATCTGATGAGAATATTTCAGATTGTATGTGATTGGAGTGATTATGATGAAAGAATGAAAAAGTTAGTGCAGATTGTAGATGAACAGTTAGAGAAGAATCGTCTACCATCTGTACATCCACATCACAGTATGTTGTATCCTCTCAAACATGATATGAGAAAAAGTATAGCTGGAAGACATGCTAACTTATGCTTAGAAAAGGTAAGTTCATTAGAAAAATACTCCTGTGAACTTTATTATTTGTATTAAATGTAGGTTAAAGAAGAAATACTCATGTGAACTCTATGATTTGTATTAAATGTAGGATATCAACATTATGTATTTCTATCATTGTAAATGTAGGTTTGACGATTATACATGGTCATTTGTCTTCCATCTCTGATTCTGTTGGGAAGTTGTCAGTTGTTTGTATTTTGGTTGGTGACCTTAGAACACTGGTTAGGTCAACTGACCTTTCATAGCTGAAATATTGTTGAAATTGGCATAGAATTCTCAACATAGCCATCAGCCTGTGTGCTACAATATTATCAGAATTGCTTACTCTTCTTATGATTTACTGTGAATTAAGTTCATTTCCTTATTTTCTTATAACAGATTAATATACTCCACAAACCTCCGTATGAACATCCGAAGGATTTGTCTTCTAGTGACGGACGTTTGAGAATTGGTTATGTTAGTTCTGACTTTGGTAATCATCCGACTTCTCATCTCATGCAAAGCATACCAGGTCTTCATGATAAAGATTCTGTTGAGGTAAGTTAGTGGAAGTTGTCAAGGAGATGGGTTTTGTTAGCCCATACTAGTGTTTCATAATGTTTAAACAGGTAAATAGTTATATGACATTGCTTAGATTTTGAAAGACCTTTTGTTTTTGGTCTGGTTGTCAGCCCTTCTTAAATTATGTTGGATCTAAAGACTTGGTTCATTAGTTGTTTAGCACAGTAAGCAGATTGAAAAAACATTGCAGAAAATGTGCATTCAAAGGACAAGTTAGGCAGTACTTCATGTCTGCTTCATATTTACTTACAGAACACAACTTTTGGTTACTTTGGTTTCATATGAAATCTAAGGTCAATTTGCCACTTTTGTAGGAGACAAACATTTTTACTTCAGGACTTCCATTTAGCAAAAATTGCACAAATGCGTCATGCAGTGTTTTTATATGCAAAACTTATTTAATATAATACTTGATATGCATTGCATTACAAACATCTCTAGTTGGAACCAAGGCAGTTTGTGAAAAATATGTTAAATCCTGGGATTGATTATGTAGCATACAGTGATATATCATCACCTCAACTTGTCTTTATTTCAGGTATTTTGCTATTCCCTCAGTGCTGATGATGGTACAAATTTCCGAGCCAAAATTTCAAGTGAAGCAGAGCATTTTGTAGATCTCTCCCAGATACCATGTAATGGTAAAGCTGCAGATCGTATCAATTCAGATGGTATACACATACTTGTAAACATGAATGGTTATACAAAAGGAGCTAGAAATGAATTATTTTCTTTACGTCCAGCCCCAGTACAGGTAATTATTGCATACTAAAATAATGAATTTCATTCCATTGAGACGTCTTGTTGTGGTCAGAAGTTACAGACATGATTATAGTTGTTATTTTACTAGATAACAAATGATACAAGGATTGAGTCTTGTCAGAGTGGATTGAATCTTGACTGGTTTGTCACACCATTTCATGTGCTTCTATGAGAAAAACGTTGATGACATGTTGATTGTATTAGAGCTATATACCGTAAGAATTAACTAAAGGGTAGAACTAATTGGTGTTACTTTGATGAATCTGTTTGGTTGTTTAGAAAACATCCATAACAATAATTAATTTATTTAGCTATTTTATCATTCCATGGATTTTACTTTATTGTTGTTAGAGTTCAGGAATCATTTTAAAGAAGTATCTCTATATATCTTTCTCAAACTCAATTTCAAGTAGATTTTAAACTGCTAAGTCAATCAAAATGGCAGATAATTAAACTCAATTTAGATGTACTAGCATCTGTATCATGGGGGGGGGACGATGTTCATTGTATAATTTTCATTGTATCAGACATGAAAATTTTGACTTAAGAAAAATCTCAATTTTAAGAAGTTTTGTAAAGCTAGGTCCAAGTTTCTTGTACAACAGAAGTTATTGTTGTTATTGCAGGTGATGTGGTTAGGATACCCAGGCACAAGTGGTGCTCCATTTATGGACTACATCATTACAGACCAGTTCACCTCACCCATAGAATTGGACATGCAGTACTCGGAGAAACTTGCCTATATGCCCGATACGTTTTTCATTGGTGATCACAAAAACATGTTTCCACATTTACTGGAGAAAATTTTGATAAAACAATCAGACGAACCGAATTGGAAAGAAAATAACATTGTATTAAATGGTACTGGACTACACTTGATGAGAAATGCTGTTGAATGCAAGGTATATCTTAAGGTTTTAATTCAAGGTCCATTTTAACAACTGCTGGTTTTTGGGGATCAAATTTGGGGAGAACAGTTTTTCAAGTTTTATTTAGACGATTCATGGAAATGGATGCATTATTGCTGTAAACTTTCAAAGGAAAGAATTATCAATGAATGTTGAACCGAGATGAATGTTTAGGACATATCAGTTTCATTGTTCCAAATTACAGTCACTTTCACCCAAGTTAATGGCAAATGATGTGTCTACTTGTATTTTTGAATGGAGTAAACATGATTAATTAAACATATGAAGTTCTAAAGCTTTTCCTGTGACAAAGTGACATGTGAGTCCAAATAGTAATATAACTTCCACAAAGGTATTTTTATACCCCTGCTAAACGAAGTTGGAAGGGGGTATATATATATAGGAGTCACCCTGTGGTCGGTCAGGCGGGCGGTCCGTTGCAATTTTCCTTGTCCGGAGTATAACTACTGGATGGAGTTTAATAAAACTTCATACTATGGTAGAGCACAATGAGAGGAAGTGCAGTGTACAAGAACCAAAACTCTATTTTAGCTAATTACAGAGTTATTGCCCTTTGTTACTTATTCTTGTCCACAGCATAACTCTAGCGGGGTATTAATCACATTCAGTGATAGTTCTAGTTTTTTATGCTTCAACTGTGTCAAGACTATCATTGACATGCTTACAGTTACTGTGTCAAGGCAGTGTCTGGGGGTATTGATAGCTCTTGTTTTTTTGGTTAAAATCTTGCTGCTATTTCATGCAAGTTATATTTTTCTTTGCCTAACAGAATATTACAGTGCAATGTGCACCAGGTCAGACAACAGATGATGAGAATGGACAACCAGGAACTGTAACATACGAGACAGTAGTTGTACAAGTTGGTGCTGTTCTTACACAGATGATGCAAAGTGGTCTATCACATGCTGCTGTTAATGGTGTTTCTATACAGAATGGAGTCACAACTCAGCAGGTATGTAGTGTACTTAAACTATCTGAAGGTCGGAGGTCGAAGCTACAATGGCGACATACTGAAGTCGTTAAAAATGTTTCTTGTAGCCCCTTGGCCTACGCCCTGTATTACAAGGGTAGTGCTGGGACTGCTTGGCCTACGCCCTGTATTACAAGTGTAGTGCTGGGACTGTTTGGCCTACGCCCTGTATTACAAGTGTAGTGCTGGGACTGTTTGGCCTACGCCCTGTATTACAAGGGTAGTGCTGGGACTGCTTGGCCTACGTGGCATACTGTATTCAGGTAGGATTCTGTATTGTAATATGTTTGTGTATCATTTTCACAGGCTGCCAAACGGGCCCTACTTTTCCTACATTCCATACTTTTCCCTACTTTTTTCCTTGCTCCCTCCTTTCCCTACTTTTTCTTGAGAAAGAGCCCCTTCTAACCCTACTTTTTCAAATCTGAGACTTACGCAAAATATTTATTTATGCTGCATGAAGCACAGTGGTCTAATCATGGAGAATGTTTACCATTTTTGATATTCCCGAAGTAATGAAACATCCCTACTATCCCTACTTTTAGGCAATAAAATCCCTACTTTTTAAAAAAATAGCCCTACTTTATCCCTTCCTTTTGAAAAGAGGTGAGTTGACAGCCAGTTTTCAAGGACTACATGTTTTGATGGCAAATGGTGATCAATCATTGCACATCCTTGTTTAACTCATTGTGACTGAATTTTTATTTTTTTCAATCGCATTTCCAACAAAATCTATTGTTTATTACTCTCTTTGTCAACTCCATGTAACGTTTTTTTAAGATTGCTTCCTTTTTGACAGATTTTAGCCTAATGTACTGATCTGATGTTGATACAGTTTGAGGAGGAGTAGGACAACTGACCAGTATGGGAGAAGTTTTTTTTGTTTGATATTGTAATCTGAGAAAAATAAGTTCATAGTCTCATGCAGTTTTTGATTTCGATTGCTGATAAATTCCAGGTCTGTGTTGCTGATACTGAACATGCGGAGAGCCAAATTTTATTACTCTTACAGACAAACAATAAATGTGCGACTGGTGAGGAAATTCCTGACAACATTATCATCAGTGCGAGATGCCAGTACGGTCTACCCGAGGATGTTGTTGTATACTGCAACTTCAACCAGTTGTACAAGATTGACCCAGAGACTCTACAGATGTGGTTGGATATTCTAAAACGAGTTCCCGATAGTGTTTTGTGGTTGTTGAAATTCCCCGCAGTTGGTGAACCAAACATTATCCAGAAGACAAAAGCAGCAGGAATTGATGCATCACGAGTAATTTTCTCTAATGTAGCTCCTAAGGTTAGTGGTTTTACATCATTAATTGTTGCCCTTGTTGGATGGGTATTTGTAAGGCATTCTTAAAAATCCATATATCTGTATGCGTTAGATTTAATGGCCTAATTTCAGTTGTGTTTTTATTGGGTTTGTTCATGCTTTGCCTGTTAAATTAAGGATTACATGTTATTTCCTGTTTAACGTGTAACATTTCATAGATTTATTTAGAAATTGGCATCATAATGTAGTTATGATACCAGATAGAATACCGATTTGTTCAAAAGTTTAAACATTCTTCAGTTTTAGTGTATTGTGTGAAGTGTTCAAATTCTTGGCATGTTCTTGAATGTCTGAAATACGTGATTTATCGACAAATCTTAGTAAATGAGATTATATTCAGAATGCTATTCTTACTTTAACAATACAATTATAAAAGGAACGACTCGGCTGCTATAAAAAGATCTTATTGTTTATTCTTGCCTGCATCAAATTCTCTTAAGACTCGAAGTAATTATGTTAGTGAGTTTGCATGGTGTGATAATTGTTGTGGTATTGCATGATAATTTTGTAGGAGGAACATGTACGTCGTGGTCAGCTAGCAGATGTTTGTTTAGACACACCTCTATGTAATGGTCACACAACGGGGATGGATGTACTTTGGGCAGGAACACCAATGGTGACGATGCCTGAAGAAACGTTAGCATCTAGAGTTGCATCTTCACAATTGAAAGCACTGGGATGTCCTGAGCTTATTGCTAAAGATAGAGAAGATTATGTAGAAGTTGCTTCCAGACTTGGAAATGATCAAGATTAGTAAGTTGCTTTTTGTATTTCTAAAATTTAAGATGTATTTAAAGTCTTTCTAGTTTTTATGTGTCAAGTTTCTTGACGTTACATATATTTTGGAAAAAGATAACAAGTTTAAGGCAGTGGTTATCTCAATACTTCTTCATGGAGATTCCATGGCCAGTTATTTCTTGTGTCATTTAGCAGATGTTAAATACTACTTTAGTCAGGAATTGAGTGGTAAATTAGTTCTAGCTCAGCTCAGAAATGCTTCGTCTTCAGTTTATTTATTACGTTCAGCACACAATACGTGTGATGAGGTATACACTGAACAAAATTTCTAAACGTCCACTTAGTATTTCGTAGAAATATAAGAACACAAACAAATGTACACATTTGCGCCTATTGAACAGACAGGCAACCTGAAATATTAATAAAAAGTGGTCAATAATGCAAAAATATATATTTAAATAATTATTTTCCAAGTTCTATTTGAATTAAATAAATTAATTTATAAAGTAAGTCATACCTATCGAATCAGAGTACCAGCATCGATCATACCGACGGCCCTGGCGCATTCTGCATTGGTCATTCTCGCCATTTTTTCTGTTTTTTCGTGTTGGACATACAACGTTGATTGCATTGCAACCAAATTCACCGCTTACTAAACGGTACACGTGATCCTCGTGCCAAAAACTGAAAATTGTACTCACCGTCACGCGTGGTCAACCATTACGAGAAATAGGTTTTTTTCTTTGTGAAAGTCGATAAAGAGTACTATGTATAATACCAGAATAAGTCGGCATATAAAGCGGTTTTCTTAAATTTGTATTTTATTACATGGACGTTTAGAAAAAATTGTTCAGTGTATATATAATTTACCTAGTCCAGCTTTACTAAAACCCTATATGTTTGCACTATCTCATTGATGTTCATATGATAATCAATTGTTTTACTGCGTCATCTGAATAAATGATGTTAAACATTTTCTGTTTTCAGTCTTCAAGCCATGAGAGCCAAAGTATGGAAGGCACGTCTAACAAGCCCTCTGTTTAATTGTGGTATGTACGCAAAGAACATGGAGCGATTATTTTGGCAGATGTGGCAGACTTGCTCAAAAGGATTACCCCCTCAACATGCAACAACTTTAGAATGAAGTCTGTCAAAAATTTTAGTGTTTGAATGTCACTATTGCCATTTTCCCAGATCATGTTATACATACTGATGACATGCTTTGTGGTTGTTAATTGGGCTTCTGATTGTTGTTGTTCTATCACAATCACCTACTTCGATATTATCCTCAATACTTAGAACCTGGGCAATGTTAGTTTCAATGGGTGAAAGCGAAACTAGTGTAGCTGTATATGAATGAAGAAGCTGTAAAAACTGTTTCGCTTTCACGTCTTGATTTGATATCCTTGTTACCATACCTGGAACCTTTGCTAATCTATGAACATGCGTTACGTACTCAATTTCTGATTAATTCTACAAAGATAGGAATTTGACATCCTGGGGGCTGGTTTAATGTCATTTGCTAGTTCTTACAACTTTTGTGCCGTTTACGAGTCCTAAGCTCCTGGTTGAATCATTTGTGTAGCGAGTGTTTCTGATAACATTATATTTATTTTGTTTTTTGTAAAGATTTGTAGGAATTACAACTGATCGACACTTAATGTGTTTTTGTTCATTTTGGGTAATTTAGATTTAGTGAGATACAAACCGTAAACCATTCTAGTAAACTGCATTAGTCATTAGAAGGTGTCTAATGTTGTGACACCTTTTGTTTGCTAGCTTGCACTTGTATTGGAAGTCTCATGTAAATACATTTCTGATTGAACAGTGGCTGCTTTCAAAATAATATACCTTAACTAAGTGAATGTGGGCTGTTTGAGTATACTATTGGTTAAGTTGGTAATTAGTTGGCTGTTCCGTTGATTCAGTAATTATTCACAATTGCTTTATGAGCAGACAAGGTTTGCCATTTATGTATATTTGTTAGAAGGAAAAATTTAACAATTGATACATTTGGTGTTGTAGATAGTTTAAACACTACTGATAAAACAAGTCACCCATTATAATGTTGTTGCATTCCTTGTATCTGATATTTATTCTAATTGATTGTAGTATAGAGTATTTAGCTGTTGCATTAACTTCGCTTTTTATGCGTTAATAATGTGTTCATTTACAAGGTCTGAATGAACTTAAAGATTTTAACTTCTTTACTTTTATTGGTAATTTATGTTCTAATATTTATTATTCATAGTGAAGATTTTGACTGTATCTTCCTTGTATCTCTGTCATAGTTGACATTACTATCAAGTTGCTGGTATAATGCTATCACACGATTTACACTTGTCATACTAGAAACTTGCATTTTATCTTACAAAACATGGCAAATATTCAGTGGAACTAAAAGGCATTAAGATATTGTACAGAGACTGTTTGGTATTGAGAACTATTTGTATGTTTCATGGAACGAAATTTATGGCTTTTGATGGTTGAAGAATTTGAAAGTATTTAGTTCGTTTAAAAAAAGGATTAGATTTCATGAAGTGGGTTATGTATGTAAAGTATTCATGTTCAAAAACTAAAAGATCAGTAGTACTATGTTAAAGTTACATTGGTCCAACTACTAAGCTTTTCTAGTGCTTGAACAATCCTATGGTACATATTTTTACTTCATGTTCATTAAGTATACACATACATCTCAGTCGTCAGTGATACATTGCGGGGAGAATTTGTTAAATTTTTGTCATGTTTGTATCATATAATTACATTACGTCAAACTGAGCTTTGTTCATGGTTGTCAGTTTTGATATTTAATGTATCATGTCATATTTTATTCAGTGTTCAAGCCAGTTTTAGGGCATTTAATGTATTTTATGGTAAATATGTCTGATTATACTTCAACAATTGTCTATAAAATGTGGGAATTAAATTCCTTATCAATTGTAAAGAATACCGGTAATTGTCTGTATGCTTTGTAGTATAATATAACTGTATATATCTATATATTTGTTGATTTGTATTGGAGTGCTTGTTACTGTAATCATAGTTCATGTACATAAGATATTGTTTGGTGATTAACAAAATAAAATCATGTTATTTGAATGTTTTGTTCTCTTTGTTGGAAATAAAAAAAATTATTTCTCTAAATTTGGAGGCTCGATTGCTATAACCACGGACATTATAAACCACGGATTCGAAACAGACTGGTATATGTATTTAGCCTTGTTTGAACTCTCGGCAGCGGTTAGATTTTCTTCCAAGATCGAACCACCTCGTACTCTATGAAAATGATCCACAATACTGAGCGAGGTGTTCCAATTAGGTCTTGTTTCTGAATCGAGAGAATTTGACATATTGAAAATTTCTTGATGGTATTATATACATTTTGTGTTTATCTTGTTTGCTTGTATGCACTTTTTTGTCCAATACTAAATTGTAAGACAGAATGAGTCGTTTTATTGGATGAAATTTCGATTCAAATCCCCGATACTTACCGAGCACAGCTTAGGGTTGTGGGTAAATTATTTCTTATCGTACCACCGATATCGGCCTGTTTCGAATCCATGGTTTATATGTCTATTCTCTAATTGACTTATCTTTTGACAGGTGTCTATGATTTTGTCTGATGAAAGTTTGAGTTTGATTATTGCCATGTATTACACCTTGTTAAGGTACATCAGTGTTTGTTAAAAAGTGAATGGCATTGTGCAGTAACTCCTGTTCATTTTTCCCTGCTGCAGTAACTAGGCTGGATGGGATGAAGCAATGCAGTCTGTGGTGTAGAATTGCTTTCAAAGGTACAACTTAGTTAATGAACAGCACATTGTGAATATGATTTATTCTATCGTGAATTTGATTTGTTCCATCTACAGGAGTAAAACAGAGTGGATTTCATTCTTGAAACTGCATAATTTGATGATTCCAAGCAATTACATTGTCTGTCAAACTATACAGGATACACCTGTTATATTTGAGATGGCAATATCAGTTCAAGCCATTTATAGACAAAAGATTTGGCAATAATAGAATAACATGAACAAACTAGGAGGCGTTTCTTTATTTTCAGTCATTCTACTCCATACTTGGTGTAGATCTTGCACAAATGCAACTGACAGTTGAAAAGGAAAATTAAATTAACAACTGGACATTACTACACAAGCAACCAACGCATTTAACATACAAGCATAGCTGCTAAACAGTATGACTTACAAATAAGAACCTTTCATACAAACCCAATTTTAACATAAAGGGATTACAATGGCTTTTAGTAAGCTTTACACAGCAATGATGGTAAAATGCAACTAAATGTATGATAGCTGATGGATAAATACAGATCATTTTCCTTAATAATGCCATTGTAAAAACCTAACTGAATTACAAATCATAAATCTATTCCATCAAACAATAACAATATCACGCACAAAATGTTCAATATCATCCTGGCAGTTTCCATTCTTGCATCAACATTCACAAAACCAAAACATGGCCAACACATTTTATGTTTTTTGCAAATCAGATAACGAAGCACGCTTTAACATATCATATTGTTATATCAATTACAGAGATAACAACCTGCAACATTCTCAAATTCTATACACCACTGCATTATTTAATGTAAAATAACACTGGAGAACACATCAAACACAAAATATTAACACTGGTTTTATTTTACAACTTGTTGAGACCAAGTACACTCACAGAACAAACAAATTCAACAGCACTTCTGTATATACACCACACACACACACACACAACCTTAAACATACACACAAACAAAATAACAGACTAATAATAATAAGCAACTTAACCAAAAAAATCTATAAATTAGATACAAACTCGACAGTCGAATCGTGAACAAATTCAGTAACAAAAGCTAGAAAACTCCGGCACTAATTATAAAGGACAAAACTGCAACACACTTCCAACCAAAATGATGACTGAATGCTTTTCTGTGCATTCTCATAAGGCAATTATGAAAAGTTATAAATGTATATGAAGAACAACATCATTGAGGTCCTTGGATAGAATCAGAATTATGGAAGAACCAATCGAGATCAATTATGATAAATGATTAAAACAAAATTCTAAATTTGTAGTCATAAAAATGTTATAGATGCTTTTTCAAAATGTGGTATGTGATATAAAAACAGAACATGACACGATGTACACAAAGCAGGAATGAGAATCAACCATAATCTCACACTAATTCTTAGTAAACCTGTTAGTAACCATTTTTCTCATCATTATAATGGCACCACTTGTGACATTTATAACATCTTAACCAGCAAAGAGCTTAATATTCTCTTTCTGGTATAAGAAAAGATTCTGCACAACATACAGCATTATCTTCACAGATCTTGTAGCAATCCTGGAAAAATAGTTTCGTGTGGGTTTTTTATGTCATTTTTCAAAACTATTTTAGTCATGTTCCAATGATTGGTTGCTCTAATCATTGTTTCCATGGTTACTAGTACTAATTCTTCTTCCCCAAGCAACATTGGAACTAGTCCTTCACCAGGCAGTATACATACATGTAACAGATGAAAACAGTTTGCGTATATACATGAAACCAGTACACACTCGGACATCAGTAATTGTAACAATGAAAATAGTCATCATTTAAATATATAAATGTTCATATCTGGATTCAAAGCTGGACGTTTGTATCTAGAATCATCATCATATCCTTAATGTTGCTTTAAAATCACACGGGGTGTAACATCGTTACTAAACAAAACATATTTGACTGATAAATTGAACACATCTAGTTTACTTCAGTTATATGTTGAGGTGATTCTCCCAAGGAACATTTCTTCCACATCTCCCAGAATAGACGCTCCATGTTCTTCACGTAAGTTTCACAGCAAAACAATGGACTAGTAAGTCTTGCTTTCCATACTTTAGCTCTCATTGCTCTCAAACTGAAGAAAAAATAATCACTTTAAATTTCTGAAAATTAATCAGGTTTTTCTTGCCCCCGAGTAAAATAATGTAGCGATTATTCTAGGGTAGCAAAATGGGGCAGGTCACTGCTAATGAGAGGGCAATGATGACCTTACATTGCTCACCCTAGACAAAGCCCCCTGGCAGTCATGGTCTTTCAACAATCAACATGGCTTGAAGGAATTCAGAAGGGGGTCACCCAAGACACATTTCTGTGAAATTATTTTGAAATCGGGTCAGCAGTTTCTGCGCACAAAATTTTCAAAGTTGTTTCTGTTTGGTTGCCATGGTCCCATAGTTCTGCATTGAATGACTTAATTTGAAGGAATCTGGAAAATGACTTCCCAAAGGAATATTCATGTAAAATCAATTTGAAATTGAACCAATTCGATGTAAAAAATCAAGTTCTACAGAACAAATTATAATGACAAAAGGTTATTCTAACACAATATTTCGGTTCAGAGGAATTTATACAACTTCATTTACAAGTACGTTTTCACATAGTGAGAGATCACTTGTAACAGTTCTCCCAATTAGCACCATCCAATGCATTAAATTTAGGAATATTTGTCTACTTACTATTGTTTATCATTTCCGAGCTTGGAAGCAATTCTTACAAAGTGGTCACTGTCTTTAGCGATCAACTCTGGACATCCAAGGGCTATAAGCTGGGATGAGGCCACTCTAGATGCAAGTGTTTCTTTTGGTAAACATACCATTGGTGTTCCTGCCCACAGAACATCCATGCCTGTTGTATGGCCATTACAGAGTGGGGTATCCAAACATACATCAGCCAGCTGACCACGTCTCACATGTTCTTCCTGAAATATTGTATAATTGTAAAACCATAAAAAAATGTGTCAATGCTGAATGCAATTAAAATATAAACAGAGCATACCTAATCATACAAGTTTCTATTTAACAAATATTGGTGGTGAAGATTTAAGTACACAACAGTATCAGAATGAAAATAACTTAACTCGAGTTAATCATTCCTGACCGATAATCAAAAATCTTAAGCAATCACAAGTTTTGCAGTGTAACATTTTATTCAAAGTACAATTAAATATTAGAGAGTACTTTAACCAACTGAACACAACATGATCATACAGTACACCCTTGACAGACATTAAGCATCATAACAGTAAGAATGAATATCTAAATATTGGGAATAACCATCATTTTTTCTACTATCACAATAACAATGAACTGAGGGTAAAACATGCAACCTCAATACTACTAACCTTTGGTGCAACTGGAGAGAAAACGATCCTGCTAGCATCAAGTCCAGCATTTTTAGCCGACTGTAGTACATTAGGTTCACCGACTGCTGGAAATCTCAACAACCAGATAACACTGTTTTCAACATTCTTCAGTACCTCAAACCACATGTCCAGCGTATCTGGGTCAATCTTATACAGTTGATTAAAGTTACAATACACCACAGCATCCTCAGGGAGATTGTATTGACATCGTGCACTGATAATTACAGTAGTAGGTATTTCTTCTCCTGATGCGCTCTTGTTGTTTGTCTGGAAATAAACCGTAATTATATCAGTATTTCATACCTTTGTTTCAGCAGTATAAGTAGGTCGCATTTCTTTAAATAACATGTAATGTTTGCTAGTTATTTTGTAATACCCAATTAATTTTACTTTGGCAAACAATGTAAATTAGCAACTTAGGATATATTGATGTTCAAAATAACTGTTGATATAATTAAATACTGTCCAAGTATTGAACTGAAGAAAAACTGATAAAATCATGATCCCATTGCAAGACACAAACCTCACCCCACAATGATATGAATTAAAATGAAAATGGTAAAATATTTTTCATGACAAGTCTATTCGAAATACCAGACACTTTTCACACATATTGTAGACCTGTTTTTGAAGGCATTTACACGACACTGATGCAACTTTCAGTAAATTTATCATTCTGACCATACAATAACATTAAGTATTAATTGTACACTACGAGAAAAATAAACAAACAGACCAGAAAAAGATGCTAGTATAAAACATTCAAGTAGCATAGTGCATTAAGCATTGCTGCAAGTATCATGCTAACAAAACCCTACCTGTTGTGTAGTGACGCCACTCTGAATGACAACATCATTAATTGAAGCATGTCCCAGTCCATTCTGTATCATCTGTGAGAGAACAGGGCCCACCTGCAGTGTTACTGTCTCAAATGTTACATGACCAGGTACCCCGTTCTCATCAGTTGTCTCCCCTGGTGCACATCTGAGGGTTACAGTCTGTGAATATAATGTTTAATAAGAAATGGTAGCACAAACAGGTTCGAATGCAAACAATACTGAATTTGTTAAAAAAAACCATGTAGTGCACAGTTAATATAGTCAGATTCAGACAAAAATCATTGCTCAATGAGAATATCTCTAACACGACTGGATGAACATTTCCTATCCATGTCTTACTGTTTTAGCTTAGCAGGGGTTCTAACAGCTGAATGTTCTCAATCCTGAAGATTTGCCGCGGGGGGTCAATCAGTCAGCTGCTCTGATCGAAACTTCAATGACCCAGCATTATCAGATCCAGGTGTCTGATGATCTAGACTATTGAAATGCATTTGTACACAAAACGTGATTCGCCCCCACCTCCCCAAAAAATCATCAGATTTACATCGATCTAAAGGTGACCATGGAGTCTCTAAATTCGGAACTTTAGAACCCCTGCTTAGGGAACATCTTTTATTTTTACAAAAGAAAACCTGGATCAAGATAATACTGCCAAACAAAATTCCTGAGAGCTGTCTACTGCCAAGTTTGAAATTGAAGGACGAAATTACTACTATGTCTGAAGGCTCCGAAACCCGCGTCATGCTGAAAAAGGTCAACAGGACGTGGATTTTATTTTTTCATAGGTATTTTTTCCATACATTTAAATCATGATAGAAATCACTTTATCTGAATCAGGATTTTCAGCCACACAAAATTTATTCGGGGCTAAAATATTAGAATTGCTTGGATAGCAGGAAACACACATATTTTATTCAGACCAAAGAGAAGGGTAAATCTCTACCTTTACTTCAGCTGTATCTCTGAATGCTTCCAAATTAACGCCATTGAGCACAATATTGTTGTCTCTAAATATATCATCCTCTGTCTGCTTCACCATGATTTTCTCTACCATATGAGGGAACATTTGCATATGATCTCCAATAAAAAATGTATCAGGCATATAGGCAAGTTTCTCCGAGTACTGCGACTCAAACTCGATTGGAGACGTGAAGTGATCAGTAATGATGTAGTCCATATAAGAAGCACCACTCGTACCTGGATATCCCAACCACATCACCTGAAATAGACACAAAGCTTATCAAATACAAAGAAATAAATCAGAAATGTTTAACCATTTTCTCTTCTTGCTATTTTCTAAAACGGCTAAATACAGAAGTCAGACAGAATTTTCATCAAGCAAACATCTGTGCCTCGAGGTAAAGCCAAGTTATCGTTTTTGCTACCTTAAGTTCAAAATAAAAATTGTTACATTCTTTCGGCCCATCAAATAATCACTAAGCCTGGTTGGTCACTTTTTACGAGATAAAGAATATACCGGTACATTGTCCAACAAAAATTATTTTCAAGTTATTTTTGTACAATTTTACTACCTGTGCTGTGATACGTTTTAAGGCAATCACTTTCACTAGAATGGCCATTAAGTGATTTGAACTATTACAACATTTTCTTTTCTAGTAGTAATTTCTTATCAACAGTATTGTTAATTATCGCAAGATTGTTTTCCACAAAAAAGTATCAGGGAAATTCAAAGCAAGACTATTTTTCAGGTTTTCTTCTTCTAATTTTGCTTTGATGAAACAAAGTATCACTGATGAAATGCAGGAGTAAAACTGGGTTACAAGGTGTTCCAAGAACAGCAGCATTATTTACAATTTTCCACAGATATTATTGTGTATTCACTAAATAACAGTTGACAGAAGTGTAAGCTTAATAATTATCTATTTGACTACAGCAAGTGAATTTTGTTTTTAATTTCTAGGTCTTCAACACAAATAGAGCAATAAACGTCACTGCACAATATTTACCTGTACTGGGGCTGGACGTAAAGCAAATAATTCATTTCTAGCTCCTTTTGTATAACCATTCATGTTTACAAGTATGTGTATACCATCTGAATTGATACGGTCTGCAGCTTTACCATTACATGGCATCTGAAAGGAAACACATTCATTTAAAAGTCAATTAACCAATGCCATACCTATTAGAGAATGACAGCACAAGAATAAAATGTTCATGGATATCAAAAAATATACAAGCATGTATTAGAATTCAGAAATAATGACAAAAACATGCTTCTTTCAGCAAAATAATTTTCTATGGATTTTTTTAAATATAAAAATGAAAATCATTCATGTCTCATAGCTGCAGCTTTTTCATGATCTTTCATTTGCAAAAATGTTGTAAACGCTTCAAGCGATTACAACATGATTACTTAAAGCAGAATTATTACCGACAGGAGATTTAAGGACATCAACAAGAATTTTCATACACAATAGAGATAACAAAAGAAAGACTGCACCATGTACTTACCTGGGACAGATCAATGAAGTGTTCAGCTTCATGAGTAACTTTGGATCTGAAGCTAGTGCCATCATCTGCTGTCAATGCGTAACAGAAAATCTGCAAGTACAATTTTATTCGTAATTAAGGACAACAAGAACACTTTCAAATTAAGACGAGTAAGAAACTATTTCCAACCATGAGTGTAGTCAAACAAATACATTATATTGTATCTAGTGACAATCATAGTGACTATATGTAGATGAAGTTTGATCAAAGAAGATACAAGAACGTTATGTGTACTAACAATGACACCTATCTTACAGACGTAAAGATTTCAACTCCCTTACCTCGACAGAATCTTTGTCATGCAATCCTGGTACGCTTTGCATGAGATGAGAAGTTGGATGATTACCGAAGTCAGAACTAACATAACCAATTCTCAAACGTCCGTCACTAGCAGACAAATCCTTTGGATATTCATATGGAGGTTTGTGGAGAATGCTTATCTGTAATATCAATCAAGATTCTAATTTAAGTGTCCAAGAGACGAATGCAATACTGTTTCGAGTGCTGAAGTTTGTGACATGTAAATGAACATCACAAAAATATCACCCAGCATAATTCTCCTTATTCGCGGAAGACAAGTATATTTTTTACTTGACTAGTCAATGCAGCAAAACTCATAGTGCCGATTCAAAAACATTTCAGTTAGCGAAATATCTGAAATGGCTGATAAGTGAACTTTGGGACTCTCAAAAATAGCCACTTACACAGTAGATAGATGATTAATTATCATTGGCGAGATGAATAGACCATCAGAAGCATCACTGCATGGACGTCTTTAAAAAATGTCATAAAATGAAAATGTTGGGCTTATTGCTCAACAGCAAAAAGCTTTAAAAGGAGCATACCCACTCGGCACACAATCTGCACCCCTCAACACATATTATTTTTAGGTCATCAAATTCACTTGTAGATTGTCAAACTAATTCAAAAGCATATTCATCTTGATGTACAAGACTGCATTCAACTATGCATACCTTTTCAAGACAAAGATTGGCATGTTTAGCAGCAATACCCTTCCTCTGACCATGTGTTAGAGGGTATAACATAGTATGATGCGGATGTACAGATGGTAGACGATTCTTCTCTAACTGTTCATCTACAATCTGTACCAGTCTCTTCATCCTTTCTGTATAATCACTCCAATCACATACAAACTGGAATAAGAATATCAACGATTACCAAATGGTCTAGAGGTAAACATCCAGACTCCTG
Source organism: Mactromeris polynyma (assembly GCA_032209605.1). Classification (NCBI taxonomy): domain Eukaryota; kingdom Metazoa; phylum Mollusca; class Bivalvia; order Venerida; family Mactridae; genus Mactromeris; species Mactromeris polynyma. Next base: position 10,162,851 of record JASFXZ010000006.1, on the reverse strand, counting down.
ATTGAGAGGTTTTGAGTTTGAATCCTGTCATGGCAAACATTGTTCTATGCTTTTCACACAAATACATGAATCATGCGTAAGTAATCGTTATAGACCAAAGCAGCAGTCAGTGAAAGTGATAAATACAAGGTTCTCAAACAATGTAAAACAACTTTAGACTATAATCATTAAAGTGTTTTATCATTGAACATACAATTTAAAATAATTCCATACTCGTTAACGAAATAGCATACATTGTGTACAGGAGAAAGTAATTGTTGTTATAAATCTGATCATATAAAGATACAGTAACATAGTGGTAAAGAGGTAGAGCCTTAGGCGACTAATTTCCACTCCCTCCATGAGTATTGGTTCAATAAATTAACTGCTTTAAATAACTTTCGTCAAACACGACCATGATTTGGTGCAAAGAACAGATTAAATTATTTCGTCTTTAGTGACTGTCATTGTCAAACCATGACAACAACTTTGTTTAATTGTCAAACCACCATCAATTAGCATTCATTTAACATTGTTAAGTGACCCTGACCAGGAGTCATGTTAATCAGATGGCAGTCAATACTATTAGAAGCCCCAATGTACAGAAATTGGTATCAAAACATATATAATCGTCTAATCACTGCCAATCACTGTCTACAGAGTTGGGGTAAAACGCAGTACCACACAGTATGAACTACCTCAAATATGACAACACGAAAACATTGGCAAAAAATGAAAGATATTGCTTAATACAAGTTGAACTTAATTTGAAAACCAATGACCAGCAGAGTAAGTAGTTTGACTGAAGTAGACAAGTACAATTTAAATGTTGCTTACCTGCAAACAATGGGCAAGATTACAGTAAGCATCAGGGAACTCTGGCTTCAGTTTCAGGGCAGTTTTATAGGACTGGATGGCATCTGGAATGTTACCAGAATCCTTGTGAATAGAGGCAAGGTTGCTATGTGCATCAGCAAATGCAGGTTTGATCTGGATAGCTCGCTGGTAACACTGCATAGCCCCTTGTATGTCCTGCATCTCCTTTAACAAGTTACCCATGTTGGAATAAGCATCAGCAAATGTTGGTGATATCCTGAAACATTGAACATTTATAATTGTTTCTGATAAAAAATCAGCACTGCTTCAACAATTAGGGATGCATAATCAGTCCTTGATCATTTATTGAAAATTATCATGTAAGGCATTAAGATCAATCATCGATTTTTAACTGAATTGTTTTGAATGCCATGGAATCAGAATTTCTGCTTGTTAATGCTAATATCATATACATGTAGTGGAAACTGCTTATGTAGATTTGGTAACATGTCAAAAAGCTTAAACAATGTCTGACAACAGAGGCAGGGCATTCCCAATTGCACACCTCAGAAACAAGTGGTAAGTAAAGGTCTATATCAAAGTTTTGTTTATAATATTTACATGCGGTGTGTTTAACTACCTACCAACAATTGTTTAAATCATAAGGCCTGCTCATAGTGGAAATAGTGCTGCTAAACTGTGATACATCATTGCCAGTAGCTGATCACAATAACTTTACAATGTGCCAGCCAGGCTTAAACTTCTTGTAAAGTGGCGAAAGGGGGTTAGGGAACTACCAGTATCATTTTTAAAGAGTGTTGGTTGCAACTGGGGATTGAACCAGAGACCTCCTGCATCAAGGCTATAGTTGTACAGATCATTTACCTGATAGCTTCCTTATAATGTACAAGGGCTTCATGTAGTTTTCCCTGTTGTTGTAATACACTAGCCAGGTTAGAATGAGCAACAGCAAACTCTGGAAATACTTCCAATGCTTTCAGATACAGTCTTACAGCTTCTTCTGTGTCACCTTGCTCTCGCTTTATGTTAGCCAGGTTATTCAATGAGTCAGAGTGGCTAGGTGCCAGCGACAGGGCTGTATTATAACACTCTTCGGCTTCATGTACCTGTTTTGTGCAATAACAAGTTTAAAGTCAAGTCATTAAAACTGAAATATGTGTTTGAGCTACAGAATGGTACATACAGCAATGCAGGCAATGTGGCAGCCACATAGGCTTGTAATATACTGATGTTTTGAGCTCTAAATAAAGCAGGACAGATTTTACAGTGAAAATTTCATGAACGACACATTTGAACATGTTAAAAATATTTTTAAGCTCAACCACAATGCACTAACAGACATAGTCAAGATATCATAGAAGATTTGCTAAGGATATTTGACTATCTGTATTTCATGCAACCAGAAACCAAATTGCTTGGTACTCACCTTGCCTTTCTCTTTTAAAGCATTAGCAAGATTACAGTAAGCATCTGGGAAGTTTGGTTGTAACTCTATAGCTTTTTTGTAAGTGTCTATAGCAAGATCTATCAACCTGAAATATGTAAGTATGTTAATGCCCTAAATTCTTATCAACAAGGTGAGAATACATACGGACAATATCAAATCTTCAAAATCAAAGAATAGAACCTACACCACAAAACAGAATTACAGTTTTTGCAAATATATGACCAATATGGATGACAATCATTTCTGATTTTTCAGTCCAAAAATGGGGCATTCAGCTTAAAAGAGGAAGATTCCATTTTTAACCATGTATCAGTCAATGCTATTCACTACATCAACCATACATACATTTGTAAGCTATTGAATTAATTAAATGTCAATACAAAGAACAGTTATAGGTAAAGTGCATATAGGGTCAACTGGATAGGGAAGAAAAGCATTGGATAAAATACCCTCTGGTGTACTTTATGTACCACTAGACGAATAAATCTCCATTGGTCTATTTTAAATGTCCCACTCCTTTCAAGACATAGCAACATTTATACCCAAAGAAGCCAATTCTACATCACTGGCTGAACTTTTGAAGTAAATGATTACTTACCCTTGTTCATAGTAGACACAAGCTAGATTACCATGCACAACAGCGTGATTTTGATTCAAGCTGAGAGCACGTAGATAAGAAGTTACTGCCCTGAAACCAATGTATAACAAATATATAGTCATGTTTCCAACATTCAGCAGTCAATGAACCTTAGAGGACAGACATTCAGGCATTCCAACTTAGAAAATTGGAGAAATAGTATTTCAAGAGTTGAATGCCTGACTCATGATCCGAAGGTAGTAAGTTCGTGCTCTGTGTTGAGCAGGGTTTCTTCACAATCCCCGAGTTAGGCAAGAGTTCTGGTTAGTGCTCCAGACAGCAGTCAAGGAGAGTGATTAGTGTAAGTTGTAAGACCATGTTTCAAGATTGATATCAAATAAGTAAGTTCAAACTAACTTAGTGAGTAATAATTCACCTCAGTGCAGGAAAATAGCCCTAGATATACCATTAGAATGATAATTTCATCAAAGCAATTGTCAAAGTGAATTCAGAGTAAAATAAAAATATTACAAACAGGCACATTGCATACTCTTACTCATTTATTGTAAAAAACTATCAGTAATTTGATAATCAAGAAGATTAGCCATTACCTGTCAAATATCCTTGCCTCTTTCAGAACATTACCAAGGTTAATGTAGGCATCCATAAAATGTCCATCTAAGGCAACAGCCTGCAAGAAATATATCATCAACAATAACTAACTTAGTATGGCACTATCTCCAACCAAACCTGTAGTGATATGGACATTAAAATAGACTGTGTTCAACTATCACTACTTTATTATTATCCAACATTTACTAGAGCAAGATTGTCAGAAAATTCCTTGAAAAAAGTATACACAACAGTGTAACCCTTAATGGTCTCAAATGTAGCCCTCCTTTACCAGCAAGAAATTTACACGTAAAATTCAACACTTAAATTGATGTAATCCAGAATATCACACACACAGTCTTGATTATCATAAGATACATTTTAAAGCTCAAATGTACAAGAGCTTTTTAACGATGAAGGGTATATACATGACAATTACACCCACAGTCCCATAATCCAACTGTAACAGCATGACAATTACACCCACAGTCCCATAATCCAACTGTAACAGCATGACAATTACACACACAGTCCCATAATCCAACTGTAACAGCATGACAATTACACCCACAGTCCCATAATCCAACTGTAACAGCATGACAATTACACCCACAGTCCCATAATCCAACTGTAACAGCATGACAATTACACCCACAGTCCCATAATCCAACTGTAACAGTGTGACAATTACACCCACAGTCCCATAATCCAACTGTAACAGTGTGACAATTACACCCACAGTCCCATAATCCAACTGTAACAGCATGACAATTACACCCACAGTCCCATAATCCAACTGTAACAGCATGACAATTACACCCACAGTCCCATAATCCAACTGTAACAGCATGACAATTACACCCACAGTCCCATAATCCAACTGTAACAGCGTGACAATTACACCCACAGTCCCATAATCCAACTGTAACAGCGTGACAATTACACCCACAGTCCCATAATCCAACTGTAACAGCGTGACAATTACACCCACAGTCCCATAATCCAACTGTAACAGCATGACAATTACACCCACAGTCCCATAATCCAACTGTAACAGAGTTTAAAGGATGCAAGTACCTTCTCAAAGTGGTGTATGGCCAGCCAGATTTCTTCCTGAGCGTGAAACACACATCCCAAGTTACTCCAAGCCACAGAAAAGTTTGGTTGTGTTTCAATAGCTTTTAGATAGCATGCCTAGAAAAACAGAAAGGTTATATTCAAGATATGTGTCAGGTTTGGTGGCTTAGCTAACTAGATTTCGCATAATTCGCGCAGCACGCACGCTAGCACCAACAAAGTTAAATTGAGTCACAGATTACGCCGGCAGCTTTGCAGCGACAACATGGAAAATAAATAAATATGACTGAACATTACTATAGCAGCAGTAATCACTGACATTAAAGAGCCTATATCTTACGAAAAATACCCATTGTAATGCAAATATTTTTAAATGCATTATTAACGCAGCAAATTTTACAATCCTCATACCTTCCAAAGTTTAGTTCACCCAACTAATATGTCAGGACATTTCAAAGACCATCCAAAGAATAAAATGATAACAATTAAGTACATGTGTACTTAACATACACAGGTACACTGATACAACCATAATTAGGTATCTAACAGTTGATTAGTACCGAATTGTTTAATTAACATTGAAATACAGTGGAATGTATGAGGTTAATGTCCTACGATAATGAAATAATGGTCAGTCTAATTTACATTATTTTCCATTTTGTGCAGATAAGATGAAAGAATCGAACAATTAGTAAATATACATTGTATACTGAATATTGTTCACATATTCAGATTATACACAACAGATAGTATTAAAAACTAATTACGTCCATTTAAACAATTGATTTGGGAACATTTTATTGGTATCACAAGCAGAGGCTATCAAATGTATTACAATATTTTTTTCTTTTCAAAATATTTTATATCTGTAAATATTAAAAATGGTACAGAAGATTAACTTGTAAATTGATATTTCGTCGCAACATTGGCTAAAGAAACAAGTCTGTCAACACCTGCAAGCGGCAGACGCCAACAAATCTTATTTTTCCAAACCATTACCATTTGATAGAAAGCTTGTGTACTGAACTTTAAGTATTCATTTTATCTGCACATTTGCAAGCCTTTCGCAGCGCAATTGCAAAGTTTGGAAGGTCAGCACAAGTAGAGAAACGCAGGCGCAATCTTATTGCAGCGCAGTGACTCGCTTAAATTTGAAATGCAGGACGCTGTGACGGCACCAGGCTAATTACTGTTGCTCACAAGAAAGTCCATTTAAAAACATTGGTTTTTATTCTGAAAACAGTAAATGATAGTATATAGTCAGTCCAAAAGCAAAACACATGGCGAATTTTTGGAAAATTTGTAAAAATTTGTTACTGAAAGAAAAATCAGCCAAAATTTCAGGGTAAAATCTCCTTATCCAAACACTGTGGATAAATCATCAGTTTCAGAATTGGATGTGTTGAGCAAGATAATGGACATCATACGACTGACTATGTCAGATATACACTACCTGTCTGCTTCACATAATATTTCACCCGATAGTTAAGTATATTTTGTTTTAAGCCTACCGCTCACGTAGATCCAATGTGTCAAGACATCGTCCTCATTATCCCGCTGGATTTTAGTGTGGCAAGTACCTTTTGTGTTCAAATAGAAATAAAACAAAAACATTAGTGGTAGCATCATTCAAAGCACCAAATATTGGAAAAAGGGGAAGGAATCATCAACATGAAGTGTGTGGTCAAATATATATGTGCAAACACATTCCACCCTTTCCCCTTAGTATCCTTGTATTCTGCTATGTATAAAAGTGCCAAAAAAACAGCCTTCAAAATTTGAAAATACTATGCATGCCAGAAGAAATACTAATTCAAACAATTTAACATGAATTGACACTTATTTAATAACCATTCATGGTAAAATTCATACAGCCCCATTCAGCTAAACTCCAAACTATATGCAAGGAAAAAAACGCAGCCAACATTGATTGAAGGAGCCAATTTGGTGAATAAAAAACAACAGAAATGTTTTGAAGACTATTACTAACCACACAATTTCATGGAAGAAAGCAACAATATATCTAATAAATGGTCAATCCAACATGTTTAATCTGCATAGAATGTTACTACTGAATTAACAGATGTGTAAATGTCTCGAGCACAACAGAGACTGTGCAAACAAGAAGCATCTTAATATTTTCCCATTACATAACTTTAAATTCAGTAAGTACAATGCCGTTGAATTCTTAAATGGAAAAGTATATACAATACATAGTTGGAAATGCAACATGTATATGAAAAATATCAGCAAGCTCCTCTTTTAGGCTTGAAGCAATACTATGTTGCCAATAACAAAAAAACACTCTACACTCAACCAAAACAGACCAAAAGCAGAGTGATTTAATTTTTTAGAAGACATGGAACAACTTATATTGTCAAGAATTCAATGGCATTTTAAAACTGATTTCATCATCACCATAATTATACCAAAAGCAATAGCTAGGTCTAAAAAACGACATATAATTAGATCCAATATGATCATTTGATATTAATTAAAAACAGAACGTGGGACATAATTAATAAAATCAATTGGTAATATTATGATACACTATTCACAATCTCATAAGAATGATTCAAAATTAGTTGTCTGTCATTTAAGAACTAGCCATCACTTTAAGTCTTGTGGATCTGAAATTATATACATCATTTTATTGTATTTAAACAAGCAATTTACTATTATTCAAATACTTGAGTGAATGATGGAATTACTTCAGTATGTCAACTGGGTTTTCTAATACCATCATAAAAATTTGTGCATTTCACAAAATTTTCAGCACAAACTTTTAAAGAGCAAATTATGGTATGACTACAAAACCCACTGATAGAAGAATTCCATCAAAAAATGCCTTTCACAAACAGGCTCCTGGAAGTCGAAAAATTGGATTAAACCTTTGATGGGAAAATATTTTGCTTCAGTTTGACAGTTGTCTGCACTCGTAGTGTGTAACGGATAATATCCTTAATGTTGTATATGTATCACTTCACCTCTATAACTCTTGATTCACTTTTATTAAGAAATTGCGTTTCAAAGTTAATTAATTACAACAGACTTAAAGATCGTTTTCTTGCAGGAACATGAGGAAAATACCAATGTATTGACTTTTTCAAAGAATTAATAGTAAATCTCCATAGAAATGACTGCTGAAAAGTGACAGCTGCTAATGTGCATCTTCTTTTTGGTTTCAACAGCAACCACTCCTACCTTGGCCTCATCCAGTCGTCCAAGAGCTTTAAGAAGATTTCCAAGGTCACTGCGTACACAATACAGATCCTGAAACAGAAGATTATATCCAATTGGGACTTAATTTTTTTTCCTGTAACTCGACCACAGTAATATATCCCCAGACCCAATTTTTATAGCTAAAATCCTGGAAGTCAGGTATATTGATCTCTGTCTCTCGAAAAATGTATGAACAAGACACAAAAATAAATTCCTCTGTATCAACCCAACCCAACTGTTTTCAACAGGCTGCAGGAAACCAGCATATTTTGTCTAAACATTTTTTGAAGCAATATGAAATACACTGCAACAAGAAGTATCATATCATAAATGAAAGTTATCATTAAACATTAATGGTATAAACTTAAACATAGGACTTGTTTTTGATCTGTAGCAGCTAAATGAAGTATTAGGAACTTCTGTTAGTACTGCAAGCTGTCAATCAGTGTATATTAAGGGGTTCCATTTGACCCTTGAGTTGACCCTTTGACCTCTGAAATTCCCAAAAAGCCACAATTTTCTCTAAATTATAGGTAATTCGGCTATAAAATGGTAAAATCCGGTCTAAATTTATCAAAATGACCCTTGAAATTCAGCCCCTTGTGGAACCCCTGTATATTACATCACATATCAATGATCAAATACCATTCAGACGAGGTGCAAACCAGTACATGATCTATATATCATCGACAATTCTCCCTAAACCTGACCATTTCAAAGCCTTAAAGAAGGTACAGATCTCATTTCATATAACAGAAAAAAATCTGATGATATTGATAAACTTACTGGGTTATATTGAAGAGCTGTAACATATGCTTGGACGGCCTGTTCCATGTCTCCTGCAGCAACAAGAGCCGCTGCCAAGTTGATATACCCATCAATAAAGTCTGGTTTTAACCGTACAGAATATCTATAGTTTTGCAATGCCTCCCGTAGCTGCCCACATTCTTTATACACATTGCCTAAATTGGAGTATGCTTCAGCCAGCAATGGGTTTTGTTTAATGGCTAGTTGGCTGAAGTAAGCAGATCTGTGAATGAAACAAGATACACTGGATGATAACTGATTTTGCAATCATAAGCAAAGCAAGATAAAGAAAATCTGCCATGAAGTTCCTTTAAACAGAAGAAACTTTTCATGAATACAATGATCAAAGTCTCGAATTCTAAAATTTTACAAAAATGGAATTGTAATCTGTTACTCTGTACGGACAAAAGCTTGGATATAACACAAAACAATTGTAATCTGTTACTCTGTATGAACAAAAGCTTGGATATACCACAAACCTTTCTAATTTTCTTTGTTGGAAATGTATAGAGCTAAGTAGAAGTAGAACACCAGTATTGTCTGGTTCCTGTCTCCATAACTGCATACAATATTGCTCTGCTGATTCATAGTCTCCAGCCTGGTACTCGGCATGAGCTAACTCGGCTAGCCCTGAAAGTCAATACATAAAACACTTCAATAAATAAAAGGTAGACAATTAAAGCATAAAAAATCGTCACTATAGATTGACTTCACATTTATTGTCAGTTTTCAATCATGGTGACTTTTACCACACCAGAACAATTGGTACCAGACATGCCTTGTGTTCAGTTACGGCTCACAGTCGTGAAAGTTTTGTATTGTAAACCTTGCCCACCGTATAACAGTGACTGCACACAGAGAACCAAATTGCAAAACGTTATGAAACGTGAGTCGCAAATATCTTTACTGAACGCAGGGGTGACAACATGATCTGAACTCAAATCAACTGGTCGCTGGTAGACTTGTGTATTTGAAATAAAGTCATGTTTGTGGAAAGCGAAAAATCGGTCAATGGCGCTACCGGGAATTGAACCTGAGTTCGTTAAAACACCATCTTTGAGTCTGAAAGTAATGTAACTTTTTTAAAACATAATTAATATTCACAATATCAAATTACCAATACGGCTATCAAATACTTATTGTGATAAATAATAAACAAACGAAGAATAAAGAAGAATTAGAAAATATTGTTACGAAAGGTTTCAGGACGAAACCAGACCAAATTTACAGTCTGAATAAAACTGCCCTCTCTATTTTGACATATCTCGGAACATAGATAATTCTGTTAAAGTCCGCGATTAAAAATTAATATTACGACGGAAGATAAAACAGAAAATTGCAGCTAAATTAGTAAATGACAAACAATGCCTTTAAAGGGTCCCATTCCTGTCGATCTCTGCATCGCCATCAGTCATCACTAAACATTAATATGGCGACTTCATACGCTACTGTAGCATGGGTAAGACTTTACTGTTATTTAATATATTTATCACAAGAAAACTAGTGAATAATTGAAGGGGTCGATGAGTTTACCTGTAGCATCATTGACGTGCGACATTTTTTCTTGAATGTTGTTAACTTCTCGATGGAGCCTTGTGTAGTGATAATAGCATCCACTGCGCATGCGTGAAATATATCGCCACAAAAAGCGGAAAAATACTCGGAAACTTTCGTCACATTCCGTAGCATCGCGAGCGTAGACAGTCAGTAAATCGACGAGGTGCCTCTTTAGTCCTTGAAAGCGGCACTCGGTTGGTCTGTTATTTTTCGCCTGCCATTGTTTTGGGCACGTGTAAATTAGACTACATGTATATCTAATAAAAAATGCCTGACCACGTGATAACTACGAAATTCTGTTAGGACCATCGCGATCTCGCCTCTCGCCTTTGTTTCGTTTGTTTCATCGGGTTTAACGCCGTTTCTCAACGATATTTCAGTTATATACGGCGGCCGGGTTCACCTAACCAGTTTTTTCCTGGACAGAATTCTTACCAGTACTAACTTACCCTTCCACAAGGAGCCGGCAACTTCTCCACATGTGGAGGAAAATCAACATTTTTGTCAAATTTTCATGGAAGGGTATGACCTGCCGCGACCGGGAATGAACCCGGATCACCAGGTTACAAGTCTCTCGCCTTTGTCCAAGGAAAATACCCCCGCGATATTCGTTTGTTTCATTCGGCACAGCCGTACTAACGTGGTTTTGCTATTTGCATATCAGTGTTGTGTAAACCAATCAAATCTTACAGGGCAATTTCTCTTCAACCGAACATAACGTTTTTAACATTGACGCGGATTGGTTAACCTTTTCATAAAGGCAAAAACCTAAATACCATATGATATTTTAGGTATTTGATAAAGGGTACATTACCTTACCGAAATCAACTGAATTTCGGTGAATTAAACGAAATCAATTTTGGATCTGGAGGGACCAGCAATCGTAACATCTCGGCATTTTTATGTTGCACAACAAATTGTAACCTTCCACTTGCGCCGGTCATCTTTTTTCTATACAGTCAAACCTGTGTTAAAGACCACCTGTGAACAAAGACCACTATTGCAAAACCTGTCTGCAAATACCACTAATTTTATCTCCCATCAGACCATTTTCAATGATATTTAATCTGTTAATAGAGACCACCTGTTAACAAAGACCACATTTTGCTGTTCCCATGGGTGGTCTTTACAGACAGGTTTGACTGTTTATTTCTAGTTTCAAATTTGAAGTAGGCCTACTTTGTATACAAAAACTACCTTCATTTGAAATTCGATAAAAAAAATGCGAGAATTGACATTTACGTCGGCGAATATTTTCCACTTCTCTAAAACAACCAGAATGATTGGGAAAACACACACGATATTTTGTGGTAGAACCTCGCGTTATTTAATCGAATTTCAATTGAAAACACGTAGTTTTTGTATACAAAGTAGGCCTACCACAAATTTTAAATTAAAAAGTTGCGAGAATGTAATAAACGAATCTCGCGTTTTTTCTTGGTCAATTAAAGACGTGAGGGGCGAGTGGCCCTGTCAGGATTCCGTAGATAACGCTTTTTAAAAAACTCCCCGTGTTCTCAATTATTATTGCTGACGAAACTGATTTAAGAGACGATCAGTATTCATAAACTCGCTTGTTGTACGTCGTACTAAATCTAATAACTTTCACAACAGAACCCATATCTAACGCAAATAAAGGGTATAATTTATAGTATCAATGTCCTACAAGGGGACATTAGCCTTGTGATAAGTTTCAACAAATTTTCCACCGATCTCTCAGAGCCGCGTTCAAGAGGGCTTAAATGATACGGGAGATAACCACTGCAGACAGTTTTATACTCTCACAGCGCTTAGCTCCCCTGGCGGTGCATTATTTGTAAGGGAGACTAACCCGACTGAGAACGCATTTAAATTAATAACACTATATATTTTGTTTCCATTGATTCCAAATAATCTTATCCATGTGAAATTGGTTATTTCGAATTTGACCAGTCCCGATATTAGAATACGTACAACGATGTTAATCGACTTATGCTGAGCGTAGGATAGAGACATAGAGTAACGTATTATATGGCATATAGACATAACCGATAGCACCTTTGACCGATCTCTGCTCAGAGTTGTCGTTCCTGCTACGTTCCATACACATGTAACAGGGAGGGTCGCAAGACCGATAACTCCGGATAAATATTGGCCATTTAAGATAATCTTAAGTAATATAACACTTCCCGTCTGGAAATAATAACGCAACGTACTGTTCATATAAAATATTTTTTATTTTCATCTCTGCCTTACGTAAAAATGTGACATACAAATGTATGACAAATACCTTCACAACTTCACAGAAGTACATGTATCTAGTAACAGGATGAGACACTTACATAGACATGCATAAACTTCCAGACATACATATGGCTCTTTCCAAGCCGAAAGTATCATAAACACATGAAATAGTTTCATACGCATAATAAAAAAGTACCGAAAAGTTGTTGAAATACCGACGTTTGTTGATAATTAAAATACCACAGACTGTGGGTAATCATCACACATTCAAATGATACACATCACAAAAATAGAGTCAGTGGATTGTAGAATGTCATGCATTCAAGGCTTCTTATTACTTAAACACGACCGTAACATGATCAGCAAAGTTTTGAGCCGATTTCAAACGATCGTATCTGTTCGACAATTTCCGTTAAAGTTCGGTTATATGACACTAAATTCACTAAGACGAATTGAATGTAATAACTCAATCGATTTCAGGATATGAATCTAATGCGCACATGACAAACTAAGAAATAGATACATGTACCTCGGTTTGATATGTACATGTGAGAACACTTGCTTGGTAAACAGTTAAAGATTAAAGATGGTTGTAGAGCATAATACATGTATATATACTCATGATTGTATTCTATACGTAGTGTCTATGCTATGTCAAGGACGTAGTTTTGTTTTAAGTTTGTGATTATGCATACACCAAATATAATCATCTAGAATAAACTGGAGCGTCATTAGTATAACGACAGATGTGTCATGTTTTATCCTGAACTTCCGAATATGGGGGTGGAGCCCAATACATTGCCGTCTGTGAATTCGATCCCGAGCGCTGCAAAGTTGTGTAAGGTGGCGGCAGCTCGAACTGTGCATGTGCGTTATTAGGTGGATATATTGTTGTTGGCTGTTGATCAGGTTGAGAAATAACATGTCCATGGTTAGCTATAACATGGCCATTCTGTGTCTGTCCCTGTGATCTAAATGCGTCCTTTCTGTCAGAGACAAGAATAATTGAACTCAGTAGACACAGTATGCCAGAAACGGCACACAACCAGAAGGAAAAATTCAGAAAATGAATTTGTCTTATACCATACACGGTCACTCCGGCGAGGATACACAAACCTGCAATTAACAGAAGAGAGCGTCGGCATATATACATGTAAAGGGCAACATCTCCAGAGCGGCCCTCTCTTGCGCAACACTCTTTCTTCAACAATATTATCATTTTTCTCGTATTAATATTACTCCCAATTTAACCTCTTCAGAGCAAAAAAAACTCTAAACAGCAGACACAATTTGCTGCACACAAGGGGTATTGCTCAAGAGTAGTTGCAGTGTCCGTGATTATTACTGTATATACTAGAGCATTTCCAGACTTCACCTAAGAAAAACATACTTTTTATTAATTCTTGCTTCAATACTATTCAAGTTAGCATTGTGATTCTATTCAGAGATTTGTAAACATCGCCTAAGATAAAAAATTGGAATTTCTTCGGGCAAGATTAATTACCTCCCCTGGGTAGAATTGTACACAGTACACATGACAGATAAACGTTGGTGACATATCGCAAACATTCCCAGTGAGCTGGTACATTTGTCTGATAAGGAATTTTAACACTCATTCCTGTGATTACATGTATGTTTACACTGTGAACACTTAATCATTACAATACATAAAGGGAATGCGGAATTTCAAGTAGTGCAGTCCCATGGTTGATTCCATGCACATACAATGTTATTTAATGGTATTCATTTATTGTAACGTCAAATATTAAAACAGCTATTATCATAACGTGATAGCAAAACCACTGAACCTTATTTAGTTTCAAGTACATTCGGTATTCGGACAACGCGATAACTTACCAGCACACATCGACATCAGAATGCCCCACACTTTAAAACTTCTATTCTTAGTGCAACACGATTGTGCAATCAACATCACGCCAAGAACAAACACTGTTATCAATCCAACGACTTCTAGCGCTCGCACTGCTGTTAACCAGCCTGTAAAAGATAAAAAATCATTTTATTGACATGAATTATTGATACTTAACAAGTGCCTTATAGGCGTACTTTGTGTCCACCGACTTTGTTTATATTGGGACGGTAAGTCGTAATACCAACCACGGTTATATAGTGATTTTCCTAGCTATTATAGGGTGGATGAAGACACGTTTCACGTCGTTCTACACCGTTCTACACCGAAAGTATCATAAACTATGTTAAAGATGTAAACACTTGCACTAGTTCATATGCAGCACAAAAAGCACAGACAAGTTGTTGAAATAAGTGTGTAGATACTTAATATTTCCCCGACTGTCGGTTGTTATGGAGATGCATAAAGTAATGTTCGCTTTGGTGTAGCCCCAGCGAGATGTGATGGGGCTTTAAGGTGCACAAACGGCTTAGGGCAAGTAGTGACCTTTCCAGCTATAAGGTTGGAGGAAGATCCTAGGTGACCCTTCTTGCATTATTTAGGACACAGGCAGGCACCTAGGTAGAACTGCCGACCTTCCATAAGCCGATTGGATAGCTTTATGACATACAAATTCTACAGTCATGTCGGAATTCGAACCCGCAGGCCGGATGAGAGGCAACGGATATTGGAAGTCCGCGACTATAACCACGTGGCCACAAAGTTCAACTTATGGAAATAACAGACTAACGTTATTTCTGTAATGTAATGTGATGAAACACTGTTTCGTCGATTCTCTGCGAGCAGTCGTACACGTACCAACAGACTTATTGAAAACGGAAATCCTGAAGTTGTAGAGTTTATTAGCAGAGGCATAGATGTCAACTTGTTTACCTATACGAAGGTATAAATGAAAAACTTCATAATATTCAGCGGCACACAGATCAGATCAGAACAGAACAGAACAGAACAGAACAGCGCGTGTTTCAGTCACCTTCTTGTCGTTCATCAAAATAAACATGTACATGTAAACAAGAAAGATCGTTAAAAAAGATAAACGGCGTAGATAGAATGATGTCTGCCGGAAAGTTAAATGAAATAATGTTTTAAATCCTTACAACAATTAACTCGGATTAAGACTATATATACTATAATCATGGACCTGTCTAATCAGTGTCATTTTATCCATGCTTAAACATATTAACTACTTCCGGCAACATTCGAACTACTAACGAACGCACCTCTTACGAAAACCCCGTTTGAAAACATGATGTGCTTAAGTTTTATGTCGTAAATATTACCAAGCCTGCTAAAAACGCCCAATAAATCAGTTGTTGCTTAACAACCATGTTTAATAGTTGGCATCAGGGGCGGATCCAGGATTTGGTCTTAGGAGGGGGGGCGTAACTTTTTTGGGTTTTGCTCAAGTCTTATAAAACGGCAATGACTGTTTCTAAACATCATAATGATAAAATATAATGGTACAGTAAATCAGAATCGCTTATTTGAAAATCTTATAATTATGGATATCTGTATATTTCCGTATTCATACTCAGACATCAGATGCGTAGGAAGGTAGTGAGCACTGGGGGTCGCTGATGGAGTGGGTGCTGGAGGGGGATCCCCTCCCGATGAGAACATTTTAAGGAAATCACCTTTGACGGGCGCAAAATCCATCACTATTAAAACGATATTTTCCAAAAATGTGTTTAATATACACATACATGTAAGGTTGGGGAATTTTAGGTGGGCGCGCGCAGGTTGCGCCCCCCCCCCCCCTGAATCCGCTAGTGGGCATAACATTACTAATATATCAAACAGTAAATTGTAAACATTTGGATCAAAGTTGCGTAGCCCTAGTTCTGTCAAGGTCATGTCATTTAAACATGTTTGTTATTGTTACACCTGTTATACTAAAAATAAATGTCCATAATCAAGGACAAACTATTTTAATGTATTGTTTGAGAAAATGAAAAGGTTTGTGAAAGGGAAATATATTCAACGGGCTTGGCTATCATTCGTTTCGCTTCAAAGCCACGTCAGGTCTTCCCGGAATTCGTTCAATAATTATTTAAAATAAAACAAACTGATACTTAATTTAATAATACATTGGGCGCACATGAATACTCGCGGTAAACATTCGGTAATAATCAGAGCGGAATGAGAACTGCCTTGCGTTCAGTTACGACTAACAGTCGCGAACGTTTGGTATTGTATTCCTTACCCACCGTATCACATTGACTGCACACGGGAAAGCAAATTGCAAAACGTTAAGAAACGTTACGAAACGTGAGCCGCAAATACCTTTACTGAACGCAGGGCTGGTATGATATCAGCCAATAGAAATTGGACGTTAACAAAATTGGGTCAACATTCGTTCAGCATATTGAATCTTGTTGTTATGTCTATGCTATATACATAATAATTCGTCACCTCAATGCAAAAAGGGGATAAGTACCATTGAAATGCACTGCACTTATTCACTTTTTGCACTAAGGTGACGAATTATAGTGTGTCTAGCAGAGTTAATCTATACCAACTTACTGATATATTGGCTGAATTATGTTTGCAAAACACTTGTTACGTAATCTTTGAAATGTTTCAAACTTGTAATCTACAAAATTGTACTTAAACTGCATAGTTTATTAAACAGTCTGATAAAGTATCAATTATTTCGTCGAACATAACATAATACAGCTGTTTAAACATGCTACATGCTATATAGGCTTGAGAGCAGATATTTGTCAAAGTGTTTCATATCGAGCGTACATTTTCCTCTTAGTTTACATATAAGTTAATTTATGTCCTTGTAAGTAGAGTTACGAGCTATATATAATGTAGAAATATTAGTACAATTTCAAACAAGTTCAGTAACTTGTGCTCAGGTTACTTATAGGAAGTTCATTGTCACTATGACATGAAATGAATGCATTGAAAAATTACCATCTGATACGGGGATTTTATGCTAAACGATTTAACTTGATCTAGTGTTGATTCTATTAAATTTGTTGATTACATTTTTTATAATATTTGAAAGAAAACCTGAAGATTCGTTGCAAAGTGACGGAGAATGCCATTAAAGGGTCCCTATTTATAGTCGGCCAACAACTATGTAAAACACTTGCATTATCCAGGGCCTTGGTATGATGTGTATATGTAGCTGTTATTTTATGATTTAATATTTTGATTATATATTGTTTGATTTAGTCGGTCGCGTATTGAACATAATTTGCAGTCTTTTAACATGTCATAAAGACCACTCTTTTATTAAAGCTTACTTCCGGACATTCGATCGCGACATTAAATCCTCTGTTGTGATTCGTGCGCTTGGAGCGAATGTTATCAGTCTGTTTTTATGAGTCTGAAAAGGTCGAGCACCAACTGACATTGTTTATTCGTTGTAATACCGTCTGTTTAAATTGATAATATTGCTTTATCAGTACTGAATTTATTACGGAAGTTTTAGCAAAAAGATAAATCCGAGACGTGGCGTGTTTTTACCGTTCTTTGAAATGAGTTTGATAAACCAGTTTAACTTATCATCATGAATGTAATATTATATTCATATACATTATATACTCATTTATGATGTACGTGAAATTATTATTCTTTTCTAGTATCGATTTTATTACCGAATTTTCATGGTATTTGCGACTCTTCACATTTAAGTTACAATAATTTCACATGTTTCCTATTCACATTAAGGATAATTTTAAATTTATGAAATGCGCGTATTACATTTATTTCTGGGAGTATAAAAATTTGCTTAGTTTGCATCATTGAAAAACGAAGCTTCCGACTTACTCGTATTTACGCATGAGTCAACATATTAGGGAAGTTCCCGCATAATCTTTTATTAATTGCTCAACACCTACGTGTTTAAAAATATATGTGACAACCGGTTGCTAATGGTAACATTCTTACCATTTTAATGTCAATTTAAGACAGCTAAATGAGTTATATACCTGACATTTAGATCATTTGACTACAAAACTGTAAAACGTGGAACGTTTGAATACACCGAAGAATAAGATGAACTTCTATTGGTGTAGGCGACATTTCCTGGTAACTTGGCCCCAACTTAGCAAGTTGTTAAGTATTATTTCGTCACGTCATAGTAAATTACATACTTTCCAAGTCGCTAGAACTAACATTCGGAGTCAGTTATGAACTGCATCAATGCTCAATCATTAATTTGTATGCAGCATTATAGTTTTTACCGACTGATTGTCACATAATTGTGTACGGAACGTTAGAGTCCATTAAGCTTGATTCAATGTGAATTTATTTTCATGCATAGGACGAAATCACACGATACAGAAACCTGGATTGTTTTGAAGCTTTAAGTCCGCCGTCCGTGTGATGAGACTAAAAGCAAGTGATCCGGTCTTAAGGGCGGATTTTTATTCAACGCCGACTAATATTGACCAAGATACGTCATATTTGTACCTGCGCACTTATAAGTTTTGTTAAGTTTAACAAGAAAAACAACAGTAAACGCACGCGCACCAGCTCCTGTCAAGGTCGTGAACTTCACGGTACACACAACATATACACATCTTGTTGACTAATCACCAGCAGGCATTGTCAACATGTCATTATATCATGTAACTGTCATTAAAACATGCGTCAATGCGCACTGTGTGTAATAAAAAGAAACTACATGTACTAAGTATAGAGACATTTTAATGAAGCAATATTTGAAATATACGTGCGCGTCACTACAATAATGCAATTTTGTTGAAAGTTTATGAGCCGCATCCGTTACTTTATTTATGGTCTAACGTACATACATGATTTGTTTTCAACTTTATATCACAAGCCACACTTCAATAGATATTTCCATCAAAAATATGAGACAAAAGTTTACCTTTGTATTTTTTAAATAACGCATTTTTCGACTCTTCACTTTGTTGTACAGAATTCATATTTTTGTTCAAAATTATTGTAACGCGGAATTATAAATCGGAACCATTAAATAAGTATTCGATGGACTAGAAAAAATGTTCGATACTGAATCGATATACTTCGAATATTATCTACGCGGAATGCGGAATGGGTAATCACGCATTACGAACGCTAATTGGAAACAGATGAAGATAATGTATTTGTGTAAAAAAAATAATTGCGCGTATACATTATGACTCGCTAGTATATAAATATTGTGTATCTATCAGGACTATGTACAACTGTTTCATTGTACGAGTGATGATAAGAGGTGATGACTAGTTGCTCTTATCGTTGTGTGTGTGCGGTACTGCTTAAACGAGATCATTCATAATGAAACAAACAACGCTCTTTACATGGTGATAACATGAGACATATTTCTACTTTAGAAACCCAACTATTCACTCCTTATTTATTCCACGTTTGCACCGGATGCAGGGAAATACCCACAGCTTGTTTGGATACATGTATATAAACCTCAGTCTAGCCAAACTATATGTATATCTAAATTTCAGAATTAAAATTTATTCCTGTGAGAAAACGTTAAGTTGGAACCAAGCATACCATTGGGGGTAATACATTTTGCCTTCACTATTAAAATAAACTTAAGGAAAAATGTATTAAAACTATACGAACCGTCTATAACAGATTCAGGCCACGAAGCACATAAACAGTTATTGCTTTTGCTCGAACCATAAGGCAGAGTCTGTGAGAAACATCCGCAGTAACTCCATAATCCTCTTCTGACCTCGAACCCGGGACTCGAACTCACACGCACCCAGTAACTTGTGCTCAGACCCACACACTGGCTGATAAATGCAGCAACAATAATCACCACGGATGCTTTCAATTGTCCAGAGCTAGACGTAAGCCTACTATATCCGTTTGTAGACATTTTAGTTGATCTGCGATTTACTCCATCCACAGTTTTTACTAAATAAGTTTATTTCCTGCTTTTAAATTACACAATTTTAGCTGTTTAACATGCTACGAAATCAGAACGTCTACTCGTTGTTATCTTGGAGTTGACAGGAAAACTGATATATATATGAATTAAAAAATGTAACATCATTCAGCACACTACAATAGCTAAAACGAATCTACATTATTATAAACTGACTGTATTCCTTATTGACACTCAACTGCGTATTTATGACCCATACACATAAACCGTCGTGTATAAATAGCTCACCATGATATTCGAATCACCTCGGCTGTTTACCTGTTCAATTCACCTGAGCTGACTTCATTGATCGATTGGATAGCGAATTCGTCTTTCTCACGATGTTAACTCGACTTAACAATCCGCTTGAAGCGACAATCGAAGACAACATCAATTTACAGATAATGAATAATACCCATTTTATAAAACATGCATTTTGCACGTGTTATTTATTCGTAAATTTAAACAAACTTACTTTAACTAAGCTTTGATTTACTTCAAAACACTGATATTGCCCATCATAGGCCTAAAGTGAAGCTAATTTACAGTTCTCCCACGAGCAACCTAAGAAATAATATTGTCATCTTTACTGATAATGGTGAGGCGTAAATAAATATGCTTGTTTCAGATTTCCCGCCTATTTCTTTGCCCCGAACCTAGAACATATTTTCGCGTGTTAACATTTGTTTCTTTTTGGTAAAATTTGGTTCATATTTCTGCACATTTATTAGACGCTTTACGAGTATTCCATCTATAGAGCGTTATATTCACCTTGATCAAACATTATCAATGTTAAAAAGGAAAGGGGATTTGTCTTTTAACATACATTTGTATATTCATTTAAATCTATATATGTTTAATTTGCTTCGTTTGAAAATGATAATGTTCCGACCTACCTACCCTATTTTGTTTGGGCGTGAAACAAACATATTATTTTAGGCCTTATTTATAATTTTCTATTCCATATGGAAACTGGAGCGTCCGGTGTCTTGATATCTTATTTGGATTAACATTAAATTGTTGCGTAGCAATTAAATTTTGTTGAAGAAACTGTATGTGACTAAACATGGTACCTTGTTGAAGTGGGTACAGACGGGAACCGGACAAATCTCTTACAGACAAAACTCCTCCCGTCACATTTGGCTAAGACGGCAACCATTTTCTATGATTTTTTCGGAAGGTAGGCAACAAGAAGGACAAACTGACACATCGTCTTAAATGTTAGGTAATTTCTATAATCAAAGGGCGAGTGACTCGAGCGATATGGCTAGTTATCGAACTTGTCCCAGATATATTGCCCATACACATTCTGACCAAATTTGGTGTTGATTCGACAAACGCTTCTAAAGTTATTGATCGGAAAACTTATTGGAAACCGTCCGTCGCAGGTGAAACTATAATACGTCCCGAATCTTATGCTTTAAGGGAGACAAACTGTGGAAATCAGGTACTGGTTAATTGCATGAGTTGTATCCCGTTACTGCAGCGCATTTAGTACTTCGTGAGACAACTGTCGTCAAAACCCCAATAAATTTAATTCGCAGTTGTTTCCCTTCAACCTGATTTGCATGTACATTTGATAGTCCGTTATTATTTATTTGAGAATACTGTAAGGTGGTCTGATGGTTAAAATAACAATAGACAAGTTAATGTTTTTAGAATTGGTAAACATATATTGGTCTTATCGAACGGTGCGTCACCTTACTGAAATGTACTGGAGACGTAATCGTTTATATTTTTCTTTAATATGCAATATTTTTCTTAGATTATGTTGTAAGTACATTAAAATCAACCAGATAGTCTGGTAATTTACCGACAAATGTTCACAGATGACAAACGGCAAATATATATTTGATCAATTTGGACATTCATCGAAAAGCATATCCTTCCTTTTCTGAAAGATACGTTTTGCTGGTGTCGATAATTATAATTAAATGATAAGGGAGATAACTACAGCATGGAGTTTGACAAATTCGTCAAATGTTTTTTCGAATACTAAGGGCATATAACAGTTTAATTTTGGAAATTATCGGCATAATTGTTGGTTGTGGCACTGGATATTTCTAACAAACAAGGGAGGTAACCAATGCGACGAGTCTTGGGGTGTCCATGGGGAAGATAAAAACCCGCATCACGGTCTGACCTTAGTTCTAGGGTTTCACTGTGGTTGTACAGCAACGCCTTGTTTGAGAGAAATAGCAAAACACAACAACGTCTTGTAAGTAAATAGTTAGGAGGAATTTATTAGCATGTTTGATTCACATGTAAGAAGAAGCATATTTACAAGTCATGCAAATTTACATTATAACAAGAAAATCAAACTTCTATGTACAGCGAAACATTGGATTAGATAAATGACGTTCAATAAGTGTGACAATACTTACTCTAATTATGTTATATATTAATATGAAGTTGTAATCCATTTTGTCCCAGAGTTGTCGTTCTTGGTATCTCTGTAATCGCCTCAGTTTTAACAATTTTACAAGGGAGTGTATTGAAATATTTCAAGGGGTTAAAATTTACCAATCTTTATCCGATACTTGGACTGATTTACCGTTCTGCAACTGATCAATGAACCATTCAATTTATAATGCCTTTCTAGTGTTATGTCTTCGTTATATCAAGAGACCGTTTCATCATATCTCGATCTCGTAGAAAGTCGTGTGACGGATGGAATGCATTTGACAGAGATATATGCGGGAGTCTAGCAACTAGAAACGACAACTCTGGCTAAAGCATATAGTGAAATAAAAATGTTGTGACGTCAGAATTGCTTTATCAAGATGATTGTTGCTAGTACAAATATAAGCGATGTATAAGCGGAAATGTGAAGTGTATGATATACAAGAAATATAAAACATTCGTATACTTAAAGTACTGAACTGATGATCGACCCAAAATGGAATATTATTTTTTCCGTCGTCTACGTATGACAGTTCAAATAATAAAATGTCGACAAGAATAGTTTCTTTCAAAATTTGTTAAATGATATTGAACATGTTTGAACGCTCTTTAGATAGATTTTCTAGCATTTAATGTTTGCAATAATATTGCAATAAAGAAAATACATTAAAAAGGAACAGGATGGTATGTTATTAAAATATACCCGCTATGATTAAAAATTTGGTTACTAGAATTAAAACCAAAGCAATACTTTAACTCTAGTACACCGTCTTTTTTCTATCGTTTATATTTACTGCATTTTATATTTCCTGGCAGAAAATAAATACTCATTTAAGTGGAACAAGTTAGAAAAAAAACTAATTGCATGGGAATCATGTTGAGCTGCTTACCAGCCTGTTAACATTTACAGCAGTTATACCGTTTCGACTGCTTCATACGGTCCATTATTTTACATCAATGAAGTGCAAGGCCATCATTTCTTCTAACTGTCCGCAGTTTGTTCTTAATAATAGGACCATTATACCTCGTTTTCCATGAACTGACAGAACACCGACAAATTCCAGGAATGTCAATGAATAACATAAAGTAGATATCAAGCAGCATTATTTTGACATATTTCTTAATATTTAATATAGAAGTGGAGTACCGTACAAAAAGCAATAACATCCGCACAGAAATTTCATTGGTTCCTGGTTCAGATTCCTACCACCAACGATAACCACGTGACCCATAAAATATTACATGCTAGGTAAAATATGACATGTTGTATGACAGATATCATTGAAGTTTCATTCTTGAAATCATGTTATATCAGAATTAATCTAAAGCATTCCAAACGGTAGAATCCCAATACTCAAAATGAATCACAATTGGTCATTATTTGTTTATCGACGACTTGTATATATGAGTAGGGTAAAAAGGAGAGGAGTCAGAACCTCAATTGAGGTACCTTGCTCCTTGAGGTACCTTGCTCCTTGAGGTACCTTGCTCCTTGTGGTGCCTCGCTCATTGTGGTGCCTCGCTCATTGTGGTGCCTTGATCATTGTGGTGCCTTGATCATTGCGGTATCATGCTAGTACGCAGCAACTCTAATGAAAGAACAATTGTTCGCATCCTCACAAAGCCTATAATGCGCTTGATTCGGAACATAATACAGGGGAAGTAACTACCGCGAAACTAGTCGTTGTTATCGCTACAGTTATACATCTTGACATCGGGTTTTTCGGATAAGACATCGTACTGTTAAACTGCGAGAGTATAATATAAAACGCTTTTGGCATATAAAGAAGTTCATTTTGTTCGATATCAGTACTCGCGTTAGCTCGTGCATTAGAGGAGATTAAATATTCGCGGAAATATGGAGGATGAAGAGAAAAAACGAATATTACAGCGTTATTATTTCAACGAGAAAAACCCTGCAGCTTATGCAGGTCCTCGGAAACTATTTAGTGT
Organism: Mactromeris polynyma; assembly: GCA_032209605.1. Lineage (NCBI taxonomy): Eukaryota > Metazoa > Mollusca > Bivalvia > Venerida > Mactridae > Mactromeris > Mactromeris polynyma. The sequence goes on along the minus strand of JASFXZ010000006.1, from coordinate 10,138,358 downwards.
ACTCGAAAAGAAATATCCGGAGACATTTACTATCGACTTTGTAAAACAATGGTTGAATGATCAAGATGCATATTCCCTTCAGAAGCCGCGAAAGCATAGATTTAAGACGACTAACGTGCGAGTAACAGGAATTGGTGAACAGCTAGACATTGATCTACTGTCCATGGCTAACCTCGCTGATGATAATGATGGGACGCGATTTTTGCTTTGCGCTATTGACATACTATCGAGGAAACTGTGGGTCAGATCGTTGAAAAACAAGACCGCTAAAGTGGTATTGAGCGCTATGAAAGACATCCTGAATGACATTTCTCCGATGAAAATTACTACTACGAAACTAGTCGTTGTTGTCGCTACAGTTATACATCTTGACATCGGGTTTTTGAGACAAGTCATCGTACTGTTAAACAAGCTTCATGTGGGCCAGTTTAGACCACAACGCATTCGATGACCCCTTCTTATTCTATATAAAGCCACCATCTTGAAATGAGGGAATTTTCAGATCCATTCTTGCGTAATGTATCTATTTATAAATATGACAGTGTGTTGTGTAATACATAAGTAATATTCAAGCAGACGACGCGTTTAGCATCACATTCAAATTATATTGAATTAATAACCGTTGCATCCATCTTCATTCTATTTGACGATTTAGTGGTGATTTAAACTACCTACAACCACTGTTAAATCTTTCTGAATTAAAATCACTCTTGTTACTTAAGACATATAGTGACTTGTTCATGACTTGATCTTTACATCAAGTTTTTTAGACAAGTCATCGTACTGTTAAACAAGCTTCACAGCTTATATTAGTCTTTTCAACCACTCATTTGGTTGAATTAGAATCTTCATTCTTTAATGTATTACTTATTTCAGTGTCTAACCGTGAATCTACATTTTATAATAGGTAGCAGTCACTTGGCAACATTTTTAATAGTACTTTACCATTACATTTATCTCGAGTCATTCACCTGTTTGTAAAGAGGGTGTCTAAATTAAAAATGATAGTAGTACAACAGTTTCATTGATGGGATGATAATGGGATTCTTGATATGAATGGGATTCTTGATATATATAGAACTTGTCGCAAAAATGATAATGAAAATAGTTTCTATTACATACTGAATATAATCTTTCTTTCAGTTTTCTAAGTCCCTACTGACAAAATGTAACACATAAAAAGAGGATTATTTTTTGTAGATATAAAGCAAGTTTATTTACTGTTAATTTTTATAGTTAAGATTTTACAAAAATAGAAATCATAGGACAGCTTTTAAATAAACCTTTGTGCTTGTATTACAGAACAGATACTCACCATCCCATCTTTCTAGAACATTTACTCATATTTTGTATGGCTTACATTGATATAAAACACAGGTTTTGCAATTACCAGTTATTACATGTCTCTAGACAAAATAGAAAACATTAAATGTTTAATCATAAGATAGATGGATACATGTTAAGAGTTTGTGTTTTTACATGTAATACTATTATAAACAGCCGATGGATTATTTATACATTTGAAATTAGTCTGTTACAAAATACAGAATATGAATTAATTTTGAAATTATCCTATTTTTACAAAACACAGAAACATTCATAAAATGAATCAGAGTTACGTGTTTAGAGTGAAATATTTTCATAGATTTCAAATAACTACCTATAGCTATTTCAAAATAATCTCATGATTGGTGAGAGAATAAGTTAAAGAGGAGTTAACAGTGTGCAACACTTGCTTCACGATTCAAAAACAATTGTGTATTTATCTCATATGGCGGTGTATTCTGTTGGTGACTGAAAACTAAAGTCATTTTTAATTAAATAGCATTTAAGTATTTTTTGTAAATGTCATTCTTGATTCCCCCTCTTTTAAGATATTCAAGTAGTAATTGTAAACCACATGACTCTACACCTTTTAAGCTTGATTATGTTCGCATTGTAATAGTTTAAGGAAGGATGATATACACAATTGTATTTAATAGGGAAACTTTAACCACGCTTCTATTGATAAGACCAGTGACTTTATTAAATGTGTGTTGGTTTATAAAGTAGGACCATTAAAATCGTCATGACATCATGAAGAAGCTTTAGTTTGTTGAGTATAAACTTACATATACCTACAATCCTAAATAATCCAGGTGAAAAAATACATTTATTGATAAACTGTGGTCAACAGAAATGATGATCATTATGTAAACATATTGGAGTATTAGATTAACGTATTAACGTATTTGAAGAGCATTTCCAATACAGTAAAACCTTTACCATGACAACAATTGACATACAATTTTATCTAACGATAAGTCAAGCGTTAAAAATATGTTAACTAAAGAATGTTATATGATAATGCGACAAAACTTGTTGAAATGGTTTTGAGTCAGCGTTGCTTTAACATTACAACAATACAGTGATACGTCGCTACTGTGGTCAGGCATTCCGTTTTCTTAAAATGTTTTTATAGACTTTTTGAATAGTCATAGCAACATTGTGTACAAATTTGTAACACTTACAGCTCAATTTGTTTAAACGTATTATAAAAACCTACGACTTATATGTATGTATTCTTAACATTTACTTAACAAATTTGATATTTAAATTGTTGTGTCTTGAATGTAAGACTCTTGCTTGTTTCTAGACGTTGTTATATACTCTTAGTTAAATGGTAAACACCATCTATTGGAAAAACGATCGAGAAAGGGAAGTCACAAAGCAACACCTTTGTTTATTAGAGACATTTATTTTTTCTCTAAATCATCTACAGATAAGTACATTTCTTTAATATAAAAGCATGAGTTTTAATAAAATAGACACATTTTTGTTGTTCTATCCAGATGGAACAAATGAATGAAGTCAGTCAGTTCGTTGATAGAAATGTCACAGATCGTAAAGTGTTTTATACAAAAGACATGTAGCACACTTTAGCTTCGCCAATATCGTTTTACTATTAGCCCGACAAGTTCGACAGTCCTGTTATATCACTATCACTCAGTATCTTCCATTTGTTCCGTATCTTCTTCATCTTCCAACTGTGGAGTAACGTAATTGTCCAGCACTTTATCAAACAGAAATCTCCGTTTAAGAATGGCGTACTTTAAGGCTTCCTCCCCTTCGTAGTGTTCTGTTGCCATGAGTTGATTGACTGTCTTCTTTATCGCTTTATAGATGGGATCTTTCTTCATAGCATCGAACCACACCAGTTTACTACCGAAAATGTTCATCATGGCTTTCCTGTAAGTGCTTTTCATGTCCTCAAAGACATTTTCTCTGGCTTCAGTTTCACTGATCTCGGTATCTTCTTCCATAAGCTTATTCACATCGGCTTCATACTGCGACTGACACATATCAAACGTTTCATCTACAATGTATTCCCAAGGATCAATATCCAAACTCTTCTCAGATGTTACAGACATATCGTCGTCGCTGTTATCAGAATTGTTTTCATCAACAATATCATCGTCGCTGTTATCAGAATTGTTTTCATCAACAGATCCAAAAATGTCCTCTTGTACAGAAATGTCTGACATCGCGTCTTCCTCTGAATCTTCGTCCGGATGCGCAGACCTTTTATGCCGTAACATATTATCCCGTCTTTTAAAAACTTTGAAACAGATATCGCATTCAAACATCGCGCTTGAAGGCTAAACTGCAAATGAGGAGGAATCATGTAAGTGTTTAGTTTTATACATGTCCAATAGAAGTGATGTTTTCGTCTTCTTTTGAGGTCTGCTTCGGCTTTCTGCTCGCAGATGGCGCCCTCTGTCTAGGTTTCTTGGTACTTTTGTTACTAATACTGTCCAACAACCGTCTGGAACCTTTGCGCTTCCGTTTTTCACTGATTTCTTTCATTCGTTTCAACTCCAGTTCGATTAATGACACTTTATGTTTGGACTGCCGTTCAAGCATACTCTTAGCTATAGCTGTCGTCTGCTCCGCTGGGAGAACCATCCGTATGTACATTTCGGAATGAGGCATAGGATTTGCTCGAGATATGCTCTTTTTAAACTTCCTCCTTACTTTCTTCTCTTTAGTATCAAACATATCCATTTTCTGAATGCACGTCTTCACTCCTTGACACCCAAGAATATAGTGAGCTCGACAAAATATCGGTCAGCTTATTTATCGTTTAGGACTTTACCTTCGAAATCCAATCCCCATTAACCTCACAGTTTTCTTCCTAGCGTATGTTTCAGATGACTCAAAAATGATTTTTGGTCCTGAAACGTTTTTTCACAGCACACGCATATATAAGAATAATACCCACTTGAATGCCATACTCTTAAATGGTGTAAAAGATTTCTCCAAAACAAGAAATAGTAACCACATTTGGAACATTGAAATATACGATTGTCGACTCCGTTTTGATCCATTGCTGCCGATTTTAAAATGACAACTTCGCCACAATGCGCAATTCAAATATATCACTTAGTTATGTACAACGCAAAATGGCTCGTTCTAAACGTTTCTGGCACTCTCGTACCTGCCTCTGAGGTACTCCTCCCTGCCTCTGAGGTACTCCTCCCTGCCTCTGAGGTACTCCTCTCTGCCTCTGAGGTACTCCACTTGCCTCTGAGGCACTCCTCCCTGCCTCTGAGGCACTCCTCCCTACCTCTGAGGCACTCCTCCCTCTCGTTGAGGCACACCTCCCTACTGCTGAGGCACTCCTCCCTACTTTTGAGGCACTTCTAGGCATATTCTTACATATGCGTGTGCTGTGAAAAAACGTTTCAGGACCAGGACTCAGAGGCAGGGAGGAGTACCTCAGAGGCAGAGAGAAGTACCTCAGAGGTAGAGAGGAGTACCTCAGAGGCACTCCTCCCTTATTCTGAGGCACTCCTCCCTGCCTCTGAGGTACTCCTCTCTACCTCTGAGGTACTCCTCTCTGCCTCTGAGGTACTCCTCTCTACCTCTGAGGTACTCCTCTCTGCCTCTGAGGTACTCCTCCCTGCCTCTGAGTCCTGGTCCTGAAACGTTTTTTCACAGCACACGCATATGTAAGAATATGCCTAGAAGTGCCTCAAAAGTAGGGAGGAGTGCCTCAGCAGTAGGGAGGTGTGCCTCAACGAGAGGGAGGAGTGCCTCAGAGGTAGGGAGGAGTGCCTCAGAGGCAGGGAGGAGTGCCTCAGAGGCAAGTGGAGTACCTCAGAGGCAGAGAGGAGTACCTCAGAGGCAGGGAGGAGTACCTCAGAGGCAGGGAGGAGTACCTCAGAGGCAGATACGAGAGTGCCAGAAACGTTTAGAACGAGCCATTTTGCGTTGTACATAACTAAGTGATATATTTGAATTGCGCATTGTGGCGAAGTTGTCATTTTAAAATCGGCAGCAATGGATCAAAACGGAGTCGACAATCGTATATTTCAATGTTCCAAATGTGGTTACTATTTCTTGTTTTGGAGAAATCTTTTACACCATTTAAGAGTATGGCATTCAAGTGGGTATTATTCTTATATATGCGTGTGCTGTGAAAAAACGTTTCAGGACCAAAAATCATTTTTGAGTCATCTGAAACATACGCTAGGAAGAAAACTGTGAGGTTAATGGGGATTGGATTTCGAAGGTAAAGTCCTAAACGATAAATAAGCTGACCGATATTTTGTCGAGCTCACTATATTCTTGGGTGTCAAGGAGTGAAGACGTGCATTCAGAAAATGGATATGTTTGATACTAAAGAGAAGAAAGTAAGGAGGAAGTTTAAAAAGAGCATATCTCGAGCAAATCCTATGCCTCATTCCGAAATGTACATACGGATGGTTCTCCCAGCGGAGCAGACGACAGCTATAGCTAAGAGTATGCTTGAACGGCAGTCCAAACATAAAGTGTCATTAATCGAACTGGAGTTGAAACGAATGAAAGAAATCAGTGAAAAACGGAAGCGCAAAGGTTCCAGACGGTTGTTGGACAGTATTAGTAACAAAAGTACCAAGAAACCTAGACAGAGGGCGCCATCTGCGAGCAGAAAGCCGAAGCAGACCTCAAAAGAAGACGAAAACATCACTTCTATTGGACATGTATAAAACTAAACACTTACATGATTCCTCCTCATTTGCAGTTTAGCCTTCAAGCGCGATGTTTGAATGCGATATCTGTTTCAAAGTTTTTAAAAGACGGGATAATATGTTACGGCATAAAAGGTCTGCGCATCCGGACGAAGATTCAGAGGAAGACGCGATGTCAGACATTTCTGTACAAGAGGACATTTTTGGATCTGTTGATGAAAACAATTCTGATAACAGCGACGATGATATTGTTGATGAAAACAATTCTGATAACAGCGACGACGATATGTCTGTAACATCTGAGAAGAGTTTGGATATTGATCCTTGGGAATACATTGTAGATGAAACGTTTGATATGTGTCAGTCGCAGTATGAAGCCGATGTGAATAAGCTTATGGAAGAAGATACCGAGATCAGTGAAACTGAAGCCAGAGAAAATGTCTTTGAGGACATGAAAAGCACTTACAGGAAAGCCATGATGAACATTTTCGGTAGTAAACTGGTGTGGTTCGATGCTATGAAGAAAGATCCCATCTATAAAGCGATAAAGAAGACAGTCAATCAACTCATGGCAACAGAACACTACGAAGGGGAGGAAGCCTTAAAGTACGCCATTCTTAAACGGAGATTTCTGTTTGATAAAGTGCTGGACAATTACGTTACTCCACAGTTGGAAGATGAAGAAGATACGGAACAAATGGAAGATACTGAGTGATAGTGATATAACAGGACTGTCGAACTTGTCGGGCTAATAGTAAAACGATATTGGCGAAGCTAAAGTGTGCTACATGTCTTTTGTATAAAACACTTTACGATCTGTGACATTTCTATCAACGAACTGACTGACTTCATTCATTTGTTCCATCTGGATAGAACAACAAAAATGTGTCTATTTTATTAAAACTCATGCTTTTATATTAAAGAAATGTACTTATCTGTAGATGATTTAGAGAAAAAATAAATGTCTCTAATAAACAAAGGTGTTGCTTTGTGACTTCCCTTTCTCGATCGTTTTTCCAATAGATGGTGTTTACCATTTAACTAAGAGTATATAACAACGTCTAGAAACAAGCAAGAGTCTTACATTCAAGACACAACAATTTAAATATCAAATTTGTTAAGTAAATGTTAAGAATACATACATATAAGTCGTAGGTTTTTATAATACGTTTAAACAAATTGAGCTGTAAGTGTTACAAATTTGTACACAATGTTGCTATGACTATTCAAAAAGTCTATAAAAACATTTTAAGAAAACGGAATGCCTGACCACAGTAGCGACGTATCACTGTATTGTTGTAATGTTAAAGCAACGCTGACTCAAAACCATTTCAACAAGTTTTGTCGCATTATCATATAACATTCTTTAGTTAACATATTTTTAACGCTTGACTTATCGTTAGATAAAATTGTATGTCAATTGTTGTCATGGTAAAGGTTTTACTGTATTGGAAATGCTCTTCAAATACGTTAATACGTTAATCTAATACTCCAATATGTTTACATAATGATCATCATTTCTGTTGACCACAGTTTATCAATAAATGTATTTTTTCACCTGGATTATTTAGGATTGTAGGTATATGTAAGTTTATACTCAACAAACTAAAGCTTCTTCATGATGTCATGACGATTTTAATGGTCCTACTTTATAAACCAACACACATTTAATAAAGTCACTGGTCTTATCAATAGAAGCGTGGTTAAAGTTTCCCTATTAAATACAATTGTGTATATCATCCTTCCTTAAACTATTACAATGCGAACATAATCAAGCTTAAAAGGTGTAGAGTCATGTGGTTTACAATTACTACTTGAATATCTTAAAAGAGGGGGAATCAAGAATGACATTTACAAAAAATACTTAAATGCTATTTAATTAAAAATGACTTTAGTTTTCAGTCACCAACAGAATACACCGCCATATGAGATAAATACACAATTGTTTTTGAATCGTGAAGCAAGTGTTGCACACTGTTAACTCCTCTTTAACTTATTCTCTCACCAATCATGAGATTATTTTGAAATAGCTATAGGTAGTTATTTGAAATCTATGAAAATATTTCACTCTAAACACGTAACTCTGATTCATTTTATGAATGTTTCTGTGTTTTGTAAAAATAGGATAATTTCAAAATTAATTCATATTCTGTATTTTGTAACAGACTAATTTCAAATGTATAAATAATCCATCGGCTGTTTATAATAGTATTACATGTAAAAACACAAACTCTTAACATGTATCCATCTATCTTATGATTAAACATTTAATGTTTTCTATTTTGTCTAGAGACATGTAATAACTGGTAATTGCAAAACCTGTGTTTTATATCAATGTAAGCCATACAAAATATGAGTAAATGTTCTAGAAAGATGGGATGGTGAGTATCTGTTCTGTAATACAAGCACAAAGGTTTATTTAAAAGCTGTCCTATGATTTCTATTTTTGTAAAATCTTAACTATAAAAATTAACAGTAAATAAACTTGCTTTATATCTACAAAAAATAATCCTCTTTTTATGTGTTACATTTTGTCAGTAGGGACTTAGAAAACTGAAAGAAAGATTATATTCAGTATGTAATAGAAACTATTTTCATTATCATTTTTGCGACAAGTTCTATATATATCAAGAATCCCATTCATATCAAGAATCCCATTATCATCCCATCAATGAAACTGTTGTACTACTATCATTTTTAATTTAGACACCCTCTTTACAAACAGGTGAATGACTCGAGATAAATGTAATGGTAAAGTACTATTAAAAATGTTGCCAAGTGACTGCTACCTATTATAAAATGTAGATTCACGGTTAGACACTGAAATAAGTAATACATTAAAGAATGAAGATTTTAATTCAACCAAATGAGTGGTTGAAAAGACTAATATAAGCTGTGAAGCTTGTTTAACAGTACGATGACTTGTCTAAAAAACTTGATGTAAAGATCAAGTCATGAACAAGTCACTATATGTCTTAAGTAACAAGAGTGATTTTAATTCAGAAAGATTTAACAGTGGTTGTAGGTAGTTTAAATCACCACTAAATCGTCAAATAGAATGAAGATGGATGCAACGGTTATTAATTCAATATAATTTGAATGTGATGCTAAACGCGTCGTCTGCTTGAATATTACTTATGTATTACACAACACACTGTCATATTTATAAATAGATACATTACGCAAGAATGGATCTGAAAATTCCCTCATTTCAAGATGGTGGCTTTATATAGAATAAGAAGGGGTCATCGAATGCGTTGTGGTCTAAACTGGCCCACATGAAGCTTGTTTAACAGTACGATGACTTGTCTCAAAAACCCGATGTCAAGATGTATAACTGTAGCGACAACAACGACTAGTTTCGTAGTAGTACCCACGATCTGACCCACAGTTTCCTCGATAGTATGTCAATAGCGCAAAGCAAAAATCGCGTCCCATCATTATCATCAGCGAGGTTAGCCATGGACAGTAGATCAATGTCTAGCTGTTCACCAATTCCTGTTACTCGCACGTTAGTCGTCTTAAATCTATGCTTTCGCGGCTTCTGAAGGGAATATGCATCTTGATCATTCAACCATTGTTTTACAAAGTCGATAGTAAATGTCTCCGGATATTTCTTTTCGAGTACACTAAATAGTTTCCGAGGACCTGCATAAGCTGCAGGGTTTTTCTCGTTGAAATAATAACGCTGTAATATTCGTTTTTTCTCTTCATCCTCCATATTTCCGCGAATATTTAATCTCCTCTAATGCACGAGCTAACGCGAGTACTGATATCGAACAAAATGAACTTCTTTATATGCCAAAAGCGTTTTATATTATACTCTCGCAGTTTAACAGTACGATGTCTTATCCGAAAAACCCGATGTCAAGATGTATAACTGTAGCGATAACAACGACTAGTTTCGCGGTAGTTACTTCCCCTGTATTATGTTCCGAATCAAGCGCATTATAGGCTTTGTGAGGATGCGAACAATTGTTCTTTCATTAGAGTTGCTGCGTACTAGCATGATACCGCAATGATCAAGGCACCACAATGATCAAGGCACCACAATGAGCGAGGCACCACAATGAGCGAGGCACCACAAGGAGCAAGGTACCTCAAGGAGCAAGGTACCTCAAGGAGCAAGGTACCTCAATTGAGGTTCTGACTCCTCTCCTTTTTACCCTACTTATATGTTTGGTTAATTTGAATATTCATCAAAGCAATATTTTTGGTAGTTACAGTAGTCATTTCTAACAGCCAAGGGATATAGCTTCTCTACGGAGTTTGACAAAACACACAGTCACCCAAAATCACAAGACAACATAAAAATACAAAGCTAAACAATAGTATGGCGAACAATGAGAAAATGACACACATCACATATAAATGATGGATGAAATTGTGGTGATGAGTATTGGTATGCAATGGTCAGGAGCAAATAACCACTGAAGGTTTAAAGATGCACCCAACCTCACACTTACCGTAATATCACCTAAATGAAGGAAACAACGTATAAAATATTCTCACAGGACATCGTCATCACAAGAGACAGTGAACTCAGAATTAAGGAAAGCATTTCTGAAATTATATACTTCATTTAAGATGAAGCTTTAAGAGTCAGACAGTAGTTAAATCCACAATTATTGTTGTTCATATTCATACTGCTATCTTGTGTCTTACAATGGTTAGACATTTTCCGGGTCGATGGTCTCATAATTTGTATATTCTCTGTCATTTGTGCAGGCTACAAAAACAATTAGAATAGAAAACTGATATAGAAGCAATATTCATATGACAAATTGTTTCGACTTGCTTAAGATGATGTAATACGGTTTTTCGAGTAACTCAATATTCATGCATAAATTAATAATCTGATGTATGAGTGTGATTTTATATGCTATATGTAATTATGAGTTTTTTAAGAAATAACGGTATGAGTATTCCTAAATCCATTCAAATAACAGTGTAAATTTTCGTCATGAAAGTTTTGACATTGCGGTGAAGATATAATGTCCCTTAAACATGATACATGAACATACAGATTTCTTCCGAAAGTTTCAATCAATTTTAATTATGAAATTATTTTTAAAGAACGTACAGATAAATAAAGTGAACTAGAACTGTATTTTCAAGTATGTTAAATTGTTCCAAAGTAATCGTCGAGGAGTGAAAGCGAACTAGTATGTGATTGCAAGTATGTGTTTTTGCATTCATCGACGTAAAAGAGAAGTAGTCTGTATACCCTTTATGTACAATGCATACGTTTGCTTTACCCCTCGACACAAAAACTCGTTCATTTTATATTACCATTCCTTTGCAGATCATCATACGATACAGATGTTGGATTATTTGAAGCTTCACTGCGACTGTCCGGTTTTGTGATGCTGAAATAATGTCACATGTAATACAATCATAGATGATTACACCAACATAAGGACAATGAATACAAGCTAGGATAAGTTGCAAGAAAAATTGTTTATATGAAATAAAAATAATATTAAAAATAAAACAGCCCTGTCATTTGAATATAAAACTATCATACACTATAATCATTATCTTCATTATGTTATTTAAAAAGGTTTTCATCACATAAGCTGGAAGAAATTCGAAACAAATGCATACACTGATGGTGGTTGTCTTCTCCTGTACATGATGATACAAACAACAACAATAGTGACACAGATGACTGCTATCCCCGCCAAAACATAACCAGCGATCGTTGCGATTGTATTTGGCTGGATCGAATCCTCTTTATCTTGAAAAAAAAGGACAAAACATCGTTTCAAAATTATTCAAATACGTTATGTAACAAACCGGTTAAACGATACGTCATGCGTTTGTAACTTCATTATGTTATCTCTCTTTTATCTACGAGCAACGAATGTATTGATAAACGTTTGAAACATTAAACGATCCGATATATTAATCATATTTTGAACCTGTATTTTGACATTTTTATTATATTATGTAGATTCATCTTTATATCAGGTAGACGACTTATTACGTTGTGCACATCCTTTATTACTGTCACATATGCGTTAAAACAAACTTAAATAATAATAGATCTACAAGACTACAAAAGACAGTGCCGGCGTTCCATAATGACCCTGACCACAATTATCGCCTATATATCCAGCTTTGTATCCACCAAAACAAAGCACATATATACAAAACATTTAACCTAATAGTATTCGCATTTATACACGATTAACGACAATAAGTTATTGTCCGTACAATAAAAATTATATATAATTATATTAAAGGTTGCTCGATGAAAGCCCAGAACCACAACAACTGATCTAATCGATACAGCGTCAAAAAGTAGCTTGAAAAAACTCAGAATGGGTAATGTTCATTACCAGATTTGCAGTCATCAGTATTGTAGTAACCATCTTGACAACCACCAGAGCACTTTCCAGATACAGCATAACATGTTTCATTTCTACATGCACCACAATCATTCTGGCATTGTGTTCCCCATTTCTTTTCATCGCATTCTGCAATAAGACTAAGCACAATAAGATGCATTTCATTAACTCAACATACGATTGCACACATGTATAATCACAAAAGCGTATATTTTGTTTTTCTATTTTTCATATTACAAACGAACGAAATGAGCCATATGGACAAATATTTTGTTTCATGGTCCATTCGTAATTCTGCTTTTTTGTTCAACTAAGTGCATCAAGGTAAAATCATTATGCCAATCTTGGTCCAATATAGAACATGGTAAAGTCTGACGAGTAACATAGTTGACAACTTATAAGTTATAGTATATGACCAAAACGACGTAAAATTGAATAATGTACTACAAATAATTTGCGAAGTGATAACTCATAAGAAATATAATTACTGAAACTAAAATCAGAACGTTTTAAATACAAAGTCGGTTTTTACGTCATTGCTGAAGCGAATTTAATACTAGTACCTATGTTGCATTTTCCAGCATTTCCGGACCATCTTTCTTGACAACCCGTAGTACAAACACCACTTATCCTCTGATCCATATATTCATACGATTTACAATAACAGTTCTCTGAACAATCGAGTCCACATCTGTTTGCCGGACATTCTAGAATGATGAATGTGGATTATTTACATGAATTAGTTACAAGTTCTATACCTCAACGATAACGTGTTTCTTACAACCATATCTATAGGAATTTGATGAGTCAATACACCGAATAAGATGTGCACTATTACTTAAAATATGTATCGTTAAGAGCATCGTCATCTTCATCGGCGAAGACAGTCGGTCGTCGTACGCTGATTGCTAAAGCCACAGTCACGACTTTGGGCACGAATGCCGGCGAATAAGGAATAATGAAAAAGTCGTAGTGATTCGCCATGTACTTAACCTAGAGAAAGTTCCATATGCATGCCGTATGTATATTGTACGCATCGGTACGAATGCCACAAGAATGCAGTGAGACAGCAGTAAGAACACGGTATGCTTCCAACTAGAATTAGGAAGAACCAGTACGAACCCACACAAACTCACTACGATCACAGTAAGAATGCCTTAGGAATGTCCACGAATCAGTACGAACCACCACGATTGCGTCACGATTGCGACACGAAAATTATACAAATACAGATTCGTACTGGATGCGTAGTGGTTCGTGGTATAGCGTTCTACATTGTGGTTGGAGCATGAGAAATTGATTGATGGCCACCATCACGAATCGCTACGATAGGCGAAGAATGCCAGTACGAACGCAGTAAGAATGCAGTAAGAATGCAGTACGAACACACTTAAATCGTGACTTGACAACGAATGTTTTGAACATTTGAAACTGTCGTGGCCCTCCCGCGAATAGAGGAGAACTGCCCCGAATCACTAGGACTCCAACAAGAAACCTGTATGAATTATGAGGAATTTCCACGATTTCTACATTCGTACCCATTCGCCACACGAAGTCGTGATGGTGGGACTTAGGCTTTAACTTGTATTACATTGAAACATATGAAACGGAACGAGAAACATATGTCAAGTTTAAATGAAATGGACGCATCGTACTACTTACACGGGAAATACAACACAGGGATAGTACCACACCTAATCAAGGTTTCTGTCATCATACACAAAATTGGACGTATGTATATATTGAACACGTTAAAAGTGTTGTTACCTCCATAAACTTCTAGTTCACATATGACCAGTTGGTTAGCACTATGTGTTTGGATACGTAACTGGTGAACATTGGTATTAAGATGTACATATGTGACTGGAGGCTTGTTTCCGGTATCATCATGTTCTAATTGTAGACTACTCTGTGTTGTTGGTGTAGCATATATCTTGTAATCTTTGATATTTTCTACACGAATGAAATAGCGTGAATACAATTTAAAATAAAAGTATATATATGTATTGTAAAATATAATGCATAGGTGATGACCCTTAAAAAAGCATATAATGATGTGCTGAAGAAAGCAAATTATATATAACAATTATGAAATGTGATGAGATAAAATAATCCGAGTGTAAATAAAAATAAAATCTATACTTCATACTATACTATCTATTTACAAACAATAAAAACATCGTATTAAAATGAATAAAGAAGTCAACAGGAAGTACATATCACAAAAAGACATGAAATTATATTAACACATGTAAACAAATACAAAGAAAAACTGGACGATTGATACAAACAGGAGTACTGGAACGGTCGTGTAGCAATCGGAAACTGAACGTTTATACGATTGTAATGAAATAGTTGTACATGTATAGTGAAATTGAATATCATACCGTCACTGTCTGTATGGATGTTGACAGAGTACGTATAAATCGAACTGGCAAGGTTAACATCTAAGAATTGGAAGCCCTCAATACTAGAAACAAAGCAACCAGTCAAGTTTGTTGATAAACTGGAATCATGTCTACCATCTACTGCATTGAATGGTGGGTTCAGTTTTTCGTAATGGTCTGCAGTGGCGTATTTACGAAATGCAAAATTCCTTCCTGAAATTTATGTATCAGAGAAATAACAAAGAGAGAAGTTTACAAAACAAAACTTTAATTGGCAATCTGACAAGCCCCGCAACAATCCTAGTATAAACAAACAGGAAAAGTACACACCGTATTACCGACAATCCAGATGATAGACCATCCGTTAAAACCCCGTACTGTGGGGAGATTTTCAGAAACTAGAAACTGCCATGGACATGAAACATATACTTAATTGTTGTTGAAAGTTCAAAGATTGTTCATTGTGAAATTGAGCCTGATTATGTGGTAAAGTGTGAAGTTAGCTAACTGTTAAATCGATTTACACCCCAAGTATTTTTACTGAAAGTTTCAAGGTTGAAATCGCTGTATGGTTATTATTTCTATTTATGTTTTAGATGTATGTTAAATTCCCTTTTCCATAAGTGCAGTTTATCCACTTGATATAATATTCACGTTCTTTCCCCGTTTCGGATTAATATTTCCGACTTTCTAAACCTGTTCCGTGGTGTTATCAATCCATTAAATAATGCCCCCCCCCCCCCCCCCTGTTGCCCCTACCTTTTCCTATATTGTTCTTTATGGCCGGCAAGACCATTTCCCGCACCCTATTCCCATACATATTTACTCTGGCACCTATATTACTATATATGGTTACCCTCCTCAGTGCCTTTTTTTGTAAACTGTTGTTTTCTTCTTGTTCTTTGTGGATGTCATTGTCATGTGCATATTGCGTTCCCTGGAACAATTTAATCTTAAATTGTTATAAATGAATAACCAACCTTACATACATGAAACTAATTGATTGAATTAAATTATGTAATTCATAACTTTACAGTCAATTAACATTTGACTATATCATATGTATGTACTGAATATTATAGATATTTACCTGCACTAATTCTAACATCACATAACACAAGCTGAGCTTGTACTTTTGACAGTGTAATTCTCACTTGATTTCCGACTAAAGCTTGTTCACAGTGTACATGTATTTGCATACTTCCGGGTACAGTATCATCGTTTTGGTAACATGTATATCTCAATGTTGGTACGTAATTACTATCAATATGCTTGACTTTAGGTACAAACTCTACTGTGACCTCAAAACCAAGAAAGTATTCTGAAATTATATAATAGTCCAGTATTATAAAGGAGCGATTTGTGAACACCGTATACCTATGTTCAGCAGATAGGAAAACTTTATAAATTGGGAAAGTAAGTAGGTACTTAATGTCTATCTGGGTATGATGTTAATAATCGTTTCGTTAACATAAATCTACAGTTTTATGTATTACACTTAGCTAATAGTTTAAATGTACGGAATTGTAAGTTTTGTAATGTCAAATGTGCAATATTAGACTGAATATTTAACCTAATAATATACTGATTTACCAAGTGTGGCATTTCTTGTATGAATATAAATGTCTCTAATTGTTTCATTCTGTGGAAACCACACTCTCCACCATGGCTTTGCAGTGCTCAATGATGCTTCTTCGGTACAGCTACAAGTTGAGGTAACTCCATCATTTGCCTTTATAGCATATTCTGCATGCATTTTGTTCCTGTTATGTCTTGAAAACTGGTACTCGGCTAAATCTCCTAGACACAATGCACTTTACGAATGTAGTAACACCAACAAATATATCCAATTTGCAGTTTATAATGTATTTAACACGTTTTTAAGTAAATACAACACATTTAAATTAAGATTTTTATTTTCTTTGTAATATTTAGGGTCAATTAAAACCAAACAACACTCATTACGTTATAATTTAATGTCATACTAGATATCCCGCTTCAACTTTGGACATGCAAATATGAGCTATTGGCAAATCAAAATTATATGTCTGAATTGTGACAGCGTGTTCAATTCATACATAAATTATTTAAAAAGTCCTACCCTTATCAACATAATTTGTATACTCCTTCTAATTCTAAATCACCCATTGTTTTCGAATTCATATGTACCAAATAGCAGACCACTTTCATTCAAGAAGTTCCTTATAACAAGACTAATCCAAAAAGCATACTTGCAATAAAGGTAGAAACACAATAGTCACGTTCGTAGACACGATAGTAGGGCCAAGATCTGACGGCACAGTATTTACTTTTGTTTATTAGCCGACGGTTTCACTTTGCATAATTAGAGGTGATCATTTAGAGTCTCGTCCAATAAACGCTTGTGTCGTACAAAACATACGAAAAAGGCAAATTTATTCAATCATGTAATTACGCGTGCCTCTGTAGCTCAATTAGGTAAGTATTTATTTAGCAATCTAAAGGTAACTTGTTCGAGCCTCACATACGACTTTTATTTTTATTCACAGTGATGAAATCTTGTTTTAAATCATATCATTTACTGTATTTCGAACCAAAGCGAGATCAATGCAATCTAATCTTGGGCTAGACAACGGATTCCCACACTGCTTCAAAGAAGCCTCTTATACACATAAGTCGTGACCGTTGAAACAATTTCTATGTATTGCTGCGACAACACGACACGCTTTTCAATCTTGTCTACCAAAATAGTTTTATGTTTACACATATTTATCTAGTTTGCAGCGATACACCCACACATATGTCGTGAAGAGCATGATGCTTTTGCGCTTAAAATAATTTATGAAAACATATGCATGTCATGATTCGAACCCGGTTAATCTGCGTTGAGATTCTGATACATAACCATTACGCTATGTAATAAACACACTGATCTGATACTTATACATTTATATGTTCTTTTTAAAAACCAGAAAATGCGCCTTTATGATCATTAAAATAACTTGCATTTTGATATGGACTGATCCAACCAATGACGTTTTGTCAATGTTATCGTGCCTTAAGATCTTGGCCGTACTATATACGTCTTCAATAAATTAAAATCGTTTAAATAAAAAAAACGCATGAACACTATATGTTACTTAACACATTAATTAAGAAAAAATGATAGAAAGAAATATGCTACCTAGTACTTGTATTGCCAAGTATTATACAAATAATAAGCGGTAATGGCTAAAGGAATAAGACAGAATTCCAATATATGTTTAGTAGTGCCAATTACCACTTAAAGCACACAATGTCATTTATGCAGTTGTTTAATGCATATATCAATGCATAACGGATACTCTATCAAACTGAGTACAGAATCATGTATTTGCAAATATTCTAAGTTTGACCAACTGCAACAAGAACTCAATCGCGGAAGAAAATAGCTATTTAAAGTGTATCTAGCGGTAATAATCAGCCTAAAACATTTAAACGCAACGCTAAATTCATGAAACACATAATCTAAAATAATAAGTGTCAGAACGTCATGAATCGCACTGATACTGCCTCATCATCACATGTGAATTTTACCGATACTGTATATTGTGTACATCTGGCCAATAATAAATTATTTTACACGATTCCCGTGATTCATTCTGTAGATCGCGGCTTTATTATGCTACATATGTAAAAAAACAATTACACAATTACATGTATATACATCACCAGAGCACAATACAAGTATGATGAAAAGAGAATCTCATAAAAAGTTACTGTACTGATATACATGACCAAACCAGATAGTATCACATCCTACACTACATTCTCCTGTATTTATTTTGTACTTACTGTATTGACATGCTGGACTACACAAGTTGGTACTACATCCTACACTGCATTCTACTGCATTTACTATGTACTTACTGTATTGACATGCTGGTCCAAACCAGTTAGTGTCACATCCGTCTGTACATTCCCCTGTATCGGTATCACAACTTGCACCATTCTTACAATGACACATATACTGACATTCTGGTCCAAATGTATAAATACCGGGGGTATTTACACTGCAGTCCCCAGCTGGAAGCATGAAACAAGACATCAAACTAAGTATGATACTTGTTGCCTAAATTACGTTATGCCTAATGGCGAATTACAAACATAGTTCTTATTTATTAGAAGGATTGCGATTGAAACCGTTGAAATGACATTTAAGGTTATGTCTAATGAGTAATGACTCAAATCATTTCCCCTACCATTATTTGAGGCTATTTATTACTATTCTTTAAGTTTCGTTGTTCTCTCAAACTCTGGTGTAAATAATTTAGTTACCGAGAGGAGGACTGACAAGAAGCGGATTGCTTTCAAGGTATACTTTTCATTTATTGTACGTATTTTTATGTGTAAAGAATGGTTAATAGCTTTTATGGATTAGTTACTGCCTTAGTTGGTTATTTGTGTTGAAGTAATGGAAATTAATGACCTCATAGCGGTGAAGTTTTAGGTTAGCTAGGTGAAAAAATGATATTAAATCTTAGTTTTTGACAGATAGTTCCAAGGCTGTAAATCGCTATATGATTATATGATTTCTGTTTATATTTTACATGAGATTGTGATAATAAACTTTTCGTCACTCGACGAAAATATTCCCAAATTTCCCTCGTACGGCATAGACTGTACGTATTTCAACTTATACGGTTTCAGAGTGCGAACGGTAATCTTGAGGACTTTAATAAACATAACCTACTTCTTACAAGTAACTCGTTATCATAATTTATGTAAGTAGTTTCGTAAATATTTGCCATGAACATCAAGCTATTATTTTGAAGTATGGAACTAGTTTCAAATCTATTTTAGAGACAGGAATAACTAAACCAACTTTGTATGGAGATCTGTTATATAAAATTCGCCAACTGCATTACAGTTGTACCTTTGATCAGTTAGTGGTTAAACTAATTAATAAGTTCACAAGGAAGAGTTATTATCCTGACATAAGGAGTCCTACTGTAGATAGAAGTTCAAATATATCAACACGTTATTTATGTTCGTACCTGTTGTGACTGCAAGCTGGACGCTAATGTTTTAAGACTAAATGAAGTTACATATGTAAATAATTTAGTTACTTTGAGCAATGACAGTACAAGGCTGCTTGTTTCTTTGTGCGGGATTATGTACAGTGTGTCTGTTGTTATGTATGTAATGGTAATTAGCTATTTAATTAATAGTTACTGCCTACTTAGTCAATTTATGTGTATGTGTTGGAAATCAATGACCAAATAGCGATTTAGTTTGAGTTTAGCTAGTTGTTAAATCGATTTAAACCCCCAGTATTTTACTGACAGTTCCAAAACAGTAAATCGCTGTATGATTGTTATAATATTTCTATTTGTGTTTAGATGCATGTTAAGTTTCCCTTCTCCCTGTGCAATTATTTCGCTTTACATATATAGTATTCATGTTATTTTCTCCCCACTTTCGGCCTATATTTGCCAGCTGTCTTGACTTGTCCTGAGATGAGCTCTGCACATTAACCCCCCTGTTTTGTCCTCTTTGATTCTCTTATCCTTATTGTCGACCAGGCCGTTCATTGCCCCCCTGTTCCATTACGTATTTACCCTTGTGCCTCCTCAAATGTCTTATGTTTTATAGACTGGCGTTTTCCCGGAGGTCTGTGTATATAGGCATTGTCTAATGTATGTGGCGTTCCATGAAGCATCTAGTTCTCTCTCTTTTACGTAAGTGTTAAGTCCCATCTTCCCCATGTGCAGTTCCTTCACTTGATTCAAAATTCGTGTTCTCCCCTCTCCTTCTCGGCCCGTGGTTGATTTATTTCTTGACTTGTCCTTTGGTGTGTTCAATCCATTTCCCCCTTTTTTGTCCCCTTAATTTTCAGTGGACTAACTTTTCTATACAAAACCAATTGAACATTGTTACACACCCATGAGTCATAAAACCCTCTTTATGTTTAAAAGTTCGTATTTGATTTTGCAGAGATCGTCTAACAGCTCTTGTGACGTCATTAAACCAGAAGATATGTGTTTTCTAAACTTAGCAACTAGCCTCGGAAATGAAAGTATGGCAAACTGTTAAGACGATAAAATGCAGTTGAAGCAAAAAGCAACATTAAGTGAAACACAGTCCAAAACTGTGCCATTGCTATATGGGTCCATCATTTGAAAACATTGAATGGAAATTATTCAAAATAACGTAATATCGGAAAAAAACTGACTGCCACCATTGAGCTATGTACATTGGGATGTGTAACTGAACAGCTGCTGCTACCAGGGGAACGCATGTGTGCTGGTTCACTGACAATGACAATATAAATGCGTTATTTCACGGTTACATACTGTTAAGCGTTCTTGTTGTATTGAATTAACTGTATTGTAATTTGCCTTATATTGGGGACTGTTGACTTATATAATGTATTGGGAAATAGTTACGTTATTGTGCATGAAGCTTCCATAGATAGTTGACATTTTATGCCTACACCGGTACCATGGTTCATGACCTTGACTTGTCAAATTCCACGATGGATGAATCCTTGCACAATGACCAGATATTTCAAGTATTTGAATTTATTCGAATGAATAAAGCAATAAAAGATTGATCGGAATTGGTTTTAGAATAACCACTGATTTTATGTTTATGAATGATATAGTTATATACATATTTTTGAATGAAGTGATGGTATTTTGCCATTTCGATCCTCGAATCTCCTACATCTCTTTCGATTATCAATATATGTTACAACAAATCATTGGGTTTTGCCAGCTATTAGGTCATTCCAATACATTTCCATACTTAAATTGTTGATTGTGTTACAGTATTTTTGTGTTAACTGATAACTTACAAAGTGTTTGGCAAGAATTGAAGGAAACTTATCATCTTTAATTCATTTTTTATGAAAAAATAAATTGCTTATACGTATTGAACGTAAGGCACTATCATTATTTAGTCATTTACCAAATATTTTAAGCGATTTTTTGGTTAAAATAAACAATGATGAATGTTTCATGTTTCGTGAGTTTAAAAATGCAACAAACGTTCGCTTAACAAAAATATCGCTGGTGAAAAAGTCTGAGCCTTGTATAATTATGTAGTTTTGAAGAAAACTACACTACACCATATACATAGAAATCAGGTGTGTGAAGTTGGCGCGTAGATCGTAGGTCGTAGATCAACCAAAGTTTGTCGACCTGGGTCGTAGGTCGTAGATCAACCAAAGTTTGTCGACCTGGGTCGTAGGTCGTAGATCAACCAAAGTTTGTCGACCTCGGTCGTAGGTCGTAGATCAACCAAAGTTTGTCGACCTGGGTCGTAGGTCGTAGATCAACCAAAGTTTGTCGACCTGGGTCGTAGGTCGTAGATCAACCAAAGTTTGTCGACCTGGGTCGTAGGTCGTAGATCAACCAAAGTTTGTCGACCTTAGTCGTAGGTCGTAGATCAACCAAATTTGGTCGACCTGGGTCGTAGGTCGTACATCAACCAAAGTTTGTCGACCTGGGTCGTAGGTCGTACATCAACCAAAGTTTGTCGACCTTGGTCGTAGGTCGTACATCAACCAAAGTTTGTCGACCTGGGTCGTAGGTCGTACATCAACCAAAGTTTGTCGACCTGGGTCGTAGGTCGTACATCAACCAAAGTTTGTCGACCTGGGTCGTAGGTCGTCGATCAACCAAAGTTTGTCGACCTTGGTCGTAGGTCGTAGATCAACCAAAGTTTGTCGACCTGGGTCGTAGGTCGTACATCAACCAAAGTGTGTCGACCTGGGTCATAGGTCGTACATCAACCAAAGTTCGTCGACCTGGGTCGTAGATCAACCAAAGTTTGTCGACCTGGGTCGTAGGTCGTAGATCAACCAAATAGGTCGTAGATCAACCAAAATTTGTCGACCTGGGTCGTAGGTCGTAGATCAACCAAAGTTTGTCGACCTGGGTCGTAGGTCGTAGATCAACCAAAGTTTGTCGACCTGGGTCGTAGTTCGTAGATCAACCAATTTTGGTCGACCTGGGTGGTAGGTCGTAGATCAACCAAATTTGGTCGACCTGGGTGGTAGGTCGTAGATCAACCAAATTTGGTCGACCTGGGTCGTAACTCGTAGCTCGATCAATCATATAAACGAAGATATGGTTGACCTGGGTCGTACATCGTAGCGCGACCACAGAAAAAAATTAAATGTGGTTGATCTGGGTCGTACATCGTAGCACAACCACTGAACAAAACTGCAAGATGGTTGATCTGGGTCGTAGATCGTAGACCTACTGCCCTGACTCTCGGATGGAGGGAAGCTGATCGTCGTCATTATAAAACTGTCTGATGCAAAGTAATATGTATAATTGAGCAACAAATCGTCATTTTAGAGGAATCGGAGATCTAAAAATAGATCACAGTAAAACGAGCTAAAAATAGACGGAGCGCATTTATAACATATTAAACCTACACCTTACGTCACAGACTCTTAGGCGCAGTAGTTATGGATGCTGACTTTGTAAGTAAAAGATCCAGGGTTCAAATACGCCCACCGTAACAATTTTTATTTTTTACAAAATATAATTTCAAATGCTGCAATGCATTTAGGTCCGTATATTTTAATTTACTTTTCATTAATTCGCAAATATTTTCTTAAATGCCAAATTATAAAAAAAAACTGATAGCACAACATATCAAGCTTATTTTTTTTTATTTGTTTAGGAGTTGGATAATATTTATGATGAGCATTTTGGTGTCGGTGTTGTGACAGAGTCACACGAATGCTCCATAGAGGAAGAGAGTCTGTCTACCAGCGAAATGAGCGATGGCAGTGGCGACCTGTCATCAATGGCAACAGATACAGCCAGACTTGCTCAGCATGTAGGGAGTATGAGTCAAGATTCACAGTCAAGTGATGGGTAAATTGATGACCAGGATCCAGTGGAGTTGTGTCGGCAATGGACATGGAGTAAGGAATGTCTTAAAATAATTTCCAGTGATATAATTGAATGTGAACAGGCTCGTCGTGAGTTTCGCTCAACTAACAAAACATATAGAAAATATCCAACTATAGCTAACCATGAAATATTGGTCACCAGACGTAAACATTACAATAGTATAAAACGAAAATCGCGTGCTAAGTATAAGGCTAAACAAAAAAAATATGTGCACGACTTAGCCTCGTCCAAACCGCAACTGCTTTACCAATAATACGTATTACCATTTCCTTACATGTATAGTGTCAAATTTTCGTTTCGGTTGAACTAAACATACTCCGTGAGGTCAAATGTTAACATAATGTGAGACTAGTTACGTGCAAGTGACTGGATGTTTTATTCTATTCTCTTGGCTTTATATTCGTCCTTTTTTCCTTTCTATGTGCTGTATATAGTATTTACTTTTCTAGCTTTATGTATGTATATATTCATAAATATTTGTTAAACCATATATCTCGAGAAAATGGAGGCAATAAAGTTATATATATCATATACTCATCAACCAATTTAATATGTACATTAGCCTTATGTTACAACCTCACTGTATACACGATTTTCCTATTTTCCGATATACAATTTATGTCAACTATATTCTTTATCTGTCAATGATTCATACTAGATTTATACACACTTTTCTCGTATATAATGTTTGTTTATGTAATTGTGTTCACCTTTCCCATTGTATATTATGCTGTTATGACAATGAACTTTGTGAGTTTTTGTCAATAAACTTTAAACTTGAACTTAAATAATTTCCAATAATTGACTGGTTCGAGGAGTCCCTCTGAAAGACACTAGTTTATTGTCAAAATACTACAGGGGTCATAAATTAAACAAAGAACCTGTGAAAACACAGTCAATATACCCTCCAAATATCAAGTATAATTAATCAGTTTGTTGTCATAGCAATTAAGACCAACCATGACAGACAGATGCTCTAGCCAAACTCTAATTAGGTGTGAAATGTTAAAAACAATATTGACTGACTTTATTTACTGTATATTTTAATCTTATAATTCAAATTGCATTTGAAAATCATTTCTTCTGATTCTCACAAAAATTAATACAAGAATTATCACATCGAAATGAAATTTTACGACATATGTAATAAAACAACCGCTTAAAATCATATTACAGATGGCATCGTATTTCATTATACATATAATTGCTTGGGATATGACGAGTTTGTGTTTTTGTTTTCTTCAGACATTTGTTTTCCTTACAATGGTCGAACATTTCATTTCGTTTAGAATACCAGTAAAACCATCATTATTCACCTGCTAAGGTATATAGCCCTTAAAACAATAATATATATTAAATCATTAACCCCACCTTCTCCGTTTAAACTAGCCCGATCCCACCGTCCTTACCCCAATTTTAGAGTATTGGCCTCTCCACATATTTACAAACTAAATATACAAAAATAAAACGAAGCTTTCGAGCATACTCTATTACTTTAATTTAGGAAGTATTGCCTGCTGTATGATATGTATAACATTGTATTGATATACTTCGCTGTTTTCACATTTTGCCACTATGTTGTGTATTGATATGTTTCGATCTCATGGGGCTCCGGCTTACATATATATTGACAATAAAACGTACTACTATATCAGTCAAAAACCGAAACCTCTGTTCGAGATTTGTAATTGATTTTAAAATTTGGATTTGTCTATCTAGAATCAAATCTTTCTTGATATTGTCGAGAGCGCTTGTCGCGAAATATAGAAATCGATCTGACACGTAGGTTGTCACTTACATACAGGAAATAAATACTTGAATCCTTCGATTAATTTACCCTGATAAACATACTTGTATCCCGTTGATAAGACATCTACTTGTCCAGTCATGCTGCTACAATCTACAGAGTAAGGGTTTAAAAGTAGAAATGATTGTAATCTGTAGTTGTTGTCAATTTGAATTGAATTAATTCGGAAATGTGTTTAATATCATACTTACTTACATGGGTTGTATTCATGATTTATAAGTGGAATATGTGTAACGTCGTGTACTATTATTAATTCACAAACAAACAACTCTTCACGATCGTATGGTAGATTTTATTTAAATTACTCGAGTTGTGCAGAAGCAGTGACCTTAAGATAGTAAATGGTCGTTTAGGAGATGATGCTGGTACTGGTAGTTATACATTTTTATCTGGTAACGGTAATAGTCTCATAGATTATGTGCTGATGTCAGGTGACTTTTTTGATTGTATAAACAATTTCACTGTTCATGATTTGTATTCATGTTCCCCTCATACTCCAATACTGCTCAGTATAAATATTGTAAAGCAAAAGGTTAGCTCGTCGAAAATATCACGTGGGATTCACAAAGTAAAAAACAACTTTACAGATTATGGTGATAAGTCAAGGGCCATAACTTTCACTTACTGGGCAGACCCAAACATGAAACCCTAGGGGCTCAACTACACATGCTGGTGAACATTCCTGTACAGTTGTGTGAGTTTAGCTGATATTCGGTTGGAGACATGTGCGACACAAGCTTTTTGTGACGGACAGACAGACGGACAAGGGCAAATCTACATGTATATGCCCCCCGCATTTTAGAGTTGGGGCGTAAAAAATGTCAAATACTCAATAAATTTGGTAATTTCGCATTTAGAGCATTAAAATTAGCTTACTGATAAAATACAGCTCTCGCAAACTTTGGTAGTTTTTTACATAATTTTTCAAGAATTTTCTGGAGGTATGTCTTAACAGGTAGCTACTTTTCAAATTTGATGGACTTAAATATCTGCTTTAGACAAGCATAATGTTTACTATTCATCATTTTCAAAACTTGCTCGATGATCATTTTCATTCTTGTACAGCTTATATCAAATATTACTTTTTTCTACAACATTACATACACGCAGAACTTTCAAAATAATACATGCAGCATATAAGCTATAAGTGGTGGTTATAATTATGTAAACGATGATTGTCATAGTTAGTTGAATTATACTTATTTGTGCTGAACCACAAGATTTCATTTTATTTTCAAAAACCTGATGTGGTTATAATTCTAGACAAATAAAAGCTATGAAGGTGAATGTGGTCTTACTTTCCTTTTGAGATAAAATATGTGTGTACTGAGGACATAGCCTGATAAGCCAGATTAACTGGCTGCAGCTGTCAGAATTTATTGGATAATGATATGCCCAGCTACAAAATGACATGTTAATAGATATTAATTGTCCATGGCTCTCTAGGGTGCAAAAGGAGAGTCCGGGATAGTCCAGTAACTGTATTGCAGTTTTGTTCAGTGGTTGTGCTACGATGTACGACCCAGATCAACCATATTTAATTTTTTTCTGTGGTCGCGC
Source organism: Mactromeris polynyma (assembly GCA_032209605.1). Classification (NCBI taxonomy): domain Eukaryota; kingdom Metazoa; phylum Mollusca; class Bivalvia; order Venerida; family Mactridae; genus Mactromeris; species Mactromeris polynyma. Next base: position 10,111,364 of record JASFXZ010000006.1, on the reverse strand, counting down.
TACGATGTACGACCCAGGTCAACCATATCTTCGTTTATATGATTGATCGAGCTACGAGTTGCGACCCAGGTCGACCAAATTTGGTTGATCTACGACCTACCACCCAGGTCGACCAAATTTGGTTGATCTACGACCTACGACCAAGGTCGACAAACTTTGGTTGATGTACGACCTACGACCCAGGTCGACAAACTTTGGTTGATGTACGACCTACGACCCAGGTCGTCAAACTTTGGTTGATGTACGACCTACGACCCAGTTCGACAAACTTTGGTTGATCTACGACCTACGACCCAGGTCGACAAACTTTGGTTGATGTACGACCTACGACCCAGGTCGACAAACTTTGGTTGATGTACGACCTACGACCCAGGTCGACAAACTTTGGTTGATCTACGACCTACGACCCAGGTCGACAATCTTACGACCCAGGTCGACAAACTTTGGTTGATCTACGACCTACGATCTACGCGCCAACTTCACACACCTATAGAAATCTAGCTTTTTGTTTATCTATTACTATTCATATATCTATTTTCTATTCGCATGCAGTTATACAATAAAATAAACTTACCGGATCTACAAATATTTCCTAGCATTAGAAATATTCCGACAATGAAGCAAATTATTGGCATTTTTACAGTAACGTCCTTTTATTTTATATATCGCAAAAATGTAAACTTTATATATCATAACGTCGAAAAGAGGAAGTACTGGTAAGTGAATGTGTTTAATTTCAATGCATCTTATTTAAATAGTTGTTTACATTCTATACCCCGAGATTCTTTGTATTCCCGCTTGGTTTTCTAGTTTATGACTTGAGTGAACAAAAGGTGTTGTTTGAATTATGTAATAGCTATGCATTAGTATGCGTGTAATCGTGATGAAGTATGAGTATAGTGCAAAATTAGTTTCCTGTCTTTAATGAGCATATCTTGTATATACGTCTCGCTTGTTATAGGTTTGCCCTTTAATCGATTGATATGCAGAGATTTATTAAATTGTTCTAATGAATGATTTAATTGACTGCTTATTTAGTCTCATAGTTTATCCATATAATGTGTTTATGAATATTTCAAATCTTTAACGTTGGCATTTACATTATTTGATAACAACAATTTGAACCTGTTAATCAAAACTACATAAATGATGATGTCCAGATGTGCACTTTTAACCAGATGTTTATATTCGTAAATCAAAATATCAAACGAAGAAACAAAGATACATTTTAATGTCGTGGATCTAGCACTGAAGATCAAAATTAAAGTAACAGTAATACGCTTTTACAGAATATAATAAACAGATCAAAAGACGAGAACAGTAACGCCCTTATTGCAAAAATCACGCAGCAATTAACGATTTGTTTTAGTCATATGTCGACGAAACAGTGAAGTTATGGCCATACCAAAGATAATACGATTTAACAAAATACCCATACACATGCCACGTTTACCATCGTTTGATCTATTTGAATTAGATGTTACGATTCATCGGTCGTTTGATGAGACGAAAAATCGATACGAGTGACATCCTGTCTAACAATGCGCGCAGGTAATGCATGAACTTTTGTCTTTGTCCGGAGTTGATATTATGTTTATCAAATACCGGCAGACGAGATCGGTGTTATTCAGTGTATATAAGTGCATGTATGTATCAAAAGTTGTTGTTGCATCCAACCTCACACTTATCGATATATCACATACATAAAGGCAGCAGCGTTCAAAAGGTTTTACTCATAAGTCGTCGTTATCACACAAGACAGTGTATCCAGAATTAAGGATAACATGGATATAATTCACTAAACAGTTTGTCCGTGCAGCTTAAGAGGACAGTTAAACACTAGTAGTTAAATCTACAATTATTGTACTTCATGTTCATCAAAATGTCAAGGTCTGCTCATGAGTGTTAGTTTTCTTGTGTCTTACAATGGTTAGATTTTATTCCGGATCAATGGATTCATAATATGTATCTTCTTGGTCATGTGTAGGGGCTGCAAAAACAATTAGAATCCGTTTAACATGTAGCAAAACTGATATGGAAGCGACATACATCCACCAAAATAGTTTCGATTGGTTTTAAGAACATTTACTAGAATAATGAAATACGGTTGTTTTGAGCAACGTTATTTCATGCATAATCTGTAAAAGTATAAGAGTGATTTTTTATTTTATGTGTAATTATGAGTTGTACTTCTTAAAAAAATAACATTATGATTATTCTTAAATCCATTCAAATTGTACATCTGTCTACAACTAAAAATAACTTGAAAATGTTGACATCGCGGTTAAGAAATCTTGACCCGTAAACACGACACATTTACATATATATTTCTTTGAAGCAATTTAATCTGTTTTCATTGTGTAATCATTTCAAAGAACTTTTATACTCTTATAGAGATGTGAAAGCGAATTTGTCGGTAATGTCAATTGTGTTTAACTATACCAAAGTACCCGTCGAGTAGTGAAAGCGAACTACTCTTAATGTACAATACGTAACCTTACTTTTACCCCTCGACACAAAACTCGTGAATTTTAAATTACCATTCCATTGAAGATCTTCGTACGATACAGATGTTGGATTATTTGAAGCTTCACTGTGACTGTCCGGTTGAGTGATGCTGAAATATTATCACATGTAATAGAATCATAGATGGTAACACCAACACAAACAACTATGAAAACAAGCAAGAAAATTTACAAGAACAATAGTTTCTACGAAATTCAAAATGTTTTAAAAATAAAACAGCACTGTCATTTGAAAATAAAACTATCATACACTATAATCATTATCTTCATTATGTTATCTAAAAAGGTTTCATCACACAAGCTGGAAGAAATTCGACACAAATGCATACACTGGTGGTGTTTGTCTTCTCCTGTACATGATGATACAAACAACAACAATAGTGACACAGATGACTGCTATCCCCGCCAAAACATATCCAGCGATCGTTGCGATTGTAAGTGACTAGATCGTATCCTCTTTATTTTGAAAAAAAACAAAACATCGTTTTCAAATTATTCAAATACATTATGTAACAAACCGGTAAAACGATGCGTCATGCATTTGTAACGCATTGGTAAACGTTTACACATTAAACGACCCGATATATTTGCTATCATATTTTGAACTTTTATGTTGACATTTGTATTATATTACATGTATGTAGATTCATCTTTATATCAGGTAAACTACTTTTTACCATGTTTGCATACTTTATTACGGGTACATAATGTGATTAACAAACTAAAGTGATCGATCAACATGACTACAAAAGACAATGCTGGCGTTCCATGCATTACCTTGATCACAATTATCGCCTATATGTCCCACCTTGCATCCACCATAATAATGTACATATATACATAACACATAACTTAATAGTATTTCGCATTTTTACATGATTAACGACAATAAAGTATTGTCCGTATAGATATATTAAAGGTTGCTCGATGAAAGCCCAGAACAATTAATCTAATCGATACAGCATCATAAAGTAGCTGGAGATAACTCAGAATAGGCAATCTTCATTACCAGATTTGCAGTCATCGTTATAGTAGTAACCATCTTGACAACCACCATTGCACTTTCCTGACACGACATCACATGTTCCATTCCTACATGCACCACAGTCATACTGGCATTGTGTTCCCCATTTTAGGTCATCGCATTCTGCAATAAGACAATGAAAAATAAAATGGATTTTATTGACACACCAGACTGCAAATTGTACAATAAAGTCATGTTTGAAAGAACTCGAAAAATCGGTCAATGGCGCTACCGGGATTCGAACCCGGTTGGAGGATTGCCAGTCCGTTATGCTAACCACTACACCACAGCGACCTAACGTCATTTTCGCGTAAAAACTTATATAAAGTTAATTAAAGTTAAGTATACTTTGGACGAAGAACGGGGCAAATTTTTACATCCGCCACACGGCACTTAACACCAGCGAGTAGTAATATTGAAATAAAGGTATATAAAGTAACACGACATATCGGTTAATAGCGCTACCGGGAACACACATGTATAATCACAGAAGTGTATATTTTGTTTTTCTATTTTTCATATTACAAACAAACAAAAACAATCGTGAGCAATATAGACCAGTATTTTGTTACATTCATAATTCTGCGCTTTAATTATCTAAGTGGAGTAAGCTAAAATTGTTTTGCCAATCTTGGACCAATATAGAACTTGCTGAGTCTGATGGGTGACATAGTTGACAACGTATAAGTTATATGACCAAAAGGACATACAATAGAATTTTGTACTTCAAATATTTCGCGAAGTAATAACTCATAATAAATATAATTACTGAAACTAAAATCAGACGTTTAAAATACTAAGTCAGTATAGACGTCATTAATAGAGCTAAATAAATACCTATATTGCATTTTCCAGCAGTTCCGGTCCATCTTCCTTGACAACCAGTAGTACAAACACCACTTATCCTCTGTTCCATGTCTACATACGATTTACAATAACAGTTCTCTGAACAATCGTATCCACATTTGTTTGTCGGACATTCTAAAGTGAGGAATGTGAAATATGGACATGAATGAATGACGCCTATAATTCCCAACGATAAATTGTTAATTCAAAAACATGTCTAAATTTAGTAAAACAATAAGGGTGAAAGTCATGTTTTGAGGAGCACGAAAAATCGGTCAATGGCGGCTGAGTCAATACACAACATAAGATGTGCATGGGTTCTTACAAAAATGTGTCGTTATATGCCGTAGAAAATGATGTGTTGTCCCATTCAGTAGCGAATGTAGCTAGCAATGGTACACTACACTCACCCAAAGTTCTAACGCATCATATTTAAATTTGATATAATTTTCTTAATGCTGTACTAAATGGTATGAAAATTCAGATCTCTGATCATATAGCATATATTCGATGTTACGAATGCGGGACGAATGATCGAATTTCGGTATTTTTGACTTGCTACTTGTATTACAGTCGTTAACTTTTTAAAAGACCGGAAGTGGATCTGGAAGTTTCCGCGCCCTTTGTCTAGACAACAGTAAAGAGGACTCGTGTAATGATGCAAATAGGCAGAAACTCATAAAATACAGGTGCCTAGCACACGCTCAGTAATTAATTGAAAGAGCACATATCGTTGTTTTAGCATACGAAATTGAACTTTCATTAAAATTATTAGTTATTGTTTCTGTAAAATTTAAACACGTTTAATTGCTGGAACGTATTCAAGCACTTCTTTTTTGTTTTCTGTTTGATTTCATTGTTTTTTCTCCACTACAATGACCATAAATTTCCAACCCCTCGTTCGTCTTTTCGAAATCAAATAAATCCAAAGTGATGCGTTAGAACTTGGGGTGAGTGTGAATTTATGTTTCTAATTATTCCGTTCAACGATGTTTACTGCTGGAATGAACCATGTTCTATGTTTACTGCTGAAATAAAACATGTGCTATGTTGTCAGTACACATGAACATACCATTCGGGAATAGTCCCTCGCCTAATTAGGGATTCACTCATCATACACAAAATGGGATGTGTATATGAATTGGACGTATTATAAAAGAGTGTTACCTCCATATATGTCCAGTTCACATATTGCCATTTGGTAATCGTCCCCTTTTTGGATAAGTAACTGCAGAACATTGCTACTAAGATGTACATATGTGACTGGAGGCCTGTTTCCACTATCATCATACATTAATTGTAAACCAGGCTATGTTACCTTTGTTGCATATATCTCGTAATCTTTGATGTTAACTACACGAAACAAACAGCGTGAATACAGTTTATAATAATATGAATAAATACATTTATCACATAACATACGGCGCGGGGACGATTATAACCTATGCATTATTTCTCGTAATCCAGTAGTTGATTACTTATGCAAATAAGGACCGCAACACTTATTAATATGCGCTGTCAGAAACCCAAACAAACATTGCCGATTATCGCGTATTGGTCTTCGGCAAATATGTAGGACATTGGCAAAGTCAAAATTTCTTCAAAACTCGACAGTTAATACGAATTCTAACAATTGCGAGACATACACGTGCTTCACATCCGAAGCGAGTGCACATTTCAGTTTGTCTGGAAGATATCAACAATATGTGCATTGGTTCCGTCCATCATCCATGGTTGATTTTTTATTTGAACATCTATTAGAATAGTACACATGCTGATGCAATCCATCCTACGAGAAAACAAGAAGGAATGATTGAGAGCGACAGTGATTACAGTGACATAAAATCCTCATGTGTCAACGTAGACCGTTAATTAACGTTCTGTCATACATGTTCCTCCGCTGATGGAACTTTACAATTGACTCGGTGATGTCACGGTTTCTTGTCGTCACAGCAGCGCGTGTGCGCTGAATTTTGAAATTCTTAAATGTTTCCATTAAAACTGTTTTAAACTAATGATGTTGATAATTGCTCTGTGTTCAGTTTCAACATAGGACGCCGTTAAATCTGGTTTAATTTTCGGTATTTATCGTCGTCGTTTTGTTGTGAAAATCTGTGGAACTATTTTGCTCGTCCGAATCAAGAAAGACGAGTCACAATGTAGGGACGTGTTTAAAGTCCATTTACAAGTTATGAGATAAATTGAATCTAGTATTGGTGTGTGGTCATTTTTTATTGCATTCATTAAACTTGTCGGCGAAATTGATATAATGCTGGGCAAAGCCTCTATGTTAGATCCTGTATATATACATGCATTTTCAAAATATCATGTATTGTTGCTGACCCTCAGAAAAAGGAGCATATGATGATACACTGACGAGAGCATATTACAAATATTTATGAGATGTGAAGATACAAGAGAATCCGAATGCAAATCAAATAAATGCTATACTTCATACGATCTATTAAATTGAATAAGAAGTCAACAGGAAGTACAAAGTACAAAAAGACATGAAAACATATACATACATGTAAACATATACTAAGGCAAAATGTACGATTGATACAAACACGAATGATGGGAGAAAACAGGAGTACTGGAACGGTCGAAATCACCCTCGATGCTGTGTAGCAATTGAAAACTGAACGTAAATAGGTTTGTAATGACATATTTGTACATGTATAATGGAAATGAATAACATACCGTTCCTGTTTGTCTTGATATTGACAGAGTACGTATAAATCGAACTTCCAAGGTTAACATCTAAACATTGGAAGCCCGTAATACTTGAAACAAAGCAACCAGTCCAGTTTGTTGTTACATTGAAACCAAGTCTACAATCTACTGCATTGAATGGTGGTTAAATGCTGTCGTAATGGTTTACAGTGGCATATTTACGAAATGCAAAATTCCTTCCTGAAATGTATGTATCAGAGAAATAACAATGTGAAAACATGATAAAACACAACTTTAATTGACATTCTACATAGAGGAAAACTACACACTCTATTACCAACAATCCAGATGATAGATCATCGTTTAAAGGTAAGCTTTTAAATAATAAACAGCTATGGTCATGGATATGAAACTTATACAAAATTGTATTAGATAGTTCAAAGATTGTTCATTGCGATATTGAGCGCGATTCTAAAACTATTAAGACTTGGTATCTATGGCGATTTAAACATAAGATATATGTCCAATGTGTCAGTTTTGTACATAGAGCTATAAAATATTCGTTTTGGCAAATCATTTCAGCAACAATTAGTTTGAATCATTTATGGACGTGTATGTCAAATTGCAACGTTTTTAATGTTTTCAATAGAAAGCAACATGTTTCCAAAGTGAACAAGATAAAATAAAGGGCAATCTTCATGATCAGACAACAGCAATTAATGGCAATAAATGGTGGCGTATGATTTGTAGTAGGCACGTGTGCGGTATTTTTAACAATTAATGTCTCTATTCATGCATGCATCCAGAATCCGTCATCTTTTATAGCCGCATTTTCCCGCCTTGTTCACGTTGGAAACATTACGGACGTTGCCTGAAAACCCATAAAGTATTCATCTAATAACGTAGCCTCATCTGAATTACATTTACAGACGTGATGAAAATTGAACGCTTGAGATCATCGTTTCTGTACAAAAAGATGAAGTATCTCTGTACCGGAACATCTGCCGAGTTCTCCATGTGTATGTTGGATATTGTATCAACAGAAGCCTTCATTTATTATCAAAGTTCAGTTTATGGGACAACTATGTAGAAGCCCAAACGTTTATTTTGCCAAGCACATCTTCAACAATAGACTTATTTATTACAATCAACATGATTATGGTTTACCGAATTGTTCAAAAATATGATTTAGACAATGCCCTTTATAAATATCTCTAATAACGTGCTGCTTTCTTCATCGTCTGATCTCCAAATGTCTTCTGCATCATGTGTGTCGTTTCGATCTTTCGATTTCCCATTCATAGCAATAAGCTGTATGGCTGTCCGTTGTTCGAGGTTTTTTTCTTCTGAATCTCCTCAACAAAATGGCTACCTAACGGCTGTAGGACGTCACGAATATCACGTCGAGGTTCGGTGTGTTTTTGACAAAAAATTGGATGTGAACATATCGCTTGTAAACAAATAAGATGCCAGTTTTGTCAATGTAATACATGTTGTTTTCTTTAAACTGGGGTCAGGATTATATTGAAGGACGTTGCCATGGAGGCTGTCTTAACCGTATTTTTCCAATTGGGATTGTCGTTTATTTAACATCAAAAACTATATCCTGACCGACATGTAGGTTAATTTTCGAGGTTTTAATAAATATAAGAAAGCACTTTTCAGCGAGCATTCTGAACACCCTTGTACATTTATAAAAACAACAACATAAACGTCAAAGAGACAAGAAAACAAAACAACAACCTGAATAATGTAGATTATTGTTAAAAGATAGACAAAATAAGTTGTTACAGGAAACGCCACATACATAAGACAGTGCCTCCCCTATTACATCTCCGGAAAACAACAATCCATAAAACATAAGGCATTTGGGAGGTTCACTCATACAAACGTAAGGGAATAGGCGTGCAAGGATTGGCCTGGCCGACCATAAGGGATAACTAGGAGAATCAAACAAGTGGGGGAATTAATGAATGGAAAAAATCACAGCAAGACAGCCGGCAGCGATAGGCTGGGGAGAAAACAACACAAACACTATATAGAGTGAAATAATTGCACAGAGGAAAGCGAAATTCAATACACATCAAAAAACGCAAAAAGAAACAATAACCATAACTGATTAACAGCCTTGGAACTGTCAGTAAAAATACTGGGGGTTTAAATCGATTTAACGGCTTGCCAACTTCACACTTAATCGCTATATTGCCATTGATTTCCAACATATACACATAAATTAACTAAGTAGACAGAGACTAATCATTAACAGCAATTTACATTTGCGTACATAACAACATACACACTATGTATAATCCAGCACAAAGGAACAAGCAGCCTTGTACTGACCCTGCTCACAGTAACTTAATTGTTAACATCAGATGCGAAATAACCACATAATATCAATTCAATAACCTAATGTAAAGTCAACCGGAAAATGCTGTTAATGATTAAACAAATCTTAAATACTAGTGATAGGAAAATGAAATTAAAAAAATTATAATTATATTATATTACGAAAACTTAAAACTTAGTCGATTTGCTAATATCTAACTTTGTTTATCTAACTCCTTAGTATGTCATGTATAATGCGCAATGTAACAGAAATATACAATTCAAGGAGCTTATTATAGTAACTAATTGGTTTAATTATGTAATTCATACTTTTTCAGACAATCAACATTTGATTATGTCATACGTATGCATTTGATATTAAAATATTTACCTGCACTTTTCTAACATCACATAACACGAGCTGAGATTGTACATTTGATAGTGTAATTCTAACTTGATTTCCATCCAAAGCTCGTTCACAGTGTACATGTATTTGTATACTTCCGGGTACAGTATCGTCGTGTTGGTAACGTGAATGTTTATATGTTGGTACGTAATTATTATCATCCTTCTTCTTTTCACCAGAAAAAAGTTCAGTATTATAAACAATCATTTTGTGAACACCGTATACATTTATATACCTATGGTCAGAACATAGGAAAACTTGTGGGGAAAAGTAAGTAGGTAACAAATGTCTATCCGTGTATAATGTTGTACATGAAAATAATCGTTTCGTTGACATAAATCTACAGTTTTATGGAAGCTAATTGATTATACTTTTTAAGAAATTATAACTTTTGTAATTTCAACTGTGCACTATCAGACTGCATTTTTTACCGAATGATATAATGATTTACCGAGTCGGTCAGTCCTAGTATGTATGTTCACGTCTCTAATTGTTTCATTCTGTGGAAACCACACTCTCCACCATGGTTTAACAATGCTCAATGTTGCTTCTGCGGTATAACTACAAGTTGATGTATCTCCATCATGTGCTTTCGGAGGATATTCTGCAGGGATTGTGTCACTGTTTTGTCTTGAGTACTGATCCTCGGCTAAATCCTCTAATCACAATACACTTTACAAATGGAGGTGCATCAACAAATCTATCCTATCTTCATTTCATAAAGTATGAACTAATTTCACACATTTATTCGAATTTATACGCACCAGACAGTAGACCGCTCTAATTCAAGATGTAACTCATTAGAAGACTAAGCCAAATAGCATACAAATAAAGGTAAAAACACAGTTGTTACTTTCGCAGACACTATACGTCTTCAAAAAAATTAAAATCGTTTATATTGAAACGCATAAACGCTATATTTTACTGAACACATTAATTAAGAAGAATTAATAGAAAGAAATATGTTACCAAGTACGTTTATTACAAAGTATTATACAATTAAATAGCGGTAATCGCGAAGCTCAAGTTGTTATTGGCACGACACAGTCTAATTTTGGCACAACGACTAAGCCAGTATTCCAATATGTGTTTAGTAGTGCCAATTACCACTTAAAGCAGACCAATTGCATTTATTCAGTTGTAAATTGCATATATCAAGGCATATCGAGTACTATACACATAGAGTACAGAAGAATATATTTGCAGTCAGCTTCCTCAGTATGGCCAATACCATAACGGAAGAAACTAGCAAATTTAAAGTGTATATAGCGGACAAAAACAGCTTAAAACATTTAAACGCGAACGATAAATTCTTGAAAAAAATAATCTAAAATAATAAGTGTCAGGACGTCATGAATCGCACCGATACTGCGTCATCATCACATGTGGGTTTTTACTGATAGTGTATATTGTGTGCATCGTGCCAATTAGAAATTATAGTACATGCTTCCTGTGATTCATCCTGGTGATCTTGACCCTTACAACTATGGTATTATTTGTAGTAACATGTGCAAAAAACAATTATATACACCAACATACATCTATAATGAAAAGTGGTCCTCATAAAAAAGTTACAAAATATACCAACTGTACTGATATACAGGACCAAATCATATGATATCACATCCTACACTACATTATCCTGTATTTACTAAGTACTTACTGTATTGACATGCTGGACCAATCTGTTGGTATCACATCCACCACTACATTCCCCTGTATTTACTATGTACATACTGTGTTGCCACGCTGGACCAATATGTTGGTATCACATCCTCCACTACACTCCCCTGTATTTACTATGTACATATTGTGTTGCCACGCTGGACCAATATGTTGGTATCACATCCTCCACTACATTCCCCTGTATTTACTATGTACATAATGTGTTGCCACGCTGGACCAATATGTTGGTATCACATCCTCCACTACATTCCCCTGTATTTACTATGTACATACTGTGTTGCCACGCTGGACCAATATGTTGGTATCATATCCTCCACTACATTCCCCTGTATTTACTATGTACATACTGTGTTGCCACGCTGGACCAACCTGTTGGTATCACATCATCCACTACATTCCCCTGTATTTACTATGTACATACTGTGTTGCCACGCTGGACCAACCTGTTGGTATCACATCCTCCACTACATTCCCCTGTATTTAATATGTACAAACTGTGTTGCCACACAGGACCAACCTGTTGGTATCACATTCTACACTTCAGTCCCCTGTATTGACTATGTACATACTGTGTTGCCACGCTGGACCAACCTGTTGGTATCACATCCTACACTTCAGTCCCCTGTATTTACTATGTACATACTGTGTTGCCACGCTGGACCAACCTGTTGGTATCACATTCTACACTTCAGTCCCCTGTATTTACTATGTACATACTGTGTTACCACGCTGGACCAACCTGTTGGTATCACATCCTACACTTCAGTCCCCCTGTATTTACTATGTACATACTGTGTTGCCACGCTGGACCAACCTGTTGGTATCACATCCTACACTTCAGTCCCCTGTATTTACTATGTACATACTGTGTTGCCACGCTGGACCAACCTGTTGGTATCACATCCTACACTTCAGTCCCCTGTATTTACTACGTACTTTCTATATTGACATGCTTGTCCAAACCAGTTGTTATCACATCCGTCTGTACATTCTCCTGTATGCACTATGTACTTATTGTATTAACATGCTGGTCCAAACCAGTTGTTATCACATCCGTCAGTACATTCTCCTGTATGTCATATGTTACTATGTACTTACTGTATTGACATGCTGGTCCAAACAAGTTGTTATCACATCCGTCTCTACATTCTCCTGTATCGGTATCACAACTTGCACCATTCTTACAATGACACATATATTGGCATTCTGGTCCAAATGTATTCACACCGGGTGTATTTACATTGCAGTCCCCACCTGGAAGTATGAAACAAAACATCGAACGAAGTATGATAATTGTTGCCTAAATTACGTTATGCCTTATGACGAATTACATAGTTCTTTTATAAGAAGGATTTCGATTACTTTGCACCGTTGAAATGACATTTGTATACATTTTTATGAACAGAAACTTGTTTGTAATCGCGTGTTATTTCCCTGTTAGCAGTATTTAAGGGTTTGTCTAACTTTTTAAATCCTTTCCCCTACCTTTATTTCTGGATATTATGATTTTAGATCATATGCACGTGTGCATGACACCATAATTTGTGACAAACAGACATACGACGAGACAATTGCAAATCAAAATGCCCATTAAAAAGAGTGGTGGCTTAAAAAGGAAATCTCAAACCTTCCACCTTGACATATAGCCACGTATTATCTGTTGTTACTGTTCATTAATTTGAAATAATGTCAAGCAATGTATGACGTGTGTAAATCGGTCGTTGGTAGACAAAAGCTGACGTATCAAAACGTAGTTTCTTTTTCATTTTCAGATATGAATTCAAATGATTATATCACATATCATATTCAAATTAACAAGACATTAATTTTCTATGAAATAAAATGTCAAACGTCATACAAAATGTATATTTAACAATGTCAACATCATTTGAGCGCGTCTTCGTCACGTTTGTTTTGTTGTGGCGTAGCACGCACATGAGTTGTTATTTCACTAGTGAAACATCGAACATTGTACATGGGTGTTATTACAACTCTACACCGCATTGTATGTTATAAAAGACTGCTCATACTGGTTAACATTCCTAAATTACATGATTCTGGCTCGTTCACCTATCTCGATAGCGGTGATACAATGTTCCATCCTTTCTATGCAATTTTTAGTGCATGCCATAGCTATTCTTAACTGAAGCAGCCACAAGCTTTACCCTAAGTTCACAACTCGCTTGTTGGTGAACATTTCTGTAAAGTTTGACTTTGGTTTTCATATTTTTATATGTGCAAAACAATATAGCAGGCTCACTAGGCTATATTGTAACTACGTCAATAGTGCACAACTTCAACTTGTTGATTATTATTCCTGTAAAGTTTTGTGACTCAGACATATATACTTCTTGAGATACGCTCGACAAAATACTTTGGGACGGACGGAAGGACGGATAGAAAGACATACGGAAAAATGGACGGACGGACAAGGGCATACAGTTACGCAGTAATCGAAAAAGTGCATGTCATAGTAATAGAAGTGTTCCCTTAATGTAACAAATTATTGCCATGTTCTGCCACAGAGTATATTTAAATATGTATATTTCAATGTAATGATTGTACATTTTGTTTAATCTTTATTTTCTTTCAATTCAATTCTTTATTCTGATTTAGGCCACCAGGTCATTCATTAATATTGAACATATATGCATACAAATACTGACAAGCAACATGACAGTTAACAAACACGCTTCATATATGTTCAAACACTACCAAATTACATATAACCATACAAATATAGACAAGTAACATGTCCACTTACAAAAACATGCATGCCACAACCACACTCAAATGCCAGAAACAAACTAGCTACATGCACACCCACAAACACAACCAACTTTCATGTACACACGTTGACACACAAAAAAGCCACACGTATAAGTACAACCCCAAACAAGCTACTTGTATATGCAAAACCAACCCACACATGTTCATACACATAAAAACAAGTTACAGAATTTCTTATAAAACTGACGACCTTAGCTTAAAAGCATAGTATATGTTTTATAATTTGTTTATTTCTGACCGCCGTCAATCTGATAAAACTGACGATCTTAGCTTTAAAGCATAGTATATGTTTTATAATTTGTTTATTTCTGGACGCCGTCAATAAGTAGAATTTGTTTAAATTTGGGCGGTAGAAATATTTTTTTCGGATATAAGTTTCCCTAAGTTGTTTGTACAATGGAGCCTTGAGGACAAAATGTTATTCATTTTCAATTTGATTTACGCAGAAAGAACACATTATTGGATTCTCTATCTATGCCAAGATTTCTTCCCTTTTCGATAAATAAAGTATGTGATGATGATCTTTGGGAAATCAAAGCATGCCTAAATTTCTTAATCTCAACAATGTCAAGACTTGAAATTTGTGTACGAAGTTAATATTGTTAGCTGTTATAAGAAAATATTTGATTTGCAACATTTTGTTTTCCCCAAATATAACCAAAGCCGAATCTATGTTTACTAGAGCTATCACTGAAGGCGATTAATATCCCCGCTACAGTTATGCTGTGGAAAATAAAAAGTAACAAAGGGCAATATCTCTGTAATTAGCTCAAATAAAGTTATGGTTCTTGTACACTGCACTTCCTCCTAGGGTGCGCTGCCATTTTATGAAGTTTTATTAAATTCCATCCAGTAGTTTTCAATTTATGCTCCGGATAAGGAAAATTGCAACGGCATGAACGCCCGCCCATAAGAAAAGGTAACAAAGAGTTATAACTCTGTAAATTGCTAAAATAGAGTGATGGTTTTTGTACACTGTACTTCCTTTCATTGTGCTCTACCGTTGTATGGAGTTTTATTTAATTCCATCCAGAAGTATTTAAGTTATGCTCCGGAAAAGAAAAAGTAACAAAGGGCAATAACTCTGTAATTAGCTAAAAAGGTTATGGTTCTTGTACACTGCACTTCCTCTCATTGTGCTTCACCATTGTATGAAATTTTATTAAATCAATCAAGTAGTTTTCAAGTCATGATCCAGACAAGGAAAATTGCAACATACCGACGTATTGTTGTTCACATGCATTATCATTTTTGGCCATTAACCAAATATTTTCAGAGATTTATTCGGTGAAATAAACTCAGAAGATAAAAAACACACAATGATTAATGTTTAACGTTTCGTGAGTTTAAACATGCAACGAACGTTAGCTCAACACAATTATCGCTGGTGAAATAGTCTGAGCCTTGTATATGTACTTAACTCATTAATCTTTTGAAGAACCTTACACTTCACCAGAGACATAGAAATCCTGTTTTGGTATATGTATATTACTCTTCGAATGTCTATTTTCTATTCGCATGCAGTTATACATTAAAATAAATAATAAATTAAAATTACCTGAGGTGCAAATCTGTCCCATCAATAGAAATATTCCGACACTGTAACAAGTTATAACCATGTCTCTATAGTACCATTTTTACATTTTATATGTCCCAATAATGTAAACTTTATTAAACATGAACTCGAAAAGACGAAGAAATGAGGAGTGAATATGTTAAATTTCCATTCATCGGGTTTCAATAGTTATTCACATTTTACACCCGGTGATTATGTGTATTCTCACTTGGTTTTCTAGTTTATGACTTGATTAAACAATAGACCATGTTTATACCATTTCAAGTTTGCTATTTAGTTCTGTCTAAAATTGCATAATGTAATGGCTATGATGGTAATCACGATAAATGATGGGTATATTGAACATGAGTTTGTTTTGTAAACGTAACCAATGCACATTACATATTTCCTTCCGAAGTTTTTTTGTGTTTAATGAGCATATCTTGTATACATATCAAGCTTGTTATATGTTTGCCCTGTAATTGATTGATATGTAGAAATGCAATGCATTTTCTAATGAGCGATTTAATTGACTGCAAATTAATTGTCGTAGTTATCCATATATTGTGTTTATCAATATTTCAAATCTTTTACATTGGCATTTACAGCTATTGATTATAACAATTAGAAACTGTCAATCAGAACTTATTCAACGATGATGTTCAGAAGTGCATGTTTAGAAGATGGTTTTACTCGTTAATCAAAATAAAAGGAAGAAACAAATGTATTTTTATGTCGTGGATCTAGCCTTGAAGATCAACAGAAATACGCCATACAGAATATAAAAAAAAGATCAAAAGGACAGAGCGGGAACGTCCTTATTGCGGAAATTACGTAGCAATAAACGTTTTTTTCTAGTCATATGTCGTAGAAACAGTGAAATTATAGTCATATAACAAGATAACAAATTGCCCATACGCAAGACACGTGTACCACTGACTGACTCTGACTGGCTCTGACTTACTCTGACTGACTCTGACTGACTCTGACTGACTGACTGACTCTGAATGACTCTAACAGACTCTGACTGGCTCTGACTGACTCTGACTGGCTCTGACTGACTCTGAGTGGCTCTGAGTGGCTCTGACTGACTCTGACGGAATCTGACTGACTCTGACTGACTCTTGGTTAATTAGGTTAATCGGAGTGGCAATTTTTTTTCGAAGATAGAAATTTTCATACTTACGTGATTTTTACGAAAACATCGGGAAACATTTAAAATGGATATATTGCATAGCTGAATACATTTTCGTCGATGGAGTAGGTAGGTCTTTAAGTCCTGAGAAAATGAGCAAAATCGGAGAGAAATATGTCAAGTAATACATCATTTGGTTCGTCTTGATGCCAACTATTGAAATATATATATATGTGTATACATGCATCTAAATCTACGGCTTATGCTGACCCTGACTGACTCTGACTGGCTCTTACTGGCTCTGGCTGGCTCTGACTGACTCTGACTGACTCTGACTGACTATGACTGGCTCTGACTGGCTCTGACTGACTCTGACTGGCTCTGACTGACTCTGAGTGGCTCTGAGTGGCTCTGACTGACTCTAACTGACTCTTGGTAAATTAGGTTAATCGGAGTGGCAATTCTTTTTTCGAAGATAGAAATTCTCATACTGACGTGATTTTTACGAAATCCTCGGGAAACATTTAAAATGGATATATTGCATAGCTGAAGACATTTTCGTCGATGGGGTAGGTAGGTCTGTAATTTCTGAGAAAATGAGCAACAGAAATCGGACAGAAATATTTTTTTCCCGAAAAATGAAATTCTACCAAGGGTCCCCCCTTACGTGATTTTCAGCGTAAACTTTTTTCTCGAAAGTATGTCAAGTAATACATCATTTTGTTCGTCTTGATGCCAACTATTGAAATATATATATATGTGTATACTTGCATCTAAATCTACGGCTTATGCTGCCCCTGACTGACTCTGACTGACTCTGACTGGCTCTGACTGACTCTGAAATGGATATATTGCATAGCTGAAGACATTTTTGTAGATGGAGTAGGTAGGTCTTTAAGTCCTGAGAAAATGAGCAAAATCGGACAGAAATATTTTTTTTCCGAAAAATGAAATTCTACCAATTTTCAGCGTAAAATTTTTTCTCGAAAGTATGTCAAGTAATACATCATTTTGTTCGTCTTGATGCCAACTATTGAAATATATATATATGTGTATACTTGCATCTAAATCTACGGCTTATGCTGCCCCTGACTGACCCTGACTGGCTCTGACTGGCTCTGACTGACTCTGAAATGGATATATTGCATAGCTGAAGACATTTTTGTAGATGGAGTAGGTAGGTCTTTAAGTCCTGAGAAAATGAGCAAAATCGGACAGAAATATATTTTTTCCGAAAAATGAAATTCTACCAAGGGTCCCCCCTTACGTGATTTTCAGCATTAACTTTTTTCTCGAAAGTATGTCAAGTAATACATCATTTTGTTCGTCTTGATGCCAACTATTGAAATATATATATATGTGTATACTTGCATCTAAATCTACGGCTTATGCTGCCCCTGACTGACTCTGACTGACTCTGACTGACTCTGACTGACTCTGACTGGCTCTGAAATGGATATATTACATAGCTGAAGACATTTTTGTAGATGGAGTAGGTAGGTCTTTAAGTCCTGAGAAAATGAGCAAAATCGGACAGAATTTTTTTTTTCCGAAAAATGAAATTCTACCAAGGGTCCCCCCTTACGTGATTTTCAGCGTAAACTTTTTTCTCGAAAGTATGTCAAGTAATACATCATTTTGTTCGTCTTGATGCCAACTATTGAAATATATATATATGAGTATACTTGCATCTAAATCTACGGCTTATGCTGCCCCTGACTGACTCTGACTGACTCTGACTGGCTCTGACTGACTCTGAAATGGATATATTGCATATCTGAAGACATTTTTGTATATGGAGTATGTAGGTCTTTAAGTCCTGAGAAAATGAGCAAAATCGGACAGAAATATATTTTTTCCGAAAAATGAAATTCTACCAAGGGGGGACCCTTACGTGATTTTCAGCGTAAACTTTTTTCTCGAAAGTATGTCAAGTAATACATCATTTTGTTCGTCTTGATGCCATCTATTGAAATATATATATATGTGTATACTTGCATCTAAATCTACGGCTTATGCTGCCCCTGACTGACTCTGACTGACTCTGACTGGCTCTGACTGACTCTGAAATGGATATATTGCATAGCTGAAGACATTTTTGTAGATGGAGTAGGTAGGTCTTTAAGTCCTGAGAAAATGAGCAAAATCGGACAGAAATATTTTTTTTCCGAAAAATGAAATTCTACCAAGGGTCCCCCCTTACGTGATTTTCAGCGTAAACTTTTTTCTCGAAAGTATGTCAAGTAATACATCATTTTGTTCGTCTTGATGCCAACTATTGAAATATATATATATGTGTATACTTGCATCGAAATCTACGGCTTATGCTGCCCCTGACTGACTCTGACTGGCTCTGACTGACTCTGACTGGCTCTGACTGACTCTGACTGGCTCTGACTGACTCTGAAATGGATATATTGCATAGCTGAAGACATTTTTGTAGATGGAGTAGGTAGGTCTTTAAGCCCTGAGAAAATGAGCAAAATCGGACTGAAATATTTTTTTCCCGAAAATTGAAATTCTACCAAGGGTCCCCCCTTACGTGATTTTCAGCGTAAACTTTTTTCTCGAAAGTATGTCAAGTAATACATCATTTTGTTCGTCTTGATGCCAACTATTGAAATATATATATATGTGTATACTTGCATCTAAATCTACGGCTTATGCTGCCCATGACTGACTCAGACTGACTCTGACTGGCTCTGACTGACTCTGAGATGGATATATTGCATAGCTGAAGACATTTTTGTAGATGGAGTAGGTAGGTCTTTAAGTCCTGAGAAAATGAGCAAAATCGGACAGAAATATTTTTTTTCCGAAAAATGAAATTCTACCAAGGGTCCCCCCTTACGTGATTTTCAGCGTAAACTTTTTTCTCGAAAGTATGTCAAGTAATACATCATTTTGTTCGTCTTGATGCCAACTTAACCTGTGAGAGAATTTCATTTTTCGGAAAAAAATATTTCTCTCCAATTTTGCTCATTTTTTCAGGACTTAAAGACTTACCTACCCCATCGACGAAAATGTCTTCAGCTATGCAATATATCCATTTTAAATGTTTCCCGAGGTTTTCGCAAAAATCACGTAAGTTATGAGAATTTCTATGTTCGAAAAAAGAAATGTCTCTCCGATTAACCTAGAGTCAGTCAGAGTCTGTCAGAGTCAGTCAGAGTCAGTCGTAGAAGCCGTAGATTTAGTTGAAAGTATACATATATATATATATTTCAATAGTGTTCATCAAGACGAACAAAATGATGTATTACTTGACATATTTATGTAAAAAAAAATTTCCACTAAAAATCAAAATCGCGTACAGGGTTGACCTGTGAGAGAATTTCATTTTTCGGAAAAAAATATTTCTCTCCAATTTTGCTCATTTTTTCAGGACTTAAAGACTTACCTACCCCATCGACGAAAATGTCTTCAGCTATGCAATATATCCATTTTAAATGTTTCCCGAGGTTTTCGCAAAAATCACGTAAGTTATGAGAATTTCTATGTTCGAAAAAAGAAATGTCTCTCCGATTAACCTAGAGTCAGTCAGAGTCAGTCAGAGTCAGTCAGTCAGTGTCAGTCAGAGTCAGTCAGAGTCAGACAGAGTCAGTCAGAGTGACCATAAGCCGTAGATTTAGTTGAAAGTATACATATATATATATATTTCAATAGTGTTCATCAAGACGAACAAAATGATGTATTACTTGACATATTTACGTAAACAAAAAGTTCCGCTAAAAATCAAAATCGCGTACAGGTCTTGACCTGTGAGAGAATTTCATTTTTCGGAAAAAAATATTTCTCTCCAATTTTGCTCATTTTTTCAGGACTTAAAGACTTACCTACCCCATCGACGAAAATGTCTTCAGCTATGCAATATATCCATTTTAAATGTTTCCCGAGGTTTTCGCAAAAATCACGTAAGTTATGAGAATTTCTATCTTCGAAAAAAGAAATGTCTCTCCGATTAACCTAGAGTCAGTCAGAGTCAGTCAGAGTCAGTCAGAAGCTGTCAATGACAATGATGACAAAAGGTTTATTGATATTGGCCACCGGCCCACAACAACATATGTAGAACAACATATCCGTGACATGACTAGTACATTATATAAATATATATATAAAGCATGAGGTAATACATAGTAAATAGCATACCGTGTTGGCATTTTATAAGCATTTTATAGGCCTTTTATAAGCATTTTATGTTTTTGAGTCATTTATCTACTGGAGACCGAATATATGTTACCTCTATATGGTATTGTAATATTTAAACCACTGAAATATTCCCCAATTACAATTTACACGATTACTCTCCGTTTTCTTAATTCAAAAGCATAATATACATATTTCGCAAGACTCTTAATTAGTGTTTCTGACTGACAACTCATTAATATATTAAACTTATGAATTGTTGGCTGTACATAGTATTTCGGCGGTAAAAATTGCCTTCTCAAGTTTTCATAAACAGGACATATTAAGACAAAATGATATTCTGTTTGAACAACCGGCTCACACAATTGACATGTATGTTCACTTCTAAGTGTATTACTATATCTACCCCTTTCAATCTCTAAGTCGTGTGAAGATGAACGTAACTTTGCCATTGCATTTCTAAACTTTCTAACCGTAATTGTATCTAAATATAATTCATGTTTCAGTTCAAATTTGAACAAACAATATGTCTCCAATTTTGCACTATTGTTAATATATTCATGCCATTCTTGTCTATATTGATCTATCATTCGATTTACAAACATTGTAATAAATGCAGTTTTGTCAACAACATTCTGGTCATTCCATATATATCCTAAACCATTTGTATTTAATAATACCCTGATGGCTGTAGCCCAGTTTTGTTGACCATTTTGGTCGTATATCAACAACATGTTATAACATTGTTTAACAAGTCTGTGGTTAGGCATTCTCAATATCTTAATCCAATATGAGATAGTCCGTTTGGCTGCAGCTATATAGAAAGGAAAACGGCCACAGTCACCTAACGCTGCTGCGTTTGTTGTCGATTGCTTGACACACATATACCGTTTACATGCATAATTATGAACAGTTTCTATGGTTTTATGTTCTTGTGTGCCCCAGAGTTCAGCACCATATAATAACACTAGAACAATCTTAGTATCAAAGATGTTAAAATAAATTCGTTTTGATAACTGACCATACTTGTAAAGTTTTGACAAAAGTGATATAAGAATTCGTTTTCCTTTAACTGATTGTTCCTCTGCCATTTTGGTTGTAGACATTTGTCTGGACATCGTTACACCAACATAGGCAAACTGAGTCACTATCTCGATTTCTCTACTGTCATATTTCCATTTTTCATGTCGGGAAAGTCTGCCACCTTTTTTGAACACAACAATTTTGCTTTTGTCAGAGTCAGTCAGAGTCTGTCAGAGTCAGTCAGAGTCTGTCAGAGTCTGTCAGAGTCAGTCAGAGTCAGTCAGTGTCAGTCAGAGTCAGTCAGAGTCAGACAGAGTCAGTCAGAGTCACCATAAGCCGTAGATTTAGTTGAAAGTATACATATATATATATATTTCAATAGTGTACATCAAGACGAACAAAATGATGTATTACTTGACATATTTACGTAAAAAAAAATTTCCGATAAAAATCAAAATCGCGTACAGGTCTTGACCTGTGAGAGAATTTCATTTTTCGGAAAAAAATATTTCTCTCCAATTTTGCTCATTTTTTCAGGACTTAAAGACTTACCTACCCCATCGACGAAAATGTCTTCAGCTATGCAATATATCCATTTTAAATGTTTCCCGAGGTTTTCGCAAAAATCACGTAAGTTATGAGAATTCCTATCATCGAAAAAAGAAACGTCTCTCCGATTAACCTAGAGTCAGTCAGAGTCAGTCAGAGTCAGTCAGAGTCTGTCAGAGTCAGTCAGAGTCTGTCAGAGTCAGTCAGTGTCTGTCAGAGTCAGTCAGTGTCAGTCAGAGTCTGTCAGAGTCAGTCAGAGTCAGTCAGTGTAGGTCAGAGTCAGTCAGAGTCAGTCAGAGTCAGTCAGAGTGACCATAAGCCGTAGATTTAGTTGAAAGTATACATATATATATATATTTCAATAGTGTTCATCAAGACGAACAAAATGATGTATTACTTGACATATTTACGTAAAAAAAAATTTCCGCTAAAAATCAAAATCGCGTACAGGTCTTGACCTGTGAGAGAATTTCATTTTTCGGAAAAAAATATTTCTCTCCAATTTTGCTCATTTTTTCAGGACTTAAAGACTTACCTACCCCATCGACGAAAATGTCTTCAGCTATGCAATATATCCATTTTAAATGTTTCCCGAGGTTTTCGCAAAAATCACGTAAGTTATGAGAATTTCTATCTTCGAAAAAAGAAATGTCTCTCCGATTAACCTAGAGTCAGTCAGAGTCAGTCAGAGTCAGTCAGAGTCAGTCAGAGTCTGTCAGAGTCAGTCAGAGTCAGTCAGAGTCAGTCAGAGTCTGTCAGAGTCTGTCAGAGTCAGTCAGAGTCAGTCAGTGTCAGTCAGAGTCAGTCAGAGTCAGACAGAGTCAGTCAGAGTCACCATAAGCCGTAGATTTAGTTGAAAGTATACATATATATATATATTTCAATAGTGTTCATCAAGACGAACAAAATGATGTATTACTTGACATATTTATGTAAAAAAAAATTTCCAGTAAAAATCAAAATCGCGTACAGGGTTGACCTGTGAGAGAATTTCATTTTTCGGAAAAAAATATTTCTCTCCAATTTTGCTCATTTTTTTCAGGACTTAAAGACTTACCTACCCCATCGACGAAAATGTCTTCAGCTATGCAATATATCCATTTTAAATGTTTCCCGAGGTTTTCGCAAAAATCACGTAAGTTATGAGAATTTCTATGTTCGAAAAAAGAAATGTCTCTCCGATTAACCTAGAGTCAGTCAGAGTTAGTCAGAGTCAGTCAAAGTCAGTCAGAGTCAGTCAGAGTCAGTCAGAGTCAGTCAGAGTCTGTCAGAGTCAGTCAGAGTCTGTCAGAGTCAGTCAGAGTCTGTCAGAGTCTGTCAGAGTCAGTCAGAGTCAGTCAGTGTCAGTCAGAGTCAGTCAGAGTCAGAGAGAGTCAGTCAGAGTCACCATAAGCCGTAGATTTAGTTGAAAGTATACATATATATATATATTTCAATAGTGTTCATCAAGACGAACAAAATGATGTATTACTTGACATATTTACGTAAAAAAAAATTTCCACTAAAAATCAAAATCGCGTACAGGTCTTGACCTGTGAGAGAATTTCATTTTTCGGAAAAAAATATTTCTCTCCAATTTTGCTCATTTTTTCAGGACTTAAAGACTTACCTACCCCATCGACGAAAATGTCTTCAGCTATGCAATATATCCATTTAAAATGTTTCCCGAGGTTTTCGCAAAAATCACGTAAGTTATGAGAATTTCTATCATCGAAAAAAGAAATGTCTCTCCGATTAACCAAGAGTCAGTCAGAGTCAGTCAGAGTCAGTCAGAGTCAGTAAGAGTCAGTCAGAGTCAGTCAGAGCCTGTCAGAGTCAGTCAGAGTCAGTCAGAGTCAGTCAGAGTTAGTCAGTGTCAGTCAGAGTCAGTCAGAGTCAGACAGAGTCAGTCAGAGTCACCATAAGCCGTAGATTTAGTTGAAAGTATACATATATATATATATTTCAATAGTGTTCATCAAGACGAACAAAATGATGTATTACTTGACATATTTACGTAAAAAAAAATTTCCACTAAAAATCAAAATCGCGTACAGGTCTTGACCTGTGAGAGAATTTCATTTTTCGGAAAAAATATTTCTCTCCAATTTTGCTCATTTTTTCAGGACTTAAAGACTTACCTACCCCATCGACGAAAATGTCTTCAGCTATGCAATATATCCATTTTAAATGTTTCTCGAGGTTTTCGCAAAAATCACGTAAGTTATGAGAATTTCTATCTTCGAAAAAAGAAATGTCTCTCCGTTTAACCTAGAGTCAGTCAGAGTCAGTCAGAGTCTTTCAGAGTCAGTCAGAGTCAGTCAGAGTCTGTCAGAGTCTGTCAGAGTCAGTCAGAGTCAGTCAGTGTCAGTCAGAGTCAGTCAGAGTCAGACAGAGTCAGTCAGAGTCACCATAAGCCGTAGATTTAGTTGAAAGTATACATATATATATA
Organism: Mactromeris polynyma; assembly: GCA_032209605.1. Taxonomy (NCBI): domain Eukaryota; kingdom Metazoa; phylum Mollusca; class Bivalvia; order Venerida; family Mactridae; genus Mactromeris; species Mactromeris polynyma. The sequence goes on along the minus strand of JASFXZ010000006.1, from coordinate 10,086,244 downwards.
TATTTCAATAGTGTTCATCAAGACGAACAAAATGATGTGTTACTTGACATATTTACGTAAAAAAATTCCGCTAAAAATCAAAATCGCGTACAGGTCTTGACCTGTGAGAGAATTTCATTTTTCGAAAAAAAATATTTCTCTCCAATTTTGCTCATTTTTTCAGGACTTAAAGACTTACCTACCCCATCGACGAAAATGTCTTCAGCTATGCAATATATCCATTTTAAATGTTTCCCGAGGTTTTCGCAAAAATCACGTAAGTTATGAGAATTTCTATGTTCGAAAAAAGAAATGTCTCTCCGATTAACCTAGAGTCAGTCAGAGTTAGTCAGAGTCAGTCAGAGTCTGTCAGAGTCAGTCAGAGTCTGTCAGAGTCTGTCAGAGTCAGTCAGAGTCAGTCAGTGTCAGTCAGAGTCAGTCAGAGTCAGACAGAGTCAGTCAGAGTCACCATAAGCCGTAGATTTAGTTGAAGGTATACATATATATATATATTTCAATAGTGTTCATCAAGACGAACAAAATGATGTATTACTTGACATATTTACGTAAAAAAAAAATTCCGCTAAAAATCAAAATCGCGTACAGGTCTTGACCTGTGAGAGACTTTCATTTTTCGGAAAAAAATATTTCTCTGCAATTTTGCTCATTTTTTCAGGACTTAAAGACTTACCTACCCCATCGACGAAAATGTCTTCAGCTATGCAATATATCCATTTTAAATGTTTCCCGAGGTTTTCGCAAAAATCACGTAAGTTATGAGAATTTCTATGTTCGAAAAAAGAAATGTCTCTCCGATTAACCTAGAGTCAGTCAGAGTCAGTCAGAGTCAGTCAGAGTCAGTCGGAGTCTGTCAGAGTCAGACAGAGTCAGTCAGAGTGACCATAAGCCGTAGATTTAGTTGAAAGTATACATATATATATATATTTCAATAGTGTTCATCAAGACGAACAAAATGATGTATTACTTGACATATTTACGTAAAAAAAAATTTCCGCTAAAAATCTAAATCGCGTACAGGTCTTGACCTGTGAGAGAATTTCATTTTTCGGAAAAAAATATTTCTCTCCAATTTTGCACATTTTTTCAGGACTTAAAGACTTACCTACCCCATCGACGAAAATGTCTTCAGCTAAGCAATATATCCATTTTAAATGTTTCCCGAGGTTTTCGCAAAAATCACGTAAGTTATGAGAATTTCTATCTTCGAAAAAAGAAATGTCTCTCCGATTAACCTAGAGTCAGTCAGAGTCAGTCAGAGTCTGTCAGAGTCAGTCAGAGTCTGTCAGAGTCAGTCAGAGTCTGTCAGAGTCTGTCAGAGTCAGTCAGAGTCAGTCATTGCAGTCAGAGTCAGTCAGAGTCAGACAGAGTCAGTCAGAGTCACCATAAGCCGTAGATTTAGTTGAAAGTATACATATATATATATATTTCAATAGTGTTCATCAAGACGAACAAAATGATGTATTACTTGACATATTTACGTAAAAAAAATTTCCGCTAAAAATCAAAATCGCGTACAGGTCTTGACCTGTGAGAGAATTTCATTTTTCGGAAAAAAAATATTTCTCTCCAATTTTGCTCATTTTTTCAGGACTTAAAGACTTACCTACCCCATCGACGAAAATGTCTTCAGCTTTGCAATATATGCATTTTAAATGTTTCCCGAGATTTTCGCAAAAATCACGTAAGTTATGAGAATTTCTATCTTCGAAAAAAGAAATGTCTCTCCGATTAACCTAGAGTCAGTCAGAGTCAGTCAGAGTCAGTCAGAGTCAGTAAGAGTCAGTCAGAGTCAGTCAGAGCCTGTCAGAGTAAGTCAGAGTCTGTCAGAGTCAGTCAGAGTCTGTCAGAGTCTGTCAGAGTCTGTCAGAGTCAGTCAGTGTCTGTCAGAGTCAGTCAGAGTCTGTCAGAGTCAGTCAGAGTCTGTCGGAGTCTGTCGGAGTCAGTCAGAGTCAGTCAGAGTCAGTCAGAGTCAGTCAGTGTCAGTCAGAGTCAGTCAGAGTCAGACAGAGTCAGTCAGAGTCACCATAAGCCGTAGATTTAGTTGAAAGTATACATATATATATATATTTCAATAGTGTTCATCAAGACGAACAAAATGATGTATTACTTGACATATTTACGTAAAAAAAAATTTCCACTAAAAATCAAAATCGCGTACAGGTCTTGACCTGTGAGAGAATTTCATTTTTCGGAAAATATATTTCTCTCCAATTTTGCTCATTTTTTCAGGACTTAAAGACTTACCTACCCCATCGACGAAAATGTCTTCAGCTATGCAATATATCCATTTTAAATGTTTCTCGAGGTTTTCGCAAAAATCACGTTAGTTATGAGAATTTCTATCTTCGAAAAAAGAAATGTCTCTCCGTTTAACCTAGAGTCAGTCAGAGTCAGTCAGAGTCAGTCAGAGTCAGTCAGAGTCTGTCAGAGTCAGTCAGAGTGTTTCAGAGTCAGTCAGAGTCAGTCAGAGTCTGTTAGAGTCTGTCAGAGTCAGTCAGAGTCAGTCAGTGTCAGTCAGAGTCAGTCAGAGTCAGACAGAGTCAGTCAGAGTCACCATAAGCCGCAGATTTAGTTGAAAGTATACATATATATATATATTTCAATAGTGTTCATCAAGACGAACAAAATGATGTGTTACTTGACATATTTACGTAAAAATATTCCGCTAAAAATAAAAATCGCGTACAGGTCATGACCTGTGAGAGAATTTCATTTTTCGAAAAAAAATATTTCTCTCCAATTTTGCTCATTTTTTCAGGACTTAAAGACTGACCTACCCCATCGACGAAAATGTCTTCAGCTATGCAATATATCCATTTTAAATGTTTCCCGAGGTTTTCGCAAAAATCACGTAAGTTATGAGAATTTCTATCTTCGAAAAAAGAAATGTCTCTCCGATTAACCTAGAGTCAGTCAGAGTCAGTCAGAGTCAGTCAGAGTCAGTCAGAGTCTGTCAGAGTCAGTCAGAGTCTGTCAGAGTCTGTCAGAGTCAGTCAGAGTCAGTCAGTGTCAGTCAGAGTCAGTCAGAGTCAGACAGAGTCAGTCAGAGTCACCATAAGCCGTAGATTTAGTTGAAGGTATACATATATATATATATTTCAATAGTGTTCATCAAGACGAACAAAATGATGTATTACTTGACATATTTACGTAAAAAAAATTTCCGCTAAAAATAAAAATCGCGTACAGGTCTTAGCCTGTGAGAGACTTTCATTTTTCGGAAAAAAATATTTCTCTCCAATTTTGCTCATTTTTTCAGGAGTTAAAGACTTACCTACCCCATCGACGAAAATGTCTTCAGCTATGCAATATATCCATTTTAAATGTTTCCCGAGGTTTTCGCAAAAATCACGTAAGTTATGAGAATTTCTATGTTCGAAAAAAGAAATGTCTCTCCGATTAACCTAGAGTCAGTCAGAGTCAGTCAGAGTCAGTCAGAGTCAGTCAGAGTCAGTCAGAGTCAATCAGAGTCTGTCAGAGTCAGTCAGAGTCTGTCAGATTCAGTCAGAGTCTGTCAGAGTCTGTCAGAGTCAGTCAGAGTCAGTCAGTGTCAGTCAGAGTCAGTCAGAGTCAGACAGAGTCAGTCAGAGTCACCATAAGCCGTAGATTTAGTTGAAAGTATACATATATATATATATATCAATAGTGTTCATCAAGACGAACAAAATGATGTATTACTTGACATATTTACGTAAAAAAAATTTCCGCTAAAAATCAAAATCGCGTACAGGTCTTGACCTGTGAGAGAATTTCATTTTTCGGAAAAAAAATATTTCTCTCCAATTTTGCTCATTTTTTCAGGACTTAAAGACTTACCTACCCCATCGACGAAAATGTCTTCAGCTTTGCAATATATGCATTTTAAATGTTTCCCGAGATTTTCGCAAAAATCACGTAAGTTATGAGAATTTCTATCTTCGAAAAAAGAAATGTCTCTCCGATTAACCAAGAGTCAGTCAGAGTCAGTCAGAGTCAGTCAGAGTCAGTAAGAGTCAGTCAGAGTCAGTCAGAGCCTGTCAGAGTAAGTCAGAGTCTGTCAGAGTCTGTCAGAGTCTGTCAGAGTCTGTCAGAGTCTGTCAGAGTCAGTCAGTGTCTGTCAGAGTCAGTCAGAGTCTGTCAGAGTCAGTCAGAGTCTGTCAGAGTCTGTCGGAGTCAGTCAGAGTCAGTCAGAGTCAGTCAGAGTCAGTCAGTGTCAGTCAGAGTCAGTCAGAGTCAGTCAGAGTCAGTCAGAGTCTGTCAGAGTCAGTCAGAGTCAGTCAGAGTCAGTCAGAGTCAGTCAGAGTCTGTCAGAGTCAGTCAGAGTCTGTCAGAGTCAGTCAGAGTCTGTCAGAGTCTGTCAGAGTCAGTCAGAGTCAGTCAGTGTCAGTCAGAGTCAATCAGAGTCAGACAGAGTCAGTCAGAGTCACCATAAGCCGTAGATTTAGTTGAAAGTATACATTTATATATATATTTCAATAGTGTTCATCAAGACGAACAAAATGATGTATTACTTGACCTATTTAGGTAAAAAAAAATTCCGCTAAAAATCAAAATCGCGTACAGGTCTTGACCTGTGAGAGAATTTCATTTTTCGGAAAAAAATATTTCTCTCCAATTTTGCTCATTTTTTCAGGACTTAAAGACTTACCTACCCCATCGACGAAAATGTCTTCAGCTATGCAATATATCCATTTTAAATGTTTCCCGAGGTTTTCGCAAAAATCACGTAAGTTATGAGAATTTCAATCTTCGAAAAAAGAAATGTCTCTCCGATTAACCTAGAGTCAGTCAGAGTCAGTCAGAGTCTGTCAGAGTCAGTCAGAGTCTGTCAGAGTCAGTCAGAGTCTGTCAGAGTCTGTCAGAGTCAGTCAGAGTCAGTCAGAGTCAGTCAGAGTCACCATAAGCTGTCGATTTAGTTGAAAGTATACATATATATATATATTTCAATAGTGTTCATCAAGACGAACAAAATGATGTATTACTTGACATATTTACGTAAAAAAAAATATCCCCTAAAAATCAAAATCGCGTACAGGTCTTGACCTGTGAGAGAATTTCATTTTTCGGAAAAAAATATTTCTTTCCAATTTTGCTCATTTTTTCAGGACTTAAAGACTTACCTACCCCATCGACGAAAATGTCTTCAGCTATGCAATATATCCATTTTAAATGTTTCCCGAGGTTTTCGCAAAAATCACGTAAGTTATGAGAATTTCTATCCTCGAAAAAAGAAATGTCTCTCCGATTAACCTAGAGTCAGTCAGAGTCAGTCAGAGTCAGTCAGAGTCTGTCAGAGTCAGTCAGAGTCAGTCAGAGTCAGTCAGAGTCAGTCAGAGTCTGTCAGAGTCTGTCAGAGTCAGTCAGAGTCAGTCAGTGTCAGTCAGAGTCAGTCAGAGTCAGAGAGAGTCAGTCAGAGTCACCATAAGCCGTAGATTTAGTTGAAAGTATACATATATATATATATTTCAATAGTGTTCATCAAGACGAACAAAATGATGTATTACTTGACATATTTACGTAAAAAAAAAAATCCACTAAAAATCAAAATCGCGTACAGGTCTGTGAGAGAATTTCATTTTTCGGAAAAAAATATTTCTCTCCAATTTTGCTCATTTTTGCAGGACTTAAAGACTTACCTACCCCATCGACGAAAATGTCTTCAGCTATGCAATATATCCATTTTAAATGTTTCCCGAGGTTTTCGCAAAAATCACGTAAGTTATGAGAATTCCTATCATCGAAAAAAGAAATGTCTCTCCGATTAACCTAGAGTCAGTCAGAGTCAGTCAGAGTCAGTCAGAGTCAGTCAGAGTCAGTCAGAGTCAGTCAGAGTCAGTCAGAGTCAGTCAGAGTCAGTCAGAGTCAGTCAGAGTCTGTCAGAGTCAGTCAGAGTCTGTCAGAGTCAGTCAGAGTCTGTCAGAGTCAGTCAGAGTCTGTCAGAGTCAGTCAGAGTCTGAAGGAGTCAGTCAGAGTCAGTCAGAGTCACCATAAGCTGTCGATTTAGTTGAAAGTATACATATATATATATATTTCAATAGTGTTCATCAAGACGAACAAAATGATGTATTACTTGACATATTTACGTAAAAAAAAATATCCCCTAAAAATCAAAATCGCGTACAGGTCTTGACCTGTGAGAGAATTTCATTTTTCGGAAAAAAATATTTCTTTCCAATTTTGCTCATTTTTTCAGGACTTAAAGACTTACCTACCCCATCGACGAAAATGTCTTCAGCTATGCAATATATCCATTTTAAATGTTTCCCGAGGTTTTCGCAAAAATCACGTAAGTTATGAGAATTTCTATCTTCGAAAAAAGAAATGTCTCTCCTATTAACCTAGAGTCAGTCAGAGTCAGTCAGAGTCAGTCAGAGTCAGTCAGAGTCAGTCAGAGTCAGTCAGAGTCAGTCAGAGTCAGTCAGAGTCAGTCAGAGTCTGTCAGAGTCAGTCAGAGTTTGTCAGAGTCTGTCAGAGTCAATCAGAGTCAGTCAGTGTCAGTCAGAGTCAGTCAGAGTCAGACAGAGTCAGTCAGAGTCACCATAAGCCGTAGATTTAGTTGAAAGTATACATATATATATATATTTCAATAGTGTTCATCAAGACGAACAAAATGATGTATTACTTGACATATTTACGTAAAAAAAAATTTCCGCTAAAAATCAAAATCGCGTACAGGTCTTGACCTGTGAGAGAATTTCATTTTTCGGAAAAAAAAATTTCTCTCCAATTTTGCTCATTTTTTCAGGACTTAAAGACTTACCTACCCCATCGACGAAAATGTCTTCAGCTATGCAATATATCCATTTTAAATGTCTCCCGAGGTTTTCGAAAAATCACGTAAGTTATGAGAATTTCTATCTTCGAAAAAAGAAATGTCTTTCCGATTAACCTTGAGTCAGTCAGACTTAGTCAGAGTTAGTCAGAGTCAGTCAGAGTCAGTCAGAGTCTGTCAGAGTCAGTCAGAGTCTGTCAGAGTCTGTCAGAGTCAGTCAGAGTCAGTCAGAGTCAGTCTGAGTCAGTCAGAGTCAGTCAGAGTCAGTCAGAGTCAGTCAGAGTCAGTCAGAGTCAGTCAGAGTCAGTCAGAGTCTGTCAGAGTCAGTCAGAGTCTGTCAGAGTCAGTCAGAGTCTGTCAGAGTCTGTCAGAGTCAGTCAGAGTCAGTCAGTGTCAGTCAGAGTCAGTCAGAGTCACCATAAGCTGTAGATTTAGTTGAAAGTATACATATATATATATATTTCAATAGTGTTCATCAAGACGAACAAAATGATGTATTACTTGACATATTTACGTAAAAAAAAATTTCCGCTAGAAATCAAAATCGCGTACAGGTCTTGACCTGTGAGAGAATTTCATTTTTCGGAAAAAAATATTTCTCTCCAATTTTGCTCATTTTTTCAGGACTTAAAGACTTACCTACCCCATCGACGAAAATGTCTTCAGCTATGCAATATATCCATTTTAAATGTTTCCCGAGGTTTTCGCAAAAATCACGTAAGTTATGAGAATTTCTATCTTCGAAAAAAGAAATGTCTCTCCGATTAACCTAGAGTCAGTCAGAGTCAGTCAGAGTCAGTCAGAGTCATTCAGAGTCAGTCAGAGTCTGTCAGAGTCTGTCAGAGTCAGTCAGAGTCAGTCAGTGTCAGTCAGAGTCAGTCAGAGTCAGACAGAGTCAGTCAGAGTCACCATAAGCCGTAGATTTAGTTGAAAGTATACATATATATATATATTTCAATAGTGTTCATCAAGACGAACAAAATGATGTATTACTTGACATATTTACGTAAAAAAAAAATTCCGCTAAAAATCAATATCGCGTACAGGTCTTGACCTGTGAGAGAATTTCATTTTTCGGAAAAAAATATTTCTCTCCAATTTTGCTCATTTTTTCAGGACTTAAAGACTTACCTACCCCATCGACGAAAATGTCTTCAGCTATGCAATATATCCATTTTAAATGTTTCCCGAGGTTTTCGCAAAAATCACGTAAGTTATGAGAATTTCTATGTTCGAAAAAAGAAATGTCTCTCCGATTAACCTTGAGTCAGTCAGAGTCAATCAGAGTCAGTCAGAGTCAGTCAGAGTCAGTCAGAGTCAGTCAGAGTCAGTCAGAGTCAGTCAGATTCAGTCAGAGTCAGTGAGAGTCAGTGAGAGTCAGTCAGAGTCAGTCAGAGTCAGTCAGAGTCAGTCAGAGTCAGTCAGAGTTTGTCAGAGTCAGTCAGAGTCTGTCAGAGTCAGTCAGAGTCTGTCAGAGTCTGTCAAAGTCAGTCAGAGTCAGTCAGAGTCAGTCAGAGTCAGTCAGAGTGACCATAAGCCGTAGATTTAGTTGAAAGTATACATATATATATATATTTCAATAGTGTTCATCAAGACGAACAAAATGATTTATTACTTGACATATTTACGTAAAAAAAAATTTCCGCTAAAAATCAAAATCGCGTACAGGTCTTGACCTGTGAGAGAATTTCATTTTTCGGAAAAAAATATTTCTCTCCAATTTTGCTCATTTTTTCAGGACTTAAAGACTTACCTACCCCATCGACGAAAATGTCTTCAGCTATGCAATATATCCATTTTAAATGGTTCCCGAGGTTTTCGCAAAAATCACGTAAGTTATGAGAATTTCTATGTTCGAAAAAAGAAATGTCTCTCCGATTAACGTAGAGTCAGTCAGAGTCAGTCAGAGTCTGTCAGAGTCAGTCAGAGTCTGTCAGAGTCAGTCAGAGTCAGACAGAGTCAGTCAGAGTCACCATAAGCCGTAGATTTAGTTGAAAGTATACATATATATATATATTTCAATAGTGTTCATCAAGACGAACAAAATGATGTATTACTTGACATATTTACGTAAAAAAAAATCCGCTAAAAATCAATATCGCGTACAGGTCTTGATCTGTGAGAGAATTTCATTTTTCGGAAAAAAATATTTCTCTCCAATTTTGCTCATTTTTTCAGGACTTAAAGACTTACCTACCCCATCGACGAAAATGTCTTCAGCTATGCAATATATCCATTTTAAATGGTTCCCGAGGTTTTCGCAAAAATCACGTAAGTTATGAGAATTTCTATGTTCGAAAAAAGAAATGTCTCTCCGATTAACCTAGAGTCAGTCAGAGTCAGTCAGAGTCTGTCAGAGTCAGTCAGAGTCTGTCAGAGTCAGTCAGTGTCAGTCAGAGTCAGTCAGAGTCACCATAAGCTGTAGATTTAGTTGAAAGTATACATACATATATATATTTCAATAGTGTTCATCAAGACGAACAAAATGATGTATTACTTGACATATTTACGTAAAAAAAAATTTCCGCTAAAAATCAAAATCGCGTACAGGTCTTGACCTGTGAGAGAATTTCATTTTTCGGAAAAAAATATTTCTCTCCAATTTTGCTCATTTTTTCAGGACTTAAAGACTTATCTATCCCATCGACGAAAATGTCTTCAGCTATGCAATATATCCATTTAAATGTTTCCCGAGGTTTTCGCAAAAATCACGTAAGTTATGAGAATTTCTATGTTCGAAAAAAGAAATGTCTCTCCGATTAACCTAGAGTCAGTCAGAATCAGTCAGAGTCAGTCAGAGTCATTCAGAGTCAGTCAGAGTGTGTCAGAGTGTGTCAGAGTCAGTCAGAGTCAGTCAGTGTCAGTCAGAGTCAGTCAGAGTCAGACAGAGTCAGTCAGAGTCACCATAAGCCGTAGATTTAGTTGAAAGTATACATATATATATATATTTCAATAGTGTTCATCAAGACGAACAAAATGATTATTACTTGACATATTTACGTAAAAAAAAATTTCCGCTAAAAATCAAAATCGCGTACAGGTCTTGACCTGTGAGAGAATTTCATTTTTCGGAAAAAAATATTTCTCTCCAATTTTGCTCATTTTTTCAGGACTTAAAGACTTACCTACCCCATCGACGAAAATGTCTTCAGCTATGAAATATATCCATTTTAAATGTTTCTCGAGGTTTTCGCAAAAATCACGTAAGTTATGAGAATTTCTATTTTCGAAAAAAGAAATGTCTCTCCGATTAACCTAGAGTCAGTCAGAGTCAGTCTGAGTCAGTCAGAGTCAGTCAGAGTCAGTCAGAGTCAGTCAGAGTCTGTCAGAGTCAGTCAGAGTCTGTCAGAGTCAGTCAGAGTCTGTCAGAGTCTGTCAGAGTCAGTCAGAGTCATTCAGTGTCAGTCAGAGTCAGTCAGAGTCACCATAAGCTGTAGATTTAGTTGAAAGTATACATATATATATATATTTCAATAGTGTTCATCAAGACGAACAAAATGATGTATTACTTGACATATTTACGTAAAAAAAAATTTCCGCTAAAAATCAAAATCGCGTACAGGTCTTGACCTGTGAGAGAATTTCATTTTTCGGAAAAAAATATTTCTCTCCAATTTTGCTCATTTTTTCAGGACTTAAAGACTTACCTACCCCATCGACGAAAATGTCTTCAGCTATGCAATATATCCCTTTTAAATGTTTCCCTAGGTTTTCGCAAAAATCACGTAAGTTATGAGAATTTCTATCTTCGAAAAAAGAAATGTCTCTCCGATTAACTTAGAGTCAGTCAGAGTCAGTCAGAGTCAGTCAGAGTCAGTCAGAGTCTGTCAGTGTCAGTCAGAGTCTGTCAGAGTCAGTCAGAGTCTGTCAGAGTCTGTCAGAGTCAGTCAGAGTCAGTCAGTGTCAGTCAGAGTCAGTCAGAGTCAGATAGAGTCAGTCAGAGTGACCATAAGCCGTAGATTTAGTTGAAAGTATACATATATATATATATTTCAATAGTGTTCATCAAGACGAACAAAATGATGTATTACTTGACATATTTACGTAAAAAAAATTCCGCTAAAAATCAATATCGCGTACAGGTCTTGATCTGTGAGAGAATTTCATTTTTCGGAAAAAAATATTTCTCTCCAATTTTGCTCATTTTTTCAGGACTTAAAGACTTACCTACCCCATCGACGAAAATGTCTTCAGCTATGCAATATATCCATTTTAAATGTTTCCCGAGGTTTTCGCAAAAATCACGTAAGTTATGAGAATTTCTATCTTCGAAAAAAGAAATGTCTCTCCTATTAACCTAGAGTCAGTCAGAGTCAGTCAGAGTCAGTCAGAGTCAGTCAGAGTCAGTCAGAGTCAGTCAGAGTCAGTCAGAGTCAGTCAGAGTCAGTCAGAGTCTGTCAGAGTCAGTCAGAGTTTGTCAGAGTCTGTCAGAGTCAATCAGAGTCAGTCAGTGTCAGTCAGAGTCAGTCAGAGTCAGACAGAGTCAGTCAGAGTCACCATAAGCCGTAGATTTAGTTGAAAGTATACATATATATATATATTTCAATAGTGTTCATCAAGACGAACAAAATGATGTATTACTTGACATATTTACGTAAAAAAAAATTTCCGCTAAAAATCAAAATCGCGTACAGGTCTTGACCTGTGAGAGAATTTCATTTTTCGGAAAAAAAAATTTCTCTCCAATTTTGCTCATTTTTTCAGGACTTAAAGACATACCTACCCCATCGACGAAAATGTCTTCAGCTATGCAATATATCCATTTTAAATGTCTCCCGAGGTTTTCGAAAAATCACGTAAGTTATGAGAATTTCTATCTTCGAAAAAAGAAATGTCTTTCCGATTAACCTTGAGTCAGTCAGACTTAGTCAGAGTTAGTCAGAGTCAGTCAGAGTCAGTCAGAGTCTGTCAGAGTCAGTCAGAGTCTGTCAGAGTCTGTCAGAGTCAGTCAGAGTCAGTCAGAGTCAGTCTGAGTCAGTCAGAGTCAGTCAGAGTCAGTCAGAGTCAGTCAGAGTCAGTCAGAGTCAGTCAGAGTCAGTCAGAGTCTGTCAGAGTCAGTCAGAGTCTGTCAGAGTCAGTCAGAGTCTGTCAGAGTCTGTCAGAGTCAGTCAGAGTCAGTCAGTGTCAGTCAGAGTCAGTCAGAGTCACCATAAGCTGTAGATTTAGTTGAAAGTATACATATATATATATATTTCAATAGTGTTCATCAAGACGAACAAAATGATGTATTACTTGACATATTTACGTAAAAAAAAATTTCCGCTAGAAATCAAAATCGCGTACAGGTCTTGACCTGTGAGAGAATTTCATTTTTCGGAAAAAAATATTTCTCTCCAATTTTGCTCATTTTTTCAGGACTTAAAGACTTACCTACCCCATCGACGAAAATGTCTTCAGCTATGCAATATATCCATTTTAAATGTTTCCCGAGGTTTTCGCAAAAATCACGTAAGTTATGAGAATTTCTATGTTCGAAAAAAGAAATGTCTCTCCGATTAACCTTGAGTCAGTCAGAGTCAATCAGAGTCAGTCAGAGTCAGTCAGAGTCAGTCAGAGTCAGTCAGAGTCAGTCAGAGTCAGTCAGATTCAGTCAGAGTCAGTGAGAGTCAGTCAGAGTCAGTCAGAGTCAGTCAGAGTCAGTCAGAGTCAGTCAGAGTCAGTCAGAGTTTGTCAGAGTCAGTCAGAGTCTGTCAGAGTCAGTCAGAGTCTGTCAGAGTCTGTCAAAGTCAGTCAGAGTCAGTCAGAGTCAGTCAGAGTCAGTCAGAGTGACCATAAGCCGTAGATTTTGTTGAAAGTATACATATATATATATATTTCAATAGTGTTCATCAAGACGAACAAAATGATTTATTACTTGACATATTTACGTAAAAAAAAATTTCCGCTAAAAATCAAAATCGCGTACAGGTCTTGACCTGTGAGAGAATTTCATTTTTCGGAAAAAAATATTTCTCTCCAATTTTGCTCATTTTTTCAGGACTTAAAGACTTACCTACCCCATCGACGAAAATGTCTTCAGCTATGCAATATATCCATTTTAAATGGTTCCCGAGGTTTTCGCAAAAATCACGTAAGTTATGAGAATTTCTATCTTCGAAAAAAGAAATGTCTCTCCGATTAACGTAGAGTCAGTCAGAGTCAGTCAGAGTCTGTCAGAGTCAGTCAGAGTCTGTCAGAGTCAGTCAGAGTCAGACAGAGTCAGTCAGAGTCACCATAAGCCGTAGATTTTGTTGAAAGTATACATATATATATATATTTCAATAGTGTTCATCAAGACGAACAAAATGATGTATTACTTGACATATTTACGTAAAAAAAAATCCGCTAAAAATCAATATCGCGTACAGGTCTTGATCTGTGAGAGAATTTCATTTTTCGGAAAAAAATATTTCTCTCCAATTTTGCTCATTTTTTCAGGACTTAAAGACTTACCTACCCCATCGACGAAAATGTCTTCAGCTATGCAATATATCCATTTTAAATGGTTCCCGAGGTTTTCGCAAAAATCACGTAAGTTATGAGAATTTCTATGTTCGAAAAAAGAAATGTCTCTCCGATTAACCTAGAGTCAGTCAGAGTCAGTCAGAGTCTGTCAGAGTCAGTCAGAGTCTGTCAGAGTCAGTCAGTGTCAGTCAGAGTCAGTCAGAGTCACCATAAGCTGTAGATTTAGTTGAAAGTATACATACATATATATATTTCAATAGTGTTCATCAAGACGAACAAAATGATGTATTACTTGACATATTTACGTAAAAAAAAATTTCCGCTAAAAATCAAAATCGCGTACAGGTCTTGACCTGTGAGAGAATTTCATTTTTCGGAAAAAAATATTTCTCTCCAATTTTGCTCATTTTTTCAGGACTTAAAGACTTATCTATCCCATCGACGAAAATGTCTTCAGCTATGCAATATATCCATTTTAAATGTTTCCCGAGGTTTTCGCAAAAATCACGTAAGTTATGAGAATTTCTATGTTCGAAAAAAGAAATGTCTCTCCGATTAACCTAGAGTCAGTCAGAATCAGTCAGAGTCAGTCAGAGTCATTCAGAGTCAGTCAGAGTGTGTCAGAGTGTGTCAGAGTCAGTCAGAGTCAGTCAGTGTCAGTCAGAGTCAGTCAGAGTCAGACAGAGTCAGTCAGAGTCACCATAAGCCGTAGATTTAGTTGAAAGTATACATATATATATATATTTCAATAGTGTTCATCAAGACGAACAAAATGATTATTACTTGACATATTTACGTAAAAAAAAATTTCCGCTAAAAATCAAAATCGCGTACAGGTCTTGACCTGTGAGAGAATTTCATTTTTCGGAAAAAAATATTTCTCTCCAATTTTGCTCATTTTTTCAGGACTTAAAGACTTACCTACCCCATCGACGAAAATGTCTTCAGCTATGAAATATATCCATTTTAAATGTTTCTCGAGGTTTTCGCAAAAATCACGTAAGTTATGAGAATTTCTATTTTCGAAAAAAGAAATGTCTCTCCGATTAACCTAGAGTCAGTCAGAGTCAGTCTGAGTCAGTCAGAGTCAGTCAGAGTCAGTCAGAGTCAGTCAGAGTCTGTCAGAGTCAGTCAGAGTCTGTCAGAGTCAGTCAGAGTCTGTCAGAGTCTGTCAGAGTCAGTCAGAGTCATTCAGTGTCAGTCAGAGTCAGTCAGAGTCACCATAAGCTGTAGATTTAGTTGAAAGTATACATATATATATATATTTCAATAGTGTTCATCAAGACGAACAAAATGATGTATTACTTGACATATTTACGTAAAAAAAAATTTCCGCTAAAAATCAAAATCGCGTACAGGTCTTGACCTGTGAGAGAATTTCATTTTTCGGAAAAAAATATTTCTCTCCAATTTTGCTCATTTTTTCAGGACTTAAAGACTTATCTATCCCATCGACGAAAATGTCTTCAGCTATGCAATATATCCATTTTAAATGTTTCCCGAGGTTTTCGCAAAAATCACGTAAGTTATGAGAATTTCTATGTTCGAAAAAAGAAATGTCTCTCCGATTAACCTAGAGTCAGTCAGAATCAGTCAGAGTCAGTCAGAGTCATTCAGAGTCAGTCAGAGTGTGTCAGAGTGTGTCAGAGTCAGTCAGAGTCAGTCAGTGTCAGTCAGAGTCAGTCAGAGTCAGACAGAGTCAGTCAGAGTCACCATAAGCCGTAGATTTAGTTGAAAGTATACATATATATATATATTTCAATAGTGTTCATCAAGACGAACAAAATGATTATTACTTGACATATTTACGTAAAAAAAAATTTCCGCTAAAAATCAAAATCGCGTACAGGTCTTGACCTGTGAGAGAATTTCATTTTTCGGAAAAAAATATTTCTCTCCAATTTTGCTCATTTTTTCAGGACTTAAAGACTTACCTACCCCATCGACGAAAATGTCTTCAGCTATGAAATATATCCATTTTAAATGTTTCTCGAGGTTTTCGCAAAAATCACGTAAGTTATGAGAATTTCTATTTTCGAAAAAAGAAATGTCTCTCCGATTAACCTAGAGTCAGTCAGAGTCAGTCTGAGTCAGTCAGAGTCAGTCAGAGTCAGTCAGAGTCAGTCAGAGTCTGTCAGAGTCAGTCAGAGTCTGTCAGAGTCAGTCAGAGTCTGTCAGAGTCTGTCAGAGTCAGTCAGAGTCATTCAGTGTCAGTCAGAGTCAGTCAGAGTCACCATAAGCTGTAGATTTAGTTGAAAGTATACATATATATATATATTTCAATAGTGTTCATCAAGACGAACAAAATGATGTATTACTTGACATATTTACGTAAAAAAAAATTTCCGCTAAAAATCAAAATCGCGTACAGGTCTTGACCTGTGAGAGAATTTCATTTTTCGGAAAAAAATATTTCTCTCCAATTTTGCTCATTTTTTCAGGACTTAAAGACTTACCTACCCCATCGACGAAAATGTCTTCAGCTATGCAATATATCCCTTTTAAATGTTTCCCTAGGTTTTCGCAAAAATCACGTAAGTTATGAGAATTTCTATCTTCGAAAAAAGAAATGTCTCTCCGATTAACCTAGAGTCAGTCAGAGTCAGTCAGAGTCAGTCAGAGTCAGTCAGAGTCAGTCAGAGTCAGTCAGAGTCAGTCAGTGTCAGTCAGAGTCAGTCAGAGTCTGTCAGAGTCAGTCAGAGTCTGTCAGAGTCAGTCAGAGTCAGTCTGAGTCAGTCAGAGTCAGTCAGAGTGACCATAAGCCGTAGATTTAGTTGAAAGTATACATATATATATATATTTCAATAGTGTTCATCAAGACGAACAAAATGATGTATTACTTGACATATTTACGTAAAAAAATTCCGCTAAAAATCAATATCGCGTACAGGTCTTGATCTGTGAGAGAATTTCATTTTTCGGAAAAAAATATTTCTCTCCAATTTTGCTCATTTTTTCAGGACTTAAAGACTTACCTACCCCAACGACGAAAATGTCTTCAGCTATGCAATATATCCATTTAAAATGTTTCCCGAGGTTTTCGCAAAAATCACGCAAGTTATGAGAATTTCTATCTTCGAAAAAAGAAATGTCTCTCCGATTAACCTAGAGTCAGTCAGAGTCAGTCAGAGTCAGTCAGAGTCAGACAGAGTCAGACAGAGTCAGTCAGAGTCTGTCAGAGTCAGTCAGAGTCTGTCAGAGTCAGTCAGAGTCTGTCAGAGTCTGTCAGAGTCAGTCAGAGTCAGTCAGTGTCAGTCAGAGTCAGTCAGAGTCTGTCAGAGTCTGTCAGAGTCAGTCAGAGTCAGTCAGTGTCAGTCAGAGTCAGTCAGAGTCAGACAGAGTCAGTCAGAGTGACCATAAGCCGTAGATTTAGTTGAAAGTATACATATATATATATATTTCAATAGTGTTCATCAAGACGAACAAAATGATGTATTACTTGACATATTTACGTAAAAAAAAAATTCCGCTAAAAATCAATATCGCGTACAGGTCTTGACCTGTGAGAGAATTTCATTTTTCGGAAAAAAATATTTCTCTCCTATTTTGCTCATTTTTTCAGGACTTAAAGACTTACCTACCCCATCGACGAAAATGTCTTCTGCTATGCAATATATCCATTTTAAATGTTTACCGAGGTTTTCGCAAAAATCACGTAAGTTATGAGAATTTCTATCTTCGAAAAAAGAAATGTCTCTCCGATTAACCTAGAGTCAGTCAGAGTCAGTCAGAATCAGTCAGAGTCAGTCAGAGTCTGTCAGAGTCAGTCAGAGTCTGTCAGAGTCTGTCAGAGTCAGTCAGAGTCAGTCAGTGTCAGTCAGAGTCAGTCAGAGTCAGACAGAGTCAGTCAGAGTCACCATAAGCCGTAGATTTAGTTGAAAGTATACATATATATATATATTTCAATAGTGTTCATCAAGACGAACAAAATGATGTATTACTTGACATATTTACGTAAAAAAAAAATTCCGTTAAAAATCAATATCGCGTACAGGTCTTGACCTGTGAGAGAATTTCATTTTTCGGAAAAAAATATTTCTCTCCAATTTTGCTCATTTTTTCAGGACTTAAAGACTTACCTACCCCATCGACGAAAATGTCTTCAGCTATGCAATATATCCATTTTAAATGTTTCCCGAGGTTTTTGCAAAAATCACGTAAGTTATGAGAATTTCTATCTTCGAAAAAAGAAATGTCTCTCCGATTAACCTAGAGTCAGTCAGAGTCAGTCAGAGTCAGTCAGAGTCAGTCAGAGTCAGTCAGAGTCAGTCAGTGTCAGTCAGAGTCAGTCAGAGTCTGTCAGAGTCAGTCAGAGTCTGTCAGAGTCAGTCAGAGTCAGTCAGAGTCAGTCAGAGTCAGTCAGAGTGACCATAAGCCGTAGATTTAGTTGAAAGTATACATATATATATATATTTCAATAGTGTTCATCAAGACGAACAAAATGATGTATTACTTGACATATTTACGTAAAAAAAAAATTCCGCTAAAAATCAATATCGCGTACAGGTATTGACCTGTGAGAGAATTTCATTTTTCAGAAAAAAATATTTCTCTCCAATTTTACTCATTTTTTCAGGATTTAAAGACTTACCTACCCCATCGACGAAAATGTCTTCAGCTATGCAATATATCCATTTTAAATGTTTCCCGAGGTTTTCGCAAAAATCACGTAAGTTATGAGAATTTCTATCTTCGAAAAAAGAAATGTCTCTCCGATTAACCTAGAGTCAGTCAGAGTCAGTCAGAGTCAGTCAGAGTCAGACAGAGTCAGTCAGAGTCTGTCAGAGTCAGTCAGAGTCTGTCAGAGTCAGTCAGAGTCTGTCAGAGTCAGTCAGAGTCTGTCAGAGTCTGTCAGAGTCAGTCAGAGTCAGTCAGTGTCAGTCAGAGTCAGTCAGAGTCAGACAGAGTCAGTCAGAGTGACCATAAGCCGTAGATTTAGTTGAAAGTATACATATATATATATATTTCAATAGTGTTCATCAAGACGAACAAAATGATGTATTATTTGAAATATTTACGTAAAAAAAAAATTCCGCTAAAAATCAATTTCGCGTACAGGTCTTGACCTGTGAGAGAATTTCATTTTTCGGAAAAAAATATTTCTCTCCTATTTTGCTCATTTTTTCAGGACTTAAAGACTTACCTACCCCATCGACGAAAATGTCTTCAGCTATGCAATATATCCATTTTAAATGTTTCCCGAGGTTTTCGCAAAAATCACGTAAGTTATGAGAATTTCTATCTTCGAAAAAAGAAATGTCTCTCCGATTAACCTAGAGTCAGTCAGAGTCAGTCAGAGTCAGTCAGAGTCATGCAGAGTCAGTCAGAGTCTGTCAGAGTCTGTCAGAGTCAGTCAGAGTCAGTCAGTGTCAGTCAGAGTCAGTCAGAGTCAGACAGAGTCAGTCAGAGTCACCATAAGCCGTAGATTTAGTTGAAAGTATACATATATATATATATTTCAATAGTGTTCATCAAGACGAACAAAATGATGTATTACTTGACATATTTACGTAAAAAAAAATTCCGCTAAAAATCAATATCGCGTACAGGTCTTGACCTGTGAGAGAATTTCATTTTTCGGAAAAAAATATTTCTCTCCAATTTTGCTCATTTTTTCAGGACTTAAAGACTTACCGACCCCATCGACGAAAATGTCTTCAGCTATGCAATATATCCATTTAAAATGTTTCCCGAGGTTTTCGCAAAAATCACGTAAGTTATGAGAATTTCTATCTTCGAAAAAAGAAATGTCTCTCCGATTAACCTAGAGTCAGTCAGAGTCAGTCAGAGTCAGTCAGAGTCAGTCAGAGTCAGTCAGAGTCTGTCAGAGTCAGTCAGAGTCTGTCAGAGTCAGTCAGAGTCTGTCAGAGTCTGTCAGAGTCAGTCAGAGTCAGTCAGTGTCAGTCAGAGTCAGTCAGAGTCAGACAGAGTCAGTCAGAGTCACCATAAGCCGTAGATTTAGTTGAAAGTATTCATATATATATATATTTCAATAGTATTCATCAAGACGAACAAAATGACGTATTACTTGACATATTTACGCAAAAAAAAATTTCCGCTAAAAATCAAAATCGCGTACAGGTATTGACCTGTGAGAGAATTTCATTTTTCAGAAAAAAATATTTCTCTCCAATTTTGCTCATTTTTTCAGGATTTAAAGACTTACCTACCCCATCGGCAAAATGTCTTCAGCTATGCAATATATCCATTTTAAATGTTTCCCGAGGTTTTCGCAAAAATCACGTAAGTTATGAGAATTTCTATCTTCGAAAAAAGAAATGTCTCTCCGATTAACCTAGAGTCAGTCAGAGTCAGTCAGAGTCAGTCAGAGTCAGTCAGAGTCTGTCAGAGTCAGTCAGAGTCTGTCAGAGTCAGTCAGAGTCTGTCAGAGTCTGTCAGAGTCAGTCAGAGTCAGTCAGTGTCAGTCAGAGTCAGTCAGAGTCAGACAGAGTCAGTCAGAGTCACCATAAGCCGTAGATTTAGTTGAAAGTATACATATATATATATATTTCAATAGGGTTCATCAAGACGAACAAAATGATGTATTACTTGACATATTTACGAAAAAAAAAAATTCCGCTAAAAATCAATATCGCGTACAGGTCTTGACCTTTGAGAGAATTTCATTTTTCGGAAAAAAATATTTCTCTCCAATTTTGCTCATTTTTCAGGACTTAAAGACTTACCTACCCCATCGACGAAAATGTCTTCAGCTATGCAATATATCCATTTTAAATGTTTCCCGAGGTTTTCGCAAAAATCACGTAAGTTATGAGAATTTCTATGTTCGAAAAAAGAAATGTCTCTCCGATTAACCTAGAGTCAGTCAGAGTCAGTCAGAGTCAGTCAGAGTCAGTCAGAGTCAGTCAGAGTCTGTCAGAGTCAGTCAGAGTCTGTCAGAGTCAGTCAGAGTCTGTCAGAGTCTGTCAGAGTCAGTCAGAGTCAGTCAGTGTCAGTCAGAGTCAGTCAGAGTCAGACAGAGTCAGTCAGAGTGACCATAAGCCGTAGATTTAGTTGAAAGTATACATATATATATATATTTCAATAGTGTTCATCAAGACGAACAAAATGATGTGTTACTTGACATATTTACGTAAAAAAAAATTCCGCTAAAAATCAATATCGCGTACAGGTCTTGATCTGTGAGAGAATTTCATTTTTCGGAAAATTGAAATTCTACCAAGGGTCCCCCTTACGTGATTTTCAGCGTAAACTTTTTTCTCGAAAGTATGTCAAGTAATACATCATTTTGTTCATCTTGATGCCAACTATTGATATATATATATATGTGTATACTTGCATCTAAATCTACGGCTTATGCTGCCCCTGACTGACTCTGACTGACACTGACTGACTCTGACTGACTCTGACTGGCTCTGACTGACTCTGAAATGGATATATTGCATAGCTGAAGACATTTTTGTAGATGGAGTAGGTAGGTCTTTAAGTCCTGAGAAAATGAGCAAAATCGGAGAGAAATATTTTTTTTCCGAAAAATGAAATCCTACCAAGGGTCCCCCCTTACGTGATTTTCAGCGTAAACTTTTTTCTCGAAAGTATGTCAAGTAATACATCATTTTGTTCGTCTTGATGCCAACTTTTCATATATATATATATATGTGTATACTTGCATCTAAATCTACGGCTTATGCTGCCCCTGACTGACTCTGACTGACTCTGACTGGCTCTGACTGGCTCTGACTGGCTCTGACTGGCTCTGACTGACTCTGACTGACTCTGACTGACTGACTCTGACTGACTCTGACTGTCTCTGACTGAGTCTGACTGCCTCTGACTGCCTCTGACTGACTCTGAGTGACTCCGACTGGCTCTGACTGACTCTGACTGACTCTGTGTGGCTCTGAGTGGTTCTGAGTGGCTCTGACTGACTCTGACGGACTCTGGCTGACTCTTGGTTAATTAGGTTAATCGGAGTGGCAATTCTTTTTTCGAAGATAGAAATTCTCATACTTACGTGATTTTTACGAAAACCTCGGGAAACATTTAAAATGGATATATTGCATAGCTAAAGACATATTTGTCGATGGAGTAGGTATTTCTTTAAGTCCTGAGAAAATCTGTTTGAAGTAGATGTTACGATTTATATGCTTGTTACTAACAAATTCGAAGTCCGCCGATATTTAAAAACATGAGACAATATGGTTAACAAAACCCTCTTAGCGCAGTTTCGTTACTTTTGTTACTGATTTAGAACATCTTTATGTTTATTAACAATGATCTGGTTGCTTTAGTAGCTGTGACAGCTGGTGTTAAGGTTCAGATAATTTAGATGAGAATAAAACGACTTTGAAAGTCGACTGAACGAAGGAATATTTGAGTGAGACAAAGATTCGCGGAAAATAGCAGTTGTTTGGAGCTTGGTCATAGGAAAAGGGTGTAAAAAACAAAATAAATTGTATTTTTTTCATATACATGAATTCTTTGTTACTGATTCTGTCGTAAATGACACATAATGGACGATTTCCAAACACATTGATGTAGACTGTTTACCAGTGCACACACTGGAATGCAAAGTTAGCTGTTGTGAGACACAACTTAACATGCGAAGATGTTAACATATTAAAAATGGACACAGAATTCGATATAAACGTACCGTCTTTGCACGGTCAGATACAAAACCAAAGATGGGATTTAAAAACATCATTTAATGGTGAAATTAACTTTGCAGCATACCATCACATTTATTTGCAAATAACCACGTGACAATGGATCTGGATTACCAGGTCGTTTAACAAATTAAACAAGAATATAATGTTCTACTCATGCCTTGTGACAGAACGAAACATTCACCAGACATAAAGCGACTGACAGTTGAAATCATACTGTTCAGGAGTAAAGTCTAAGGTCATTTAAAAAGAACTCGGAACGAACTATGATAAACGTTACAAGAACCAAACCATTGATATATTTGTGTCTCAATGTTTCGATTTAAATTAATGGTATGAAACACCGTTTTATATTCATATAATATAACAAGATTAAATGCGATTTTTCTGCATGTTTTCAGCCAACAGCTACTATTTACTATTATGCACTTTATCTTGTTGTACTGATGATAAAATAAGATATTATTGATTTATTTTACACGATTGAGAGATATGCACTCGAAAGGAATGATGAACAGACATACTTATGATAAAAAGCAATGACTAGCAACCAGAAAATTCCTTATCGCCCCATTCCGCTTAGGCGTTTGCCCTTACACCTTCTAAACTCCTTGTGTTTTGTATGATGATCTTTGTTTCTCTGTGGATAGGCATTGCCGAGTAACACATAAAACTGTTATTTTAGTAATAAAACTACACTATAATACGAAATTAAATACCACGTAAATTCGAAATAATGATATTTACAAACAAACGTAACATTTCAAAGTCATTTTAATACATAAATTCAAAGACATTCAATGCCTTTAATTTGTGTTTGGAGACTCTTAGTGTGTGTTTTGTGTGTTCATTTCAATGCTATACTCTTACTTACATTAAATGCGTAAGTACACATTCAATTATTTTTTTATACGTAGACAGTATTAACTTTTATACTATCATCAATTCACCTCAACACATTTTCACATTAATCGTTCGAACATCCATTATTTGTGTCGCATTTTCGTATAGAATTATCACTGATAAGGGGAAGTAACAGTTAATAAAAAATAATATCCCTAATTAAGCAGTAGTGTCCCTTTTAATAGCATGTGATATTGACATGTGCCCGAACGAAATAACTATATTTCGGGTTATTAGAATTTTGCGTCGTGATGTTTGAGATATTAAGTTTCTACAGGGAACGCGACATACGTACACAAGACCATGCCTCCCCTCAAAGCCCCCAGATAAAAACAACCGTCCACAAAACATCAGGCACTGAGGAGGTGCAAGGGTAAATAGACATTTGAACAGAGGCGCAAGAAATGGCCTTGCCGAGCATAAGGGTGGACTCAAAAGGGGAAAATTTAATGGAGGGAATACATCACGAAACAAGCAAAGGAAGCTCGAAAGAGGAAATGAGAATGAAAATTGTTTCCTGTGACATTTAAACTATTATTTGAATGCAAAATGTATTCGGCATTGCTGTACTATGATGGCATTGTTATTCCATTGACAACTGAGTGTAAAACAACCCATCACCTATTAACTACCACATTAGATTTTGGTACCTAAACGACGTTTGTTATACACACGCTAATTGATTAAATGAACATAAAATTAAAACGATAATGAATCACTCAACATACCTCCTTGATGTTCCATAAGCTGAATCCGGTTGAAGAGATATCATGTTTGTCATTATTGTATCACATCACACATCTATATATGAACAAGAAACAAGACATTTTGGGACTTTGGGAATTGTTGTCAATTTTGCTCCAGAACATTTAAGATACGAGTAATGAGTTCGGTGAAATATCCTTAAGCTGTATAACTCATTAATTGTTGTGTAGTACTTCATGTCAGGTGATTCGTGTTAATATGGATGTCATGTTCATATTTAACTATCTGAGATTTCACTAAGTGTTAATGTTTTTTATACAGCGCAACTAGAACTAAGATGAACATTGGATCCTGATGAGACAGTATGATGAAATACATTCGCACGGAATGAACTCACTATATCCGCGGCTTAGAGCAACTAACCAAATTTGTTTAAACCAAACCAAAGATCGATCTGAAACCAAAAAATGCCAACACATTTGTATTATACATTTTTAGATATTTTCTATGCATCGTCTGAATTGTAACAATTTTATTAAACCCTAAAATAGGGATATAAATGAGCATATTGATTTCCTCCGATACCTCTAAGGTAAATCATTATTGAAATTTCAGCCTTGAATAACCAGATGTTCACTAATCTAGATGGATAAACGTGTATATTGAAAAAAATCAACTACATGTATCGTTATCTGATAATTTGACTGATATTGCTGTCCTTGAAAAAATAAATAAATTGTTCAATTTAATTTGTTTTTCTAGTGTTATATTTTTGTTACAGATACGTATGTATACCGTTTCATCATATCCCGATCCAGTAGAATGTCGTGTGGCGGACATAATTCATTTGAACGTTGACAGAGATAGATGCGGTAGTGTAGCAGGAACGACAACTCTGGATGGAGGAAATAATGAAATAACAAAGGATTGACGTCAGATTGCTTTATCAATATGGCCGTTTCTACTACATATATAAGCGATATTTAAGCTTAATAGTAAATTTTATAATATAAAAGAAATAAATATTATCCGTGTTCTTAAACTACTGAACTGATGAAACTATTCCTCAAAAATCGATGAAAAGGTATCGACCCACAATGGAATTTATTTTTCCGTCGTCTACGAATGACAGTTACACAAGTTAAACAAATTAAAATATGGCCAAGAATAGTTTCCTTTTAAAGTTTGTTAATGATACTTCCGAATTTACAAGTTAACAAAACTTTTTCTTCCAATGTGTTGGCATTGATATTGACACGACGTAATACTCTACGTGATTTAATCAACGAATAAGTGAAAGAATATTTGAGCCAAGCTTCGCGTTCAAATCCTTACCTGTCGGACAAGTTAGTAGCCTAAGGTTTGTTTTGCTTAGGTCATGCCCTGTATATGTATTACTAGTATTTTTGGCATATAGATTAACGAACCTTTAATCGAAGTGAGTTAGCATATGTTAAGAACTGTTGCAAGGTATGTGATGGATATGAGACGCAGTATCCGAACTGTCGTTACTATACATCACTGCTGACGCAATGTATATAACAATGAATAAATAACTTGAGTATGAATAGACACATTCACAGTGCACATCCACTCAAAAAGCACATTGAAACATGAACGCAATGCACAAAAGCAAAATACACTCATAATAAGTTTACATAATTTATGAAACATGTAACATAACTGCTATAATCGCTAATAAAAGGATTTTACTAAGTAATATGGAGGGGATTTCTGGAACTCGTCCAGGTCAGATCGAATCTGTTTCCTGTTATTCTGATAAATCATGAATATAACCACGTAAGCATTTATAATACTAAGCTGATTTCCGAAGATAATCGATACATATTGCAATCAAGACCACTTTCAAAGCCATACTGTGTAGATTGTATCAGGATGTACAAGTTGGTGCAAGTTATCTACAGGATACAAGCATGTTGATCAGAGTGAATTTATCAAAGCATTCAAGTATTTACTATACATATGTAATTTATTTTCTACGAAATTTTCTCAAGAATCCGGGTTGACTGAGATGTTTGTCATATCACTTAATAGCTTTCATGACTATATCTTGACTAGCTCTTGACACTACATAGAAAGATTTGTTTCTAGATAGGCCAAAGTCAAAATTTAAAATCAATTGTAAATGTCAAATAGAGGTTAAGATTTAAATCGTACGCTCGACTTTATCATTCACTTTTTATCTATATATGTATACTGTTTTACCACACAAATATAAAGACGGCCCGTAAATTTTAACTCCTAGATCAGCCACCTGTTAATTAAAGATGCATTTGGTCCATCTGAACGTAAAATATTAGAATTGGCCGTATTTCCTGTATTGTTGCTACGTTGGTTAAGGCATCTTTAACATTAAATTTTGTGTAATTCCAATTCAAGTATTTTATCATTAGTTATGCAATGTCATAATTCATGTCTTAATTATACATAGGAGAAATGAAAATATACGGCTTACTTAGGGAAAACAAAAATATATAAATTTATAGTATTACTATTACTTTCATGTTTCTGCAATAGAACTATTTCTGTTCAATCAACATGTATATACATGATGAATGAAACACATACACAAGTATATACATACAAATGTAGACATGTTTACACATACATCACAATCATCTGTAATTGTCTAAAGAGAACTAACCGCACAACATATACAATGTGGTCATATTACAAGAGAGCGTAAGTGTCGACATGGAACGCCACATACATAAGACCGGGAAAACAACAGTTCATAAAACATCAGGCATTTGAGGAGGTGCAAGGGTAAATACGCAAGGGAACATGGGCCGACCATAAAGGACAACTTGGGAGAATTAATGAGGACAGATGCACACGTGTACATGCTGACATAAATATCTATATACATGTAGTCAGCAGACTGTATGACCAACGGTCAGGAGATACGTTCGACAAGAGTTTCGTGGGGCACACAAAACAGGACTTTGCTGTTTTATAAGCCACGGAAGAATATGTATAGTATATAAATTCATGTACATACACTTCAGTTTAAATTCAAGTTAATTGACGATAGGAATAAAAGTGTCTACGAACATGAATAAAACAAATCAAGCAGAAAATGCCACATACATATTGCACAAAAAAACCAAAGCATCTTTATTGCGTGTAAACAATTACAATGTCAAACGGTACATAAGACACAAACATAAAACATGAGTAAATATAGTAGTACCGACTTGTGTACCGTCAGTGGCAAAACAATATTGGGGTTAACTTCATATTAAGGAACATCCAACCTCACACAATCCTACCATTACCCAAAAAAACGAACATTGGCAGAACAGATTCTGAGTATAAGAGGCTTCTATGAAGCAGCCTGTGATCCATGTCTGGGGTGTCAGAAAGGACGGTTCGCGAATTAAAAGGACGGCAGTGAAAAACGTTTCAAGAAAAACAAGAAGTAACAAGTACATTATCATTGGTTTGATTTGCTCTCGCTGTGGTCCGCAAGACAGTAAATATTATGATTTTAAACAATATTTATCAGCCTTTTTAAATAAGTCCAGAATGGATGAAAACAAATCGGCGGAATCAGTTATATATGCTATTTTAATTTGTTCTTCTTTTTGGGACCAATCAGGCCCGTTTATTAGCAATAACATTATATACAATAATGGTAACAATACATAAAATACTACCGTGTATACACGTATTCAATTATCAGATAATACATTAAATAAAGATATATTACAAATGTCATAGTTATGTTTATAATTGAGCGCCGCTGTACGATTTCTAACCTCTTCTGTAAGTGACATCATTTCCAGAAAACATCACATGTGACGTCACCATGTACTGACAGTAAGCAATATTTGCCTCATAAGACAATTTAAAAACGAAGTGACCATAATATAAATATTTATAAATATTGTTTCCTGCTTGCAAGTAGTGATGTTGCGTTTTCTTGAAATGACGTCACTTACAGAAGAGGTTGGGAATCGTACAGCAGCGCTCAATTATATACATAATAATCAATCTTCTTATATACATTGTAATATTTCATAGAAGAATATTCACAAAAACATACATGAACGAAATTATCAAAATGTAACAATAGTTATAGAGAAAGGATTTAATGAAACTGATAGTAAAAATCAGAAAAAAATTCAAACGTATTAAGGTAATTAGCTCGCATGTTAAGAGCAACTTCATTTTGCTTTAAGTTCTCCATATGCGGCTTGTCACAATAAACTTTTTTTATAAACCAATTGACCTATCAGACGAAAGCGAAAGTTGATAGGTTAATATGATATACATGTATATTAGGGAAAAAAACAATATTTCAATTAATGTGGTTTTCTGTAGATTTCGCAGAAAGCGCTTCTATAAAATAGAAGCCAAATAGCACATTAAGTTATATAAGAGGATTATATCACCGCATTAAGAAATTTCTTAATCATGGTACAGTGCAAATTATTCTTTTCGAATATTTTTAATAGCAAACTCAGTTCATTTATCAACGGTTGTAAAATGTTGAAATTTTCTTTTCTTCGTTCACTACAAACATAAGATTTGTAGATTAAAATTCCAACATAACTTAAAATTATATTACAAATGTATACTCTTTTATTTCAATTTTATATCCGATAACAAGATATCTATGCATTCTTAGATTGATAGATATGCCGCAGGTTAATGCATTTAACACTTTAACCCAGTAGTTATCAAGGTATTTACAATATAGCATAAAGTGGTCAATTGTTTCAACATTTTGACAACAATTACATAGAGGATTATCCGTAATTTTCCAAATAAACAGATTAGTTGCTATAATTTTGTGTATTAACTAACTCGTATAACGGTATTGTTTGATCCTGTTATCAATTTATTGTTTTATTATTTTGTTAATGAAAAAAATAAACGGAAGCCCAATTAACATCAACATTTAAGCTATGAGACCAAAACGATGTATGGCTTTTGAAATTTAGTTTGCAGAAATACATCATAAAAGTACTTATTTGATTTATTCCTAATATTGTTTATAACGCTGCCTGATAATTAAGTTTGAACTTGACTGCGTTTTTAGTTTTCAGTTTTAATAGTTGTTAACCATGATTTAGGTATCGTTCGTTTAATGATAGAAGATATCCAGTTTTGCCTTTTTTAAGTTTGTTAAAGATAACAGTTTCATCGATATCACCATTGTTATTTATTATATCCTTGATAATGACCAGATTGGAATCAATCCAATTATCAAATATTAAACATTTACTTTTAAATTTATTGTATTTGTTACCCCATATTACCCGTTTCTTATGTTATATCATGTTTCTGGTTTAGTGGAGGGTATCTCTTTTTTCATATCAATCCAAATCTCAATTAGTTCTTAGTAGCATAAAGAGATAGTGATTTTGAATGGTGGTAGAGATTTAAGGGAGTCAGTATTCAAATAAAAAATTAATAGGTTTTTACCATGATATTGATTAAGAAAGAGTTTAGGAATACGTTTCCAGTAAGCATTATCATAACTCTTCAATGATTTAATCCATTTCATTTTCAATGATTTAGAGAATATGCTACTATCAACCATGTCTATTCCCCCATTGTGTTTTTGCCAATTAAGGTATTTATTTTTATTTTTTCTGATTTGCTGCTCCAAAGGTATCTATAGAATAGAGAGTTTAATTCACTTCTTCAAATTCTTTAGGTATTGACATATTGTGAAGTAAAAATGTAAGTTTAGGTAGTATTACTGATTTGATAACTGTGACTTTACCATAGAATGTCAGGTTTCTCATTGCCCATTTTTTAATCAGTACTTTACATTGAATTAGCCTCGTGGTCAAGTCATATATTTGCGCTATTTCGGCTTCAATTTCATTTATTGTCAACAAGAATCAGTATTTGTGGAAGAATAATGATGTGATAATCTCTTTTCTAATGTGTGTGGCCTGTTATTTCTTTCTCTAGATTTTTGTATTTGCATATTGGTATGATTCTGATTGTATATGCATTTACCTAGTTCCCATTTTATCTGGTTGCTTTCTACATTTAATCTTCTACATGAATCAATAACTTCACAAATTGTATTGCAGTATTGTTCATCATTTAAATAGTAATTGTTAATTTCCAATAGCGTTTACCAGGGGATTTTAATTCAAGTGAAATAGCCATATGATCGTAGGAGCGTATATCGGCTGAGTATACTAGGGTTGATAAGTCAGTATCAACTAACCAGTAGTCGATCCTGCTTTTATCATTACCATTTTTTCTTCGCCATGATGACTTTTAATTGGGTTTGTATCTTTCCAAACATCAACTAGATTCATTAAATCGATAAGTTCATTTGAACTTTTTGGTGGTTTACTTTTGTTATTTTTTTATTTCGAAACACGGTCAGTGTTGCATAATATTTCATTAAAAATCGCCATCGATTAATTTTATTCCATTAGATTTATCATTTAAAATATTGGTTATTTTTGTAAAAAATAATGATCTCGAGCCTTTATCGTTCGGAGCGTAAACATTAAGTAAGAAGTAGACGTTATTTTGTGTTTCAATGTTAAGTAAAACAAATCTACCATCCTCATCGGAGAAAGCATCGAAACATTTTTGGTTGAAAGACTTATTTATTAAAATTATTTGAAAGACCAAATGAGTGGTATAGTTCCTAGTCGTTAAAATCCGTAGCTAGAACATATTTAATATTGTCGGTGAAATGAGTTTCTTGCAAAAATACAATACTAACATGGCATGCACGATTTCATAAGCATTATAGTCTGTTTCATTATTACAAATATGAACTGAAATAAAACAATAACAATTGATAGTTGTCATAACAAAGTGGAGATTTAATGGACACTGTTGAAACCTATGACTCGTACAATATACCAGTGTATACATATATCATCTCAGTAGATTAATACCTTTGTAGTTTTGATATAATTATAGCAATGCAAGTTAAGTTAATTTTTAAATGCACCCTATTATAAATATACATTACACAGCATCTATACGCTGGTAAGTTCACGTAGTTGGGTATAAATCGTAATACTTTTACCAAGTCCGTATAACATAGCGTGATATGAGACATTGTTCGTCTAGTCATAATTAACGTTTGCGAGATTTGGTATTCTTCTGTGCTTTCTCATGTAGTTCATTCGATTTTATTGCAAATCGCGTTGACGGGTGTGAATTGTTATTGCAAAATGCGTTAAAAAATGAATCTCGTCTAAATGTTATATTATATGAGATATGTGAGTCTCGCATATAGTTTTGTATTATTATATATATATACGACTGTTTAAGTCAGTATACATGCAGATTTACCGATTTTTATATTTTATTGCAAAACGCGTTGACGGATGAACGTTTTTCGAAATGTTACATAACATGAGTTATAAGTATCGCACGTATATACTTTTTACTATTTAACATATATATACCTGTTTAAGGTATTAAGACTTTATAGCGATTTTAAAATTTATTGCAAAACGCGTTGATGGGTGTGAACTTTTTATTGCAAAATGCGTTGAACATAAATCTCGTCTGATTGTTATCTATCATGGGTGATATGTGTCGCACATATATTTGTTGTAGTATTATACATATATACGACTGCTTAAGACACTACACATGCGGTTTTAGCGATTTTAATTTTTTATTGCAAACTGCGTTTTTATTGCTAAACGGGTTGTAACATAAATGGCAAGGCTTAGGACCATTTCTCAAAAGCTGCTCTAAATTAAGGTGTTTTTGATCTCGGTATACCACACAAACACTTCCATACACATTAGCCATTTACAACAATTCCCATAGAGTCCTTTAGTTTCGTGATAAACAATTCACGACCAACAGCATCTTCTGTCCATTCCAAATAAGTAGTCGACTCTAAGAGAACTTTCAATGAATTGTTCATATGTCTTCCCAGTAATTGTTCGAACATAATCACAACAACACCAACATTGTCTTCAATGTGCATTGAGTGTGCTACTTTCATTTCGAACATGCACCAGTCACTTGCAGCGAAGGAATTCGATAACAATAAAATAACTCTTTTACTTTCTTTCATCCTTTCCACAATGTTATCGTTAATAAATGCACCGACTTCAAAATCTCTCTCGTGGACGCATAACTTCAGATTAAATTCACCTTCTAATATCGGCATAAGTACGTCTATTACCCAACCTGATTCTGAATGGCTGTAAGCCACAAACGCATCGTAAACATACACATTGCCTTCCAGCGGCTTGTACTCTCGCCTTTTTCTTATCATATAAATGTAATGCTTAATATTCCATCTGTTTCTGTAGAGAACAACGGTTGCTATAACGACAATCAGGATAAATGGTCCCCCTAGCATTCCAAACCATTCTATTGTACTGAAAGGATGACATTCTAAGTATGAAAACTGTACATCTTTAATCAGTTTGTTGGCCCATCTAGCAGGTGAGGCACACGTGTATCCATTTGGATAAAACGCCAATCGCGACTTATCTGCCGCTTTCAGCCAGTTTATCAACCAGACTAGATCGCAGTCGCAAATGAATGGATTTTTTGACAAGTCTAACCAATCGAGTTTTTCTAAGAAGCTAACAGGTAGGGCATTTGGACTTAAATGACTTATCTTGTTCATACCTAGTTTAAGGTGAGTGATATTTGAACTAGCACTAAATGTGCCAGGAGGAATATTTTGAAAATAGTTTCTTTTCAAGTTAAATCCGGTAAGTATTGGTTTATTTTTCAATACAGAATTGAGATCGCCTTGTAACTGACAACTAAAACATTCTACAAATGTTACACTGCTTATTGGATAGAATAGGTCGGATACGTTTTTGTCCGATAATTGCATCATATTTATGAAACCGAGTTTCATACTCAATAAACTTGGCAATCCTTGAAATGTTTCGGGTAACGATATGAAAATATCCAGAGCATTTCCATCGACACCAATTATTAGAGACTGCAAGGATTTGGAACTAAATGCAAAAGGATATATCTTTATGTTATGGCCGGAAGTATCTTCAGCAGCGAAGTAAGTAATCTTTGGATTGTGTGATAGAAGCATTGTTGGGTATTCATTAATTGCGTTTTGTCCAAGTTGCAAGTTGTTCAAGTTCGGTAAACATTGGAATGTTTCGTTAATTATCGTCACAATGTAGTTGTAATTCAAGAACAAATGTGTAAGATTTTTGGTCAATGAAATCGTTCCTTGTTTCCCGGAACAGAAGTTCGGAATTTTCACCAATGCGTTGTGACTTATTCTTAATGCGATCAACGAGTTCATTACAGGTAACTCAAAATATGATATCTTGTTATAGTCCAAAACTAATTCCCGTATACCATCTAAACGCTTTAAAGTGTCGACTGTAAACTTCTCAATCTCGTTCGAGTGTAGGTGCAGATCAAGGGCTGGTGTCTTATGTAACAGAGAAAACGTATGTTCATTGATAGTACCTCTTCCCATTGATTTCAAAAGCAGTTTGCACAAATTATTGTTAAGTGACAGTTCCACCAGTAAATGGCTCATATCATGTATATTAATCCTGTTTTTGTTAAGTTCAAGATATGACAGAGTTTTGAAGATCCAAAAAGCGTTTTTTGAAATATTGACAATTTGGTTATTTGTTAGAATCAATTTTAACATGTTGCCCGGATTTTCAATATTTTGAAACGTCTCCACTGTCACAAATTCTAGATAGTTACCAACAAATTGTAATGTTTTAATGTTACCAGGTATGTATGGTATGTACGTTAAATTTGTATGAACGCACTCAGCCACATCTCCATGGAAACGGCATCCAGTTCCGTAAACTTGATTAATGATGCAAACATTAAAGATAATCCACACTGTAACACCATACATCCTCATACTTTTAACACGGCGTCTAAAACAATACACAAACATGTTCAATAATCGCTTAACACCAACGAAATTCGCCACGAAAGTTAACGGAAAACAACGACACTATGGATCTTATACCTTAAAACGTGACCTGACACTGCATTTAAGATATGAAAAAACAATTAAACACAGTAAATAAATGTCTCAGTTTTACAGAACGATGTTATATATGGAAGGTTTATTCATCGTATGTTATTAAAAGCTAATAAATACATACTGTTTTTACTTTCTTATTGTTTCAAATATTTCGGTTTCGGTGTGTGAACGGAAAAAGGAACATAATGTTAATTCCTTTTAAAATCCTGAATCGATTGATTCAAATCAATGCCTTAAATGTATATAAAATAGCGTTTCTTTCCCTCTCGCAACCAACACCAATAGCGAAAAACTTAAATACGTTTTATACAAAACAATGAGGAAAATATCACGGTCATTATGTTTTTTTTGTGATTTAAGAGATGTTTAAAAGCAGGGAAGTTAATAAGATTAGACATTACATTAACATTATGTGGCCACGGTAACTATCGGTGAATAGAGTCATTGTCTTATTGTTTCATCAGCGTTATAAACGTGTCAGCCTTATCTATCCCGTTTGCTCCCCCGCTTTATTATACGGCATTGGACATGGATGAATCACCTTAATGTATAAATATGTTCCTGCTATATTCAATCATATGTCCATAAAATACGGTATGTACAAATTACAAGTGTATTACATGTGTGCGCATAAAACGATTTGTGTACTTAACACGGTATACATTTTGAATACATGTTTTTATGGACCAGAGAAGATAAGGTAAGACACAGTTTCGTTTTGCGGGTGATTTATTGCTTACCAATTTCGCCATGGGGGGAAGTTTATCACGAATAAAACTACTTTGACAGACTCTGTTTATCTCACAGGCAGGTTTTATAAAGCAGACACATAATAAATACAGAAACATCAAGGGACGAATGTGATTAGTTGTATACGCATTAATACATAAGCTATAGAAAAACGACTTAAATCAATTTAAAATAATAAAAACAACCAAACATATATATGCATAATAAAATGGTCGTATATAAGAAACCATATCACATCATGCTCACACAGCATGTGCCTCCTTTCGTCGCTGCTCTAGACTCTCCCGTTCAAGTGTGTTGAGTATTGCGCTGACGCTGCTTTCACTAGAGTTATTCCCTAAAACGGATCTGGCAGCTACAGAAATGAGAAACTACAACACTCATGATGTACTTTGTTCGTCGATTGCTGAATATTATTGCATATTTCATATTGGTATATGAGTGTGACAATTAGCGCCGAATAAGATCAGATATCATATTTCGATGTGTACTAGCTATCCCTTTTGGACGGCCATTCCTTGCGGCCGTGTTCTCTTACGTATGTACCATTGAGCCTTTTGGAATGCCTTATGTTAATGCATGTTGTTTTCTCGGAGGTCTATGTGGAGCGGCACTGTCTTATGTATGTGGCGTTCCATGTAGCAAGTTATTCTCCCTCTCCTAAAAGCGTATCCATTACACATTTTTACGCTTAAAAAATTCGCATTACGTAGCAGTTTAGTTATCATAGTTGTTCATGTTAAATTTTATTTGTAATATAATTGTAAAATCTACAAACGTCTGAAATTGCGCAAATTGTATGAATCGCTACCCACAGCATTGTTACACGAAAGAAAGATAACAAGTTGCTACATGGAACGCCACCTACATATGACCATGCGTTTCCACACTAACCTCCGGGAAAACAACAGTCCATAAAACATTAAGCATTTGAGGTGGTGCAAGGGTTAATACGCAAAGGAAACAGGTGCGTAAGGAATGGACTGATAGACCATAAAGGAGACTTGGGCGAATAAATTAGGACAAACAGAGGAGGGGGGGGGGGCGTTAATGGATAGAATACATTAAAGGACAAGTCAAGACAGCTGGTAACAATAGGCCGAAGGGGGAGGGGGGTGTTGTAGAAAATAACACGAACACTATATTAAGTAAAACTATTGCACAGCGGAAAGGGCAAATTAACAAACATCTAAAACAGAAAAAGAAATAATAACCATTCAGTAATTTTCAGTCTTGGAACTAATGGTAGAACTATTGGGGTTTTAATCGATTAACAGCCTGCAAACCTCAAACTTAATCGCTATAATTATGGTCATTGATTTCCAACTCGTACACATAAATTGACTAAGTAGCAGTAATACATAATTACAAGAGATTAACCTTTACCTACATAACAACAGACACACAGTGCATAATAGAGCAAGTAGGAACAAGCAGCCTTACACTTATTCCAGCAACTTAATTATCAATATCAGAATGCGAAACAACCATAAAATGTCAAATCAAATGTAAAGTCAAACGGAAAAAATGGTAACAACTAGATAAAATCTTAAATAAATTTAAAATAAAGATAAATATAAATTCAAATGATATATATTAAGAAAACAAACAAAAAATACCACTGTACCAAATGAGTATTAAGATGTGTTATAAAAGAGAGAAAAGTTTTCTTGATGAAACCAAATGACGTCATATGCATTATTAAATGACGTTCAGACACACTTTTATTTAGTCTTAAAACAGTAACGTCTGTCGTGCAGTCAAAACAGGTGCTGAAATCTATCACTATGGTTTCATTTGAAATCTTACCGGCAGTAGTTATAACCCTTCCTTATAAACACAGTTTAACAATTAACTTATCAAATGTACAACAGTAAATAAACTTTGCGAATTGTAAATAACATATATCCATAACCCTTTGGTTTAGTAATTTATGTCTTTAACATAGATTTGACACTAGTTCTATACTTCAAAATAATAGATGGATATTTATAGCACAATTTACGGAAAGGATCCTGTAATTATAAAGTAACCAAAGCAATGCAACATCTTGTTTTTTTCAATTCGTAGTGGTTTGTGGAATCAGAGATGGTTTAAAACCATACACATATTGATAAATGCTTGACAAATTAATAAAATCAACGTTCGATTTAACATTCTTTGTTAATGCCATCGAGAAAATACACAATAATAACGATTTTGTTACTTATACTTGCATGCGTAGATAATTGACTTTGAATGTTGCTTCCGCGTCGTTTAATACTATTTGGCACGTCTTGCACACAGCCCTATTTGTTGTATGAATTAAGCTTAGTGACTGTTTTCTAATTACTGATGTAAAGACAACCCGAATAGAATTTCATTTCCAAAAAAGACTGAATGTTTGATTTGTTGTGTATCTGGGTCGTAAGTAGTCAATTTTAAACATCAGAACGAAAGTATGAATATTATGTGACCTTAATTGAAACTAATGAAATATTGGATAGGATTTTATAATTTTGATTGCAAGCAGAGAATGACATTGTGTGTAATTAAGCATGTATCAAACATGTTTCTCATACATGTTTCATTTCTGAAAGCGTTGCAATTTACGTTAAATCATCGAAATAATGACATTTTCAAGTTGTCATTCCTTATCAAATATTTACAA
Source organism: Mactromeris polynyma (assembly GCA_032209605.1). Classification (NCBI taxonomy): domain Eukaryota; kingdom Metazoa; phylum Mollusca; class Bivalvia; order Venerida; family Mactridae; genus Mactromeris; species Mactromeris polynyma. The sequence goes on along the minus strand of JASFXZ010000006.1, from coordinate 10,049,432 downwards.
ATTATGTTTACATGCATTAAAGTAAGCAGTCCATCATTGACATTATGTCTGCGATAAATTGAACAGTTGTTGTTTCAATCTATATAATAATGCGGATATAATTTGATTTTTTTTATAATTTTTTATCCGTCCACAAAAAAATGATGGCCCGTTTTGTTCTCTGAAAACACTTAATCTTTTAAAAATAAACCGATAAATGGAAAATCACATTTTTTTTCTTATTTCTTCCTATTTTCATATAGTGAAACCACCTTTGCACTAAACAGACTTGCAAATTTAAGAAAAGTCAGAAATATTCGAAAAAAAATCAAAACGAAATTTTTGGGCGGCTCGTTTGTGTCAGAAAATATTTAAAATAAGGAATATATCATGCGAACATCAAAATATTGACTATGTCAAAAAAACAAATATCAGTTGGCCGTCATATTGTCTTCAATGAAAATTATTTGTAATGTATTGTATCAACTATATCCAAATTTCAGAGACATTCATCGTCTGGTTTTTGCAAAATTTCATTTTGAACATATTGCTGTCTAAATTTTACATACACATGATTTAATTGGAAATCACAATTTTGCTTATTTCTTTCAAAAGTATGATTTATTTATGGCAAATGAAGTTCATTGTAGTTGTAAAACATAAGAAAATTGACATTGTTGCCAAATTCTGTCACTTCACGGACCTATATACATGGATTCGCGACAGGCAGATATCCGTGAAACGGTAGGAACGAATAAAAAACCCATAATCCTTAGCGCGCAATTACCCACAATCCTTAGCGCGCTCGGAAAGTATCGAAGATTGCCGATTTTTATCGATCGGCTAAAGTCGGCAAACTCCGTTCATTTCCGTCCGTTTCAGACTCTGTTGATTAAATGTCCGTGTAATTTACAAAATGAGATAAACAAGTTGGTAGTTTTCCGCTTTAATTCTGATATTTTCATCGAAGTTTAATTGTATTGTTGATGTTGTTTATTAATACATTTCCACGCCAATTTGATAGTTTAAAAGACTGCTGTGAAAACAATTTGGGTTAAATAATCTTTAAAAAGGTGTAAAAATCGACCAAACAATGGATGTAGATCACGCAAGCAATATGCCATCATGACATTTTTTATGTACACAAGTCTGCTATTTTCACCAGCACAAGGCGTAAAAATCAATATTAAAGTAGGTCAAATCCAGGTATTTATTGTCTGTGCAGCAATTCTTGTGACATCAATTTTATTTTGAACAAGAATTAACATTCCAATATGTTTGAAGTCGCTGGCTAAGTCTTTGAAGTAAATATTTTTGGATGACAGATGCAGCCCCATTGTGCAAATTACGTATTGACACGGACCTATGTATATAGGTCCGTGGTATTGAGATCAAAGATTGATATGACCTAATCGTTGAAATTATCAATGGGATTAATTATATCTAACAGGAAATTAACACATAATAAAGATCTCCTGGGGTTTTATGACTCTTGTGTTTTTACAGCTGACACATGGGGCATTTAGTGACTAGTAGGACTAATCTTCTGTCTAGGGCGTGGCTTACGAATTGCAAAACAATTAGCATCAACCAATCAGATTAAATGAACCGTAAGAAATATTTATTAATTAATGTCAATTATAATTCGAATTTTTATATCAAAATTAGATGACACTTAGGTTTTGAATACGATATATTACTCATTTTTCTACTTACCTAAATTGTTAACACCCAGTGCAAATGAAAAATTAAATGAAGAAATAAAAGTTTTCTAGCTCCTCTAAGTTTAAATTACCGTTGAAAGACAGACAGACTCAAAAGTAAGTAACCAATACTGGTATGTCACCCTAATTTTATTTTTTTCACTAATATTGCCAAAATTATTGGATCAAATATTAATGCGAGTAATTATTGATGTTATAATTGATTTAAGTTGCGTTAAATAAGCATCTATTACAAATTTAGCATCGATATATATAAATTGCAACTAATTAAAACAAGAATATAAGAAAGATATTTTGGTAGAAAATTGACTTGACCGCTTTCAAATTATTGGTGGAAATGACATTAAGCATGAATAATGCAATCGGTAAGTCGTGGTCTAGTGTTTGAGGAGAATAAGTACTAGTACTAAATGAATCCAGCATGTCCTTAGACATTACAATAACACAACACACCTCAGTCCATCCACTTTGAATAGATGCCAATTATATAGATACAATATGCTTGCTCATTCTCATAAAGTCCAGTCACGAGTTGAGTACTGAGAATGTAGAGAAACATTTTGTTTGAATTTCACCCAACAGTTGCAGCCGTCTAAATTTTCCTCAAAGCTTGCACAACGAATCTAGATGAAATCTAGATGGGTAATTAGTATATAAATACTAGACTAGTGCCATATCTAGATAACTTAAGTTGAAAAAGAAATACACACACTATAACAGTAATTACAATTTTATTTCAAGAACTCTGCATTTCAACGCAAACTGTTCAACAACGATAGAAAACCACTAGTTTATATGTAATACCACGGACCTATATACGGATCAACTCATTGACGAATGTTTGTAAATTCACAGCATATTTCTTTGTGTAACCAAGTTGACTTTTATGAGGCATCTTGTAAATATCCAGGAAACCTGAAACGATAAAGTAATATTTAACATTACAGCAGATCCTAAACAATTTTATATTATAATGATATGACAATAAAGTGTATTTACATTTTTATTATGTAATTGATATGTGTAAAAAGCTTTTCAAGCCCCACATTGGGTGCACTTTTCCCCCTTGAATTACTTAAATGGTGACAGTGTGACGATTGAGCCTCAAATTTATGCCGGAAGAGGGAGGAGTGTAGTGCTGTAGGGTTAGGCGGCCATCCGGTAAGCTTAGTCGATAGACAGCCATACTAGTATCTAATTAGCATCAGCTGATGGATTTACACGAGATGTTTTCATTTTATAACCAACATGTATCCGACATATATATCCGAACTTCTATACAACAAAATTTAGACCGTAAAAGTGCAATTATTGATTTATATAATAATAATTCTAAACAAAAAGATGATAAATAACGGAAAACAAAATAAATCAAGCTAACGAAGGGAATAAATTACGTTCTATAACGGACTTTTTAACCAAGTATGTAATTTACGGATCGCATGTAAATCGAAATTTCTGCCGATTAAACGACGCTCGTTTCGTCGAACAACTAGGTGTTGAAGCAAAAAATGCATACAAGCAAACAACAGGATAAACTCAAAATATATAAATACCATTAAGAAATGTTTAGCTGTAGTATTCGTCACGATTTCGGCGGATCAAAAAGTGAAATTCTCTCGATTCAGAAACAAGATGGCGGACATCGCAATTTTTTCTCATCATCTGATAAACATTTTAGAGGTGTTCCGATTGTTAAATCTCGGCTGGGAAATCTCGCCGTTGCCGTCATTTCAAGCAAGTTCAACACAAATATCAGCCTGTCACGAATCCATGTATATAGGTCCGTGGTCACTTCCAAGACTTAAACTAACATTTTTTTAATATTTTGAAGTATTTTGGTAAATGACCTCCCTTTATAAAAAAACACATACTTTTTTAATTTTTTTCCAATAAAAGCACAATTAAAAAAATAATTAAGTGAACGACTGCCTAGTTTATCATGACTTGCAACCGCTGTGAAATAAAATTTAACATACATTATGCAATTTAAAAATATTTTAATTTATTTAGTTACCATATATGTATAAGAAAATTACTTGAACAATTGATGTACTGCTTACCTTAATCATAAAAAATGTTACACCGCTTTAAGCGCGCCAAATCAGATCTGGCAAATTTCTGTCGTTTTCTTCAACAAGACCCGTATTGGCAGTAAACAATGAAATACATGGTTGTGAGTGCAGACAGAAAGGCCCATTCGGAACATTACGATTTATTTTTTACCCAAAAACATTTGACAATTATTTTCAACTATAACGTTTTAAGAATTTCAAAAGTTAGTGTGCATAGTTTTCAAGTATGCCGATTTGTAAAGACACCATAGCATGTGTAAAGCTTGTATTGTTTTGTGGAATGTAACGTGAAGACCTACTCATACTTATTGGCAGCTTTGTTGGCAATCATTTTAACATTCATTGAACTATTTGCTTGAAATTGTAATATGCACCGTATTCAGTGAAACTATCAAAATATAAACATTTAAAAAAAATGACAATATTTATAATTATCTATTCAGCGTAAAATTTTGTGCAGGAATTGTAGTGTTTTCTATGTTTCTTTAAGACTGAAGTGTAGGTCAAAATCTAAAGTAAGTTATATCCATTACTTTCATACAGATTCTTACTAAATGAGAGGCGTCAATGCCGTGGCTAATTTAGAAGTATCGGAACATTGTCGGATTTCTATAATGAATAAACAAAATTTCATAATGATAATTAACGTTCATGACTGAAAGAAGTTTTGTATTCATGTGCATGCAATTTGTTTCTATTTGCTTGCAATGCCTTTATTCATTAAACGGTTAAAGGTAGATAGTTTCGGCAAGTCCTCGTTTTATCGATGTTTAGAAAATTCGTATAATAAATTAAATAAAAATGACCACTCATGTAAGATCCTCAATAAATCGCATTGTAAAAATCCTATGTATGAAAGGAGCACCAGTATCTTGATACATTATAACTTATGATGTTGGTCTATGAATTATATTTTCAAGTTTGCATAGTTTATGTAAATTTCTTTACCATAATTTGCATTATGACTCGGTAAAAATGAAAGAAAGAATGCATTCATGCATGATCTGGCCATCATCCTCTAGATAACTTATTTCAATTACTAAATGCAGGTTCTTTGTCTCGTGATCATTCCGTGAATTTATTCTTGTTTCCCAGTTGATTAAATGAATACTCAATCGACGTGTTTATGGATGAATTAAAATATTTCATCCGGTAATGTTTAAATCCAAATTCTTTATGGATAAAATGTATTTTAAAGTTTAAATCCTTTTGAGATGAAATTCTATTTACAAGAAAACATTATTGATTGGGAATGTGAATATCTTGATAATATACGCTCCCAATGAACTAAATACAACCCTTTTCAATATTTAAATCGATCTTAGATCAGAGTACTTGTAGCAAAGAAAGAAAATCTGATGTTCATGTTCTGCCAATCTTAGACTCTTATCTCATATATAAGGTACAACGATGTCATAAAGTACGCGAATCATGAACTAACATTAATAAACATAAATATGTAATTCACGACTGATACAATGAGTACTGATGAACTATATTGAAACAGAGTTGAAGGTCTATGACAAAGTGATATTGATCGGCCCCACGAAAAACACAAATCCACCCAAATCTTTTCAATATGTTCTTAAGTTAAATGTTTACGACGGCAGACTTTAAAGAGTTATGTTATATGAATCGTTTGAATTAAATGAACTTATTCTGAGCACGATTTTGTTTTTATTTGTAATATTATTGTGAAATCTACCAACGTCTGAAATAAATTGCGTGCACTGTATAAATTGCTACCCACAACAGTGTTACACAAGTCACGTACAAGAGAGCAGATCTCTATCAATGGTACTAAATCTGCTTATCTCGTTATGAACATGAATTCAGCTATTCATGATTAGCAATACCACGAATCATTATTATTCGATGTGTCTATGCCAGGTTTGGTTTTATATGATCAGATTTAGACTATTTAGTGTAGATTTGAGTTTTTTCGTCATTAGCGTGAAAGATTTATTCTTTCAACATTGTTTGTTTTCATTTATCTCTCCAGTTTATGATAATTACCAAATATGTATTCTTCATAGCTGACAGAGCCAACTTAGAATACACTTCTCCACTTGTGGTTGTTTATATCAAAAGTAATACAAATGATTTCAACAATAAAATTATCGAGTACTTTGACTAAATCTTTCTATCCGTTAAATTCTCTTTAACTGATCTTAATACAATTGTTTATGTTTATTTTTAGTTGTATTTTTCTTCCTCTTGTTTCGCCGAATGCACCAGCGGATGATGTAATCAATGTATTTATTTCCCTTCTACAGCAATGCTTAAGTAGTTTATATTATGTTACGTCTATATGTATGTACCTCAACATCCTCTTCGGAATGTGAGAAGTAATGGAGTATTACAGCGACAGTATGCTACACATATCCAGATTCTTATGTCGCATGGATTCTAAAACAATTGAATACTTTTCATTAACAGAAACAAACACACCAATTTGTATAATGAAATATGTCTAGGTAACTGATCCTTTCAACATGACCGCATGCATAGACCCTTTCAAGATGCCCCCCTGTATCAGTTTTCAACATTGATATTTGTATTGAGTAAAAGTGTAATAATGAACATTGCATCCATATCAAGCATCAACGTTGAAAATAACAAACATGGATTAGAAGGTAAAGTTACATTTTGCATGTCGAGTTACGAAATATCTCAACTCTGCTTTCTTTAATAATGCAACTTAATCTATTAAATTGCGAGTCCATGCTGTAACTTAAACAAAAACATGGGGACGACAATGATATTGGAGATATAATATGTACTTAATATATGTACTTTATGTGTAAGTTGGAGTGATTTATTCTGATTTAGTATGAATACCGTTCGTATACAGCTGCTGGTGGATTCGGTGTAATTTGGTGCTCCAATAAACGTATTAATCGTATGTCCAAGGAGTGTGATTCTGAAGGAGCATTATGTGGTTCTACAACCGTCGTATGAAGCCGTCCGGGGATCGTGATTCTGAGGGAGCATTATGTGGTGCTACAACAGTGTTTACAGTGAAATAACAAAGTCCTATGCTATAGAAAATTAGGGTTTGAGGGGCAAACTGCACTAACTATTTGTCGATTGTGCTCTGTAATAAAGCCCGCAATTGACTGAAACCGAAATGAGCCACCCGTTGTGTTTAGCCAGCAGGTTGAATTTGCCTCGGGCAGTTGTGTCAGTATATTTGTATGAACTATAAAGCTTGGCCATGTTTATTTTCGAATATTATCATAATAAATTTGCAAACACACATGTACATTGCTTCGTCAATATACGTGATTGAACTTGATTATATTATTCAATGATATATTGACATTTTATGTGGGAGTATAAAAACAATACAATAGATCATGTTACCTGCAAATACGTTTTTGTAATTTCCAAATGCTTGACGCATTCATAGATTTAAATATCTGAAAATTAAGTATCCTCTGTATTATTACTATTATCATTCATCAACCAAAGGCGCCACTTATTAGCAACATAAAACATTGGAAACATATACAGATACATACACATTACTGCAATAATTCATTCAGTTTTACCATTTCTTGACACAATAAAAAGTGTAAATTGTATCCAACACGTGCTGCCTATTATTATACTTTATACTATTTTACTATTTTTTTATTTGTATGTAATGTTTACAAAGTATGAAAATGAATTCTGGAACTATTGAATAGATGAACGTATGAAATCATCAAATTTACCGATAAAATTAGCAAAACTGTTTCAGTGGACATTCACAATTTGAAAATTTAAATAAACATTTCAAACTTAATAACAATTAGGCATATACATACCTTTGGTCAATTAAATCAAAACAGTAAGTAGCACAATCATAACAAATGCATATATGGTAGTTTAATTTATTTCGAAATATTAGGCATACTGCCCATGTTTTCACATAAACAAAGAATGCAAATATATATACAAAAAAACGTAATATTATATATTGGTCAATGGCAATGATATCGCTTGACATGCAGAATAGTATGGTTGATGAACATAACATAAATCATAATATAGTACTCATTTCATTTTGATTGAAACAATGTGAAAACAAAATCGAATAGTGAGGAGAAAATACAATACAAATGTATTACTTATTTATAATACAACTTATTTCTTTAGGGTAACAGTTTTATGAATTAACAATGACATAGTTTACTTTCCAACTTTCTAAGCTATATACGTGTAGTTCAACAAATTGTGCTATATTGTATTTTTTCTGTGACACTGTTTTATATATTGTTTACGCATTTCATGCTACAATGGGCATTCACACAAACAATAATAATAATAAATAATAATAATAATAATAACCAGATTTATAAAGCGCCCTTTTCATACAAAGCACGTTCAAAGGCGCTGTACATAAGAAATAAAAGAACAATCACAAAAGAAGTATTATCGGATAAAACGTTATTAAGGTAAAAAAAATAAAAAATAAAAAAATAAGATATACATAAGTATAATAAGATATACACACATAAAACGTTTAAAATGTCTTATAAAACCGGTAAAACTTACAGACTTGTGTAAATAACTAGAAGAATATCAATAGGTAATTGTAAAAAGATGAGTTTTTAAAGTTTTTTTAAAGGACGAGAGAGTTTTGCAGTCACGTAGTTCTGAAGGTAATGCGTTCCAAAGTTTTGGTGCTGCAACTGAAAAACATCGATCACCGTATGTTACAGTTCTGGAACGTGGAACATTCAGTAAAACCGGTCCATGCACAGACCTTAATTGTCTTTGAGGTATATATACTGTTAACAAGTTTCTGATGTATTGCGGGGCTTCTCCGTGAAGGGCTTTAAAGACGTGAGTGAGGATTTTATAATCTATACGTCGATGTATTGGGAGCCAATGAAGTTCTTTGAGCACTGGTGTGATGCTGACATACCTAGGAGTTTTGGTTATAAGCCGTGCAGCGGTATTTTGAACGGTTTGTAGTTTGTTAAGAACTGTCTTTGCAGAGCCCTTTAGAAGGGCATTACAATAGTCTAGCCTCGATGTAATTGAATGATTCACCAAGGATTTTGCCGCACCGTCAGTAAGATATTGCCTTATTTGACCAATCTGTCGGATGTGCATATAGCATGCTCGGGAGACACTGTTCGCATGAGTATTCATTTCTAGATGAGTGTCAAGCATAGCACCTAGGTTTCTAACTTTCATAGATGGCTTGATTACTGATTACCCAACCTTTAAGGAAATATCTTCAGCCAAAGCAGAATTTCGTTTAGGAACGAATACAATTAACTCTGTTTTTTCAGCGTTTAGTTTCAGCAAATTGGTGTTCATCCAACTGACAATTTCGTTGAGACAAACTTCGATTTGTTGAAATGTTTTAATTCGGGAGCTGTCATCTTTTAATTTGAATGCCATGTATAGCTGCGAGTCATCAGCATAGAAGTGATTATGTAGTTGATGTTTTCTACAGATCGAACCAACAGGTTTTGTGTACATGACATAATTCTTTGGTCCCAGCACAGAACCTTGTGGAACACTATACTTCATTTCCACAGGATCTGAGAGCTCACCATTGATGCACACTGTCTGGAAGCGGTCTGTCAAGTAAGATCTCATCCACTCTAATGGTTTGCCTGCGATTCCGAAATGGTACTCAAGACGATTAAGGAGGATGTTATGGTCGATAGTATTGAAAGCTGCCGACAAATCGAGCATTACAATGAAATTCATCATCGATAACATTGCAAAACTAGTATTTTCTATCTTCGATTGGTATTCTTTACGCGGGTGGTTTGTGGTATCGACCTTAGTCATAATACTCTAAAACGTATAAGTTATTTTCTAAATATATAAAGTGATCTTGGCGGCAAGCCTTACAGTCTTTTGTGGCGGTTTTTCAAATTTTCACTTTATTTTTATGTTACAATAACACCATGACTTAGTATTACATGCCTGTATGTCAATTCTACGCTTCTGTTGCATTTGCATTTGTCAAAACAAAGTTTCGACCGTAGGTTGGTGGTTTACGATAACATACATTTACTATTCTCTATACATGTGCCAACTTAATGTCAACAAAAATGGATGACGTCACGTGCAACTGAGAAGAAAACATAACACGATTCAACACAACAAATAATTCCTTTTGAGAAACTGTTTCCCTCTTACCCCCATGACATTAAGCAGGCGAAACAAAATAAATAAAATATTTACTTCCCTTTATAACATTACAACAGGTGTTGACAAACATTTCTACACTGACAATTAATCCCCACAACAATGTGTGGAAATTTGGTCTGTAAATACCCTTATTATATTGCAACTTTACAAAATCAATTTATGACATCAGCCATGTTTGTGGACATTAATTTGGCACGTGAGTGTAGTTTATAGCACAAAATATATACATACATGCATGTCCATGTTTCAAGTGCTGAATAACAACTAAGTAAGTTATGTTTCAAATTCAAATACCTCTTCCAGGAACATGATATGCCTTGTAACAATTAGTGACAAAAACATGCATCATATGTGCACGCAACGATCACAGATTTGCAATGTCATTGCTTAATTTTCAAATAATATCAACCATCTGTTCAGTCGATATATATTCGCTGAAGACATATCTAACTTACTAGCATTACAGTATTATGTTAAGACATTTACTACTCTCTATACAATTCGTTGTAACTGGAACACACTCATATACGGTCCCTGGTTGTAACATATATATATATATATATATATATATATGTCCGTGTTTCAAGTGGTCTCTGTTGCTTTTCAACAGAAATTATAATGACATTGACCAATACAAATACATGTACTTATATTGTCAGTCACATTAAAAAAGTAATAACTTGTATTTTTAATTATGGAGTGCAATTTTTATATTATCATAATATTTGCATCGGTGACTATATCTGATCGATAGTTAATATATGTATCATATATAAGTTTAACTATGTTACGTATTTACATATTAAAAAGTATAATGTCACCATATACTTAACAACACCAATATGTACCTCAATGCTATTCTAAAAAAAGACCCCAAATTCTTCTATATAAAGCGCACTCGATGTTATAATCGCTGCATCCGGGTTTATCACTTTTTTTATTCAGATGTCATGCTGCACGCGCATTGTTTGACACCGCAGTATCTAGTGTATTCGAAATTCAAAAATCGTTAAAAAAGGATGATAGCATAATAGAGCACACACATTAAATCTAAAAAGTGCGTACACAGTATCTACCTCTATTGGCAAATATTTAAATTCAAAGATATTGTTTTAGCCCCTCCTTATATTAATGTAAAACATGACTTTAAAACCTCAAAAGAGGAGAGTGGAGTAGAAATCACAGCAACATAATATTTACACTATCGTAAAGTGAAAGGTTTGATTTCTAACATTTGTTTCCACACGAAAGATTCCTTTAACATATTTTGATTTATCGCGGTTCTAAGATATTTTCTTCTATAATTTTAAAGGAAGTTGGTCGGATCACGAAAGTTGGGTATGGGTCTTTGTTTTCATTGCGTTTTGAGCACGATGTAGCGTTATATTTTTGTTTGTACCGCAGGGTTAACGGGAAATATCCTTGTTTATACTAATTCGGAGTATGTCTAGGTCGTATTAGTAATACATATGTCCGCTGCTTTTCATAGTTTTTGTTTCTTCAAGTTGCTCACTCTTTGGTTAATAGTAATTGCTAAATGCAGTAACAGACATATTGTGAATGTTCTTATGATGTTATTATATACACGAACATATAATCCAGGGTTAATGTTATAACTGATGCAGAAGATATACCGACTTGTATAATCTGCACAAAATAACTAATTGAACAAAATACTGGTAACATAATATAGAAATACAGTAGTTAATATGATAATAATTTACCAACAAGTAACTGTATCTACACAGGGCAAGCCAATCCATAATTCAGCTATCTGTAGTCACACTAATGTGTTTATCAGCCATATACAGCAATTCCCATAAAGTCCTTAAGTTTCCTGATAAACAATTCACGACCAACGGCATTTTCTGTCAATTCCAAATACGCAGTCGACTCTAAGAGCACTTTCAATGAATTGTTCATATGTCTTCCCAATAATTCTTCGAACATGATCACTATAACTCCTACATTGTTTTCAATGTTCATTGTGTGTGCTTTCATTTCGAACATGCACCAGTCACTTGCAGCGAAGGAATTTGACAACAATAAAATAACTATTTTACTTTCTTTCATCCTTTCCACAATGTTATCGTTAGTTAATGCCCCGACTTGAAAATTTCTCTCGTGCACACATAACTTCAGATTAAATTCATCTTCTAATATCGGCATAAGTACGTCCAATACCCAACCTGATTCTGAATGACTGTAAGCTACAAACGCATCGTAGACATACACATTTCCTTCCAGTGGCTTGTACTCTCGCCTTTTTCTTATCATATATATGTAATGCTTAATATTCCATCTGTTTCGGTAGAGAACGACGCTTGCTATAATGACAATCAGGATTAATGCTCCCCCTATCATTCCAGACAATTCAATTGTACTGATGACATTCTAAGTATGAGAACTGTACATCTTTAATCAGTTTATTGGCCCATGTAGCAAGTGAGGCACACGTGTATCCATTAGGGTAGAACGCCAATCGTGACTTATTTGCCGCTTTTAACCAGTTAATCAATCAGGCTAGACTGCAATCGCATATGAATGGATTTTTTGACAAGTCCAAATTAGCGAGTTTTTCTTAGAAACTAGTAGGCAGAGCATTTGGACTGAAATGGTCTATCTTGTTTATACCTAGAAACAGATCAGTGATATTTGAACTAGCAATAAATGTGCCAGGAGGAATATTTTGAAAATAGTTACTTTTCAAGTTGATTTTGGTAAGATGTGGTTTATTTTTTTAAAACAGAATTGAGATCGCCTTGTTAATGACAACTAAAACACTGTATTTCTGTTACGGTGCTAATTGGAGAGAATAGGTCGGATACGTTTTTGTCCGACAGTTGCATCATATTTAGGTAACCTAGTTCCAGCTTCATTAAGCTTGGCAATCCTTGAAATGTTTCGGGTAGCGATATAAAAATATCCAAAGCATTTCCATTTACACCACTTTTTAGGAACTGCAAGGTTTTGGAACTAAATGCAAATGGGTATATATTTATGTTATGGCCGGAACTAGCGTCAACATCGAAGATAGTAATCTTTGGACAGTGTGATAGAAGCATTGTTGGGTATTCATCAATTGCGTTTTTTCCAAGTTGCAATTTGTTCAAGTTCGGTAAACATCGAAATGTGTCGTTAGTTATCGTCATTATGAGGTTGTAATTTAAGAACAAAGATGATAGATTATTGGTCAATGAAATCGTTCCTTATTTCCCGGAACAGATGTTCGGAATTTCAACCAATCTGTTGTGACTTATTCTTAATGCGATCAACGATTTCATTACAGGTAACTCAAAACCTAATAACGTGTTGCTGTATACCATTTAAACGCTTTAAAGTGTCGACTGTAAACTTCTCAATCCCGTTCATTTCTAAGAACAGATTAAGGGCTGGTGTATTATATAACAGAGGAAATGTTTGTTCATGGGTGTATGTGACTGAAATATGTAATACATGTGTGTATGTGTATCAAGTATATAATATATGTGTATGGGACTCAAATATGTAATACATGTGTGTATGTGTATCAAGTATATAATATATGTGTATGGGACTCAGATATATAATGCATGTGTGTATGGGACTCAAATATATAATACATGCGTTTATGTGACACAAATATATAATATATGTGTGTATGCGACTCAAATATATAATACATATGTGTATGTGACTCATCAAAACATTGCGTTGAAAACACCCTGTGTCTCCTCCCATGTTTTGTATGTTGTCTTTTTTTATTTTTTTCCAAAACATAAACCATCCGAACATGTACGTGAGTGTTAACACTTAACCTGAAATGATGTGAAACGCCGATTGTTGAAAACTATTCAACTGCAAAATTTAAACTTATGGTGATTCAGAATCTTTTAATATAGATGTACAGGAAGTATGAAAAGTGTAATATTTATAAACACACACTTTTATGATAATATTTGAAGAAATTCATAAACGTTATGCTCGGCTAGTTGTTAGCTTAGTCAAGTTCTTGTGGGGAAAAATAAAATAAATTTTGAAGTTTTATGAAACATAAGGATTTTTATTTCAGAAAAAATGAAAATGCAAGTTGCACGACATAATGGCTCGTATATGCAACAAATTACGAAATACTTAAATAAGTTTATACAAAACAATGAGAACAGTATCACGAACATTTTTATTAATATTTTTTTGTGATTTTAGAGATGTATAAAAACAAGGAAATTAATATGATTAGTCATTACGTTTGCAGTATGTGACCATGGTTACTGAGGGAAAGATATTGTTCGCTACTGTTGGTGAATAGAGTCATTGTCTTATTGTTACAGTAGTGTTATAAGAAGCTTTCTTTGTGCCGTGTTAATCCCGTTTTCTCAATTATGCGACACTGAACATGGATGCATTAGCTTAATGTATTAATATATCACTGCTATATTCATTAATTTGTCCTTACAAGAAAGTGGACCCTCTTCTTCCCTGTACATGTATGTACACATTTACAAGCGTTTATTTATCTATTGTGGTGAGTACGATCGGATGTTGCCTGTCAGCATGGATTACTTCCCTTGTTTGACGGTACATCAGGAATTCATTATTATAGTATATGATTTGTATAGATATTATAAATAGAAACCGAGAATTTAGCCGTGAGTACAGTTTCAACTACGCTCACTAGGACACATATATAAAGCTAGAGACAATGTTTCACAAAGTGTATCACTGAGTATTCATAAGTTACACAAAGTAAATAGTATGCTCAAAGCTAATGTTATGAATAACATGAATGTATCTCGGAATTGTACTGCTTCTTTTTATACGATGTGGCAAGGAAGTGTCAGATTTTAGAATTGATAATAGGTGAGATAATTTGATCATAAGCTGAATAAGGTGTTAAATATATCCTGGAAGTCAGGAAGACAAGTGACATTATCGGACGGATGCCTTACTTAAGCATTATTTACCAAAACTTATAGAAATGACAGTAATTATAACTAACTGATCAGCTTGGAGTTTGACAACTTCTTGTTTGTCTTGTGTATATGGCGTTCCCTGTAGTTACGTATTCTCTCTCCTTCATTAAATATTTACAGAATACTGAAGGCCAAATAAATATTTGAATTTGGAAATTATCGGCATAATTGTTGGTTGTCGCACTGGTTAATTTTAACAGTCACGAGACATATCCAATATGAGAAGTCGGGGTGGTTCGCTGTCGTTTTGTCGATGTGGAAGATCCCCAATCACAGACTGACCTTTGCTCGAGGTTTCAATATCGTTGTTCAGCAACTCATTTTATGAGAGAAATAGCAAACTAATAATAGAACATATCGTAAAAGAATCAATAGATGAATTTAATAGCATGATTTGATAGAAAAAGCATAAATGACGTCCAAGACGTGTAATGATAATGGCGATATTTATTATAATTATATTACATATTATTATGAAATTGAAATCCATTTCAACCCAGGTTTGTGGTTCTGGCTGTCTAAATTCTGACACTTTCGTTAAACCCTAAACTATTGATATTAATGAGCACATTGATTACAATTGATCACGAATATATGTGGATGTACGTACATTGAAACTATTTCGTGTTTTGAAATATTAAAAGCGGTTAAACATTATCAATCTTTATCTGATAATTTGACTGATTTTGCTGCTATGGAAATAATAAATAAACCGTTCAATTTGATTTACTGTTCTAGTATTATATATCTTCGTTATATCTAGGGTGCTGTTCCATCATATCTCGATATCTCTAGAGAATATAATGAAATAACAAATGATATGACGTAAGAATTGCTTCATCAAGATGGGCGTTGCTACTAAATATATAAGCGATCGTTAAGTGACAATGTATACATATAGTTGCAATAAAGAAAATACAATATAAAGGTACAGGGTACAGTATGTTATTAAAATATACCCGGTATGATTAAAAATTTGTTATTAGAATTTAAACCAAAACAATACCTTAACTCTGGTACATTGTCTTTTTTCTATCGTTCATATTTACTCTTTATTCTATTTCCAGGCAGAATATACTCATTTACGTGGAACAGTTAAGAAAAAACTAATTTCAAGTAATTAATGTTGAGCTGTTAACCAGTGTATTACAATTAACAGAAGTAATACTGCTACTAAAGTTTCGGCTACTTCATATGATAGGTTCCTGGTTCAAATTCCTACCACCCACGATAACCACATGACCCATGAAATGTTACATGCCAGGTAAAATATGACAGGATACGAAATGTTGATCTCATTGAAGTTTCACTCCAACAATCATGTTATATCAGAGTTAGTCTATAGCATTCCACACGATTCACACTAATACTCAAAATGAATCATAATTGGTCATTATTTATTCAACGATGACTAATGGCATATGTTTTGTTAATTGTTGGTAGTTACAGTGGTCCTTTCTAACAGCCAATGGAGGTAACAGCAGTGCGAAGTTTGACAAAACTGTCAGTCGCCCAAAATCACAAAACAATAGGAAAATACAAAATATAAACAATAGTATAGCGAATAATGAGAAAAAGGACACACAACAAATATAAATGCTGGATAAAAATTGCGAGGATGAGTACAGGCATGCAATGGTCAGCCGCAAATAACCATTTAAGGTTTAAAGATGCACCCAACCTCACACTTATCGTAATACCACATAAATGAAGGCAACAACAATTTACTTATAGGACATTGTTGTCACACAAGACAGTGTATCTAGAATTAAAGGGGAACATGTGTACTTTATTTAACAGTTTCCATCAAAAGGTCAAGGTCTGCTCATGAGTGTCTTACAATTTTTAGATATTTTCCGGATAGACAGTTTCATAATATGTATTTTCTTTGTCATGTGTGGAGGCTACAAACACAATAAGAATCCATTCAATATGTAGCAAAACTGATACAAAAGCCACATACATCCGCCAAAATATTTTCGATTCGCTTTAAAGGTGCTGAACTCCAGATTGAAAACAAATCGTCGTTTTTGCAATTCCGCAAAATATGTGTAGTTGTATCATCATACACGTAAATAAAAGCTGTAGATGGTGAATATTTGAATAATTTAAAGCAATTAGGCTAATTAAATCGCCGTCGTAATATCGAGCAATCGGAGTTTTCCAGTTTAAAAATACCGCGGAGTTCCCATCCAGCATGCACCTCACGAGTCACATGATCAATTTGCAAAATAAACATACACAATGGCGTGATCCACTACTGACATCGAGGAGATAATTGTTCAGTGATTATTTATTTTCGTTGCGTGCAAATAAATAGTAAGTGACTTATAGCTACCTTGTTTACTGCATTTATTCTTTTCTTTGCGCTGATGAATTGTTTGAATGACAGAGACGTTCCGAATGTGCATGAGCTCACTGTTTACGGTTCTATTTTTAGATTTACAGGGTAGACTAACCCTAGTAAAATTTTCGATGGAAAAATACGAAAAACTACGCTATGACAATGTTTCGCAAGTAATGATGAATGAAAGTAATAATGTTTTAGAGCTTTACGTGCAACAATATCAAGATTTTGTAAATATTTGACAATTTTCTTTTTTTTTGCTCGCTCGTCAATCTGGAGTTCAGCACCTTTAAGAACATTTACTAGAATAATGAAATGCGGTTGTTTCGAGCAACGTTATTTCATGCATACTCTGTAAAAGTATGAGAGTGATTTTTATGTTATATATAATTTTGAGCTTTACTTTATAAAGAAATAACATTTTGATTATTCATAAATCCATTCAAATTCTACATGTGTCTACAAATAAAGATAACTTGAATAGTTTGACATTTATCTTCAACATGATTCATGTACATACATATTTCTTTGAGAAATTTTAATCTATTTTAATTATGTAATTATCTCAAAAACAGTTTAACTGTACCAAAGTACCCGCCGAGGAGTGAAAGCAAACTAGTCGTCATGTACAATGCATAACTTTATGTTTTCTCCTCGACACAAACTCGTGCATGTTATATTACCATTTCGTTGAAGATCATCATACAATACAGATGGTGGATTATTTGATATTTCACCGTGACTCTCCGGGTTAGTGATGCTGAAATATTGCCACATGTGATATATTCTTAGATCATTACACCAACACAAACGACAATGAATACAATAATTTTTTTTTATGACAATTTAAAACAAAAATGTTTAAATTCTTTGAAAAAAGAACTATCATACGCATTAATCATTATCTTCAAATTTTTAAAAGGGTGTTATGACATAAGCTGGAAGAATTTCGAAACAAATGCATACCCTGGTGGTATTTGTCTTCTACTGTACATGATGATACAAACAACAACAGAAGTGACACAGATGACCACTATCCCCGCCACAACAGAACCAGCGATCGTTGCAATTGCATTTGGCTGGACAGAATCCTCTTCATTTTGAAAAAAGATCAAACGTCGTTTCTAGATTAGTCAAAAACTTTATGTAACAAACCGGTAACACGACTTATAATACACGTCATGCGTTTGTAACTTATCTACGAGCAACGAATGCATTGAGAAAATGTTGAGACATTAAACGGACCGATATAGTTATTTTCCTTGAATATTTTCCTAGGAGAAAACATAGAACAAAATGTCACAAATTGTCTTTACAAATTAAGTGAGCGCAAATGAAATGACTAATTGGACTTATATGTGATTCAAACAATTCGGACGTTTGTTCATTTCACTGCCTATTTATCAATGAGACATAATTATTTTACTTAAAAACTGTGATCAGTTGTTATTATTATATATTGATGAACATGATGATAGTTCAGACGTTTACCCTGATCACAGGTGGCCCCGGTATATTCATCCATGCATCCGGAAGGGCAGACACCGGTCACTTTGTCACAGAATGTGTGCGTTTTGCAAAATCCACAAGATGCGGCACAGTTTAGACCGTATTAGTGCCCGTAGTCACATTCTGAGAAATGGATATGGTCTCATTGTTTATTACATAGATAAATATTAATTCAAGTCGTTAATAGTAGAAACTAAAATATTTTTACAACT
The DNA here is from genome assembly GCA_032209605.1 of Mactromeris polynyma. NCBI lineage: Eukaryota > Metazoa > Mollusca > Bivalvia > Venerida > Mactridae > Mactromeris > Mactromeris polynyma. Next base: position 10,030,469 of record JASFXZ010000006.1, on the reverse strand, counting down.
AATACGTAAAATATCCAGTACGACAGAAACATAATAAGAATATTAATCTTAAAGACTAGACAAACGAATATTTTCCATTTTAAAAATAATTGCAAGTATTTTAGATAAGACGTACACTTATGTTTAACATTGACCAAAATAATAATAAAAAAACAATACATTCTGCGATTAAGTTCAATACATTCAATCAAATTGTGATATTCGTTAGCGGAACATTATCGACTACTTGATATTAAGAGGTCATGAAAAATAAATATACATGCAAACCCAATTTTGATATCGAAGCATATCGAGATACCTGCAATACCGACGTATATCGTTTTATGCAAGAAAAAGTCGTTACGTTGTAAGAAGGAAAAAAAGAGAAAACATACGTAGCTACATGAAACGCCTCATACATAAGACAGTGCCTCCCAACGCAGACCTCTGGGAAATCAACAATCCACAAGGGTACATGTGTTACGGAACAGAGGCACAAGGAATGGCCTGGCAGACCATAAGGAATAACTGGGAGAATCAAAGTGAACAGTGAAGGAGGGGGGAATTAATGGATGGAAAGATCACAGGACAAGTCAAGACAGCTGGCAGCAATAGGCCGAAACTGGGCAGGAAATAACATGAACACTATATAAAGTGACATAACTGCACAGGGGAAAGGGAAATATAAAACACATTCAAAACACAAACAGAAATAATAACCATACTGCGAATTACAGCCTTGAAACCGTCAGTAAAAATACTGGGGGTTTAAATCGATTTAACAGCTAGCTAACCTCACACTTAATCGCTATATGATCATTGATTTCCAACATATATACATAAATTGACTAAGTAGACAGTAACTTATCATTAAAAGCAACCAACCATCACGCACATAACAACATCCATACTGTTATTAATCCAACACGAAGGAACAAGCAGCCTTATAATTATGTTTGTTTTTATTAATTTGTGAACCACGTTCTTTACATGTTGTGCAAACATATTTATATTATGTCCATATATTGTTATATATATCAATCATAGATATATGACTACAAAGGACTGTGCCGGCGTTCCATACATTACCTTGATCACACTTATCGCCTTTATATCCAGCCTTACATCCACCAACACATGCACCATTTGTTTTGTAACAATTTCCATTCATACAATGTGTACTACATACTGACTGACAGTTACGACCATATCTACCATCCAAGCATTCTGTGAAGTGAATAAAATGAGTACGTTTAAAAACAGTTAGAAATGTGTGGCCGCAAAAGACCATAATTATGTATAATTGCAAAATTAATTTATATAATGAAAAAGCAAATACACAAATCTGTAAATTTCATAGCTTATCAACACAAAATGATTTGAAAATTATATATTGCAATTAATTATTAATTGGAAAAATAATAATATGATTTTTTTCTTCGTCTAAAAACCTGGTAATTAACATGTATTATCATGCAGCGATTTTGAAATTACTGAAAAATCGTTAATAGAGCAAGAACATTTCTTTTTTACGTTTATAATCCAAACCTTTTTAGATATTTGAACATAATACGCAGCATAGGATGAAGCTTGAAAATATCATAAAATTGGTATGTTGCAATGCAAAATTTGGTGGAATTAAAAACAAAAGTTACCTCCCTTTGCTTTTTTGTTATAAAGTGTTTGTGTCATTATCTTAAGTAGTTAATATTCATATTCAAGGAAGGAATTATGGCCTTTTATGACTTAACAAAGCTTAACAGCAAAAAAACAAAACAATGGAAACTACTACAAAAATATTAACTCCTATGACTGGTGTATACATAACACAAAAAAGATCTCCCTCTGACAATAGTGTCTTTTGATGAGTTACAATATTTTTCAACAATTGTACTACGCAGTGATCTCGGGGTTTCTGTTGTATAGCGTAATTGAATGACCGGCAGTCGTAACATTTAACATTTTTTATGTTGTACAACAAATGTTAACCTTCAGATTGCGACAATACTCTACCTTAATAAAATTATGTTGCCACTAAATTGAGTTCTATTCCAATATACATGTTCCAACAGTATATGCCAAAAGAGGTATTTACACAATATTCATCTCGAGTGGTAAATGTTAATCTAGTGATATCACTTTATTGTACTGACTGCTAGCCACTATCAAATTTTGAATTAATTTTCATACCCAGTCCTGTGGTGCAAAGATCAATGAATACAGGTTCAAAATATTTTGGAATGTTGATTGTTTCGTACACAGGTGGAGGATTTGGCACATGAATTTCATCTAACTGCTGTTTTGTAACATGAGATGCAGCAATGTCGGACATGATATTTCCTCACGTACCTTTTGTGTTTTATAGTCGCGGTAACTGAAATATTGATTCTTGACTGGTAGGTGACAAAGTATTACCCAATCATCCATTATGTTAATTTGAAACTTACCGTCGACTTTTCAGTTCCAATCGACGCCTCTTTGCTGTGCTAGTAGACTAACACACATACCATTTATAGATGCTTGCTAATGGTGCATGCATGTAGCATTTAATATTGCACTATTCCTCAATTAACAAGCGTGTATGTTATGAACTTATCAAACTTGAAAATGTCTATCAGTAAATTATAATCAATCATTGCCTAATGAGAACTTTGTGTTGGAATCCCAGGCCATGTCAGTGCGTTTTCCAATCGGCACATTGTTGATACACTGACAAACAGTGTTGGAACATGGAACCTGTTAAACTAATTAAACCTTTGCTATCCCAATAATGAATAAAGGCTTGAGCATCAAAGTTTAAATATTAAAGATTACAATATCATATATTAACTATTTAATTGAAAATTCTAGTGAAAAACAAATAAACTTGAAACAACTCAGACTGAAATAGTTTGCAAAATGTGCGTGACTGTCCGACATATATGTTAAAGTTTTGTCCATCTGGTCGAAAATTTGAAACTGTGCAATACACAAAGAATTATTTTTCTAGCTGATAATGAGGGATTTTCTGGATGAAAAAAGCCTAGGATTAAATGCTATGAAAGTGTTTGAATTATAATGTATTTTAATTTATAAAATATTATCATAAATTTATACTGCTTCTGTACTACTGTATTATAAAATAGTATGCTTATAAATAAGTAGGCCTCGTAATTAGAATTTTGGACAGCATTGTAAATTTTGAAATGTGGCTGTTCCATATGTTAGAAGTGTGACAACTGTAAAACATTAGATCTCATAAAATAAGCTATTATGATAAGCTGAATGGTTTGGACTTTCAGGTACCTTATTATAAGCAGATGGGTATTGTTGAAGAGAAAATTTCAAAGTTTACAAATGATAATTATATAAATAATATTTAATAGTTGCTCATCATATGAGATATTTTGCATAAATATATCAATAAAAGCTGGCTACTTATTTCATTCTATTCAAGCTAATTTATTTATACTGTATATTACTGTCTGTGACAAAGACTCTGACTCAAATGTCTTATTTAATTGGTTTTTGGAATTATTAAAAACAAGTCAAAGCAATTAGTACAAAAATGGGGATTTCCCTAAAATTATATTAGTTGATCTAATTATCAATGCATTACAATTTCAACCAATGTGCTTCGTGTAAAAACTTCTAACATGTACATGCAAGCAATATATTTTAAACACTAGATCATATCTGTAAATGGACTTAACAAATAACCTGTAATTAAATATGTATTTTGGATGAAAGTTCCGTTCATCAAGCCAACCACTTGTGCCATTGTTATTTACATGTGTACCAAAAACCGGTGTAAAGGTCAAACGTCATATTTTGTAATTTCTACTGTATACTTGGTCAAACATCTTTGAAATCTTTCGCTAGCACAAGCAGGATGTAAAATGATGATCAAGTAACTTCGTGACAGTGTGAAACTGTGTGATTCAAAATTGCAATGTATGCGAAGGTGCTTACAAATCTTACACATATCACAGAAAAAGAGGTATATTGAATTTGTATATTGTGTTCCAATACATTGTGTCTGCTAAAACGACATTTTCGACTGAAAGACCTAACAAAATGCTTAACACTACGATGCAAACAAATGTGGGACGACAACTAGCATAGTAATCGGACATTTTTGGTTTCCACCGGTTTTCAGTGTCATCAATATAATACTTTTATTTGCATACAAATCAAGTACAAACTTAGTTCTTTCGAAATGGTTTGTCGCATTAAAACTCAACATATAACTATAGCCGCAGTCAGCAATTAGTATGACCGCATAGCAGTAAATTTTCGATCAGTTAACATTCAGATTACCTTGATGATAGCTGACAATCCATAGCGGAAATCAGGTTTCTTACAGGCTGATAATGCACTTGCAACTAATGCATCAGCAAGGACTGCAAGATCAACAACGTTGCGCCCCTCCCTCCAATCACCTTCCCTGGAACTGACAGGATCGCCCCTGTCGGCTGAACAGCAGGCCTGATCTCTGCCTCCGGTCTCCGTCTCGGCCGATAAATCAGTAATGTATCGATCATCAATTTTCAGTCGTTGAAAATTCTTTTTCACAGCTTCTTTCGATTTTTCAATCCGGCGTTTCTGTTTGGCGCTCTTCAACTTCGCCATTTGTCTACGATCGTCTGACGGATTCCGCGTTCACGGCATGTCGCAAAACCGCAGTTACGCTACGTATTTCGTAAACTTATAGAAAAATTATTCTCCAAAGTTTTCTACTGGGTAATAGAAAACAACTGCTTACAGAAGAAACACGTATTTTATCTATTTCCACAAGTGCCTTTTAACGACATACAGAGTAACCTCCCTTTCCATATACTCGATTTCGGTAAACTTATCACCGATTAACTCCCTTAACTAAACTCGACAATACTATGTACTTACCGATTTCCTCACAATTAGATCCGGTCCATCCATACGCACAGACGCACGTTTTGTCGGACCCACCGGTGATAGGAATACATGTCCCGCCGTTTAGACAGTATATAGAGCTAGAGCAGTCTGAACAAATACAAATAACAGATACAGAAATTAAATATCCTACACCTTGGTCTGACGTTATACGGACTAGACACGTCTGCCTGCACAAATATTTTAGCAGTATTTCTGGGTTTTCATCATTTGACATCTATTAGATATTGACACCGTTCTGGTTAGATTTCAGGGAAATATGGCTAATAGAAAAATAGACAGATTTGTCTTCGAGTTCAAAAAACAATTTACAACATATATGTCATATGATACAAAATGTGTATGTATCAAGTTACCAAATGAGAGCCTGTACAATGAGAAATAATCAGGACGAAATAACGACTGTGTTTTAAAGGTAAAATTGTCATTTTATTCGAATGTCCATCGGTATGTGACATGAGTAACGGCAGAGCTTGATGTATCGCTACAGGGAGAAAAACGCTTCGTGGAGTTTTTGATAAATACAATGTCGGTATTCTCGAATGGTAAACAACCGTCTGAAATGTACGTACCGAAGTGAATGCACGATCAAGTGTAAAATTACTAATAAACTGGCTCTCCAGAACTATATATAACACTCCAAGGCAATCGGATCGTTTAGTTGACAGTCGTATGAATCACTGATGCATAGACAAACCTTTTCAGACATCACTTGGGAAGGCTGGACTATGCATCAGTGATACCAAAACACACTTTCAACTAATGCATCAGCAAGGACTGCAAGATCAACAACGTGGCGCCCCTCCCTCCAATCATCTTCCCTGGAACTTGCAGGATCACCCCTGTCGGCTAAACAGCAGGCATGATCTCTGCCTCAGGTCTCCGTCTCGGCCGATAAATCAGTAATGTATCGATCATCAATTTTCAGTCGTTGAAAATATTTTTTACAGCTTCTTTCGGTTTTTCAATCCGGCGTTTCTGTTTGGCGCTCTTCAACTTCGCCATTTGTCTACGATCGTCTGACGGATTCCGCGTTCACGGCATGTCGCAAAACCGCAGTTACGCTACGTATTTCGTAAACTTATAGAAAAATTATTCTCCAAAGTTTACTTCTTGGTTATAGAAAAACAACTGCTTACAGAAGAAACACGAATTGTATCTATTTCCACAAGTGCCCTTTAACGACATACAGAGTAACCTCCCTTTCCATATACTCGATTTCGGTAAAAAAAATCACCGATTAACTCCCTTAACTAAACTCGACAATATTATGTACTTACCGATTTCCTCACAATTAGATCCGGTCCATCCATACGCACAGACGCACGTTTTGTCGGACCCACCGGTGATAGGAATACATGTCCCGCCGTTTAGACAGTATATAGAGCTAGAGCAGTCTGAACAAATACAAATAACAGATACAGAAATTAAATATCCTACACCTTGGTCTGACGTTATACGGACTAGACACGTCTGCCTGCACAAATATTTTAGCAGTATTTCTGGGTTTTCATCATTTGACATCTATTAGATATTGACACCGTTCTGGTTAGATTTCAGGGAAATATGGCTAATAGAAAAATAGACAGATTTATCTTCGAGTACAAAATACAATTTACAACATATATGTCATTTGATACAAAATGTGTATGTATCAAGTTACCCAATGAGAGCCTGTACAATGAGAAATAATCATGATGAAATAACGACTGGGTTTTCAAGGTAAAATTATCTTTTTATTCGAATGTCCATCGTTATGTGACATGAGTAACGGCAGTGCTTGATGTATCGCTAAGGGAGAAAAACGCTTTGTGGAGTTTTTGATACATACAATGTCGGTATTCTCGAATGGTAAACACACGTCTGAAATGTAGGTACCGAAGCGAATTCATGATCATGTGTAAAGTTACTAATAAACTGGCTCTCCAGAACTATATATAACACTCCAAGGCAATCGGATCGTTTAGTGGACTGGTTATTTCTTTCCGCAGTCAGTCGTAGAAATACAGATGCATAGACCAACCTTTTCAGTCATCAGTTGGGAAGGCTGGACTATGCACCAGTGATACCAAACCAAACTTTCAACTAATGCATCAGCAAGGACTGCTAGATCAACAACGTGGCGCCCCTCTCTCCAATCATCTTCCCTGGAACTGACAGGATCACCCTTGTCGGCTAAACAGCAGGCATGATCGCTGCCTCTGGTCTCCGTCTCGAACGATAAATCAGTAATGTATCGATCATCCATTTTCAGTCTTTGAAAATATTTTTTCACAGCTTCTTTCGATTTTTCAATCCGGTGTTTCTGTTTTGCGCTCTTCAACATCGCCATGTGTCTACGATCGTCTGACGGATTCCGCGTTCACGGCATGTAGCAAAACCACAGTTACGCTACGTATTTCGTAAACTTATAGAAAAATTATTCTCCAAAGTTTACTTCTGGGTTATAGAAAAACAACTGCTTACAGAAGAAACACGAATTGTATCTTGTTTACAAGTGCCTTTTAACGACATACAGAGTAACCTCCCTTTCGATATACTCGATTTCGGTAAAAAAAAATCACCGATTAACTCCCTTAACTAAACTCGACAATATTATGTACTTACCGATTTCCTCACAATTAGATCCGGTCCATCCATACGCACAGACGCACGTTTTGTCGGACCCACCGGTGATAGGAATACATGTCCCGCCATTTAGACAGTATATAGAGGTTGAGCAGTCTGAACAAATACAAATAACAGATACAGAAATTAAATATCCTACACCTTGGTCTGACGTTATACGGACTAGACACGTCTGCCTGCACAAATATTTTAGCAGTATTTCTGGGTTTTCATCATTTGACATCTATTAGATATTGACACCGTTCTGGTTAGATTTCAGGGAAATATGGCTAATAGAAAAATAGACAGATTTATCTTCGAGTACAAAATACAATTTACAACATATATGTCATTTGATACAAAATGTGTATGTATCAAGTTACCCAATGAGAGCCTGTACAATGAGAAATAATCAGGATGAAATAACGACTGGGTTTTCAAGGTAAAATTATCTTTTTATTCGAATGTCCATCGTTATGTGACATGAGTAACGGCAGTGCTTGATGTATCGCTAAGGGAGAAAAACGCTTTGTGGAGTTTTTGATACATACAATGTCGGTATTCTCGAATGGTAAACACACGTCTGAAATGTAGGTACCGAAGCGAATTCATGATCATGTGTAAAGTTACTAATAAACTGGCTCTCCAGAACTATATATAACACTCCAAGGCAATCGGATCGTTTAGTTGACAGGTTATTTCTTTCCGCAGTCAGTCGTAGAAATACAGATGCATAGACCAACCTTTTCAGTCATCAGTTGGGAAGGCTGGACTATGCACCAGTGATACCAAACCAAACTTTCAACTAATGCATCAGCAAGGACTGCTAGATCAACAACGTGGCGCCCCTCTCTCCAATCATCTTCCCTGGAACTGACAGGATCACCCTTGTCGGCTAAACAGCAGGCATGATCGCTGCCTCTGGTCTCCGTCTCGAACGATAAATCAGTAATGTATCGATCATCCATTTCAGTCTTTGAAAATATTTTTTCACAGCTTCTTTCGATTTTTCAATCCGGCGTTTCTGTTTTGCGCTCTTCAACATCGCCATGTGTCTACGATCGTCTGACGGATTCCGCGTTCACGGCATGTAGCAAAACCACAGTTACGCTACGTATTTCGTAAACTTATAGAAAAATTATTCTCCAAAGTTTTCTACTGGGTAATAGAAAACAACTGCTTACAGAAGAAACACGTATTTTATCTATTTCCACAAGTGCCTTTTAACGACATACAGAGTAACCTCCCTTTCCATATACTCGATTTCGGTAAAAAAAATCACCGATTAACTCCCTTAACTAAACTCGACAATATTATGTACTTACCGATTTCCTCACAATTAGATCCGGTCCATCCATACGCACAGACGCACGTTTTGTCAGACCCACCGGTGATAGGAATACATGTCCCGCCATTTAGACAGTATATAGAGGTTGAGCAGTCTGAACAAATACAAATAACAGATACAGAAATTGAATATCCTACACATTGGTCTGACGTTATACGGACCAGACACGTCTGCCTGCACAAATATTTAAGCAGTATTTCTGGGTTTTCATCTTTTGACATCTATTAGATATTGACACCGTTCTGGTTAGATTTCAGGGAAATATGGCTAAAAGAAAAATAGACAGATTTATCTTCGAGTACAAAATACAATTTCTGGGTTTTCATCTTTTGACATCTATTAGATATTGACACCGTTCTGGTTAGATTTCAGGGAAATATGGCTAAAAGAAAAATAGACAGATTTATCTTCGAGTACAAAATACAATTTACAACATATATGTCATTTGATACACAAAGTGTATGTATCAAGTTACCCAATGAGAGCCTGTACAATGAGAAATAATCAGGATGAAATAACGACTGGGCTTTCAAGGTAAAATTGTCATTTTATTCGAATGTCCCTCGTTATGTGACATGAGTAACGGCAGTGCTTGATGTATCGCTAAGGGAGAAAAACGCTTTGTGGAGTTTTTGATAAATACAATGTCGGTATTCTCGAATGGTAAACACACGTCTGAAATGTAGGTACCGAAGCGAATTCATGATCATGTGTAAAGTTACTAATAAACTGGCTCTCCAGAACTATATATAACACTCCAAGGCAATCGGATCGTTTAGTTGACAGGTTATTTCTTTCCGCAGTCAGTCGTAGAAATACAGATGCATAGACCAACCTTTTCAGTCATCAGTTGGGAAGGCTGGACTATGCACCAGTGATACCAAACCAAACTTTCAACTAATGCATCAGCAAGGACTGCTAGATCAACAACGTGGCGCCCCTCTTCCCTGGAGCTGACAGGATCACCCATGTCGGAACAGCAGGCATGATCGCTGCCTCTGGTCTCCGTCTCGAACGATAAATCAGTAATGTATCGATCATCCATTTTCAGTCTTTGAAAATATTTTTTCACAGCTTCTTTCGATTTTGCAATCCGGTGTTTCTGTTTTGCGCTCTTCAACTTCGCCATGTGTCTTCGATCGTCTGACGGATTCCGCGTTCACGGCATGTAGCAAAACCACAGTTACGCTACGTATTTCGTAAACTTATAGAAAGATTATTCTCTAAAGTTTACTACAGAGTTATATAAAAACAACTGCTTACAGAAGAAAACGTACTGTATCTATTTTCACAAGTGCCTTTTAACGACATACATAGTAACCTCCCTTTCCATATACTCGATTTCGGTAAAACAATACACCGATTAACTCCCTTAACTAAACTCGACAATACTATGTACTTACCGATTTCCTCACAATTAGATCCGGTCCATCCATAGGAACAGACGCACGTTTTGTCAGACCCACCGGTGACAGGAATACATGTCCCGCCATTTAGACAGTATATAGAGGTTGAGCAGTCTGAACAAATACAAATAACAGAAATTAAATGTCCTACACATTGGCCTGACGTTATACGGACCAGACACGTCTCTGCCTGCACAAACATTTTAGCAGTATTCTGGGATTTCATGTTTTGACATCTATTAGATATTGACACCGTTCTGTTTAGATTTCAAGGAAATAACTCCCTTAACTAAACGCGAATGCATGTGGAAATATAAACCGAACACGGAAGTCAACCAAGAGATGCAACATTTAGAGGTACAAAGAGACAATCATAATTGACGGGTGAACATAGAAATTATTTCATAAGTGTGTTCTTACCAACAATATTGCAATGTGTACTTTGCCACCCCGAATAACATGAACACGAATAATGTTCTCCGCCATCTGGTGTATGACATGTACCGTGTACACATGGGTTGATTATCTGAAAAAATCAGTACATAAGTAATGTATAAATTCATACTTTGCTTTGAGTTTTGTTAACTACCTGTTGTCACGTTCTACTTAAGTTTGCATACCTAGTATCTGTTTATGACTTCAATCCATCCGATATTAATAAATCTATGGTATATATCTACATCATATTCCCCCGTTCATACTTCTTTATATCATTTCAGGATCTACGTAGTGTCGTTTTGTGACTTTTCCAGTGCCACTATTGTTTTTAATTTGTTACAGGGAATGAAACATTCCAAGGACAATACTTCTCCCACGCAGATCCTAGAGAACAGTGAAGTGAAACATCTAGTTGTGATGTATGTGTTTGCGAGGCACACGCCGCTCTAAATTATAGGACTGCATGCTTTAAATAAAAGGGATTGATTTTCCATGCCCCAAATGACTCATGTTCATCAGATAACTTACATAAACACCAAGTTTAACCCCGATAAGAAATGATTTGAGAACATCTTCCATTTCTAATTGAATCATTCAAAACAACGATAAGTAAACGCGTAATTTAAAGTCAGATTTCTCTTTTCCCGATATTTCTGCCAGACTACTTAAACTCTTGTGACCACACGCTTACGTTTACGCTAGGCGACACAATGGAGACTACTCTGTGTCTCACATAAAGGACAATGCATACGTTGTTGTCTCCCTTTACAAAGGACGACACGACGATATTCAGACCAACACGGAATCGAGTATCGATACGGTATGAAATACCGGTACATACCGATATATTTATCCAGCACTAGAAATAATGCAGCGTTTCTGACACTCTTCCATGTTACTACACTAGCACGTGTCATGTAAATTACTCTATTTAGTCATTTCGGAGCACAGATAATTATTTTCCATGTTTAAACGATTATTGAAGATATGCTTACCGTACAATCTGAAAATATAAGAAATAATTACAATCAGTTCTGTCGTATTGTTCCAATAAAGATACAACATTATAAATAACATCACTACAGAAATTACACAAAATGTTCAATAGCATCACTACGTTATATTATGGTAGTTCCCAACTACGATCAGTTTCCTCTGAGCAACTGTAAGGTCGACTAGATACACAGTCAAACATCTGACAGTTTCGTCTTTGTGAGGTTATCAACAACAGAATAAAAATTAAGGTTAATGTAGTACATGCTCGTAAGTAGTTCCATTTCCAACGATGAGTCAATTTTGCATATTCGTGTTAGTTCTAAATCTAATCTAATCTAAATAGTTTCCGTTTCCCAAAACTCATCAGATATTATATATGGTTACCCATTATGTCACCCATTCATATTGATATACAGTAAAACCTCAATAATACCACAACAGTCGGGACCCTTGAAAACTGGTATTCTTATTGATGTGGTCTTAATATTGAGGTTGAATATAGAGCAATACAGTGACAACGGACTTAAAACTTGTTATCTTAATAGTAGTGAGGTGGTCTTTATATGTGGTTTTACTGTTTACTATCCCCAAGCTGAACTGGTGATATATGATTGCCCTATAAATAGATCCGTTTTATCTTCACGATGCAGTGAATTACTATTTCAAATTATATTTACAATACAAACATTACTTACATCCACACCCACCACAACCACCAGCCAACACACTGCTCACTGAAATATAAACACATCCTTAAAACCCCGATACAGGTTTATATGCACTCCAGACAATATCTATACTGGGCAAAATTGCTAACCCGCCAGTTCTATTTCACATATTTTCTACAGATCCACTGGATACATGTCATGTTGATTTGGAATGTAGTAAGCAATACATTTATGACTTCCGATCACAACATGATGTACAAATGTAACAAATGACGGGTAAGGTATTTTGACCAGTATGTATTGAAATATCGATGTAACAAATATCGTTAAAAAGTACGTTGTCTGCATAAGATTAAATCGGACAAATGAATTTATAGAGAGTGAAATCTGAGCCGTAAATATACTACATGATTTATTGATCAGTTTAATTGTGATTTGATACTACACCTAAAATGGTTTAAATGCATACAGACTGTTAAATAGGCAACGGCAAAGTACAAACAAATAGCATGTTTAAGATATAAGTATGTTCAAAATGGCTGCCGAAATTACTGAAATTGGGTCTTACATTGCATATGTAATGAAATCATCATTATAGGACTATATCCAACAACAAAATGTATCAACTACGAGATGAAGTAAATGAAAATGTTAACTTTTAAGATACCAGATTTTTATTTTCGCTATAAATGTACCATCTCCCTTGGCCGAGTTATTAAGGCATCAGCCTTGGGAGCGGTAGGATGTTCGAATCCCGGTAGGGTCCGTTCTGATATGGCCGGTTGGTGAGCCACTTACTAGTTAAATAATGGTTACCTTGTGCCTACATGCCTGGTGCATGGTATTATAGGATAGGGATCGGGAAGTAAATGTGCTCAGAAAGTTGATGTCTTATCAATCAGAACTGGCTGGCCCTTTAAATAGGGGTGACATTGTAGTTAATAAAATCATTACTTAATTTTACTTTTGAAATTACGCATTTATTCAGTAATAAGAAGATTTCCTCTTATATACATGTTTAAAGTTTCGAAAACTTTTCATAATACGAACTAATCGTGTGTGATATTTTAAATGAATACATGTATATATGTATTTGTAAAGTTAACCGGTCTTACAACTTCACATTTCATACTATTTCGCGTCTGATAAGAAGAAGTATGCAAACAATTGAATATTTTGAATATTATGAAACAATTTATAGTATGTGGAATGCGAACTGATAGTATGCACATACATGTATTATAAACAAATAATGAACATCAATATCTAAATATAATTTGAAAACGTTATTTATTAGGCACTCTTGTGTTTGACTTACAATATACGCTTAAACAACTTATAAGTGTGCACTTTTGAAATGTCTAATAACTGTTTTATTGATCTACACGAAATGTTGTATATGTGCTATTGGCTACTTGCAGATCATGATTCTCTGCAAATCTAATATTGTCCGGAATCTACAGATATCAAACTGAACATACGTATAGTGGGTAAAAGTACTAACCCGTCACTACTAGATTACATAGTTCTAACTAGCCACTACTACATTTCTGTTTGACTGCAGCAAGCTATGACAGTGATTGAACCTTCGAAAAACGTCGATGTTAACCCGTCAAAATCGCGTGCATCATTTCAGATATGTTGTGTTGTAATTTATATCGAAGATTATTAAAGTACAAAATGTTGGGTAAGTTGTTTTGACCTGTTTACATGCACAGTTATATCCTGCGTCAGAAATAGCAACGTATATACAGTAAACCCTCGATAATAAGACCACCAGTAGGACCCTTGAACATTGGTCTTCATATTGAGGTGGTCTTAATATTGAGGTTGAATATAGAGTAAAACAGTGAACATGGACTTGAAATGTGTGTCCTTAATTTCGAGTTGATCTTATTATTGAGGTGATCTTTAAGTGCGGTTTTACTGTACATTGAACAAAAATTAGTCTAATTGGTTTTCAACGGTGCATGAAAATTCAAAAATGTAAATTTCATCTTTTAAATTAAAAATATTGGAAACTTTTTCTTGAATATATTCATCCGCTTTGATCCCTAGCTGAAATTTACGAGAGATAAAAAAAAAAAGTCACAAAATTGTTATATCCGGTATGGTCACTTCAGAAAATATATTTGACCAATTAACACATTTATTCAGTTTACAGTATCAACAAGTTGTTAACTATTCGAGAAAAATGAATAAAGGGATAATATTAGAATCATTCTTACCTAACGTCGTGAGCAAATAGAAAGTTATCCAAACACTCTTAATCATTTTTTAAAAAATATATATATTTTTTTATTCTGAATTATTATATATTTCCAGCGGACGTAAGAAGTTTGTTAATTACAAATCAGTATTTATGCGTTTGATTATCAGTACACCGCGGGTCACACTAAGTAGTGCTGAAACGCTTGAAGGTGGGAATTGCCCGAATTCAGTCCTGATGCTAAAAATAGAATACACAGTTCATAAACGTAATTGTTATCGTACGAGAAATAGATCTGCGGAGTATTTACAGACCCGGGTGACGATTTGAAAACCGAGAGAGGTAGATCTTTTTGAAAGTTCACTGGGTTTGTAAATGCAAAGCAAACCTAATTCGAGTACGGTACATACACGCTTGTTTGTTTAATTTGAAGAACTACACAGTCAGCGGATATATTTATAGACAGAAAACCTATATCAAATTGATCCATTTGCATAAATATTGCAGAAAGTATTAAACAAATTCATGAAAGGAAGTACACCTCCATTCCTCGTCGGTCATTACGGCCGCTGCGCGTGAGTTTTTATGAATGCAGCCAATAACGCGCGATACGAAATCGATTTTCACATGTCCACGAGTTTATCGAGTCTTCAGTTATGTCATTCGTGTAAATATGCATTATGTATTTATATCGGCCACATTTAAATAAATGAATTATTAATACCATTTAGCATACTGCCTAAAACGTTCAGTGTATTGTCATATCGTGTTTGTTTATGTATGGCTCTTTATCCGTTTACCAAACATGTTATTGCATGAAATAATGATGTTATAACGCTTATAGAAAACAGTACTGATGTGTGCCTTTTACACGACGCGTTATGATGAGGTATGTACGGGCTACTAACAGTTGTTTTCAACTTTTGTGATAAATGGAAACTGACAAAGACGTAAAATGGAGTAAAGTTACCTTTAGTACATTTTTATTAACAATAACTCATTAATAAATCATCTTCGATAGATCGATAGATAGATAGATATTGATAGTGTACAAATAAAACATGGTAAAAAACAAGATGTATGAAATAACAGCAATGCCATGTTGGTCATATATATGCAAGGCCCATGAAATGCACACCAATACCAGGGATAACAAAAAAAGGGAAATAATATTGCTCTTATTTCCATCGTGTCCCTGTTATTGGCGGCATGGCAAATAAAGTCATGTTAAAATGATACAATTAATAAATTAATGATCACCGAAATGGCCATTATATCAAAGAAGAACTGAGATCATGTTATGAGTTTGAAGTATAACACAGTTTAGGTTAGCATTAAAGTCACAGAGATAAATCACAAAATAGTGAGTACAAAAAAACCTATCAATAAAAAATAGTACTTAAAATATAAGGAATCATATTTAATTAAAACTAACTAGCCATTAAATTTTTAAGATTTTGATTGCATGTTTGAACTTACAAGGATACTAAATATTCCTTAGACTCTGGGGAAGATTGTTCCATAAAACAACACCATTGAATGCAAAAGACTGTCTACTGAAACATCCTACCTTGGGCAACGAGTAACGCCCAGTGTCACTAAATGTGTAATTTAAACTGGAATCGAGAGATTGTGCAGTCACTCGAGACCTTGTACAGCAATCGTGCATCGAGCTAAGAGGTACACAGTGTTCACCTAGGTACACAGTGGTCGTGTCCAACTTGATTTTATGTAGAAGACAGAGAGTGAGCTGATCAAATCTCTTGGA
This sequence comes from Mactromeris polynyma, assembly GCA_032209605.1. Taxonomy (NCBI): domain Eukaryota; kingdom Metazoa; phylum Mollusca; class Bivalvia; order Venerida; family Mactridae; genus Mactromeris; species Mactromeris polynyma. The sequence goes on along the minus strand of JASFXZ010000006.1, from coordinate 10,014,139 downwards.
TACTGGTAAAGAGTTCAAGGACCCAAACTGCTCTGAACCTATACTGGAAATACTATCCAAATTAAGAACAAAACAAATAAAACAAAAGGATATAGAAATCTAGGTGTGTGTATAATTCGCATGCAGTTATACAATAAAATATCATTACATGAGCTAGCAAAATAAATATTCCGACAATGTACCAAATTATTGCCATCTTTCTACATTACCGTCCTTACATTTTATACGTCGCAAGAATGTAAACTTTATAAATCATAACTCGAAAAGAGGAAGTACTGGTGGGTGAATGTGTTCAATTTCAATGCATCTTGTTTAAATATTTGTGGTTCTTTGTATTCCCGCTTGTTTATGACTTGAGTGAACAAACGATATTGTTTGAATTATGTAATTGCTATGCTTTAATATACGTATAATCGAAAAGCTCTTCAATTAATTTGAATAGGTTTCGAATTATTTAAAGAGGTCGCTTATTATTTGAAGAGCTCTTCAAATATTTGAGTTTATGTAAATTGGCGTTCCGTATTATACTGTGGTGTCTATTGTTTAAAGTGCATATTGATGTGTGGCCCTTTGGTTCATGTTGTACAGTCCACTTATCATTGAGTCGTATAGATTTACCAGTCTTTATTATGACGTCATGTGTAATCATTTGGCAGTTGTCCCCGTTCTGCTGATTTATAACACAATATGATCCTCCCTTGGTGTAGTCATGAATTTCGTTTTCTCAATAAATATCGTTTTATAATTTATTTATTTTTATCTGTATTTCAAACTCGTCATCAGTAATAACATAACAAATTGTATAGCGAACTATGAAAAATGGACTCACTTCAAAATAAATGACGGATGAAAATTGTGATATGAGAACTAGCATGAAATGGTCTGGGACAAAATACTACTGAAGGTTTAAAGATGAACCCAACCCACACACTTATTGTAATATCACATAAATGAAGGAAATACCGTACAAAAGGTTCTCACAGGATATCGCCATCGCAAGAGACAATGAGCTCAGAATTAAGAGAAACATAGATATATTTCATTTAACATGAAGCTTAAGAATCAGACAGTTGAAATACAAGTAGTTAAATCCACAATTATTGTACTTCACGTCCATCAAAAAGTCAAGGTCTGCTCATGAGTGTCAGTGATCGAGTATCTTACAATTTTTATATATTTTCCGGATCAATGGTTTCTTTGTCATATGTGAAGGCTACAATTACAATAAGAATCCATTCAACATTTAGCAAAACTGATATAGAAGCAACATACATCCGCCAAAATATTTTCGATTCGTTTTAAATGTTTAAAAAATGTTCTAGAATGATGAAATACAGTTGTTTCGATCAATGTTATTTCGTGCATAATCTGCAATAAGTATGAGAGCCAAGTTTTATTTTATATTTAATTATGAGTTTACTTTTTGAAGAAATAACATCAAGATTATTCATCAATCCATTCAAATTCTACATGTTTCTACAAACAGAAATAACTTGATTTTTCGACATCGCGGTTAAGAAATATTGTGCCTTAAACATGATGCATGTACATACATATGTCTTTGTGCATTTTGGATCTATTTTAATCATGTAATTATTTCAAAAAAACTTATTGACACATATAGTAGTAAAAGCGAACTTTTCTGTAATGTCAAGTTTGTTTAATTGTACCAAAGTACCCGTCGAGGAGTGAAAACAAACTAGTCTGTATACTCTTTATCTACAATGTATAACTTTGCTTAAACCACTCGACACACACTCGTGCATGTAAAATTACCATTCCGTTGAAGAAATTCCATACAGGTGTTGGATTATTTGAAAGTTCACTGTGACTGTCCGGTTTAGTGACTCTGGAATATTACCACGTGAAATAGAATCTTAGATCGTTACAACAACACAAATGACAATAAACACATGTTTGGATAAGTAAAAAGAAAAAATATGTTTATAAAAAATTAAAAGAAAATGATTCAAATAAAACAGGTCTGTTATTTGAGAATAAAAGTAGTATACACTAATATCATAATTTTCAATATTTCGTTGAAAGGGTTTTATAAAACAGACTGGAAGAAATTCGTAACAAATTCATACACTGGTGGTAGATGTCTTCTCCTGTACATGATGACACAAACAACAATAGGCTGGACAGAATCCTCTAAATTTTGAGAAAAGGACAAACGTAGTTTCTAGATTATTCAAAAACGTTATGTAACAAACCGGTAACACGACTTATAATACACGTCGTGCGTTTGTAACTTATCTACGAGCAACTAATGCATTGGTTAAACTTTGAGACATTAAACGGAACGAGAAAACATAAAACAAAATGTCACAAATGATCATTACAAATTAAGTGATCTCACATTAAATGACTGATTGGACTTATATACGTGATTCAAACAATTCGGAAGTTTGTTAATTTTCAGTTCCTATTTATCTTTGAAACCAGATTAATTTACTTAAAATTGTAATCAGTTGTGATTATTATATATTGATGAAAATGATGATAACCTAAACGTTTACACTGATCACAGATGGCACCAGTATATCCATCACTGCATCCGGAAGGGCAGACACCGGTCACTTTGTCACATAATGTGTGCGTTTTGCAAAATCCACAAGATGCGGCACAGTTTAGACCGTAGTGCCCGTAGTTGCATTCTGATAAATTACATAGATTTTTTTTTACAACTAATACGTAAAATATCCAGTACGACAGAAACATAATGAGAATATTAATCTTGTTGTCCATTTTCAAAATTATTGCTAGTATTTAAGATAAGACGTACATTAATGTTTAACATTGACCAAAATAATAAAAAACGCAATACATATCTGCGAATAATTTCAATATATTCAATCAAATTTTGATATTCGTTAGCGGAACATTATCGACCACTTGATATTAAGATGTCATGAAAGATAAATATACATGCAAACCCAATTTTGATAACGAAGCATATCAAAGGTACCTTCAATACCGACGAATATCGTTATTTGCAAGAAAAAGCCGTTACGTTGTAAGAAGGAAAATCAAAACGACCGCTTTGAGTACACCACTTTCTATACCAGTAATATATGTTTTAGCTTTAAACTCTTATTTTTATCACCGTAACAAACGTATTTTCGTGTCAGTGTCGTATGTCAAATATCTTACTGACCAATGTCGCAGTCATTTCCTTTCAAACCAGGTCCACATTGTGAACAGGAGCCATTTACTTCTTTGTCACAGACAATGACACATCGAGAATTGCAAACGTTTTCACAATTTAAACCAAATGTTCCGTACTCACATTCTACAATATATATATAATTACGTTAAATGATGTTATTCTGTTATGATAAAACGAATAAAACATGCTTGGAACAAATACTACGTAGAGTGACCAAAAAGGCAGCAGTGTGTAAGCCTTTTCACACACCAATGATCTATTGCCGGCACTTTCATTTGCAGACTTGAAAATCAACAACTATATTGTTGTTTTTTTACTTTATGTACCACGTTCTTTACATGTGGTGCAACCATATTTATATTTTGTCCGTATTTCGTTATAGATTGTGTCTTTGTACTTATATTTTGACAGTTTTATTATATTATGTAGATACATCTTTATACCATGTTTACAATAATAGACATTCATAACTCTAAAGGCTACGCGGCGTTCCATACATTACCTTGATCACATTTTCCGCCTTTATATCCAGCCTTACATCCACCAACACATGCACCATTTGTTTTGTAACAATTTTCATTCATACTATGTGTACTACATACTGACTGACAGTTCTGACCATATCTATCATCTGTGCATTCTGAATAAAATGAGTACATTTGACAGTTTGAGCCCGGACTGACCTTGCTCCCAGACACTAAATAATTAACTTCAGAATACGAAATAACCACAAAACAATAAATCATTAACCTTAAATAAAATCAACCGGAAAATTTAGATAATAAGACATAATCTTGAAAACCGGTGATAGAGAATTAAAAAAAAGACACATAATAATAAAATATGAAATGGCATATATTGATAAAAACGAAACAAATTTATAACTATACCAATGGAGGATTAATTTGTGTTATACAACAGCAATTTACAGAAAAGTTTCCTTGTTGATGCCTCATGATGTCGTTTGTATTTTCATTAAATGACGTCATTGTAATGCAAGACTCTTGGAAGAGATGGCTCAATGATAATTAAAGTGCTTTTAAAGTATGTGATGCTTAGAGAAGAGGAGGGTAACCTAATAGAAACTGAAAATGGCGAACATTATTCATACTACGACACTCATGGACAAACAATGAACAACATTAAATGAAACAAGGATAAACAAGGATAAACACCAACATAAACCAAAACATTACAGTACAATTTCAAAACGATTGGGTAATATATTTAAGATACTCCATGGAACACATTCTGTTAGTTCAAGGGGAAAATGTAATGTCTCCAAAGTCCTGAACATAATCCTAAAGACATTATCATCTGTCATAACCTGCTATATCAAATATGGTTTACAGATATATATCTAACTTAATTTAATCTTAGATATTAAAATGTGTAATAATTTTCCGAAATTTTACTTATGAAATAAGATCTCTGTTCGTGCCGTCACAACAAATCAGCGTGTTATAGAAGAGCTCAAATGATGTTGACATTGTTATATTTTTTTTTTAAATCTTTGCAAAATACTGTGTTGTTAATTCAAACATGATCTGTGAACTTTTCATTTGCACCCGAATCTTGTCGGAACTGCTTTTTGTTGCGTATACCAACAACCTCATTACACACGCCATACTAAATTTGCATACAAGAGGTCAAGATTATATTTTCGCGAACATCTGGTTCTGTTTTTCTGTCATAAATCGAATCTGACATTCGTGTTCATTTTTTAATATTAAACTCGTCATATTGAACCGATACCAATTTAGACAGCGTCGTAGTTATGGCTTTTCGTATACTCGTTTATGAAATCAATAAAAAAACTACTTATTAGTACTGTCATTGATATGAATTGCATTAAGAAACGGTTGATACTTAAAAAACTATCGATTCCGAATGCTTGGACTCCCCTCATGTTCAAAATTAATGTGTCAATACCATTCGTATTTATAAACGATTAATGCTAATAAGTACTTGATGTAATTGATGATATTATGTGACTGCATGAACGGGCAATACAACTTATATTGTATACATAACACTTTGTTATAACATTTGTTTGACACATTGAAAATGATTACATTTACATTTGAGTAACAAATGTTGTTGGTGTTTACGGTCTTAAAAACTTATCAAGTTATTAAACGTGTTTTAAAAATATATAACGACACTGATGCTGAATAATGCTGATGAAATGTGCAAAATGAAGTAATGTACATGCATAAACAATTTACACATACCGATTGTATGTCGTTGATGGTGGTAGAGCTAGGCCTTATTTCAATTATTATATATTAGCGTATGAAGATTGATACCTATGTCTCAGAATAATATTTCCTTGCATTGCGACTTTTATTCTGGGTTTTATCTTTGTTTTTGGTAAAAAATGCATGTTTAACATAGACAAACTTTAAAACAAACTCATAATCTGAATCAATCGATTTGCAATAGACTTATAGCAACGCCTGTACTGTAGACTGTCTGTTTCTTTTGTGTATGAAACATAGTGTGTTATCATTTTTATTTGAATGACTTAAACGAACGATATAACAAGTGGTGTTGAGTAGCATATGTACTTACCATTGTAGCCCGCTTAACATACTTGGTATATAAGTACTTTTTGTTTAATCGGAAAATAACAATTGAACAGTTATTCATTCACATAAGTGAAGAAAACGCTACATGTGATGTCACTATTTGCAAGCAGGAAACACTACTAACTCCATATGGTCATTTCGTTTTTTTATGGCCATATTGGGCAAATATTGCTTATTGTCAGTACATGAAGTCACATGAGACGTTTTCTGGAAAAGACGTCACATAAAGCAGAGATAGGAGATCATACAGTGGCGCTCATATATTAATATATAATTAAATTTAAATGCAGCATTACTCGAAGTAGTAAATCAGTAAGAATGTAAGAAGATGTACATACGTGTATAACATCTCTAGCCAGTGAAGCCTGGGACACACCCATCTACACATGTTCCATATGACTTGAAACAATCGCCATTTAGGCAATTAGTACTGGAGTTATGTATTCACCCGTTGCCGTATGTCCCTTTCTCACATTCTAAAATGTTTGCCTTGAAATTATTATGTTGATGATATTTAACTATTATGTTGGTAGAAAAAATAAACATCTAACTTTTCGATTGATATTGTTTTGATTTATCAACTAGTGTTTGTCATGGTCCCGCGCGATTTACTGTGCGTTCATATGTAATTGCCTACTAGTATTATAGATATACTAACATTCTGCCTTGTAATGGACGCGATTTGATTAATATAGGTCGACTTTTAATACTTATGTGTATGTCTATGTACTTTTTAAGTTAAAGACTACAATGAATTGCATAGCAAGAATGTCATTTCTATATGACATTCGCGTACCTGTATCACATAGATTCGTTTGTTTGTATCCTTCCGCGCAACCGAAAGTGCATATTCCTGTCGTCACTTCGCAAGATTCAGAATTATCACATTTACCACAAGTCTTAGTACAATCCTCACCCCATTAATATATGTCGCATTCTACAATAATAATAATGTATGTTTATATCACATAAACTAAGTATCGTTGACTTGTAAGGGGAATTGCAAATAATACCGTGTCACATCCCTGAAATTGTGATGTAATTATTCTTGTGACGTATTGAATATAATAATGCTTAGCACCTTAAGCCGAGAGAAATAGTTCCCATGGTTCTGATACATTTTTCATATTTAAGATTTTGAGATTATTTTTATATGTTTCTTGTCTTTTTGTCATATAGAAATTTGATCGTCATTTATAAAAATAAATAACATGTACATAATAAGTCATGTGAGTTCACAGACAGCATAAAACAGTCGTATCATTTTCTATAATACCATTAAAACGCAGTCAAATTAATTATCTGTAAATTATGTAGATCAAGGTAGCCTAATGCTATACCATTAAAATGACAATAACAGACCAATAATGACCCAAATCGAGTTAAGTCTGATTCACAAACGTAGCCTACTTACCGACTGACTTAGCTAAATTTGGTTTTTGTCAGACGTAAGCGATTTTAACCCTTGAGTCTAAGATTTTACCTAAGAAATTGTTTTTTTCTAGGAAATATTCAGATGGGTTCTACCTTTCAAGAATATCTAAGATATAAAACATATAAAGTAGATCTACTCTTGTTTAATACCTGTAAGAACCCAGACGCGGAATGTGGCGTCTTCACAGTACTATCACTTTGACAACAATAACATGTCTACGACCAATTCGAGGTAAAATGAGCGCTCACGGTTAAGCGTGATCAATATAGGTAATCGGTTTGATATAAGAGAGAGAATACGTAACTACAGGGAAACCCGTATACACAAGACAGTGCCTCCCTAGACCAGCATAATGCATACAAAAAATCCTACTTTCAACACTGAAGATACAGTTAAAACTGACTGATAAACTACGAACGGAACCATACCCCACCTACTGGATTTAAACAGCGGTGGCTTTATTAACATTTAACTATTGATTACAAAGCTAAATACATGTAGTAGCATACATGAATAATTTCAGCGATATTCTTGCTATGAAGTATTGTCGTCTGTACTATATGACGGCAACCTTATTAATGTATAACATTATTTATAAGTCTACAACAGAAGACTTAGGTTTCTGACTTGCCGTCATAAGTCTAAGTTTGAAATATAGACTTAGAAGTTTTGTGTATTGAAATAAAGTCATGTTTTGAGGAACACGAAAAATCGGTAAATTGCGCTACCTAGATGAACCAATTATTAATAGGTCTAAGACTAAGTCCAAGTCAAAACATAAGTCTAAGATTTGGACGGGCCTAGAAACGTTTGTGAATGATTAGGCCACTGAAGTTAGTTCAGACGTTAAATCCGGTTTTCATTGCGATTTGAGCACGATGTTAAGGTGATATAGGCAGTAGGATATAGCCATATTTGTTTTGTTAGCAATAAATATCTAACTGCACGATATAGCAAGATGAAATATATACTGTTTTATCGTTATACAGTCTTTCAACTAATACTGCTATGATTTTGTAAACATGTTGAAAATTAATGAAGTTATTTGAACTTTTGGTACTGTCATTTACATGTTGTCCGGTAAATCAGGCTAAATGCACAAGCATTATTTTTGAAAAAGAACAACACATCTATACGTATATAAGAATTACTAGTATTTTTGGCGTAGCCATTAACGAAGCTTTTATTCGAAGTGAGTTAGCATATGTAAAGAACTGTTGCAAGGTATGTGATGGATATGAGGCGCAGTATCCGAACTGTCGTTACTGTGCATCACTGCTGACGCAATGCATATAACAATGAATAAAACACTCGAGTATGAATAGACACATACAAAGTGCACAGCCATTCAAAAAGCACATTGAAACATGAACGCATGGACCTAATTCAAAAGCAAAATACACTCATAATAATTTTACATATGAAACATGTAACATAACTGCTATACTCGCTAATAAAAGGATTTTACTTAGTAATATGGAGGGGATTTCTTGAACTCATCCAGGTCAGATCGAATCTGTTTCCTGTTATTCTGATAAATCATGAATATAATTACTTTAGCATTTATGATACTAAGCTGATTTCCGATTTAATTAAATTTCAATTTACACCAGATACAGATTGCAATCAAGACCACTTTCAAAGCCATACTGTGAAAATTGTATCAGCATGTACAAGTTGGTGTGAGTTATCTACAGGATACAAGCATGTTTATCAGAGTGAATGTATCAAAGCATTCAAGTATTTACTACTTATATGTAATTTACTTCCTACAAGAATCCGGGTTGACTGAGACGTTTGTCATATCGCTTAATAGCTTTCATGACTATCTCTTGACAATACATAGAACGATTTGTTTCTAGATAGGCCAAAGTCAAAATTTAAAATCAATTTTAATGTCAAATAGAGGTTAAGATTTAAACCTTATGCTCGAATTCATCATTTACTTTTTATCTATATAAAATATACCACAAAAATATAAAAACGGCCCGTAAAGTTTAACTCCTAGATCAGCCACCTTATGTTTATTAAAGATGCATTGATCCATCTGAACGTAAAATATTAGAACTGGCCGTATTTCCTGTATTGTTGCTACATTGGTTAAGGCATCTTTAACATTAACAATTGTAGTGTAATTCCAATTCAAGTAAAGTATTTTATCATTATGCAATGTCATAATTCATGTCTTAATTATACATTGGAAAAATAAAAATATACGGCTTACTTAGGGAAAACTAAAATATATCAGTTTAAATTATTACTATTACTTACATGTTTCTGCAATATAACTATTTCAGTTCTATCAACACGTATGTAAATGATGAATGAGAAACTTACACAATTATTTAATTACAAATGTAGACATGTTTACACATGCATCACAAGCATGTGTAATTGTCTAAAGAGAACTAACCGCACAACATATAGAATGTGGTCATATTACAAGAGAGCGTAAGTGTCGACATGGAACGCCACATACATAAGACCGGGGAAAACATAGTTAATAAAACATCAGGCATTTGTGGTGGTGCAATGGTAAATACGCAAGGAAATAGGGGACGACCATAAATGACAACTTAATCAATTAATGAGGACAAACGGTGGGATTTAATGGATGGAATACATCACATGACAAGTCAAGACAGCTGGCAACAATAGGCCGAAAGAGGAAGCAATAACATCAATACGTAAAATCTCTAAAAATACATATGTAGTACCTTAAACAGTTGAATATATGTATGATAATACTAAAATATATGTGCGACTCATATAACTCATATATTATAACAATTAGACGAGTTTCATTGTCAACGCATTTTGCAATAAACATTTCACACCGTCAACGCGTTTTGCAATAAAAATTTAAAATCGCTAAAACCGCATGTGTAATAACTTAAACCGGTATATATATGTAATTTCGTACAGAATATATAAGTGCAAGACATATAACTCATATTACATAACATTTAGAAAATTTTCATCCGTCAACCCGATTTGCAATAAAAATTTAAAATCGCTAGCACTGCATATGTAGAACATTCGTATATATGTAAAATAATACAAAAATATATGTGCGACACATATAACCCATGACAGATAACACTTAGACGAGAGTTATGTTCAACGCATTTTGCAATAAAAATTCCACACCCGTCAACGCGTTTTGCAATAAAATTTTAAAATCGCTACAGCTGCAGGTATACTGTTTTAAACAGTCGTATACATGTATAATAATACAAAAAATAGATGCTAGACACATATGATATAACAATTAGACGAGATTCATTTTCAACGCACTTTGCAATAACAAATTCACACCCGTCAATGCGTTTTGCAATAAAAAATTAAATCGCTAAAACACATGTGCAGTGTCTTAAACAGTCGTATATATGTATACTCATACAAGAACATGTGTGCGACATTCATACTACTTTCCATATTAACAAGGTTGATTATCAACGCATTTTGCAATGCAACATTTTCCATAAGTTTGCCTGACATCCGCCACATGGTGATCGCATGGTCACCTAGCGAGCATCGTATGATCATAGCCACCGCGCGGTACATGTTAGGCGGCGACCATTAAGTAGCAATGCACCTATGCAGTCACCACATGCCAGTTATTTAGCAGGAATTAAAGCGCTTGCGCTTCTGTGAAATAATCACAAACATATTTAAATGCATTCAAAGACATTTTGTCTTATACATGTATATCTATGTTCTACTGTGTTTGCCTTTGAAGCGGGGTCTATTGTTATTTGCGATGTTCGTTTATTTGGGTAATGGTAGGATTGTGTGAGGTTTGATGTTCCTTTATGCGAAGTTTAAACCCCAATAGTGTTTTGCCACTGACGGTACACAAGTCGGTACTACATGTAATATATTCACTCATGTTTCATGTTTGTGTCTTATGTATCGTTTGACATTGCAATTGTTCAGCCGCAATGAAGATGCTTTGGGTTTTTTGTGCAATACGTATGTGACATTTTCTGCTTGATTTGTTTCCTTCATGTTCGTAGACACTTTTATTCCTATCGTCAATTAACTTATATTTAAACTGTATGTAAAGTGTATGTACAATAATTTATATACTATATATATATACAGAAACTCTTGTCGAACGTATCTCCTTGAACCGTTGAACATACAGTCTTCAGACTACATGTATAAAGAAATTTATGTTAGCATGTACAATTGTGCATCTGGGACATCGGCGTCCCTCTCCACTCAGGGAAAACAGAATTACGAGCCCTTACAGCAGTTTTACTTTGTATCGCATGAACTGCTTCTACAAAAGTTATGAGACTGCATTAATATATATCAGCATATGAAGTTGTGCACGTAGAGCTTATTGCCCCTTTCCACCCAGGAAAAACAACTTAATTGGGCCTTTATTAGCAGAACATTAGCATTATGTCATTGTCGCTGATATAGTACGACCAAGATCTGAAGGCACAATAACATTGACAAAACGTCATTGGTTGGATCAGTCCATTTCAATTTGCAGGTTAGTTCAATGATCATGATCATGTAGGCGCGTGTTCATTACATAGCGCAATGGGATACGCATCAGAACCTCAATGCAGACTATCCGGGTTAGAATCTTGACATTTATATTTTTTTCATGAACTATTTTAGCTCGAACGTATCATGCTTTTCACGAAATATGTGTGGATGTATCAAAGCAAACTAGATAAATAAGTGTAAACTTAAAACTATTTTGGCAGAAAAGATTCTGTGTATAAGAGGCTTCTATGAAGCAGCCTGTGATTCCATTGACTTGCCCTAGAAAAGGAACTACAATGTCTGGGATGTCAGAAAGGACGGGTCGCGAATTAAAAGGACGACAGTGAAAAACGTTTCAAGAAAAACAAGAAGTATCAAGTACATTATTATTGGTTTGATTTGCTCTCGCTGTGGTTCGCAAAACAGTAAATATTATGATTTTTAAACAATACTTATCAGCCTTTTTAAATAAGTCCAACACACACACTGCTGAGGAGCCATGCTAAACTGTATATATACTAAACAAAATAAGAAACTCCCGCTAAGTTTGCTTGAACATAGCTGGATGAAAACAAATCGGGGGAATCAGTTATATATGCGATTGTAATTTTTCTTCTTTTTGGGACCAAGCAGGCCCGTTTATTAGCAATAACATTATATACAATAATGGTAACAATACATAAAATACTACCGTGTATATACCGTATTCAATTAATATCAGATAATACATTAAATATAAATATATTACAAATGTCATAGTTATGTTTATATATACATAAGAACCGATCTTCTTGTCTTATACATTGTTACATTTCATAGAAGAGTATTCACAAAAAAAGATACATGAACGAAATTATCAAAATGTAACTATAGTTATAGAGAAAGGATTTAATGAAACTGATAGTAAAAATGAGAAAATAGTACAAACGTATTTAGGTAATTAGCTCGCATGTTAAGAGCAACTTAATTTTGCTTTAAGTTGTCTATATGCGGCTGGTCACAATAACCATTTTTATAAGGCAATTGACCTATCAGACGAAAGCGAAAGTTAATATAGGTTTATAAGATATACATGTATATTAGGAAATAATTCAATGTATATGGTTTTCTGTAGATTTCGCATAAAGCGCTTCTATATAATAGAAGCCAAACAGCACGTTAAGTTGTATAAGAGGATTATATCTTCGCATTAAGAAATTCTTATTCATGGTACAGTTCAAATTATTATTTTCGAATATTTTTAACAACAAACATTTATCAACGGTTTTAAAATGTTCAAATTTTCGTTTCTTCGTTGACTACAAAAATAAGATTTGTAGACTGAAAATCCAACATAACTTAAAATTATATTACAAATATATAATCTTTTATTTCAATTTCATATCCGATAACTAGATATCTAAGCATTCTTAGATTGATAGATATGCCGCAGGTAAATGCATTTAACAGTTTAACCTAGTAGTTATCAAGGTATTTACAATAGAGCATAAAGTGCTCAATTGCTTCAACATTTTGACAACAATTACATAGAGGATTATCCGTAATTTTCCAAATAAACAGATTGTCATTAGTTGCTATAATTTTGTGTATTAACTAACTCGTATAACGGTATTGTTTGGTCCTGTTATCAATTTATTGTTTTATTATTTGTTAATGAAAAAGTAAATTGAAGGCCAATTAACATAAACATTTAGGCTATGAGACCAAAACGCGTGGATGTATGGCTTTTGAAATTTAATTTGCAGAAATGTTTATAACGCTGTCTGATAATGATGTTTGAACTTGACTGCATTTTAAGTTTTCTGTTTTAATAGTTGTTAACCATGATTTGGGTATCGTTCGTTTAATGATAGAAGATATCCAGTTTTGCCTTTTTTAAGTTTGTTAAAGATAATAGTTTCATCGATATCACCATTGTTATTTATTATATCCTTGATAATGACCAGATTGGAATCAATCCAATTATCAAATTTTAAACATTTACCTTTATATTTAATGTATTTGTTGCCTCATATTACCTGTTTCTTACGTTATATAATGTATCTGGTTTAGGTGAGGGAATCTCTTTTTTCATATCAATCCAAATCTCAATTAGTTCTTAGTAGAATAAGGATAGTGATTTTGAATGGTGGTAGAGATTTAAGGGAGTCAGTATTCAAAAAAAAAATTAGTAGGTTTTTACCATATTAATTAAGAAAGAGTTTAGGAATACGTTTCCAGTAAGCATTATCATAACTCTTTAATGATTTAATCCATTTCATATTCAATGATTTAGAGAATATGCTGCTATCAACCAATTTTTTGCCAATTAAGGTTTTTTTTTTTCTGATTTGCTGCTCCAAAGGTATCTATAGAATAGAGAGTTTTATTCACTTATAAATTCTTTAGGTACTGATATATTTTAAGTAAAAATGTAATTTTAGGTAGTATAACTGATTTTACCATAGAATGTCAGGTTTCTAATTGGCCATTTTTAATCAGTACTTTACATTGAATTAGTCTCGTGGTCAAAGCATATATTTGCGATATTTCGGCTTCAATTTCATTTATTTGTCTATAAGTATCAGTATTTGTGGAAGAATAATGATGTGATAATCTCTTTTCCAATGTGTGTGGCCTGTTATTTCTTTTTCTAGATTTTTGTATATGCATATTGGTTTGATTCTGATTGTATATGCATTTTACCTAGTTCCCATTTTATCTGGTGGCTTTCTACATTTAGTCTACTACATGAATCAATAATTTCACAAATTGTATTGCAGTATTGTTCATCATTTAAATTGTAGTTGTTAAATTTCCAATAGCCAGGTCCCCGTTTACCAGGGGTTTTAATTTCAGTGAAATAGCCATATGGTCGGAGGAGCGTATAATTGCTGGCCGTATATTGGCTGAGTATACTAGGGTTGATCAGTAGTATCAATTAACCAGTAGTCGATCCTGCTTTTATCATTACTATTTTTTCTTCACCATGTAACTTGAATTTTGTTTGGGTTTGTATCTTTCCAAACATCAACTAGATTCATTAAATCGATATATCCATTTAAACTTTTTGGTGGTTTACTTTTTTTATTTTTTTTATTTCGAAACACGGTCAGTATTGCGTAATATTTCATTAAAATCGCCAACGAATAGTTTTATTCCATTAGATTTAACATTTAACATATTTGTTATTTTTGTAAAAAATAATTATCTCGAGCCTTTATCGTTCGGAGCGTAAACATTAAGTAAGGAGTAGACGTTATTTTGTGTTTCAATGTTAAGTAAAACAAATCTACTATCCTCATCGGAGAAAGCATCGAACAATTAATGGTTTCAAGACTTATTCATTAGAATTGAACAGCCTCTGCTATTTGAAAGACCAAAGGTGTGGTTAGTTCCTAGTCATTAAAATCCGTAGCTAGAACATATTTAATATTGTCGGTGAAATGAGTTTCCTGCAAAAATACAATACTGGTTTTCTGTTTGCTCAAAGATTGTAATAGCCTAGATCGTTACTGTTTATATCCTACGCCTTGACAATCAAGTGATAATAAGTGTAGTTTGTCAGTCATGCTAGAGATTAGAGATATATATAATTATTCAAAAAATATCCATTGACATATAGTATTTCATTGAATAGAAGTATATTACCAACAATATCTCTATTTAGTGTTAGTATACACACTGCGATTTAACATGGTATGCACGATTTCACGAGCATTGTAGTCTGTTTCATTATTACAAATATGAACAGAAATATAAAACAATAACAATTGATAGTTGTCATACATGTAACAAAGTGGAGATAACCTATTCATTGACACTGTTGAAACCCATGACTCGTATAATATACCAGTGTATACATATAACATATAACAGTATAATATATATATTTGTAGTATTGATATAAGTATAGCAATGCAAGTTAAGTTAATATTAAAATGCACCCTATTATAAACATACATAACACAACATCTATACGCTGGTAAGTTCACGTAGTTTGGTATATATCGTAATTCTTTTTCCAAGTCCGTCTAACATAGCGTGATATGAAACACTGTTAGTCTAGTCATAATTAACGTTTGCGAGATTTGGCCTTTTTCTTATGTAGTTCATCCGATTTTAAAATGTTATTGCAATTTTTTATTTCAAAATGCGCTTTTATTGCAAAACGGGATGTAACATAAATGGGAAGGTTTAGGCCAATTTCTCAACAGCTGATCTCGGTATACCGCAAAAACACTTCAATACACTAATGTGATTATCAGCCATTTACAACAATTCCCATTGAGTCCTTAAGTTTTTTGATAAACAATTCACGACCAACAGCATCTTCTGTCCATTCCAAATAAGTAGTCGACTCTAAGAGAACTTTCAGTGAATGGTTCATATGTCTTCCCAGTAATTCTTCGAACATGATCACTACAACACCAACATTGTCTTCAATGTGCATTGAGTGTGCTACTTTCATTTCGAACATGCACCAGTCACTTGCAGCGAAGGAATTCGACAACAATAAAATAACTCTTTTACTTTCTTTCATCCTTTCTACAATGTTATCGTTAATAAATGCACCGACTTGAAAATCTCTCTCGTGCACGCATAACTTCAGATTAAATTCACCTTCTAATATCGGCATAAGTACGTCCAATACCCAATCTGATTCTAACTGGCTGTAAGCCACAAACGCATCGTAAACATACACATTGCCTTCCAGCGGCTTGTACTCTCGCCTTTTTCTTATCATATAAATGTAATGCTTAATGTTCCATCTGTTTCTGTAGGAAACAACGGTTGCTATCACGACAATCAGGATTAATGGACCCACTGTCATTCCAAACCATTCAATTTTACTGATAGGATGACATTCTAAATATGAGAACTGTACATCTTTAATCAGTTTGTTGGCAGGTGAGGCACACGTGTATCCATTTGGGTAAAACGCCAATCGCGACTTATTTGCCGCGTTCAGCCAGTTTATCAACCAGATTAGATCGCAGTCGCAAATGAATGGATTTTTTGACAAGTCTAACCAATCGAGTTTTTCTAAGAAGCTAACAGGTAGGGCATTTGGACTGAAATGACCTAGTTTAAGGTGAGTGATATTTGAACTAGCACTAAATGTGCCAGGAGGAATATTTTGAAAAAAGTTCCTTCTCAAGTTAATTCCGGTAAGGTTTGGTTTATTTTTCAATACAGAATTGAGGTCGCCTTGTAAATGACAACTAAAACATTCTATTAATGTTACATTGCTTATTGGATAGAATAGGTCGGATACGTTTTTGTCCGATAATTGTCCCATATTTATGTAACTGAAATCCAGTATTCTTAAGCTTGGCAATCCTTGAAATGTTTCTGTTAGCGATTTGAAAATATCCAAAGCATTTCCATCGATACCAATTGTTAGGACCTGCAAGGTTGTGGAACTAAATGCAAATGGATATATCTTTATCTGATGGCCGGAATTAGCCTTAACATCAAAGTTAGTAATCTTTGGACAGTGTGATAGAAACATTGTTGGGTATTCTTCAATTACGTTAAATTCAAGTTGCACTTTGGTCAAGTTCGGTAGACATCGGAATGTGTCGTTAGTTATCGTCACAATGAGGTTGTAATTCAAGAACAAATATTGTAGATTTTTTGTCAATGAATCGTTCCTTCTTTCCCGTAACAGAAGTTTGGAATTTCTACCAATCTGTTGTGACTTATTCTTAATGCGATCAACGAGTTCATTACAGGTAACTCAAATCCTGATATCTTGTTATTGTCCAAAACTAATTCCCGTATACCATCTAACCGCTTTAAAGTGTCGACTGTAAACATCTCAATCCCGTTCAATTCTAAGAACAGACTAAGGGCTGGTGTCTTATGTAACAGAGAAAACGTATGTTCATTGATAGTTTCTCTTCCCATTAAATTCAAATGCAGTATATCCAACTTATTATTAAGTGACAGTTCCACTAGTAAATGTCTCATATCATGTATATTAATATTGTTTTTGTTAAGAGCAAGAAATGACAGAGATTTGAAGATCCCAAAAGCGTTTTTGGAAATATTGACAATTCTGTTCTTTGTGAGATTCAATTTCCACATGTTGCCCGGATTTTCAATATTTCTAAATGTTTCCTCTGTCACAGATTCTAGAATGTTACAAACAAATGTAAGCGTTCGAATATTACCAGGTATGTACGGTATGTACGTTAAATGTGTATGAACGCACTCAGCGATATCTCCATGGAAACGGCATCCAGTCCCGTAAACTTGATTAATGATGCAAACATTAAAAATAATCCACACTGTAACACAATACATCCTCATACTTTTTACACGGCGTCTAAATCAATACACAAAACTGTTCAATACTCGCTAAACACCAACGAAATTCGCCACGAAAGTTAACGGAAAACAACGACACTATGGATCTTATACCTTAAAACGTGACCTGACACTGCATTTAAGATATGAAAAAACAATTAAACACAGTAAATAAATGTCTCAGTTTTACAGAACGATGTTATATATGGAAGGTTTATTCATCGTATGTTATTAAAAGCTAATAAATACGTATTTTCTTCCTTATTGTTTCAAATATCTCGGTTTCGCTATGTGAACGGAACAAGGAAATAGTGTTACTTCCTTTTAAAATCCTGAATCGATTGATTCAAATCAATGCCTTAAATGTATATAAAATAGTGTTTCTTTCCCTCTCGCAACCAACACCATTTCAAAATGTGTTTAATACAATCTCCGCTCAATTTTTTTTACATGACAAGTTATAATGTCACAATGTCCAATTTTCAAACTTATATGCACTTCTTGCCCACATGTTTTCTCGGAGGTCTATGTGGGGCGGCACTGTCTTATGTATGTGGCGTTCCCAGTAGCATTTATTCTCCCTCTCCTAAAAGCGTATCCATTACACATTTTCCCACTTAAATAAAATTCGCATTACGTAGCTGTTTAGCTATCATAGTTGTTCTTGTTAAAATTGTATTTGTAATATGATTGTGAAATTAACAAACGTCCGAAATTGCGCACATTGTATAAATCGCTACCCAAAGCATTGTTACACAAACGAGAAAGAATAAGTTGCTGCAGGGAACGCCACCTACATATAACAATGTGTTTTCAAGCACCCCTATAATCCATAAAACATCAGGCATTTGAGGAGGTGCAAGGGTTAATACGCAAAGGAAGCAGGTGCGCAAGGAATGTACTGGTCGACCATAAAGGGGACTTGGGCGAAATAATGATGACAAACAGGGGGGGATTTAATGGATATAATACATCACATGACAAGTCAAGACAGCTGGTAACAATACGCCGAAGGGGGGGGGGGGGTAGAAAATAAAATGACACGAACACTAAAGTGAAAATATTGCATAGCGGAAAGGGCAAATACACATACATCTAAAAAACACACACAAAATTCTAACCATTCAGCAATTTACAGCCTTGAAAACACTGGCCCCATGTTCACAAAGAACCAGTTTTCAGGATCAGGATCAAGATCAAATATAGGGTCTTTCAAACCTTGTAAAAATGTTATTCAAAGCTAAATCTGTTTACATACTTTGACAGATATGAACATTCTGCAGAACCTGTGAGACATTAAATTCAAATGGCTTGCTTATTAAGAAAAAGATGGAAATTAATAAGTTATGACCGAGTTTGGAAAATTGATCCTGATTTGATCTAGATCAGTTTCAGTCATAAGTATAATTAATCAATTTCTCAACATCATGTTGAAGTTAAGTATGTTTTCATGATATTAATTAGAAGGTTTTAGGTATTTTGTGTATGTTTATGAGAAGTTCTGGGAAAAGTGTTCAATTTTTTCATGATGGCAAATATTTTTATGGATCAAGTTGATCCAGATAGGTTGATCCTTTGTGAACATTGGACCTGGGGTTTAAATCGATTAACAGCTAGAAAACCTCACTTAATCGCTATATGGTCATTGATTTCCAACTCGTACACATACATTGACTAAGTAGGGAGTAATAAATAATTA
Source organism: Mactromeris polynyma (assembly GCA_032209605.1). Lineage (NCBI taxonomy): Eukaryota > Metazoa > Mollusca > Bivalvia > Venerida > Mactridae > Mactromeris > Mactromeris polynyma. Next base: position 9,994,442 of record JASFXZ010000006.1, on the reverse strand, counting down.
CATGAGATTAACCTTTACCTACATAACAACAGACACACCGTGCATAATCCAGCACGTAGTAACAAGCAGCCTTATATTGATTCCAGTAACTAAATTATGAATATAGAATGCGAAATAACCATAAAATATCAAATCAATAACTTAATGTTAAGTCAAACGGAAAAATGTTAACAACTAGACAAAATCTTACATAAATTTAAAATAAAGACACATATAAATTCAAATTATGTATATTAAGAAAACAAACAAAAAATACCACTGTACCAAATGAGTATTAAGGTGTGTTATAAAAGAGAGAAAAGTTTTCTTGTTAAAACCAAATGACGTCATATGCATTATTAAATGGCGTACAGACACACTTTCATATAGTCTTAAAACGTTAACTCATGTCGTGCAGTCAAAAAAGGTGCGAACAATCTATCAACTATTGATTCATTTGAAATCTTACCGGCTGTAGTTATAACCCTTCCTTATAAACTCAGTTTAACAATTAACTTATCAAATGTACAACAGTAAATAAACTTTGCGAATTGTAAATAACATATATCCATAACACTTTGGTTTAGTAATTTATGTATTTAACATAGATTTGACACTAGTTCTATATTTCAAAATAATAGATGGATATTTATCGCACAATTTATGGAAAGGATCCTGTAATTATAAAGTAACCAAAGCATTGCAACATCTTGTTTCTTCAATTCGTAGTGGTTTGTGGAATCAGAGATGGTTTAGAACCATACACATCCTGATCAAATGCTTGACAAATTAATACAATCAACGTTCGATTTAACATTCTTTGTTAATGCCATCGAGAAAATACACAATAATAACGATTTTGGTACTTATGCTTGCATGCGTAGAGAATTGACTTTGAAAGTTGCTTCCACGTCGTATAATATTATTTGGCACGTCGTTCGGTGTCGTCACTGCCATCTAGTTGCTGTTCAGGGCCGTCATCATTTGATTGCACCGAAGCCGTCGGAAGTTCATTAATCTGATCCAGAACCACAATTCATTCATTTTTAATCTCAAACCATATTTTTCCCATTCATTCGCGGTCAATTACATTTGAAATTCAAATTCTATTTCAACAATTTAGCTTTTACCGAGTTTCAGTCTAATAATGCTCAAGAATAAGGACCCAAATTTCTTTGTTTTCTTCTACATCTGAACTAGTACTATAAAAAGCCATTGTCCTCAAAAGCACAACGAAACATGAACTATACATCAATTAGTACATGGCAAAATGGACAAAAGACGTAAGCATACATAATGGTTCACTTCAGAGTATAAACAGTGGTTTAATATTTCTTATCAGCACAAACTGAAATACGCAAAAAACAAGTATCATGTACTCTTTTACCGAAATAAACATATAAAGTATTTTGTCAACCGAATTCGTACTTCGCCAGATTTTCTGTGCTGTCAGTATTTTGACATTATGTTTGCATTTATTCCCGATCAATGAAATTAACTATACACACAGATAACTATTGCATTTATTGCTGTGTGGATGATTGTAGTTGTCTCCCTTGAAAATTAAATGCAGAAAAAATATTACCTTTGGTCAACTTGTTTTTTGAAAAATATGCAGAGGAAAAGGGACAGTATATGTCAATTATTACATTTAAGTATTCAATTCAATACTTTATCGTAACGAATACCTTTATTCGGCCATAACAAGTCCGAGACCAGGACTTGCACACAGCCCTATATGTTGTATGAATTAAGCTTAGTGACTGTTTTCTAATTACTGATGTAAAGACAACCCGAATAGAATTTCATTTCCAAAAAAGACTGAATGTTTGATTTGCTGTGTATCTGGGTCGTAAGTAAACAATTTTAAACATCAGAACGAAAGTATGAATATTATGTGACCTTAATTGAAACTAATGAAATATTGGATAGGATTTTATAACTTTGATTGCAAGCAGAGAATGACATTGTGTGTAATTAAGCATGTATCAAACATGTTTCTCATACATGTTTCATTTCTGAAAGCGTTGCAATTGACCTTTCTGCAGACGCTTCGTAGCCACGCCCCCCTTAGTAACAGGTTCTCGCTGTAACCACGTTAGACAAGCCATGTCCAATATGGCGTCGAACAAAGAACTATAACGGGCTGATGTAGATAGTATTCCATCGTTTTTTTTCCTCATTATATGATATTTCGACTTTAAATCATATCTTGACAAAATAAATATTACATAATATAGATTTGCTTTGACTAGATTAAGAGTTTCAAGCCATAGACTGGAAATTGAAACGGGAAGATGGAATAAACCTTAAATGCTATACCACGATCAGAAAGAAAATGTCAACTATGTAAAGTTTTAGAAGACGAATTTCATTTTATATAAGAATGTCCTTTATATCAGATAAATTTCGAACCGATTATTATGCAATACATTTACACGTGATCATTATTATTCCATGTAAGTCCATGTTTGCAGTTTATTGCGGGATTACAGGGGAAGTATTTACCAAAAAAAACATGAAACGTTACCTGTAATGTACGTCCGTCCCCTTATGTATAATGTTATTTAGTGTGAATGAAAGTCATTTTAGTCATCAAGTTTAAGTATAGTTATGTTTGTGTACATAAACCACCTTTATTTTGCGTGGAGATGGACATTACACAAAAAGGGACGGACATTAGAATATCAGGATTATTTCTCCAATCTTCAAATCCTGCAACATATATTTCTACAAATTCCAGAAATCATACTGTAAAGATACTATGATAAAATAGAAACAGAGGCAGACACAAGGCCAGTATTAGGTTGGACAAATTATATAATGTTATGCAATAAACAATAATGTCGCATGTGTGTACTATCTAGATGTAAATCTTATCCAGCCCCGTAATCAGCATTTCACAGTCTGGCCCAGTGGGAGTCCAATATGCATCCAATCAGTTTTTGCTGTCACCATCCGACACATATATACAGCAACGTTGAGAAATGTAAATACACACACATACATGTAAATTATTTTTATAGCCTTTAACTAAATGACTATTTATAAAAAATAAATGATCAGACTTGTGTTGAATGTTAGAAAATAGGTTTGTTTAAATTCATAAAGTAATGTCCGTCCTAAGCAAACACAAGTCCAAATACTTGCTTAATTGCTGACATAAGTCAATTATTTTTGTTTAGACAAATAATATTATGTTCCCTCAATATACATATATAATATAGTTGGTTTGATATATTTTCACATATATAATTTGCAACTGATTATGTGAAATAAAAACATTTTAAGTTGTAAGTTTGTGTTTCTTCATGTTTTAGGGTACAGACTTTTCATTAACTTGTAATGTTTGTCCCCTCCCAGTCAAACTGATATTTAAAGGTAAAAATAACAAATACCAAACAAAAAGTCATCTTTTTATCAATGGGGCATATCTGTAATTTTAGACGGATTTAACTCGTGATACGGTCTGCCGCACAACTTAATCCACCGCATGCATTTTTCCCAAATTTGTCTTAGGTTTTGGAAAAGGTAAGAATTTCACGCCACCTATCAGTCTGGACATCTATTGTCACTACACCTTTTCACCATTGTCAATAATAAACACCCTGTAATTTGCTTTCCCGAAAACTACCACTCTTGTTGACAACTGTAGCGCTTGTCTAACAAAATGGCGTCGATAAAACAATGCCGGAGGTGTGCGCGAATACTGCAACGCGATTGGCTAACACGAGCTGTCAATCAATATTTGCAGAAAGGTCAATTGCAAGAGTGTGTCTACAGTTCGTTGGTGGAATCAAATGTCTTCGAAGATAATTAGGAGTTATATGCATTATTCACTATTATATCTTACAAACTACGTAAAATCATCAAATAATGACATTTTCAAATTGTCATTCCTTATCAAATATTTTCTAATTATTTTTACATGCATTAATCAGAAAAAATGTTACACCGCTTTAAGAGCGGCAAATCAAATTTGGCAAATATCTTTCGTTTTCTTCAACAAGACCCGTATTGGCAGTAAACAATGAAATACATGGTTGTGAGCGCAGACAGAAAGGCCCATTCGGAACATCGCGATTTAATTTTTACCCAAAAACATTTGACAATTATTTTCATCTATAACGTTTTAAAAATTTCAAAAGTTATTGTGCATAGTTTTCAAGTATGCCGATTTGTAAAGACTTCGTAGCATGTGTAAAGCTTGTGGACTGTAACGTGAAGACCTACTCATACTTATTGGCAGCTTTGTTGGTAATCATTTTAACATTCATTGAACTATTTGCTTGAAGTTGTCATATGCACCGTACGTATTCAGTGAAACTACCAAATATAAACATTTAAAAAAAAAACGATGACAATATTTATAATTACCTATTCAGCGTAAAGTTTTGTGCAGTAATTGTAGTGTTTTCTATGTTCCTTTAAGAATGATGTGAAGGTCAAAATCTAAAGTAAGTTATATCCATTATTTTCATACAGCTTCTAACTAAATGAGAGGCGTCAATGCCGTGGCTAATTCAGAAGTATCGGAATATTCTCGAATTTTTATAATGAATAAACTAAATTTCATAATGATAATTTACGTTCATGACTGAAAGAAGTTTTGTATTCATGTATTTGTACCGGTGTGAAGTTAGCAGTAATACAGTAACATCAGTTACAGCAGTACTACTGCTCTTACTGCTACTACTTCTAGCAGTAGCAGCAGTATTACTGATATAACTGCTACAACTTCCAGCAGTAATATCAGTATTACTGCTGGAAGAGGTAGAAGTATTACTGTTGTATATCAATAATACTAGCAGTAATTAGCATTAATGCAGATCATATTGGTAGCAGAAAGAGAATACTATAAACAACAAGAGGGATATGCGTGAGAGGTGTGTACTGGAGCTAGCAATAATATTTAAGGGTAATACTGCAGTTTACTACTAGTAATAACATTACAAAATAGGCATATGACTGCACATTAGCAATAACCTAACTCTATTGCGACAACAGGTTTTAGAGAATCAAAAGTCCGGAAATAGTACATATTATTACTGCTAGTGCTTCAACTTCAGCAGTATCAGCAGTAACATGGTATTACTGCTAGTACTGCCATAAGTCATGACAGTATTATAGTAAAAACGTATGTTTCATATAAAGGATTTACCCGAGGAAGCAATGTGTGTTTTGTTACCCGACGGAACTTGAATACGCCGACGACGGCAAGTCATACATAGCCAAAATTTGTCATTTTCTCAAATTTTACATCTTTGTTAATACTGTATTTTACGGTACGAACGTAACATCAATCCAAATATTAATAGATATACTCAGTTTGCCGACATTTCAATGTTCTCTTTAATGCATTAAGACATAATTACATATAAACATACATACATAAACTTATCTAACAAGAGGCGTTCATACATAACAAAATAAAGAGAACAAATAACGAATAAGCATTATTATAATTATGAAAGAGAGAGAATACGTAACTACAGGGAACGCCACATACATGAGTTTATTCTTAATTAATGCATGTTTATTTATATTTTATCTAAAAGAAACATATTTTTCATGTTCGTTTAGGTAAACAAATGAACACACATGAGCATAGTATTACTTTAAGATGTTGATATGAACAATCCTAAGCTTGACCACACGGTGCGGGATCTATACAACCGGATTTTGCATTTTCAACATATTTTGCATATAAAATAAAGCCTAGACATAATTTTGTATCTCTAGATACTCCGAGTTTTAAAATTCGTGCTTACAGGTATCTAGTAAACAAAATAGAAATACCATATTCGTGTTAAACATCCTTCTTGTGACGATTGGCACCACATCGGAAATCGTATTGGGACATTTCTAACACACTCCACACATAGTGTGGTGACAATGATTGCCGGATGTGTGAAAGGTAACGGCTGACATGTCAGATTCTGTCTTTATGTCCATTCTTTCATAATTTTGGCATAGGTAGGCACGTAAGTAGAAGCACCGACCTTCCGTTAGCCAGTTTGATAGCTTCCTCATGTACACATTCTACACCTCTCGTGAGTTTCCAAACCACATCGGTCAGGGTCAGGGTCAAGTTATTTGAAGTCAGCAATCATAGCCAGGTTACAGCCACGAAAACCCCACTAACTGCATGGAAACACACACATAATTTCATGTTGTGATAGTCGGAGAAGAAATATCTAATACAGTGAATCCTCAATCATCAGACCATCATTGGTTCGGAATTATATTCTTAAGGTTTTAGTTGTGAGGTGTACTGATTAAAATATTGAAGACATCTTAAAAACTGGTCTATGACCTTAAGGTCTGATAGAGGGGGTGGTATCTATGTTGAGATGTCATTTACGTGAGGTTTAACTGTACATGTATGTATCATTTCTGATAAACTCAAAGAATTTGGTCATATAAAGTGGTTAGATTGAGTTTAAATTTAACGTACTTCTAAATTTCAGTCTTTTATAATTATGCCCTCGCCATCACGGTGTATTTATTATAACCGCTTTGTCAATAATGCGAAAAAGGATAATGAATATTAAATAAATTGAAATAGGGTTAAATTACTTCCCAGCGACACGCATGAGTTCACATAACTATATCTTTCTTTCAAGGGAATTAATCCCGGAGTGACTTTACCGTTTTATATTGTAGTTGTTTCTCCTGAATATTTTTACAAAAATAATACGAATTAGTAGACAAACGCAAACAACGCACGATATATACAATATAATATATATACTCCTTAAACAATATTTCATGTATGACTTGTTGCTAAATAACAAATCATTCATACTGTATGATGGGTAATTTCTCGTTACAATGCCAGATTCCATTAGGAATGCGTTCACCTTACTCGTGTTGAGAACTAATAAATTGAGAACAAAAAGGGTATGCCTTCAAATTAGAATAGCATCGAAATACTTTGTGCCAATTTATAACTTCTTCAAGTTTTTATACAAATATTGTGATTTCAGGTTTCTATAAGCATTTGGAATAATCACTGACAGACGATAATATTTTTCCACATAGGAAGACGCTTAATTTAATTTAATTTAATCTACCAGCCATAATTCATCAATGACTGTCAAATGTGCACTCAGCTGTTAAGACAGTTATGTTTCATCAACGACTGTCAAATGTTTACAGTTGCGGAAACAGTTATGTTTCATCCATGACTGTCAAATGTACACAGCTGTTTAGACAGTTATGTTTCATCCAAGACTGTCAAATGTGCACAGCTGTCGAGAAAGTAATGTTTCATCCACGACTGCCATATCTGCACTGTTGCTGAGACAGTTATGTTTCATCAACGACTGTCAAATGAGTACACATGTCGAGACTGTCAAATGTGCACAGCTGTTGAGACAGTTATGTTTCATCCACGACTGTCAAACGTGTACACATGTTGAAACTGTAAATCGAACCCACAACCTTCGGATTAGTAGTCAGCAGCGTTAACCACTGAGCCACAGGGTCACAAATACAAAAATTACAAATACTACTGTTTTCAAACATGGGAGATATCCAATATCAGCAGTTTGGGAGTTTCGCTGTTGTTTTGTCCATGTGGAAGATAAAAACTCCTATCACGTACTCTCTTAGTTCGAGATTTCAATGTCGTTGTTCAGCAACCCAAATAATGTGAAAACTAACAAGCAAATAAACAAAACGTCTGGTAAAATAATTATTTGATGAATTTATTAGCATATGTACAAGTCATGCATAGTTAACTTACAATAAGGAAATTAAACTTCTGTGTACAACGAAACGTTAGATGTGATAAATGACGCCCAAGATGTGTACTACTAATTACGATAATTATACATTATTATTATAAATATATAATACTGTTGAAATACATTTTCGGCCCAGAAATGTCACAGAAGTTCACGAATCTATGTCGATAACATTGAAACTAGTTTGTGTATTGTAATGCTAAAAGCGGTTAAAATTCACCAAACTTTATCTGATAATTTGACGGATTTTGCTGTTCTTGAAATAATAAATAAATCATTCAATTTAATTAATTTTGCTTTCCTCGTGTTACATTTTCGTTATATCCGTTTCATCTTATCTCGATCTCTCAGAAAGTCGTGTGACAGACGGAATTCATTTGCCCGTTGTATGCGGGAGTCTAGCAGGAACTCTGGCTAGAGAATATAATGAAATAACAATTATGTGACGTCAGAGATGTTATATCAAGATGGTTGTTGCTACATGTACTACATATATAAGCGATGTTTAAGTGAAAATGTAAATTTTATGATGTAAAAGAAATATATATAACACTGTGTTCCTACAAAAGCGATAAAAATGTATCAACCCACAATGGAATATTATTTTTTCGGTTGTCTAGGTATGAGAGCTACACAAGGTCATAGAATAAAAATGTCGACAAGAATTGTTTCCCTTTAAAAATATGTTAATTATATTAAAAATGTTTTGAACACTCTATATATGTCAAGCATTTTATGATTGCAACAGAATTGCAATGAAGAAAATACAATAAAATTATACAGGGTGGTATGTTATTGATTTCTGCCTGAAAATATAATAGACAGTAAATATGAACGATAGAGAAGAATGATAATGCGCCAGAGTCAGAGTATTGCTTTGGTTTTAATTCTTGTAACCATTTTTATCATACCGTAAAAAATAAATACTCATTTAAGTGGAACAAGCTAGAAAAAAGGTAATTGCATGTGAATCATGTTGAGCTGTTAACCAACGTATGAAAATTAGCTGTAGTAATACTGCTACTACCGTTTCGGCTACTTCATGCGGTTCATTATTTTTCGATATTTGAGTACAATGCCTTCAATTCTACTCACTTTCCACATGTTAATTCAACATGAAAATACAAACAAAAACAGCATATAACAAAAAAAAATAAGAAAAGGGACACACATCAAATATAAATGATGGATGAACATTGTGGTGATGAGTATTGGCATGGAATGGTCAACTGCAAAACACCACTGAAGGTTTAAAGATGCACCCAACCTCACATTATTCGTAACAACACATAAATAAAGGAAACAACGTTCAAAAGCATTTCCTCATAGGACATCGTTCTCATACACGACAGTGTGTCCAGAATTAAGGAGATCATGGGTGTATTTTATTTAACAAATAGTCCGTGCAGCTTAAGAGACAGTTAAACACTTGTAGTTAAATCCACAATTATTGTACTTCATGTCCATCAAATGGTCAAGGTCTGCTCATAAGTGTCAGTTTTCTTGTATCTTACAATGGTTAGATATTTTCCGGATCAATGGTTTCGTAATATGTATCATCTTTGTCATGTGTGGAGGCTACAAACAAAATTAGAATCCATTCAACATGTAACAAAACTGATATAGAAGAAACATACATCCGAACAAATATTTTCGATTCGTTTTAAGAAAATGTACTAGAATGATGAAATACGATTGTTTCGAGCAACGTTCTTTTATGCGTAATCTGTTATAAGTAGGAAAGTGATTTTTTATTTCATATGTAATTACGAGTTTTACTTTTTAAAGAAATAACAGTATGATTATTCATCAATCCATTCAAATTCTATATGTGTCTACAAACAGAAATAACTTGAAATTTTGACATCGCGGTTAAGAAATCTTGTGCATCAAACATGATACATGTACATACATATTTCATCTATTTCAATTATGTAATTATTTCATAAAAAGTTATATATACATAGAGTAGTGAAAGCGAACTTGTCTGTAATGTCAAGTATGTTTAACTGTACCAAAGTACCCGTCGAGGAGTGAAAGCGAACTAGTCTGTATACTCTTTATGTACAATACATAACTTTGCTTGCACCCCTCGACATAAACTCGTACATGTTACATTACCATTCCGTTGAAGATCCTCATACAATAAAGATGTTGGATTATTTGAAATTTCACCGTGACTCTCCGGTTTAGGTATGCTGAAATATTACCACGTGTGATAGAATCTTAGATCGTTACACCAACACAAACGACAATGAATACAAGTTTGAATAAGTAACAAGAACAAATTGTTTATACAAAATTAAAAGAATTTAAAACAACCCAAGACAGCACTGTTATTTGAGAATAAAACTAGTATACGCTATTATCATAATCTTCACTATTTAATTGAAAGGCTTTTATGAGATAGGCTGGAAGAAATTCGAAACAAATTCATACACTGGTGGTAGTTGTCTTCTCCTGTACATGATGATACAAACAATAGTGGCACAGATGACCACTATCCCCGCCACAAGAGAACCAGCGATCGTTGCAATGGCATTTGGCTGGACAGAATCCTCTAATTCTTGAAAAAAGGACAAACGTCGTTTCTAGATTATTCAAATACATTATGTAACAAATTGGTAACACGACTTATAATACACGTCATACCTTTTTATCTTATCTACGAGCAACGAATGCATTGGTAAAACTTTGAGCCATTAAACGGACCGATATAGTTATTTTCCTTGAATATTTTCGTAGGAGAAAACATAAAATAAAATGTCACAAATGATCATTACAAATTAAGTGAACTCAAATTAAATGACTAATTGGACTTATACGTGATTCAAACAATTCGGAAGTTTGTTCATTTTCACTTCCTATATATCTTTGAGACCTAATTAATTTACGTAAACTTGTAATCAGTTGTGATTATTATATGTTTATTAACATGGTGATAACCAAAACATTTACCCTTATCACAGGTGACACCGGTATATCCATCGCTGCATCCGGAAGGGCAGACACCGGTCACTTTGTCACATAATGTGTGCGTTTTGCAAAATCCACAATATGCGGCACAGTTTAGACCGTAATGCCCGTAGTTACATTCTGATAAATGGATATGTTCTCAATGTTTATTAAATAGATAAATATTAATTCAAGTCGTTAATAGTAGGAAATAAAATATTGTTTACAACTAATACGTAAAATATCCAGTACGATAGAAACATAATGAGAATATTATCTTAACGACTAGACATACGAGTATTGTCCATTTTAAAAATAATTGCCAGTATGTAAGATAAGTAGTAAACTCATGTTTAACATTGACCAAAATAATAATAAACGCAATACATATCTGCGAATAATCTAAATACATTAAATCAAATTCTGATATTCAGTAGTCGAACATTATCGACCACTTGATATTAAGAGATCATGCCATATATGTTTTAGCTATAGACTCTTATTTTTATCACCGTTACAAACGTATTTTCGTGTCAGTACATACACATAAAATATCTTACTGACCAATGTCGCAGTCATTTCCTTTCAAACCAGGTCCACATTGTGAACAGGAGCCATTTTCTTTGTCACAGGCAATGACACATCGAGAATTGCAAACGTTTTCACAATTAAAACCAAATGTTCCGTCCTCACATTCTACAATATACATAGACGTTGCATAATGTTATTTTATTTCTTATGATAAAACGAATGAAACATGCATGGAACAGATACTATGTTGAGTGACCAAAAATACATCATTGTGTAAGCCCTTTCACACACCAATGATCTTTTTACAATTATCTTAATCTTATTAATGTCTAATAAGCTTATGAGGGAATAGTACAGAATCAGAGTTTTCAGTAAATTTAGAGTCTGTTTTGGTTGACAGATCGTAGTAAAAAATATGTATAAACTGTAACACACCTTTGTCACAAAATTGTCCCTTCCAGCCAGCTTTACAGCTTGTACAAGTGCCAAGAACATGATTGCATTTATCAACACAATAAACACTACACGTTCGGGTACAGTTCACACCAAACGTTCCTTTCTGGCATACTTAAATATAATGTACTATCATCAAACTATGAACTTTAGTTTTTTTCATAAAATCAATCACCATGTGTACAGCTTCACTGAATAAATTTCATTCTTAGTTCACAATGTTATGGTGACTTTTCAGTAAGGAAGTAGACGTCTTTAAACAATGTATGTATAGGAAGAATGACATATCTTTTGGTATTCGTACTTAAATTTGGTATCCAAGTAATAGCTGTAGTAATATAAATACCTGCACTGAACTATTCAGTTGTAATTCAAGAGTAATTGAAACATTTTAAAACCGAAATAATGATACAATTTGAGGATAGTCCACACATTGTTTCCATTACATAACATTAGTGTGATGTTTAGAAATACACCTATTGACCGCATAACAAACAATACACTTGCTTCATATCTGTGGTATTAAAAACATTACTATGGAATGCCAGCACTGTCTTTTGCAGTCATGAACATCTATAATTATGTTTGATTTTATTACTTTACGTACCGTGTTCTTTACAAGTTGTACAAACACGTTTATATTATGTCCGTTTATCGTAATATATTGTGCCTTTGTACTTATAATTTGACATTTTTATTATATTATGTAGATACATCTTTATACCATGTAGATTACGTTATGTGCATCCTTTATTATTGGTACATAATGTAATAAAAATAACATCAATAATAGATATGCATGACTACAAAGGACTGCGCCGGCGTTCCATACATTACCTTGATCACACTTATCGCCTTTATATTCAGCCTTACATCCACCAACACATGCACCATTTGTTTTGTTACAATTTCCATTGATACAATGTGTACTACATACTGATTGACAGTTCTGACCATAAATACCATTTACGCATTCTGTGAAATGAATAAAATGAGTAAATTTACAAAAGGTTAGACGACATTCTGCGAACAGAACGAAATGTGAGCTTCTGATTGACCATGCTCTCAGAAACTCAATTATTAACATCAGAATGCGGAATAACCACAAAAAAATAATCATTAACCTTATATAAAATCAACCGGAAAGATTTATTAAATAATAAGACATAGTCTAAAATACTAGTGATAGGGAAAGGGAATTTAAAAAAGACACATAGAAATAAAATATCAAATTACATATACATGTATTGTTAAAAAAAGAAACAAATATATCAATGGAGGATTAATTTGTGTTACAACAGCAGTTACCTTGTTAATGCCAAATGACGTCATACGTATTTTCATTACATGACGTCATAGAATTGCAAGAAACTTGGAGGATGTGGCTCAATGAAAAGTATGTGATGCATAGAGAAGAGCATCTTCATAAAAACTCAAAATGGCAAACACAGTTAACATAACGACACACACAGACAAACGATGAACAAAACTAAATGAAACAAGGATAACCACCAACATAAACCAAAACATTACAGTACACTAAACTTTCAAAAGGATTGGGTTATAGTTTTAAGGTACTCCATGGAACACATTTTATTAGTTCCAGAGGAAAAGTTAATGATAACAAAGTCCTGAACATAATCCTAAAGACATTAGGTCTGTGAAGTTGGCTGTTAGTTGTTAATTCAGATGTTCGTTCCCGAATACACAGCTAGTGGTTGTTAGTTCAAATGTTTATTCACATATGATGCAGCGAATAAACAGCTAGTACCTGTTAGTTCAGATGTTTATTCGAAAAAAATAGCCAGAAGTTAGGTGTCAGTTCGGATATGATGGAATGAATACACAGCTATATGTTGTGAGTTTAGATGTTTATTTGCATAATATTATGATGTACCGAATATCAGCTAGTAGTTGTGAGTTTAGAGTTTTATTCAAAAAAACATTGCCAGAAGTTAGATGATAGTTCGAATATGATGTAGCGAATGCACAGGTATTAGTTGTGAGTTCAGATGTTTATTCGCATAATAGTATGATGTAGCGAATACACAGCTAGTAGTTGTTAGTTCAGATGTTTATTCGAAACAACATTTCAAGAAGTTAGATGTGAGTTAGGATATGATGTAGCGAATATACAGCTATTAATTGTTAGTTCAAATGTTTATTCGCATATGATGCAGCGAATACACAGCTAGTAGTTATTAGTTCAGATGTTTATTCGAAAAAACATAGCCAGAAGTTATATGTGAATTCGGAAATGATGTAGCGAATACGCAGCTATTAATTGTGAGTTCAGATGTTTATTCGCATAATAGTATTATGTAGCGAATACACAGCTAGTAGTTGTTAGTTCAGATGCTTATTCGAAAAAACATTGCCAGAAGTAGATTTGAGTTCGGATATGATTGAACGAATACACAGCTATTAATTGTTAGTTCAGATGTTTATTCGAAAATGCATCGCTAGAAGTTAGATTTGAATTCGGATATGTAGCAAATGCACAGATGTTAGATGGTAGATCATATATTCGTTCCCGAATTCACAGCTTTTAGTTTTACAAATCAAAGATACATACATGTAACATTCAGATGTTTGAAAACACGTCAGAAATGTTCATATTAAAACTCCGGAGAAAATTTAATTGTTAATGCACATTTTGCGACCAAATATTGCATGCAAATAGTGCGTTTTCTGCAATTATATATACATTCATACTTCCGTGATTAGCTGAGGGCACACCCTCATCTTCGATACCAAGTGCACACGTTTTCAGTACAATTTACCATCTTAAGATATATTAATTAATCGTCATGCGAATCGTCATAGTCATAGTAAATTAATGAAGTTCAATAAAAGTTTGAGCGATTGCAATTTCTTTTTGATATTTCACGGAAATTACTGACTTCACAAGAAATAATTTGAAATATACCATTTTGCGTCATAGCCATGTTTCTGATCTTTTTGAAAAGAAAAAAACTTTATACACAAATTTCAGTCTGGCTTCAGAGCTGAAACTGCATTGACATTTATAGTAGACAGATGGATAAATGCCATCAATGGAAGTACAATTGTCGGAGCAGTCTTTCTGGACTTGGCAAAGGCATTTGATCTAGTGAAATGTTCAACTCATCTTGACAAGTAAAAATCAAATAATTTCAATCCATCATCACTTCAGTGGTTCAAATTGTTTTCGACAAATAGATATCAAAAGGTACGTGTATCTAGAAAGCTATCAGAAGCACATCAGCCGTCCCTCAAGGGTCTGGCCGCGGGCCTATACTGTTTATTATGTACATCAATGATATGTTATTCGAACTCACAGAAATCTTACTGTCATGTTTTATGATGACATCACCCTACGAGCGTTTGCTAAATCTTATGATGAAAGTCAAAATAACCTTCAATATTTTTTAGAAAAAAAGCATTTGTTTTTAGGCAATAAATTATGTTACTCAAATATTTATGATAAGCAAACACATATCGAGACCGACGCACTGAAATAAGGTTTATTACGGTCTACACAAATATATGGCTATGCATTCGAGTTCGAAAATTAAGGTTAAGACAAACAACTAACAGTTGTGAATTCTCTACTTGATATTCGAAATGACATCAAACTTCAGGCATTCTTGACTTAACTTCTGAATAAACAATTCGGGATAGAACCTCTGAACTACCAACCAACAGCTGTGCATTAGCTACATAATATCCGAACTCAAATCTAACTCTGGCTATGCATTTTCGAATTAACTTATGAACTAACAACTTACAACTGCGAATTCAGGAACGAACATTTGAACTAACAACTAATAGCTATGTATTCGCTTACATCATATCCGTACTCTCATCTAACTTCCGGTTATGCATTTTCGAATAAACATCTGACCTATCAACTAATAGCTGCCCACTCGCTGCATCATATGCAAATAAACATTTGAACTAACAACTGATAGCTGTGTATTCGCTACATCATATCCGAACTCACATCTAACTTCTGGTTATGTTTTTTTCGAATAAACATATAATATTTGAACTAACAACTACAAGCTGTGTATTCGCCGCATCATATGCGAATAAACATTTGAACTAACAACTAATAGCTATGTATTCATTCCATTATGTCCGAACTCACATCTAACTTCTTGCAATGTTTTTCGAATAAATAACTGAACTAACAACTACTAGCTTTGTATTCGCTACATCATAATGTTATGCGAATAAACATCTGAACTCACAACTAATAGCTGTGCATTCGCTACATCATTTCCGAATTCACATCTATCTTCTGGCTATGTTTGACGCGATGGCAAGATGACGCGATGGCACGATGCGATAGCACGATGACACGATGCGATGGTACGATGACACGATGCGATGGTACGATGATACGATGCGATGGCACGATGAAACGATGCGATGGTACGATGATACGATTGCACGATGACACGATGCGATGGTACGATGATACGATGCGATGGCACGATGACACGATGCGATGGTACGATGATACGATGCGATGGCACGATGACACAATGCGATAGAACATCGTACCACAGATGGCACGATGCGATGGTAAGATGACACGATGAGACGATGACACGATGCGATGGCACGATGACACGATGCGATGGTACGATGACACGATGCGATGGTACGATGACACGATGCGATGGTACGATGACACGATGCGATGGTACGATGACACGATGCGATGGTACGATGACATGATGTGATGGCACGATGACACGATGCGTTGGCACGATGAGACGATGCGATGGCACGATGACACGATGCGATAGAACATCGTGCCATCGCGTCGTGTCATCGTGTCATCGCATCGTGTCATCATGCCATCGCATCGTCTCATCGTGCCATCGCCAGTGCGCGAAGGGGCGATGCCACGATGGCCCTAACGGAACACCGTAATTTAGTCTTAAACATTTAAACGTGTATTTTTTTTCCGATAATTAACTAATGAATGAAGAGCTCAGTTCGTGCCGTCACAACAAAAGATGCGTGTCGTAGATTGTTGAGTCTTTATTTCGCAAATACATGTATATGCAAATGATTGTGTTGTTAATTCGAATATTATATGTGAACTTATCATTTGCAGTCGTATCTTTCGGTTGAAAAAGAAACAGAGAAAAATGTTGGTCTGCTTTTTTTGCGTATACCAAAAACCTAATTACACACGTCATACTTTACTTGCATATAGGTGGTCAAGGTTATATTTTGACAAATATCTGTTTCTGATTGTCTGTCCTTAGTAGACTTTCACATTCGTTTTCATTTTTATTGAATCTATTAAACTCGTCATCTAAAACCGATAAACAATTGGTAAGCGTCGTATTTATCGCTTTTAGAATACAAGTTTGTGAATTCAATAAAAAATACCACTCATAACTACTAGCATTTGTAAGTTTAATTCTAACGAAGATGTATGATACAAAGAGTGTATAAGATTATAAAATTGTGCGTTATAGTATTGATATGAATATATTAAGTTAAAACTTCATGAACTCTCAATTCCGAATACATTGGCTTTCATCATGTTTAAAATAATGTATTAATACTATTCGCATTTATAAACGATTAACGATAATAAGTAAATATCCGCATATATCAATATATATTAAGGTTTCGCGATGAATGCGTAGAACCACAACAACTGTACTCATCGAAACAGCGTCTTAAGTAGCTTGAAAAAACTCAGAACGGGTTAAGTTCATTACCAGATTTGCAGTCCTCAGTATTGTAGTAACCATCTTGACAACCACCAGTGCACTTTCCAGACACAGCATCACATATTCCAGGTCTACAAGCACCACAATCATTCTGGCATTGTGTTCCCCATTTCTTTTCATCGCATTCTGCAATAAGACAAAGAAATATAAAACGTTTTCATTAACTCAACATACTGAAAATCATACCATTATACACATGTATAATCACAAAATCGTATATCAGTTCGTTGTATTTTTCATATTACAAGCAAAAGACGTAAACTTATTATGCCAATCCTGGTTCAATATAGAATGTGATAAAAGTCTGATGGGTGGCAGAGTTGACAACTTATAAGTTATATTATATGACGAAAACGACATAAAATAAAACATTGTACTACAACTAATTTGAGAAGTGATATGGCAAACACAGCCCGTACATACATAACTGATGAAGCTAATTAAATACCTATATTGCATTTTCCAACAGTTCCGGTCCATCTTCCTTGACAACCCGTAGTACAAACGCCACTTATCCTCTGTTCCACGTCTTCATGCGATTTACAATAACAGTTCTCTGAACAATCGAGTCCACATTTGTTTGTCGGACATTCTAGAACGATGAATGCTCATAGTTACACATGCTATACCCCAACGGTAACGTGTCACTTACAACCATATTTATAAATAGGAAATTGATAAGATAATACACACAAATGAGATGGGTAAGGTTTCTTAACAATATGTTTCGTTATGTGTAATGTCCTTTCAGCGGCGAAAGCAGACGGCAATCGGATGCTGAGTTGCTTAAGTAGGAATTCCATTTAACCATATTTACTGCTAAAACGAGACACATTTCAAGTGCTATGTTGTCAGTTTACATGAAATAGACACATCAATATAAATTAAACCTGTTAAAGGTGTTGTTACCTCCATATATGTCTAGTTCACAAATTACCAATTGGTTTGCGTTATTTGTTTGGATACGCATCTTCTGAACAACGGTATTCAGATGTACATATGTGACTGGAGGCATGTTTCCGCTATCATCATACACTAATTGTAAACCATTCTGTGTTGCCGTGGCAGCATATATCTTGTAATCGTTGATGTTATCTAAACGAAAAAGCGTGAAATACAGTAAATATGTAAGTCAGTATATATTTGTAAAATTACAACGTTATGTTGCTGACCAATAACACAAAAGTAGCATACATTGATACAATGACGACAGCAGATTTCATATAACAGTATGTTAAGAACTGTAGTGAAGAGAATTGAAATGTCAATAAGAAATTCATGTCATAATTATAGGGGTAAATGTTTAACAATTATATTGCATAACATACCATCACTGGTTGTGTTGATGTTGACAGAATATGTATAAATCGACATTCCAAGGTTAATATCCAAATACTTGAACCCCGTATCAGTGGCAACAAAGCAACCAGTCAAGTCTGTTGACACCGTTGAACCAAATCTACCATCTACAGCATTGAGCGGTGGATAATTGTTGTACTGGCTTGCAGTGACAGATTTACGAAATGCAAAATTTCTTCCTGAAAATGTCTCAGGAATAACAAAGCGAGTGGATTATAAAAATAACATATTTGACCGCAAAATTCCTCAAAAAGCATAGAGAAAAATTACCCGTTTATAATTCTATGATAAAACATATAAGGTCGTACGTTCTACCTCATCCGATCGAAAATGAAAAGTTGTCAAGATGTTCTTGTAAGGCGGCGTAAAGTATCAAGTGAGCCGAAGGCAACACTTGTGCGCCTTCTGGGGTGGGATTTGCACATGTACAAACTCCTAAAAACAGTCGTTTATTCATCGATTTTTATTATTACTTTAATCTATAATGACGAAATGGCAATCCAGAAGTCCCTCGCGTCAAAAACACATAATTTTGGGGGCAATTAACTATTCCGTTACCACTCACTCGACAGTGTTTGACATGAGTTTCTTGTCATGTCATTTGAAAATCAGCTACGATCCAATTGGTCTATTTTCTTCAGATCTGATCTTTTTCAGAAAAGGCAGGTTAAACTTGACATTATATATATGATCCTATGTGTATTAGTGAATACAATAGTGAGACTCGCTTTGATGAGAATAATTCAATCACTTGTACTTCATACTCGTGTATTATTGCGCATTCAAACTTCTACCTATGATGGGAACATACTAATTAATTTTATAACTTCTTATTTGTTAAATATTTAGACGTGGTATTGAAGGGATACATATGACAAATCAAATAATCTCCAGATAGAAGAAATATGTAATTATAAAACAAAGTTCAATATGACATACATGCATCTACATGTATAATTATCGCTAACTTAGTGTCTATGATGTAAAAATAGCGAAATCGTGTTATCATACATATACGAACTCTCCGTAAACTGATAAAAACAACAATACAAACATGAATGAGTGTAGAAAACGGAAATAAAAACCTGAATTATGTATATCATTGTTAGTCTTACTAATATCTAACATTGTTTATTGCTTAAGCAAAGGAATTTCTAAGCATTTCAGGTATAATACGCAAAGTAACAGAAATATGCAAATCCAGGAGCATACTATTGTAACTAATTAGTTGAATTATGTAATTCATAATTTGACAGCAAATCCACATTTGATTATGTCATACACATGTATTGAAAATTAAAGTATTTACCTGCACCAATTCTAACATCACATAACACAAGCTGAGATCGTTCGTTTGACAGTGTAATTCTCACTTGATTTCCAACTAAAGATTGCTCACATTGTACATGTATTTGTGTACTTCCTGGTACAGTATCATCGTGTTGGTAACATGTATATTTATATGTTGGTACGTAAAAATGGTCTGTTTTCCGGTTTTCAGGTACATACTCCACGGTAACCTCAAAACCAGGAAAATATCCTGTAATATAATAAGTATTTTATATAATAAGATATACACTCATCCAAAGTTCTAACGCATCACTTTGTGTTTACTTGATTTCGAAAAGACGAACGAGAGGTTGGCAATTTATGGTTATTGTTGTAGAAAAAAACACAATGAAATCACACAGATAACAAAAAGAAGTGATTGAATAAGGTCCAGCAAATAAACGTGTTTAAAATTTTACAGAAAAAATAACTAATAATACTAAAAAAAATCAATTTCGTAAGCTAAAAAACAAAGAAATGTGCTCTATGTAATTAATTCATGAGCGTGTGTTAGTCACCTATGGTTTGTGATTTTCTGCCTATTTGCAGCATAACACGAGTCCCCTTAACTGGTGTAGAGATAAAGGGCGCGGACAGTTCCGGTTCCACTTCCGGTCTATTAAAACTTACAATTTTTACTTGGATTCACGTGGAAATCTCGTGAAACAAGCTCTCATAAATAACGCCTTTGTTAGATACAATTAATTATCTTTAGGAGTACAACATATTTTATTTCTAGTCCTACAGGAAATGCAAAAATGTAGTCACATTTATGAAAGGGCATACTATTTTTATCATTTTAGTGGACAAATAGCCCTCCCTTATTTCTTTTGGACCATTTTTCAATCAAACAAAATGTTTTTTAACGACTGTAATACTAAACAACACAATGAGAAAAGTAAATCATATGAAAGACAGCCAAGTAAAAGCAGCAAGTCAAAAATACCGAAACTCGATCATTCGTTCTGCATGGCTGCACTTTACATCGAATAAAAAAATTCCTAAAAGTTTTTAAAAAATAAGGCTATATGATGAGAAATATGAATTTTCATAACATTTAGTTAAATTTTATCCAATTTAAATATAATGTGTTAGAACTTCGGGTGAGTGTATTGTTATGGATTGTTTTTCCAGAGGAATGTGTTGGGAGGCTCTGTCTTATGTATTTGACGTTCCCTGTAGCATTTTATTTTCTAATATATATGTGAAATACAAGTAACATGGTGACAAGTATTGAAAGGGTACTACCAAATACGTAGATAAATAACATATACTTATACAATACTCTTCAACAAAGGAAACTAGAAAAAAAACATGACATTAATGAACTTTACCATAGATGGCCACGACATATTATCTAATATTTTGTTCTTATATTAAAGCAGTCAATGATCCTAACTCGGTGTTTTTTCCAACCGGATGACGATGTACTTTATTTAATGACAGATTGTTGAATGGTGAGCTACAGATTATGTTTTCGGAATAAGACAGTGAAATCAACCAAGCAGAAATTTTAAAGGCGTGTACAGAAGTGAATGTAGGGAGGGCAGGGGGGTCAGACTTTTTGTTAAACGAATTCTTTAAGTACGGTATTAACGATCTATCGACTTACATGTTACCATTATTTAATAAAATATTTGACTGGGGCGTTTTCCATCACATTGGACAGAGGTTATATTGTTCCTTTTTAAAAAAAAGGGGATATGGAATTACCGGACAATTATCGGGGAATTACAATTTAAGCACATTTGGTTAATTATTTACTCGAATTCTTGATAACAGATTAACGACGTGGGCCGAAAAGTATTTTGCTTATACGGAAGCGCAAGAGGGATTTAGGAAACATATGGGAACTATAGATAACTTTTTCGTATTACATGGTGTTATAAACCATCTCTTGAATGATAATAAGAACTTATTCGTTTGTTTTATAGATTATACAAAAGCGTTTGACCTACTAGTTAGAGAATATATATTTTATAAACTAATTTAATATGGCATCAGAGGGAAAATGTTGAATGTAATTAGGTCACTGTATTTAAATGTGAAATCTCGTGTTAAAAATAAGAATTGTTTAAGTTCTGAACGTTTTGAACGTTACTTGGGCGTTCGCCAAGGCGATTGTCTATCAACCATTTATTTTTGCCTTATTTGTCAATGATCTTGAAGAATAGTTATGTACTAATGGTTTTAAAGGAGTCAGTCTAGATACACTGAAGATATTTTTACTATTATATGCAGATGACATTGTTTTATTCGCTGAGGACGAACATAGCTTACAGTCTGGTTTAAATACTTTGAAAGATTATTGTCAGATGTGGAAATTAGTTGTGAACGTTAACAAAACTAAAGTTATGGTGTTTATGGGGCCGTCACACCATAACGTTCTGGTCAGCGTTCTATGAACGTTCTAAGAATGTTTAATCGTTCAATTTTCAAGCGTTCTAGGCTGAGGTGGACACATCTGGCGTGTGACTAACGTGTGACTAACGCATGACTAGCGTGTACCAGCGACCAAGTAAGACACCCCTGAAAACTATTAGCGTGTGCTGACGTGTCACTGGCGCGCGACGAACGATTAGTCAACGTTAGACGAGCGTGTTGAGCGTGTGACTAACGTGTGACTAACGACAGACTAGCGTGTTGCTGGCGTGTGGGTTTCATGTGTGCTAGGGGTCCGTTCAGTGGTCGTTGACAGGTCGCCAGTGAGTCATTTACTTCAAAGCAAAGATTGTGAACGATTAATAACAACCAAGTAACGCTAGGTTAACGACTGACTAACAATAGCCGAACGCGTGCACATTCGGCGAACGTTAGTACAACGTTCCACGAACGTTCTCCAGCGTTATCCAGCGTTTAAAGTTAAACGTTGAAGAACGCTGGACTCCATGAGAACTTTTGTGCTTGTTCAAAACATTATTTTCGGACCAGCGTTCTCCGCCGATCACCGACGATCACCGACGATTACCAGTGTTCACCAGCGTTCACACAACGCTCTTCTGGCGCTATACCAGCGACCACGGACGATTACCAACGTTTCATCAAACGTCATAGAACGCTGACCAGAACGTTATGGTGTGACGGCCCCATTAGGAAAGGGGGACCCCTGAGACGCAATTTGAAAATCTTTTACAACGACCAAGAACTAGAGATAGTTAATCATTTTACATATCTTCAAGTTTCCCACTTTATCTGTTAGTCATATTTTGTCATTGTTTGATAAATTGATACTCCCCATATTGAATTATGGTTCTGAAATATGGGGATTTGCCAGTGCCGAACTATTAGAACGTACTCACTTGTATTTCTTAAAGAACCTTCTAGGAGTTAAGCTATCTACACAAAACAGTTTTATATATGGGGAATTTGGCCGTAAACCTTTAAAAATAATGAGAATGGTAAATATAATACGCTTTTGGCTGAAAATTACATGTGATGAAAGAAAATATATAAAACTTATTTATAAAATGATGTTAAATGATAATGTGTTGTTACCACATAAAACAATTTGGCACGTCAAGTAAAACAACTGTTAGAAAACTTGGGTTTTTATGAAGTTTGGCTATATACCAAGGAGTGAATAATGTAGAATATTTCTTAAAGAATTTCAAACAAAGAGTTAATGATGTATTCATTCAAGACTGGAGAGGACAACTTAACAATTCGACAAGAGCTAGCTCATACGTATTATTTTCAGAATTTGGTTTTAAACAATATTTAGATTTTGTAAAAAATCGTATGTTCAGAATTGCTCTATCTAGATTACGCGTATCGTCTAACAGATTAGAAATTGAGACAGGTAGATGGCATAAACCTCATAAATTCCAAGGCCCGAACGCAAATGTCAACTATGCAACACATTAGAGGATGAATTTCATTTCATGTTAGAGTGTGTCCTCTATTCTACGATTTAAGAAAATATCTCATTAAATGCTATTTTTGGAAAAGATCGAACATTCCTAAGTTTATTGAGCTAATTTCGTCCACGAACCAATCTATTGTTAACAAATTATCGATTTATGTATTTAAGAGCTTTGAAAGACGAGATAATTTATGTTATCTTAACTAACCTTTTTCCACTCATGTACTGTACAGTAAATTACTAAACCTTTTCAAACGTTGTAGTACTATTATTGATACAAATTAGATATATTCAATGTTATTACGACATGTTATCTTATTAGATTTATAAATGTTATTCTAGTCTGTAACTGTCATTCACCGGAATAGATCAATAATTATAATTACTATTGTACAATTTTGTGCTGAATACTGTTTGTACTGTGTACACATGTGAATTTATACTATATTCTCTGTATTATATATGTGATTCATGGGCCAAAGGCCTACACTCTTGAAATAAATATATATATATATTACTATAAAGAGGACAACACATCAACCAAGATTCAACTTGTTTAAGCGAACACATTTTACAAATACGATTTTCTCTAGATGTATTATTTATCCTACCTGTTTAGATATTGAGTGAATGCGAGCATAATCTTATAGATGCAATTTTATTAATTTATCATTATCAATCAAGCAAATATATTCTGAACAATTGGAAAAAGTTATTTGAATTTATTAAAATATGCTAATCTCGGCATATCGTTTACAGTCAATTGCCACTTTTGAATAAAATGGTCGAGTAATTTTCTGTTGAGAAAAGGGAGATACTTTCTTTTTAAATCAACATTTTCAATACTATTTGTACAGCCTAATTGGTCAATAATTGATTTCATTGTATATGCGCAACAATTGGCATTATAAGTTTAACATTGTTTAATGTAAATCTGCCGAATTAAAGAATTATTTGGTGACAGAATTTTAATCAGAATAGTATGGATCGTTCTTTTGCTATGCTATATAATGGGCATCAGCCTAATTCGCTAAGAACATCATAAGTTGGAGTGTTTGTACTGAACACCAAACGAAAAAAATTAATTGCTAATTATCAGTTGAATTGCAGAGTGAATACTTCGAAAATACTTTCATAAATATATTAAACAAAAGAGTAAACTTAATTACTTAAAATCTGTGTCAATATTGGTATAAATTTGACCGAAAAGTTAATATCTTCAATTGTGGCAATTATGTTCGAGATTAGTCATTAATTGACGTACGCCCTCATTGTATGTCTTCCATAAACTATACCGGTTTCATTTCTGTGCGTCTCTAAAAATAAAACATTGTCAATTATAATTCAGTAATGTATTTAAGAATAAACGAATTATTTAATCAAATCTGTGTTTTCCTTTTATTTCCTTTTTTTATTTTTTTATTATGGATTAGGCTATGAGTATTGATCTATGTGCATTAACAATGGCAACACAAACAATACACGTTTTTTTTACGATTGATGAAGTTGGTGACCTACGTTGTTGTGATACCGACATTAAGGATGATTATTGCACGGCGTATCAACGCCGGGCATATATTGGTTACGTTAGAACTGTACACTGGTGTAATGAGCTCGCGCATGCGCCGTATTAACCATCAATCTGGATTACCTGCCTCTACCACTCTGTTACTATTTGAATTAACGTACGCATGGAACCAGACTATATTAACCGTTAGTTCTCGGATATTACCGTACCACTTGGTTACTCTACGTAGTTTTCGAATGGCGTTTCAATCCCCTACGTAGTAATCTCCCCTTATATCGGTGTGTCAAAATAACGATCGATCCTCGATAGTTTGCAGAATAAATACTTCTTCAGGTATGTGTTAAATATAATCATTCAATCGTATTATAAAATGTATACGCATGAACATAATCAAGAAAATGTATATTGTATTTGAAGTGATAAGATAATACGAAATAGTTGTACTTTCAGTTTCAATGTTACTCCAGGTGGGTGGGGTGAATAGTTTTTATTTAAAAATGATTTTTGCTGATTTTTCTTATTCGCTGATATAATTCATGATTTTAGTTGCTTTATATAAGAACACAAATTCTTATACGAACTGAATTACTTGCTATGGTAACTTTTGCAAACTCTGCCAGGAGCATTTAGTGCTAGTCCAGGTTGAGCCACATTTTTGTTAAATTTGTCTACCCACTAACCGTTCTAGTAACTTCAACTGTGTAGTTTTTTATTGAAACATTTGGTGGATATCAAATTTGTGACTATAGGCCTGTTTTAGCCGAATTAAATTGTGCATTAACTAATGTATTTAAAAATGTAGTTGCTATATAGAACAAATGTAGTTTGACCATTGTTTAATTTAATTTCAGAAATAACTCAGTTTACAACAATGGTGCCTTTCTGGTCGCCGTCCCCTCCTTCATAGTATGCATGATAAACAGACAGGCATGTATATGCTTACGCCAAAACCTGTAAGTATTTTAGAAGGAATTTGTCTGGGTGAACACTGCATTGATCCATTTTAGTCTCACAGCCTAATAACTTAGCCTATAAAGATGTTACAAACAAAGAATTGATGAATATTTTTAAAATTTTACCTACGCAGTCAATTGGAATACCTTTGCTGTGAATTTTTAGTACAAGTCAACTGTTAGTTGTGTACTTCATGTTTTTGTCAGTGTCAGAAGAAGCACAGATGACCTAAGGTCCTAGTTCAGATTGGCCAATTTCAACCCATTTTGCAATGAAAATAGTCCTTTAATTTGATGCCTACTCCTTGAAAACTACTTGAATTTGTAACAGCCAAAAATTCCTTGAAAAGTAAATGATTTTTGAAATTTTGTCTTATTTAGATCACCTGCACAATGACCATTCTTTCATAATTACATATTTTATTTTGAATAGAATGAGCCATCAGTTTGTTGTGGTCGAGTTTGTCATTGAGAAGTCAGTAGGGGTTGTGCACTGCAGCTGTTTGGAAGAAAGCCATCGGGTAAGAATATAAATGTAATACATGTAAACTACACCCTCAAGCTGTATTAACATTTAAAGCAGAAACTAGCAAAAGTGTTTTGTTCTGACCTTAAGCAATAGACCAGTGGGCATAGAGAGTGTTGACCCCTGCATGGATTTCAATGAAATTTCACAAGATTGACAGCATCAACTCTAGTTTCACATATCATCAGCAAATTCCGCTCGGATGATATTTTACTGAGTTATGACCCTTTGTTGTTCTTCTACATAAAGTTGGTATAAAGAAGTTGTCTGCTCTACATCTCCAATACCACTGATTAGAGTTTAACAAAACTTCACAGGATTTTTCGGTATTGATTCTAGTTGTACTTAAAGTCACCATGTTTTGGTCAGATGTTTTTTGACTGAGTTTCAGTGTTTGCAGTATTTTTACTTTTAATCCTATAAATTGATTTTGGGGGACATATATTGACAAAAAACAACCTTCAAGTTATCACATTTACTTCATTCCAAACTGTTTTTAAACTGTTAATAGCACTTACATTTTTATACCATTCCTACTTCTATGTTTTTAAATTCTTGACCATACTTTTACCTCTTATAACTATTCTTAGCGGCTTGACGCGCAATATTGTCCAAGTCCTCGCAAGAGGTTCAACAACAAAGAAAGATTGACAGAGAGAATAGTAATCAGTAATTAATTGTATAACCACTATTATCAGTAGAACAAAGTTTCTTTTAAAAAATGCAGCTGTACTCCTGTATGACCGCCAATATTTGGAAATGAACCTCAAATGTGAAAACTAGGACTTCATAATGACCCTCAATTATAACAGTCGAGTTAAAACACTGCCTTCCAAGACATTTCGTCACTATTTTTGGGTGAATAGTCTAAGTTGTATATACGGAGAGGGCTCACCCGTATTTAAATACATGCATTATTACTGAGACTAAAGGAATAATAGGGGTGATAATATAAAATGATATGTATAAATATAACGATAAATCTAATTTATAAGTATTTCTAATACTTCTAAAATGTATTGGTTGAAAAATGCATACAAATAAGTGAACATGTATATATACCAATGTGATTACGTGGATTAAATTGTCTTTAATTACTTTATAAGCTATATTTGATGTTCAGTCATTTAACAAACTTTTATTGCAGGTTCTTTTGATTCTAATTTCAAAAGTAAAAGTTTGCATTGTTTGTTGAGGTATGAAATTATACATTGTTCTGTCAAACTATTTATTTAATTTGACATTGTATAATTCTATTTTAACAAGCAATACTTCATTGTCACTTCTTATTTGCCCCCCCCCCCCCCCCCCCTTTAGAGTGGTGGCATAAAAATGTTTATATACACTATTCAGCACTATAATCAGTTACTTAGCTGTGACTAGATGTTGTTGTTCAAACAGAAATAAGGAGATTTATTCAAATGTAACTTTTACACATGGTGGTTGAAACATGGTAATATTGAAATGATGTACCTTGGAGTCCCACTGGGCCAGAGTCTGTTGATAAGAAGACTAGAGAGGCTTGATTTAGGGAGGCGCAGTGGTTGTTTATTAAATCTCATTCTTAATAAGTCAAGAGGTGTTGATTAAATCACACTGTTATTAAACATGAAGATAAAGGAATTTTGATCTATATATTAACAATCTGATTTTAGCATAAGCATCATATTAATAATGTAATTCACAAAAAATTGATTATACTGAAAGTGGGGGTGAACTGTACTGTACAAGTTTTGTAATTTAAAATGTGCAAAATTAGACTGAAAATTGATAAAATGACTCACTTAGTCGGTCATTCATAGTAAGTATGTATATATCTCTAATTGTTTCATTATGTTGAAACCACACCCTCCACCATGGCTTAGTTATACTGTCTGATGCCTCAGCGGTATAGCTACATGTTGATGTGTCTCCATCATTCGCGGCAAAGGTATATCGTGCAGGGTATGTGTTACTGTTGTGTCTTGAAAACTGGCTCTCGGCTAAATCTCCTAGTAACAAATATAATGTATTTACAGACGAGCACTCAAAATACAATAATACACCAGAACGTAATACATATAAATATTGTACAAGAAAGCTCATAAAATCAAATCCATGTAGAATATACTAACTCTACTGATATGCGGTAAAATTAGTTAGTATTACTACACAAGTTGCTCGTATAATTACTGAATTGACATGGTGGTCCACACTCTCCACGATGACTTAGTTGCACTAGCGGTATAGCTACATGTTGTTCTGTCTCCATCATTCGCGTCAAAAGAATATTGTAGAGAGTTTTTTTTACTGGCATGTCTTGATTACTGGTCCTCAGATAACTCTCATTGAAACAACATATACACATGTATCGACCATCACTTTTATTTTAGAAGTGAGAATATAGGTTTTGAAGTAAACCAATATGGCTGAATATTTCAAACGCAGATTATTAAATTCTGTACAGATGAGTGTCTGTTGAAACCAAACGCTAAATATTAAACATCTTGATAAACATTCATCTCTTTCATTACAAGTTCAGTCATACTAGGATTAATGATTGACAGCCCAAAGTAAATTAGCGAATTGGGAAAGTGTATGCGCTAAAATGAAAAGGGTACGGGGTAAATGCAATTTTATTCAAAATTTTATATACCAGACGGCGGATTGCTTTCGCACAAAATGTTGCATACTGAAAGAATAATTCAAATAATGAACAAAAAATGTACAAACATAATTTAGAACCAGTTTCGTAGAAAATATACATTTTCAATAAGTTAAAATACATTAAAATGAATTAAAATCCTTCACAATTGTACATATATAAAACGCACAAAGTATACACTTTACTAAGAATGTGTAAATAAAGTAGAATCAATATCACCAGATACGTTATTATATAATTACTATTTAACAGTCGAGAATGGAAAATACACCAGAACGTAATACACATATATCGTAATGGAAAAGCTCATACAAACTACTACATGCACAATATACTTATTCTACTGACATATGGGTAAAAAGTAGTATATCTACATTAGTTGCTCCAGTATTTACTGTGTAATTACAGTATCAACATGCTGGACCAAACCAGTTGGCGCCTGAATTATAGTTCTTATCATCACCCATGCTGTCATTTGTATATCATTTTTTTATGATATTGGACAAACGCATCACACATCAGATGATTAACACGAAAACGCAAGATGATTCAACAATTTTCGTACAGTATACACACATGCACATATGTAACTGAGATTGGGTCTCAAACAGGATTATGGTTGAAATATGGGTTGTTAAACTCCGACAATCAGTCTAAACTCGCCAGTATGAATGAACTGAACTGATCGTTTTACATCGATTAAGAAGCAAGTTCTTACAATTTATACGATTTTACCCTTGATGGGCTTCCTAGGTTCCTAATCAGTACTCGAACCTAAATTATGGATTATCAAATGCAAAATAAAACTCTGCCCAGCGGTGCTCGAGCTCACCACATTCGTCAGGCGCTCTTTGCATGGACCACTATACATCCCTCTAGGTTATTTTTCGGCGCAGCCGTACTAACATGGTTTTGCTAGGCAATTCTCTTCAACCGAACAACGTTTGTAACCTTGACGCGGATTGGTTAACACTCTCGATAAAGGTTACGTTAAATTACCGAAATACACTCAATTTCGGTGAATTTAACGAAATCCACTGAATATTTGTGAATTTACCGACATCCATTTTGTTTCTGGAGTGACCATCAAGCGTAACATTTCGGCATTTTTTTATTTAGCACAACATATTTTAACCTTCAAATTGCGCCGACCATCTTTTTCGGCGCAGCCGTACTAACATGGTTTTGCTATTAGCATATCAGTGTTTTGTAAGCCAATACAATCTTAAGCTAACCACCAAGGCAATTTCTCTTCAACAGTAAAATATTTCTTACATTGACGCAGATTGGTTGACATTGTATATAGTGTATTTCATGATTTATCCAGTAAGTAGTGTTGTTAGTCATTAGCCTGGATTACATGCCCTTACCATTACAATATCGGTACGCAGAGTACGCTGAGTACTACTCTCATTTAGCATTGGGCGCTTATTCCGATACCTCTATAATCACCCTCTGCTTTATTACTCCAGCACAACTGATATTTCTATATTTAGACAGGCGAGTCGACATGCGTCCACAGTCATTCAGCGAGCCGCTTACAACGACTCTTTAGTGTCCCAAATGCCTACTAATGTAGGACAGTAAACATGTGTAAATAAAGCTTATGCGAGTGTGCATTGAATAGACAGCTGTCACTGTCATAGAAATGCCGCTGTGACAATGGAAATTGCTAGAAAAACTAAATAAATCGAACGTAAGTGACTAGATCTATCGTTTCGTCGGCATGCCAACACTATTCCGATGCCTGTAAATGTATAATGATTTAAGGTCAATTAAACAACTGTCGATGTGGAATCTGCGTATATTTTGAAATGCGTCATATCGTTACTTGTCATCTTGTTACTCAAATTCGCCACGCTATTTGTAATACGTATCAGTACAATAAAACCGATTAGCTAGATAGTAAAAATTTCATTCGACGCGAAAGGTTATACATTGTGTACACATTTTATTGGTTTAACACTGGAAAATACCTATCTATTATAAACTCAGTAGTCCCGTGATCGTGCCGACCAATGACATTTAGTATCAGGAACGAACGGTGATTTCATAAGGTCAAATATCAAAATATACTGGGTAATACAGCAGTGCGTGAATGTAACGGTAGTGGAATCAACGCGCTGTGTGGAGCGTAGCTGAGTACCAGGGCCCGTATTCAATATACATCTTAAGTTGAAAATTTATCTTAAATCCTAAGATTTCCATTAAATTTAAGATTTTTCTTGCATTTCTTCCTTAGATTTCAAGAAAAATCTTAAGTGGTATTCACAAAGCATATTATCTTAAGATATTGTTTATTTTTCTCCTTAACTGTAAGGTACCTCTTTGCAGTCTTAACTTTTATCTTAAATGTAAGGAAAATGCTAGTATTTTCGAAATTTACAATTTGCTGCTTGTATTTTGTTTAGAAGAAGTTCCAGCATATACAATGAGTGTTATTTTGTCGTTGTACGTATATTTCCCTAGTATAACATTTGTCAGGGGCGACTATTCTAGCTCGATCTACCTGACAAGCGCTTGTCAGTATTAACGAAGCGGGGATGGAGATTGATTTTGTGACTAAAATGCTTATTTTATTGTAATTAATGAAATATTTCTCAATGAATGTGACTGAAATGGTATGTCTGGTTAAGGGAATGTACGAACTGAATTGGCGATACAAGTAGTAACGTGTATTTCGAATTGTCATGTGAATACATGATGCAGACATACTAGTTTTGATCGGAATAGACTTTCACTGTTTGGAGACGATCATTCAACAACGACCAATGAATATCATATTTCCACAAAAACACGATCATTATTAATGGGCCCGTTTCATCAACGTTCTTACGCACCAAATTTACATAAGATTTTCTTACGACGTTCATACGATCGCAAGAGCGTTTTATCAATATTTCCGTACGCATGCAGACGCAACGAATTCGTTAGTTATAACGAAAATGCTACTCGGTGGTTTAAGGCATTCGTAACGTTCGTAACAAATATGATTAATCATGATTTCACATTAATCAAGAAAAACTAGTTATGAACTTTTTAAACAATTCATCTACTTCATATCACATGAAATTTTCTGGCATTATTGGGGGGAAAATACATTAATAAGTATATAATTGTTATCTTATAATAATGATTGCATACATACTAGCTGATACAGTAGTCCATCGAAGTTATATTCAGTCACAAAGTAAAACTTCTAACAATCAAAAGGTAATTTGAAGATGGAATAAGAATAGTGTGTATGTGGAATTGTACATGGAATACAAATGTATGGTTTACATTTAAAGTACAGTATCAAGTATGTCATACAACTTTTAAAATTTAATATTATTATTTAGTTATTGCTAAGCCTTATTTTAAACTGTTAAGACATGAAATTGATGACGTTATATATCAAGACAGATTAATTATGAACTCTTATAAATAATTAGAATTACAGTGGTTATGACTGTAAGCAGCATTTCACATTTCTTTAATAATAGTCTGCATCATTAACATCACCAGCTGAATGACATCCTCAATGACATTTGACTTAAAATTAAGTATTAAATCCTCAATAAATTAGATCTTCAAGATTGTGAAATCTCAAGAAAAAAATAAACTATTTAAGCAAGTTTTCATCCTTCTGAGCATAGAATGCCACCCAATATACTGTTTCTTAAGCTGTGTGTAATGGAGTGTGACGAAACGGTAGAGCACCTTGTGAGACTAGTGGTGGGGTCAAGCCTCACACTGGGTACACACCCACCTGCATTTATATGAAGGTAGCAGAAGTGTAGTGACGTAAGTAGGATAAGAGCATCGGTGTGGGATGATACAGCCAACTGGTTATTACAGTTTGTAGAGCGCCATGCAGGTGTTGAGGGGGTGGCGTGAGTTTGAACACCTCATCAAGCTCCACACCACTACAGTACTTTCATATTTCAGTTCGAACATCTTATGACCAGCCCCTGTTTATTCGCATCTTAGTCATCAGAAATGACATAGCAAACCTCCTCTTTAAGAAATAGGCCTTTAGTAGGTAGGCATATATGCCGACATATCTAACTGAATACTGTTCAGTGTTCTGTTACGTTGTCCCAGTACTTTGAAGCAGCTGTCAACCGAAGTTCGCTCGTCTCCTGTGAGAAGTTTGTTTGCCTACTGACAACAGATGGATCGGCGGTTATATTTTTGTTTCTCAACAGACGACTGAGAGACGACGTGAAAAACGTCTAGTTTGACATCCCCAAGAAGAGCGTGTACTGATTTACTGTCCGTACGAACATTCTTATTCGTAAATTCGCAGTCATACATGTATACGGACACATTCTGATAAAACGGTCGTAAGTATTGTCGTAAGAAAACTCAAGACCAAAATTGAATGTTGATATGCGTGTCACAGGCACACTGTTCACCAGTAATAATAGGACATGATTGTTAGGAGTAGAATAAAGATGTGTTGAAACAACAGTAGCCTACAGAAATCATTGGTCCATGCAGCAGTAGCAATATAGAACACGACTAAGATTTGTTTTACTTAAGACAATCTTAGGAAAGAAATATCTTAAGTTATATATTGAATATAACTTAAAGATAAAATAGTGTTTATCCTTGCGTAAGGAAAAAAACATGTCTTAAGGAAAAACTTAAGAAATATCTTAAGATGTATATTGAATACGGGCCCAGCAGACTAATGAGTCATCACCATGGCGAATTGTCCGGTGTTGGAATTAAGAAGACTTTCGTGGTGTAATGTACCGGTCGCGATCATTTATATCGTTTAAATCAGATACATCACTATATAACAAGCTTATTAACGTGAATGTGTGAGTTCACGACTTATGCATTAAGTAATATTGACAGGAGTTGAAAGGTCACTAAAGTTCTAATGGTACACAATATACGCATATAGGAGGAAAGATATCTCAGACAAACACAAGAAAAGGCACCAAAATGTAATCAGACGTTAGCGGTTTCAGATGATATGTATTCGCAGCGCAACATATCATTCCCCATAATTGATAAATAGTGGTAAAAGAACACATTTCAGCAAAACAAATTATTAATTTATTGAAACAGAAGTGCACTTAGTACAACGAATTTTATTCTGAACATGTTTATTTATGACTATTGATTCTTTTCATAAACGCCATGTGCTGGAATACCGACGTCATAATAAAGACATTTTATTTTTATAGAGAGGATTCCTCACAGTAAGACTAACGTAATTAAAAAATCCTTTTAACTTTGGAACACCCCTCGTGTATGTTACTTTATTCGAATGCATATGTACCAGCCAGCAGACCACAACTGTTCAGATGTTACTTATTACAAGGCTACTGTTAATAGTAAACAAATAAAGGTTGAAACAAAAGTAATAGTCACTTTGGTAGATAATATACGTTTTCAATAAATTAATATCGTTTATATAAAACACATAAACAATAAACAACACACACATAAAGAAGAATAACTAGAATGAAATATGTTACCCGGTGTTTTTATTGCCAATGATTTTACAATTTATTAACGGTAATTACGTGCCTTAAGTTGTTATTGGCACGACAAAGACTAGTTATGGCAAAGGGATTCCCTAGAATTCCCATATATGTTAAGCAGTGCCAATTACCAATAAATGCACGCCAATGTCATTTATTCAGTTGTTTATTGCATACATCAAAGCAAAACGAGTACTCGATCACACTGAATGTAGAAACATAAATTTGCAATCAGCATTCTAAGTATGACCATTACCACAGCAAGAAGTCAATAGCGTTTCTTATTTAACATGTTTCTTGCGGTAGTAATCAGCGTAAAATATGTAAACACGAGCTAAATTCTTGAAACACATAATCTAAAGTTATTAGTGTCAGTACGTCATGTTTATCAGCGATACTGCGTCATCGTCACATGTGAATTTTACTTATATATTGTGCACATCGTGCCAATTACTGGTAATTATACACGCTTCCTGTGATTCTTCCTGAAGATTTTGACCTTTACAACGATGATTTTAATTAAAGTAAAGTATGTAACAAGTTACAAGTACAACGTTCCGTGTTGACATGCTTGAACAAATAACAAGTTACAAGTACAACGTTCTGTGTTGACGTGCTTGATCAAACCAGATAGTATCACATCCTTAAACTACACCATCCTGTATTAACTATATACTTACAGTATTGACATGGTGAACCAAACCAGTTGGTATCACATCCTACACTACTTTTACCAGTTTTTACTATGTATTTACTGCATTGACATGCTGGTCCAAACCAGTTGGTTTCACATCCTACACTACATTCTCCTGCATTTACTATGAACTTACTGTACTGACATGCTGGAGCAAACACGTATGTATGACACGCCACTCTACACTCTCATGCATTTATCCAAACCAATTGGTAGTACAACCTTCACCACATTCTCCTACATTGTATATGTTTTATTGTGTTCACATGCTGATCTAAACCAGTTGGTAGTACATCATTCACTACAGACGCCTCTATTTTTTTGTACTTACTGTATTGACATGCTGGTCCAAACCAGTTGGTATCACATCCGTCTCTACATTCTCCTGTATCGGTATCACAACTTGCACCATTCTTACAATGACACATATACTGACATTCTGGTCCAAATGTATTAACACCGGGTGTATTTACACTGCAGTCTCCAGCTGAAAGTATAAAACAAGGCATCAAACTAAGTATGATGATCTTTGCAAAAATTGCAAATTTCTGCTTTTATTATTAGGAGGATTGCGATTTCTTTGAACCGTTGAAATGTCATGTTTATACATTTTTATGAACAAAAGGGTGCTTCTAATCGCGCGTTTAATTTCTGTGGTGTGTTAGGCAATTAAAATTAATTCGCAACAGAGTTTAAACAGAGTTTAAACAAGACTTCTGATTTTTTTATAATATTAATTATGTTTTTATTTTTGTCTTTTTATTCAATTCCATATCACTGTTAGCAGTATTTAAGTTATGTCTAATCACTCAAATCCTTTTCCCTACCTTTATTTGAGGCCATTCATTAGAACTGAGAGAAGCGGATTGCTTTCTTGGTTTTCTATTATATTTAATGTGCGTATTTAAGTGTGTAAGAATATTTAATATATTTTGTGGATAAGTTACTGCTGACTTAGGCAATTTACGTTGAAGTGTTTGCTAGCTGATAAAAAGATATTAAACCCCAGTGTTTTTACCGACAGTTCCAAAGCTGTAAATCGCTATATGATTATATGATTTTTGTTATGTTTTTACATGAATGGTATGTTCCTAATTTCCCCATGTGCAGTTCCTTGATTTGATGTAATGTTCGTACCCCCCCCTCCTTCTCGGCCCGTGGTCACTTGCTTTTTCGACGTGTGCTGTGGTGTGTTCCATCCCTCCCCTTTGCTGTCCCCTTAATTTCCCATAGTTGTTTTGATGGTCGGCCAGACTACTCCTTACTTCCCCATTCCTACGGAATTTACACCTCCTCAACTCCTAATGTTTCCCTGGGGTATGTGTATGTATCGTCATCTGTAACAAATCAATGCATCTTCTAATGTGTTATAAGTTAATATTAAAACCTGCATTTTTATATAAACAAACAACTCCTAATGAATAAAATTATGCCTTACTATCGTTACAATTTTATTAAAACATTTTACTTATAATTACAAATGATTTCTTTGAATCGTTCATATAAGTTTTTATATCATGTTATGTCAGCTAATATCTATTTCAAAATATCGAGGCATGAAAAGAGAAGAAATAAAGTTAGTTATTTCACATTTCACGGTTTTTGATTTGAAACGATGTTACGGTATTCGAAGCAAGACAGTTAGAAAGGCATTTGAACGTATGTATCAATGTACGAGACAGGGTAAGATGTTTATTAATGAAAATAACTAGTAATAACCATGACACTGTAACTAGTGCCACAAGCTTTTAATATTGACAACATGGCCATCGTCCACGCCGCATCTGCACATAACGTATGGTGCATAGGTAGATTTTATGTTCCATTGCCAGCATTTCCAGTACAAACGTTAGTGTGGTAACACACGCTGTTTATTATTTTTTGAAATAAATAATTATTTAATGCACTAGAATGACCAGTACGTGCGAAAGATCAATATACTGTCCCGTTGTAAAGTTAATTTGGTAATATTGAAGTTTCCGACCGATTGGATACATTTCTTAAGTGCAGTTTTAGTATCAGCTTTCTGCTCAACGTCTGTCTTGTCTCTCTTAACATTTATGTGGCTCTTTATCCGTTCACTTTAAGATTGTATTTCATAATATAATGTTGTTAGGACGCTGTATAGAAAAAGGTAGTGTTGCGTGCCTTTTATACGACGCATTATGTAGAACTACGTCCAGGCCTATACTTTCACAAGGTACGTGATGAAGGAAAACTGAAACAGAAGTGGGCGAAAATTTGAGTTATCATTAATACATTTTTTAACAATAACTCATTAATAAATCATATTGTTCATATTTTGTACAATAAACTGTCTCATATTTCATAATTACTTACTTTAACTCATATGCTTTTGGACATAGGCTTGACATAAGCATTTCTGACATACACGGGCAAATGTATATGACCCTCCTGAACGAGTGGGGGCATGAACTGGCAATCCCAAAAAGTCCATATTGAAATATACATACATACCATATTTTATCACTAAAGTTCAATTGAATTCTTTTTACTGACAGTGCCCTTGAGCATGACCCCTAGTACAAAACTTCACATTTATAACTGTTAGTGTTATACTGAATTCCATACTCTTTATGCCTGATTACCATTATACCAACGGCCTTAACTCTGCTGCTGGGCACAGCAACAAACAAATCCACAGATGCACAACTGCTCATACTGGTTAACATTCCTATTAAAGTGCATGGGCCTGGTTCATTTACCTATCTCAATAACGGTGACACAAACTTCCATCCTTTATGTACAATTTTAAGTAAGTTAATGGCATAACTATATTCGGATTTGAAGCAGCCACACGCGGTTTGGTTAACATTCCGGTAATGTAACATGCCTCTGACTCGCATACTTTCTATATGTGTGACACAAGATATGCTATATAGTAGCTTAATTTTGCACAGATTGAGCGAAGCAACACTTAACAAACCCGCACGTGCATAACTTCCTGGTTTACATTCCTGTAATGTTTGGTGACTCAGACTCGTATACTTCTAGAGATACGCAGTAATTGAAAATGTACAAGAGCTGCAAATATTTCACAGCATTAGAAGTGTTCGTATAATGTTATAAATTGTCATGTTCTACAACACCGTCCTCATGAATGTAAAT
Organism: Mactromeris polynyma; assembly: GCA_032209605.1. NCBI lineage: Eukaryota > Metazoa > Mollusca > Bivalvia > Venerida > Mactridae > Mactromeris > Mactromeris polynyma. The sequence goes on along the minus strand of JASFXZ010000006.1, from coordinate 9,955,522 downwards.
TTATGAAAGATAGACATGAAAAGAGGAAGTACTAGGGTTTGTGTTTAACTCCAATGAATAGAGTTAAAATAATAATTATAATAATTAAAGTTTAAATCCTGTGTTCTTTGTTTACATACTCCTTTCTCATGCGACCGCGGATTTCATGGTACTGCGAGCATTTACGTTAGGACCGCCTACCGGATGTTGACATAATCCCTTGCGTAACCCTGACGCTGCCCTTCCGAATGCGAGTTTTTTGCATACATACAAGGACTTTCGTCTCTATACAAAACTAGTTAAGCCAAGTTCTACATCCCATGTGTCTTAAAACCGTCTTCATGTTGAAAAGTTCGTATATGTTGTTGAAAAAGATCATCGAACAGCTGGTATGACGGTACCAAACCAGAAGCTATCTGGTTTATAAATTTAGCAACTATTCTAGGAAATGAAAGGGTATGGCAAGCAAGAAATATTGGGAAATATTCACTTCATTTTGTATGAGGCTTTACATGTACATAGTTAACATTTTTATGCTTCCATCGGTACCACGGGACATGTCATTGACTTGTCAAATTCCAAAATGGCTGTATATGAGGCGGGAATTCATGTTATATAACCAGATATTTCATGTATTTGAATTTATTGGAATAAAGAGCTGGAATGAATAGCAGTAAAGCAATAAAATAAGGATGGAAATTGTTTTGTTTCTTCTTGATCATTTTGCGTACGTGTTTGCGATTGTACTTAACATACTTACGTACGTTCATCAAACGTATCGCTTGTACGCATGTGTTGTAATAATATCTATGCCAGCGTATTGTAACACTTGCTTAATCTAAAGAGTTTTCAATATTGCCATCAATGACACCATTCCACTTGTTCGCCGCATCTTCGCATAATATACGCTAGGTTGTTTGTTGTATAATCATGTTTCAATTTCCAGTGCAAACTATATAGTTGTAAGAAGTTTGTTTGGTTAGTCAAACGAGAGCTTAAGCCAGTACAAACGACATATCAATCCTGCAGTTAATTGCTTCGGCTTGTGACATTGCAGTTCCAGTCTGCGAAAAATGACAGACAGGACCAGTTCACCTTATAAGATTTTCTTACACAGCATAGTATAAACTGCAGAACTGCATGCAAAAAATAGTGTTGTGTGCCTTTTAAACGACGCACAGAGAACTACGCCTGGTTCAACAGAATGTTTTTACGGGTTATGTACTGTGTTTGATATGATAACCGCATTAACTAGAAGATATTATCACTAACAATGGAACCGACTTAAATAGGGACAGGTGACTACCACTGATATAACGTTTTTGAAATATTTAAATATAAAAATCATATATTTGAAAGTAATGATGGTATATCTTCTTAAAACTTTATTTTTTTGTGTATTGTTATAAGTGAACACTACAAATACACAGACGAACTATGCTTGAGTTCCCTCCCAGGTTCCTGTCGCGATTGCCATTTTGATCCTCGAATTCATCAAGCCTTTTCCGATTATCAATATATGTAACATCAAATTATTGGGTGCTGCAAATGCAACAAAATGCAACAAACGTTTGCTCAACAATTATATCGCTGGAGTAAAAGTCTGAGCCTTTTATATGTACTCAGCACATTAACCTTTTGAAAAAAAATACACTACACCAGATACGTTCAAATCTAGTTTTTTGTATAAATATTATCTATTACTATTCGCATGCAGATATACATTAAAATGCAAATCTGTCCCAGCAATAGAAATATTCCGACAATGTAACATATTATAACCATGTCTCTGCAGTATCGTCCTTACATTTTAGATAAGAGATATAATACGTAACTACAGGGAAAGCCACATACATAAGACAGTGCCTTCCCACGCAGATCTCCGGAAAACAACAATCCACAAAACATAAGGTACTAAAGGAGGTCAAACGGCACACATATTAAGGAACTGAGGCACAAGGAATGGCCCAGCAGACCACAAGGAATAACTAGGAAAATCAAAGTGGACAGTAAAGGGAGGGGGAGGTCGGAATAAATGGATGGAAAAGATCACAGGACAAGTCAAGACAACTGGCCTTAATAGGCCAAAAATGGGCAGGAAACAATCTGAACACTGTATAAAGTGACATAATTGCACAGGGGAAAGGGAAATATACAAAACACATTCATAACACAAACGGAAACAACAATCATACAGCCTTGGAACTGTCAGCAAAAAAATAATGTTACGTATTCTCTCTCTTATATAAAATATGTCGCAAGAATGTAAAGTTTATAAAAACATAAACTCGAATAGAGGAAGTACTGGTGTGTAATTGTGTTTAAATTCAATGCATCGGATTTAAACAGTTATTCACAAAAGCACACGGTATAAACTATACCCTTTATGAATATTTCAAATCTTTAACGTTAGCATTTACAGTTATTGATAACAACAATTTGAACCTGTCAATCAAAACTTCATAAATGATGATATCATGTTCAGAAGTGCATCTGTCACAACCCGTTTTGCAATAAAAAGGCATTTTGCAATAACAATTTAAAATCGCTAAAAATGCATATGTGGTTCATGAAACAGTTGAAAATATGTATGATAATACTAAAAATATATGTGCGACTCATATAATTGATATATTATAACAATTAGACGAGATTAATTGTCAACACATTTAGCAATAACACATCATTTTGAAGATAAATACAGTACACCAGAGACATCGAAATCTATTTTCTATTCGCATGCTAATATACATTAAAATAAAATTACCTGAGCTGCAAATCTGTCCCAGCAATAGAAGTATTCCGACAATGTAACATATTATAACCATGTCTCTACAGTACCGTCCTTACATTTTATATGTCGCAAGAATGTAAACTTTATACACATAAACTCGAAAAGAGGAAGTATTGGTGAGTTAAGGTGTTTAAGTTTAATGCATAGGGTTTAAACAGTTATTTATGAAAGAACATGGTAAATTTGATACCCTGTACTATTGTGTATTCCCGTTTGAGTGAACAATAGATGTTTATATCATTTCAAGTTTGCTATTTAGTTCTGTCTTCAATTGAATTATGTATATACTATACATATTTATAACTTTGCGTGTAATCTCGATGAATTATGGGTATAGTGCAAAATTAGTTTGTTTTGTACATGTAACCTTCGGAAATATCTTGTGTTTAATGAGCAAATCTTGTATTATATGTCTAACTTGTTATAGGTTTGCCCTTTAACAGTTTATTGTTATGAAGACATTTATTATATGTTTTCTAATTAGTGATTTAATTGACTGCAGATTAAGTATCACAGTTTATCCATTTAATGTCTTTATGAATAGTTCAAATATTTAACGTTGGCATTTAATGTTGTTGATTACAACAATTTGAAACTGTCGATGACAATTTTATAAATGCAACAATTCAAACTATCATCATATTTAACAAATAACAGCAGACAAGATCGGTGTTATTCAGTGTATATAAGTACAATCGTATATCATATATAATGTAATACATTATTATATCATGTAATAAGTATGTCGATGTACCATAAACTATTGCTGGTATCCATTGTTCACATACAAACTAGCTTGAAATAACTAGAAATGAATGCAGCTATTCGTTAATTTTGAGACAGCTTGTTACTAACAAATTCGATATTTGATATTTGATAACTTGAGTCAATATGGCTATCTTAACTATGTAAGCGCAGTTTCTTATAAACGTATTAAAAGCCCAGATGATGGCTGCGTTGAAGAGTCAACTGTTGTAGATCAGCTTAATGCACTCTACTTTCATTGGTGAAAGCAACAAATGAATTGGTGCTAGCAATAATTATATAATGATAGCAACTTTAAATCAATCGAAAGAGGTCGCTATTTATTTGAAGATCTCTTCTTGAATATCTCTTCTAATATTAGAGTTTATGTAGATTTGGCATTCCATATTGTACTGTGGTGTCATTTGTTTTAAGTTCATATTGATGGTTGTCCATTGGTTGATGTTGTACTGTCCACTGTTTGTCCATATATGTCAGAGTATGAATTAAGTAGGGCAGCTTGAGTGTTCTTATTAAGCTGCCCTCGACTTATCTATGCAATGTGTAATTATCATCTATCAGTTAGATTTTTCCATGCTCCTTTTTTTATGACGCCATGTGTAAAAACTGACGTCTGTTCTCTCCGTTCTACTGTTTTATAACACAACTTAATCCTCCCTTGATTGTAGTCGTAAATTTCTTTCTTTTTCTGAATACACTATTTTATTTAATTTTGTCTTTATTTTAAATTCCCTGTCACCAGTATTTAAGATTATGTCTTTTCCAAAACGTAATAAAAATATTTTTCGGCTGCCGCTACATAAGGTTATTGAGGATATATATATATATATTGATGGTTTCAATATAAGGCTGCTTGTTTCTTCGTGTTGGGTCACAGGTGTGCAGTGTGTTGTGTTGTGGTATATGTAGAATGAATTTTTAACTTATTATGTGATGTATTCCATCCATGAAATGTTGTTCGTTCTTGTTGTCTCCCTAAATGTTCCTTAATTGTTCAATATTGAACTAGGATAACACACATGGGACGGGGGGCGCACAAGGAATGACCTGGCCAATCAACTAAGGGGAATTAAGCAGAACAGCAAGGTGGACTTAATGGATGGAATACATCACGAAACAAATCAAGACACCCAGCACCTATTGGCAGAAAAGTGTGATAAGATTAAAAATTGTTTCTGTTACGTCTAAATAATTGTCATACTGTGTTATTTGAATACAAAATTTTTTCGGCGTTGCTGTATTAAGATGTCATTGCTATTTTATTGACAGCAGTGTGTAAATCAATCCATTTTTATGTTGAATGTCGCAAGTTTGGTAGCTAAACGACGTTTGTAAAACACACCCAGATCTGTTTCATGAACATAAGGTTAACACGCGGACGAATGACCTCAACATACCTCCTGGTGTTCCTTTAGCTGACACCGGTTGAAGAGATATCATTATCCTTAAGCTTTATAACCACTTCCTTGTTACGATTGTGTTGTACTTTCATGTCTGGTGTTTTGTGTTAATATTGATGTTGTGGTCCTCTTTTATCTTGTACTATTCGAGTGTTAAGGTTTTTATATAGCGCTCCTAATAAGACATTGTGATAAAATACATTTAGACGTAGGGAAAGCCGTGAAATCACTATATTCGTGGTTAAGAGCAAGTGTCCAAAGATCCATCTGAATGATTCCACCACATTTGTGTTATACTTTTGTACATATTTTTGATGCATCGGACACAATGCTGACCAAACATTTTGATTCGACCATATGCGTGTAATACTTTTTTATATAATTTTGATGCATCGGAGAAAATGGTGACCAAACATATTGTACGAATTTCGTTTTCAACCTGATATATTTATAGAAATAGTTTAAAGATAGAATTTAATCAAAATCAATTGCATGCATTTTAGATATAGCCACAGTAAAATATCACATGGATGGGAGAAATTCTTAATACAAAGTTTCGATTTTTATCCTTGATATGAGCACGTATCTTGCCATACCGTTCCGTCGAAGAGCTTCATACAATGAAGACATTGCATAATTTGTCATTTGATCATGACTGTATTGTATGTGAATGCTGACATATTGTCATACTTGATCTGAGATCGTAATTCAATTTACTTTATACATACAAATGACACTGAATACATGTAATTGACCTTAAAGGATAACGTTTTTCAAACGTTTCACTCATGTTAAATAACACAACCACGAATTTAAATCTTTCATGCATTCGATTCCCAAATTATCTTACCATGGGTTAAAGATGGTTAACGGCAACTATATATTTTATCAATTTGAACATTCATCGATAATCCACCCTTCCGTTTCTGACAAATACCTTTTGGTGGTGATATTAATCGTAACTAACTGATAAGGGAGATAACCTCAGCTTGGAGTTCGACAACTAAAATACTGGTTTACCGAATACTAAAGGGTACATAAATGTTTGATTTTCAAAATCATCGCTATCGTTTTGTCCATGTGGAAGACAATACCTGTATCACGGGCTGACTTTCGTTCAAGATTTCAATGTTGTTTTTCAGCGACTTATTTTATGAGAGAAATAGGAAACAAATATTAAAATGACTGGGTAACGAATCATTATATGAATTTATTAGCATGTTTTGTTAGAAGTAGCATATTTACAAGTCGTGCAAAGTTACATTATAACAAGGAAATCAAATGTGATAAATGACGTCCAAGACGTGTACTAATAATTACTGTAACTCGTGGTTGAACTCTATTTCTACCGAGAATTATCGTTCTTCTTAAACCCCTAACATGCGGAAATATATGAGCACATTGATTTTCTATGAATCAGTTAAGGTTGTTCTTTATTGCACTTTAAACAATCAGGAAGCAGATATATTGTAACGATAAAGTGGTTACAATTCACCAATCGTTATCTGATAACTTGTTTAATGAACATTTGGTTACTAGTATTAAAACCAAAGCAATACTTTAACATTGGCCCAGTATCTACTTTCTGACAAGAATGATTAAAGTTGTCAATGGGTAACATAAAGCAGATATCAAGTAGCGTTATTGTGATATATTTCTTAGTAGTTGATATACAAGTCAAGCACCGTACACATTGCACCAACCTCCGCACAGAAATTTGACTGGTTCCGAGCACAGGTTGAATCCAATCGCTGCCATTAACCAATAACCACGTGACCAAAGAAATGTCACATGTCAAATAAATAGACAGAATAAGAAATTTTCTGACAATTGATATCATTGGAGTTCCAGTCTTGCGATCATGTCATATTGTCACGAGTTCTTTCACTTTATCAATCTGGACTTTTTTATCATGTGCGCATTTTTATGCATTTCGGAGGAGAACTTCGCAAGTTCGTGACGTAATTGCTTAAAAATGTGTCATTTGAAAGATTAATTATTCATGCGTAGAATGTAGTGCTTATCTTGGATATACTTTGATGTTTGAAGCGCGATTTTGACTGCATAAAGAGGTAAGCTGTTAAAAGCGTTAGACTCCATGTAGTATAAATAAATATTCTTTAGAAGAGGTAAAGGGAGATACATTTAACTACAGCAGAGATAAAGGGAATGAACTCGTGTCAATCTCATAAGTGCAATATCACAACTGAATTAATCTAAAGCATTCAAAAAGATTCGATTCAAAAGTAACAACTTGATTCCTCATACTTAAATGTTTGTAACGTCTCTGTTCCTAATCCGCTGGGTCAGAAGTGAAAAAATCGAAATTAGATATTACTACGTCATCATTTCAAACTGTTTATTGTTTGTTCAACGATGACTAATGGGATATTTGTTTATTTGAAAGTTCGTGAAAACAATATTGTTGGTACTTGTCACTTCTCACAGCCAACGGAAGTAGCTGTTGCGCGCAGTTTGACAAAACAGTCACACAAAATTATGTACAAACATAACTAAAGTATAGCGAACTATGAGAAAAAGGAAACACAACAAATATAAATGATGAATGAAAATTGTGATGATGATTATAGGCATGCAATGGTCAGCGGCAAAACACCACTGAAAGTTCAAAGATGCACCCAAACAAAATACTTATCGTAGCATCACATAAATACAGGAAACACCGTTCAAACTATTCTCAAAGGACATCGCCATCACAAAAGACTGAGCCCAGAATTAAGGATAACATATATATACATTGTTTCGTTGATCCGTGAAGCTTAAGAGTCAGAAAGTTAAAACACTAGTAGTTAAATCCACACTTCTTGCACCTCTAGTCCATCAATATGCCAAGGCCTTTTCAAGGGGTGTCAGAGTTTTCTTGGTTAATTGTTTTCTGGATTAATGGTTCATTATTTGTATCTTCTTTGTCATTTGTGGAATCTTCAAACACAATTGGAATCCATTCACATTAAGTTACCTGATACAAAAGCAACATACATCCGTCATCAATTTTCCGACTCGCTTTGAGGTGAATCAGCAACTTTTAATCTTACAGTAAACGAGGTACTTAAAGTGTGATATTTATGAAGAACACCTTTATGATACTATTTGTAGAATAATATAAGGTTTTCTAGGCTTGAGGTTGTGATATTTATGCGTTTTAAAAGAAATTATAAAAATAATTTTTGCATTTTACTGCAGCATAAATGTTTTTTATCCCAGAATATGTCCGAGATATTGTTTCATCAGGGTTACAAGACGAGTTCATTGTGCCCAGTAAACCCAGTGTTCTTACAACAGTACTATACGGTACTGAACATGGGTGAATCTCACCTTAATAACATTTACTGGAACGACGAAAATATAGTTGTTCAAACTTTAATATAAGCGCGTATGTTGTATTACCGTTCCGTTGAAAAGCTTCATACGATAAAGACATTGCATACTTTGTCCCATCCTCGGTACCGAGATTATTCAGAACATACAGTATGATACATATATGTAATGAATAGCCTGGGTACCGAGGATAAATTTGTCCTTTCATCGTAACTCTCTTGTATAAGAATGCTGGAATACTCGTATTCTCATATTTGATAGAATCGAAGTTCGTTAGTACATATACATTGCACAGACAAAATGACACTGAATACAAGTGAATGTAAATTACAAGTACAATTGTACAAATACAATTGCAAAGTTACCTTATAACAAGGAAGTTAATCTTCTATGTACAACATTGGATGTGATAAATGACGTTCAAGACGTGTAATGCTAATTATGATAATTATCATAATTATATTACATATTATTATGAAGTTGAAATTCATTTCGACCCAGGTTTGTTGTTCTTGCTGTCTACATTCTAACAATTTCGTTAAACCCTAAAATATGGATATTAATGAGCACATTGATTACAATTGTATCTATGATTCGCCTAATTAAGATCTTTACTGTAATTGTAACATTGAACAACCACAAGATTACGAATCTAGGTGAATGTACGTACATTGAAACTATTTCGTGTTTTGAACTATTAAAAGGGGTTAAACTTTATCAATCTTTATCTGATAATTTGACTGATTTTGCTGTTCTGGAAATAATAAATAAACTGTTCAATTTGATTTATTGTTCTAGTATTATATATCTTCGTTATATCTAGGGTGCCGTTCCATCATATCTCGATCGAATAGAAAGTCGTGTGACGGACGGAATTCTTTGGGACATTGACAGAGATGTAAGCGGGAATGTAGCAGGAACGACAACTATGGCTAGAGAATATAATGAAATAACAAATGATGTGACGTCAGAATTGCTTGATCAAGATGGTCATTGCTACTAAATATATAAGCGATGTTTAACTGAAAATGTATATAATTATATATATGTATATCTGCAAAAAAGAAATTACAGTACAAAGTCACAGGGTACAGTATGTTATTAAAATATATGCGGTATGATTAAATATTTGTTATTAGAATTAAAACCGAAACAATACCTTAACTCTAATACATTGTCTTTTTTCTATGTTCATATTTACTCTTTACTATCTTTCCAGACAGAACATACTCTTTTACGTGGATCAATTAAGAAAAAAAAATAATTGCACGTGAATCATGTTGAGCTGTTAACCAGTGTATTAAAATTAACAGTAGTAATACTGCTACTACAGTTTCGGCTACTTCATACGGCTCAAAATCACAAGACAATAGGAAAATACAAAATTAAAACAATAGTTTACCGAATAATGAGAAAAAGGACGCACAACACATATAAATGATGGATGAAAGTTGTATGGTGATGAGTATTAGCATACAATGGTCAGGAGCAAATAACCACTGAAGGTTTAAAGATGCACCCAACCTCACACTTATCGTAATATCACATAAATAAAGACAGCAGCGTTCATAAGATTTTCCTCATAGGACATTGTTGTCACACAAGACAGTGTATCCAGAATTAAGGAGAACATGGGTATACTTTATTTAACAGTTAGTCCGTACAGCTTAAGAGACAGACAGTAAAACACTAGTAGTTCAATCCACAATTATTGTTCTTCGTGTCCATCAAAAGGTCAAGGTCTGATCATGAGCGTCAGTTTTCTTGTATCTCATAATGGTCATAATTTTGTATCTTCTTTGTCATCTGTCGAGGCTACAAACACAAAAAGGAATCCATTCAACATGTAGCAAAACAGATATAGAAACAACATACATCCGCCAAAATATTTTCAATTCGTTTTAAGAACATTTATAAGAATAATGAAATGCGGTTGTTTCCAGCAACGTTAATTTATGCATAATCTGTAAAAGTATGAGAGTGACTTTTTATGTTATATGTAATTTTACTTTTTAAAGAAATAACATTTTGATTATTCATAAATCCATTCAAATTCTTCATGTATCTACAAAATTAATAAAAAATAACTTTAAATAAAAAATTGACATCGTGGTTAAAAAATCTCATGCATTAAACATGATTCATCTGCATACATATTTCTTTGACAAATTTTAATCTATTTTAAATATGTTATTATTTCAAAAAACTGTTGAACTGTACCAAAGTACCCGTCGAGGAGTGAAAGCGAACTAGTCGTTATGTACAACAATGCATGACTTTACTCCTCGACACAAACTCGCGCATGTTACATTACCATTTCGTTGACGATCATCATACGATGCAGATGGTGGAGTATTTGAAATTTCACCGTGACTCTCCGGGTTAGTGATGCTGAAATATTGCCACGTATGATATATGTTTAAATCGTTACACCAACACAAACGAAATTGAATACAATTTTGGATAAGTAAGAAGAAAAATTGATTATAGAAATTTAAAACAAAAATGTTTAAATTATCATACGCTTTAATAATTATCTTCAATATTTTATTTTAAAAAGGGTTTTATGAAATAAGCTGGTAGAAATTCGAAACAAATGCATACATACACTGGTGGTAGTTGTCTTCTCCTGTACATGATGATACAAACAACAACACAGATGACCACTATCCCAGCCACAGCAGAGCCAGCGATCGTTGCAATTGTATTTGACTGGACAGAATCCTCTAAATTTTGAAAAAGGACAAACGTGGTTTCTAGATTATTCAAACACATTATGTAACAAACCGGTAACAGGACTTATAATACACGTCATGTGTTTATAAATCATCTACGAGCAACGAATGCATAAGTTAAACTTTGAGCCATCAAACGGACCGATATAGATATTTTCCTTGAATATTTTCGTAGGAGAAAACATAGAACAAAATATCACAAATAATCATTACAAATTAAGTGATCTCAAATAAAATGACTAATAGGACTTTATACACGTGATTCAAACAATTCGGATGTTTGTTTATTATCACTTCCTATATATCTTTGAGATCTAATTAATCTACTTAAAATTGTAATCAGTTGTGATTATTATATATTTATTAACATGATGATAACCCAAACGTTTACTCTGATCACAGGTGGCACCAGTATATCCATCACTGCATCCGGAAGGGCAGACACCGGTCACTTTGTCACAGAATGTGTGCGTTTTGCAATTCCATTCATTACCTTTGTCACATTTTTCGCCTTTATATCCAACCTTACATCCACCAACACATGCACCACTTGTTTTGTTACAATTTCCTTTCATACAATGTATACTACATACTGACTGACAGTTCTGACCATATCTTCCATCAGCGCATTCTGTGCAATAAATAAAATGCGTAATTTACAAACAGTTTGATGACATTCTGCAAACAGAACGAAATATGAGTCTCAGACTGACCTTGCACTCAGAAGTACAGTATAGGGACATAAGTGAGTTCCAACAATGCATGACGTCACGTCTCAATATGCTAAAAGTGATAACAATTAAACCCAGAAATACAACGTCTTATGAACTTTTTATTACCTAGGAATATTCAGTACTTGGAAATTTGACCTCTTGCTCTGATGACATCACGTATTCGCCTTGGTATACTGTGGTACAAACTCTGAATGTAGTGCTGAGGCAAACTAGTCCAAATTTCAATAACGATTCTGTTCAAGTCTGTGCAGCTTTTAAGTTCATTAACCCTACGTCTTATCTTTCACTTGATTACTTTCCACATATTTTGTATGATATAAAGGTCAGGGCTTTGAGCTGGGCATGGGCTGGTGCTGATATTATTGTCTAGTTACCACGAATTTGACCTTCGGGATACGTGACAGGGTGCATTGTCCTCTTGGAAGATAAATGGCTTATCTAAAAAATGTTGAGCTACAACTGGCCATAAGTTCTGGCCTATAATTGAAATGTATTTATCACTATCAATGTTGCCACGAACTGGAGTAAGGGTCCCCACACCAGAGTCACAAATACACACCCAAAACATAGTCGGAGCACGAACGGGGTGTTCTAAGTCAGATCGGATCCCAAGACATTCTGGACGTAAACGCTCATCTGCTTTTCTCAACACATAAACTTTTCTGTCAGTACCAATAACTACTTCAGTTTCATCACTAAATATCACAGACGACCAATGATTTTCAACTGACCAACACAGTTTCTGTCTGCAAAAGTTCATCCGACGCTCACGATTTCTAGCATTGATGGTTATCTTTTTTTGAAACACAATTTCGCTTGAAAAGGACAAACGTGGTTTCTAGATTATTCAAACACATTATGTTACAAACCGGTAACAGGACTTATAATACACGTCATGTGGTTGTAAATCATCTACGAGCAACGAATGCATAAGTTAAACTTTGAGCCATCAAACGGACCGATATAGATATTTTCCTTGAATATTTTCGTAGGAGAAAACATAGAACAAAATATCACAAATGATCATTATAAATTAAGTGATCTCAAATAAAATGACTAATAGGACTTATATACGTGATTCAAACAATTCGGAAGTTTGTATATTTTCACTTCCTATATATCTTTGAGATCTAATTAATCTACTTAAAATTGTAATCAGTTGTGATCATTATATATTTATTAATATGATGATAACCCAAACGTTTACTCTGATCACAGGTGGCACCGGTATATCCATCACTGCATCCGGAAGGGCAGACACCGGTCACTTTGTCACAGAATATGTGCGTTTTGCAAAATCCACAAGATGCGGCACAGTTTAGACCGTAATGGATATGGTCTCAATGTTTATTACATAGATAAATATTAATTCAAGTCGTTAATAGTAGAAAATAAAATATTTTTACAACTAATACGTAAAATATCGAGTACGACAGGAACATAATGAGAATATCAATCTTAAAGACTAGACATACGAATATTGTCCATCTTTAAAATTATTGCTAGTATTTAAAATAAGACGTACACTCGTGTTTAACATTGAACAAAAAAAAAAGCAATATGTATCAGCGAATAATTGCAAAACATTTATTCAGATTCTGATATTACTTAGTTGAACATTCGCGTCAATTTGATATCGAGAGGTAATGAAATGTAAATATACATGCAAACCCAAGTTTGATATCGAAGCATATCGAGATATCTGTAATAACGACGTATGTCATTTGATGCAAGAAAATGCCGTTAAATTCTTGTTAACAGGTTGTGCAAACATAGTTATATTATGTCATTTTATCGTTATATATTGAGACTTTGAACTTATATTCTAACTTTTGTATTAGTATATGTAGATACATCTTTATATCACGTAGACAACGTTATGTGTATCCTTAATTATTGGTTCATAATGTAATAAAACAAAAATCAATACTATATCGTTATGACTACAAAGGACAGCACCGGCGTTCCATACATTACCTTTGTCACATTTTTCGCCTTTATATCCAACCTTACATCCACCAACACACGCACCACTTGTTTTGTTACAATTTCCATTCATACAATGTATACTACATACTGACTGACAGTTCTGACCATATCTTCCATCAGCGCATTCTGTGCAATAAATAAAATGCGTAATTTACAAACAGTTTGATGACATTCTGCAAACAGAACGAAATATGAGTCTCAGAAAATGTTGAGCTACAACTGGCCATAAGTTCTGGCCTATAATTGAAATGTATTTATCACTATCAATGTTGCCACGAACTGGAGTAAGGGTCCCCACACCAGAGTCAAAAATATACCCCAAAACATAGAAGGAGCACGAACGGGGTGTTCTAAGTCAGATCGAATCCCAAGGCATTCTGGACGTAAACGCTCATCTGTTGTTCTCTGTTAAAACTTTTCTGTCCAGTACCAATAACTATTTCAGTTTCATCACTCAATATCTCAGACGACCAATGATTTTCAACTGACCAACACAGTTTCTGTCTGCAAAATTTCATCCGACGCGCACGATTTCTAGCATTGACGGTAATCTTTTTCGAAACACAATTTCGCTTGTAGCCTTAATCCGAAATAACAACCTGTCCGACGCGGTATTGTTTTCGATTTACGTCCACTTCGATGTAGATGTTCCGTATTATCCCGGTTCGCTGCACGTTGTAAAGTTTTGTCTTCAATTTTTTGACTAGAAAAAACCCGACGCGAAAGTTGCAGGATGACATTTTTAACCTCCGGAATCAATTGTTTACCGTGGTGGACCATCTTGACAAATAGCAGCCGACAAAACAAAAGGGAAACAAACACAATAATTCATTCTTGGGAACGATAGAATACACATCAGGGGTTGTGTCCCTTATGTTTAAGTCGTTCATGAAATAAAAGTACGAATAACGTCGCAGATTGAAATGATAGGATTTAAATGCGTAACGTGACGTCAAACATTGTGGGAACTCACTCATGTCCCTCTACAGTTAACTATTTACATCAGAATGCGAAATAACCACAAAACAATAAATCAATAACTTTTTATAAAATCAACTCGAAATATTTAGTCAATAATAAGACACAGTCTAAAATACTGGTGATAGGGAAAGGGAACTTAAAAATGACACATAGAAATAAAATGACATATATTGAAACAAATTTACGACTTTACCAATGGATGATTTTTTTGTGTTATGAAACAGCAATTTTGAGATAAAAGTTTCCTTGTTAAAGCTAAATGATGTAATATGTATTTTCATTAAATGACGACATAGTAATAAAAAGATGTTGACAATGCCAGATCTTTATTTTGCAAATTTATGGAAATCATTGTGTTGTTAATTCGAAAATTATATGTGAAATAATTATTTGCACTCGAATCTTGTGGATGAAAGAAACAGAGAAAATTGTCAGAACTTCATTTTGATGCGTATACCAAAAATCTTATTACACATGTCATAATGTCCTGAATATAGCTCAAGGTTATATTTCGACCAACAACTGTTTCTGTTTTTTCTCTCCAAAATAGAATCTGACATTCGTGTTCATTTTTAATGAATCTACTAACTCCGGCGTCATCTAAAACCGATTACAATTTAGTAAGCGTCGTATTTATCACTTTTAGAATACTCGTTAATGAATTCAGTAAAAATACCACTCATTACTACTAGCATTAGTAAGTTTAATTCTGACGAAAATGTATTATACACAGAGTCTGTAAGATTATAAAATGGTGCGTTCTAGTATTGATATGAAGTGCATTAAGCAAAATGTTGATACTTAATGAACTTCCGATTTCGAATACATGGACTTCCCTATCAATACTATTCACATTTGTAAACGATTAATGATAATAAGTAATTATCCGCATATATAAATATATATTAAGGTTTTTCGATGAAAGCGTAAAACCACAGAAACTATAATAATATTATATGATATATAAACATATTAACTAAATTATTATGGAAAAAAGACAGTGTAACCTCGGTATGAAATACATGAATTATGTGGTGACATTACCATCATGACACGTGTTTCCTTGTCAACCAGTTGAACAATTGCAGGAACCGCTATATTTGCTACACAAATCAACACAATTATCGCTGCATTGTTGTCCACAGTGGATACCGTAAAATCCGTCAGTGCATTCTGCAGTATACATAGTCTAGATTATTACGATCACTTCATTTTGGCAATAGATTATAGGAATAAATAAATAAGAACATACAATGCTTATCGACAAAGCACAAGTAAATCACAAGTATCATTTCAAACAATAGTGTCAAATCTTACTTCTGTTTAAGCATTAAACTACTTACGTTTAACAGTAGTTTGGCATCCAATTCATTACATTCAAACTCAGTAAACCATATTTATCGCAGGAAAGAAAGTGCACATTTAAGCAGTTGTGTATAATATGAGCACCGAAATGAGACGCCACACTTCAGAAAGTCCGACAACTGTATATACATGATCGCGCAGGTAAAAGTCTCGGTCTCACCTGTTTCACAGAAGTTTCCCTTCCAACCAGGCTGACATTGTGAACAGTGGCCATTCGTTTTGTCACACGTATTTAAACAGAGAGAAACACATTCCTGTGCACACGTAATTCCATATGTTCCGTCGTCACATTCTGCAATTGATATTTGATGAAAACGGCCTTGTATAAATAAAATGATACGAAAAGAGACCTAATCAAAAGGTTAGACACCTGTCTCGATACTTCATGTATGCTGGGCGTAAATAAACGAATGTTCATTTGAATAAGAAAATATAAAAATATAAATCATGATATCAAGTATTAAATTAGTTATTAACTAACTAGTTGAGTTATTAAATAAACACATATATAAGACGTATGCAATAAAAAGAAGCGCAAACAATATCTATGAGTTAGAAATGTTTTGCTGTGATTAACATCATTGTCCCTAGAACTATACCTTTGCCGATTTTATATAGCATAGTCTAGATAATCATGCACAACAAAAGTACGTATAATTATACAAACGACATACAATTATAGTCCACTACACTGTGCTTTGGCACATACTCCTGCCGTCCTATGAGGGCATTGGTACAATTTAAGAGTTTTCAGTTCAATTCAATTAGATTATTTTATATTAGTTTTAATTGGGATCAAATAGTTAAAGTAAACTACAACTGACCTTTATCACAAAGTGTTCCCTTCCAGCCGGACTGACAACTTCCACAAGTACCATTTACAGTATCGCATATATCAACACAATAAACGCTACACAATCGGGTACAGTTGACACCATAATTCCCTCCTGGGCATGCTAAAATATGTGTAGTAACATCAAAGGATGAAATATACATTCTCTAACATAATTTATTAGTATGTACACACAGCTTCACTGAAGCAGTTTAGTGCTTCGTACAGCAATGTTATGGTGACGCTTATGTTGGGCGGGGGGGGGAGCGATCATCTTTATTAAAAATTGCATTTATTCTCTGCCAATTTTAAATTGAATGAATATATCCATGGGTATTCGTACCTTAGTTTCTAAGTTATCAATATAAAATAAAAATACCGTACTATTTA
Organism: Mactromeris polynyma; assembly: GCA_032209605.1. Lineage (NCBI taxonomy): Eukaryota > Metazoa > Mollusca > Bivalvia > Venerida > Mactridae > Mactromeris > Mactromeris polynyma. The sequence goes on along the minus strand of JASFXZ010000006.1, from coordinate 9,938,219 downwards.
GTTAAAATTCACAAGGAATTGAGTCAATTTATAACTAAAAATTTGAATCAATTCCGTTTTAACACACATATTGCTTTCATGACATAAAAGGTGCTTAGGACGATAACAAATTTATTTAACGCATAACAAATTACAAACTTTTCTTTATCTACATATCTATGATATAGCTCTAGAATACATTACCTTCATCACATTTATCGCCGGTATAACCAGCCTTACATCCACCAAAACAGGCACCATTTGTTTTGTTACAGTTTCCATTCATACAATGTATACTACATTCTGACTGACATCTCTGTCCATGTGTATTGTTTTGGCATTCTTTAAAAATGAATACAATAAATAAATGTTCCTTCATATATGTGGAAATAGTCAAATTTAATTCTAACGACGATGTATTGAACACAAAGTATGTACGGTTATAAAAATGCGCATAGCAGTATATGGACCGAGTGCGTTCATATATAGTTTATATTTAATGAACGCTGGAGTCCGAATACATGGGTTTCGATTCGTAATAAAATAAACATATTAACACTATTCGCATTTGTAAACGAACAACGATGATAGGTTATTATCCGAATATACAAATATATTCAAGTATTCTTACGAAGGGTCAGAGCGAGAGACCTGATCTCAAATATTCAGGGTTATAGCTTTAAGTAAGCAAATAACGGGTTAAGTTCATTACCAGATTTGCAGTCCTCAGTATTGTAGTAACCATCTTGACAACCACCAGTACACTTTCCTGACAATACATCACATGTTCCATTTCTACACGCACCACAATCATACTGGCATTGTGTTCCCCATTTCCTTTCATCGCATTCTACAATAAGACAATTCAATTTAAATATATTGTTTAACTTTACATACCGTGTTTCTTATTGAATACGATATACAATAAGCAATTAACATACAAATAATGACGAAAGTTTGTTTACGTTATTCTAGAAACAAATGAAAACAAGACACAAAATAAACAATGATGACTGGTGCAAATTGAAATTAACGCAGATGTAGTTTAATTAGAAAATATTTTGTATTGTTGCACTAACATATATTAATAGAAAGAACCAATGAATGAAAACAACGAAATATTAAAATGTTGCTTTCGTTCATTTGTTTGAACTTATAACTACATTCAACAATTATAACATGTGTGATACAAATAGTTAGTTACATGTTCAATATAGTTTAATAAAGCGCGGGAATAAATTAATATCAAAACCCAATTACAGGACCATTGTGTCATCGCCCATCGACATTTGAGTGATTTCCATAACAACACGACTCGGGTTTTTTATTTTAATAAAACAAAACATGTACTAGTGCATTAATACGGTATCTATGCATTTATCTTGTGTACATCCAACTTAAAGAAAATACACGAGTTAAAATAAATAATAAATTAACCTGTCTTTTTTAAACTTTATCAAAGATGGTAAAACTTTGAACTCGATAAAAGCTGTAAAGAGTTTAGGCAATATTCGTTCCGCAATTATTTTCTTATTTAGTATAAAGCAAAACATGATTTCTTTTAAATAGTATTCCTATTTTCTCCGTACTTTTATGTAGAAACCTTTTGACTACCACAACATTAGAAAACAAAGACTTTGTCTGATTTAAAATTATTTACATAGGATTGTTTTGTTTACACAGTACATAACACTGTGACAATGATTGGACAGAAATTAATAGTTCGTGAGGATTGTAGCACTTCATATATACGTATGTCTACTTTCAAACCATAATTCAAAGAAAGACGAATTTATTCATTCCAGTCCAGTGTTTACCACGTGCAATCATTTGAATCTTGTTCTAAAACAGGATGTTGTAAAAATGTGTTGAGTGACACAGTTGAGTACTTTTAAATTAACTTTTATATTTAAAGCGACCTAAAGTAAATTATTAGCGAATGGATACTTCACAAGAAATCAACTCGAACTGAAATCAGAACGTTTCAAATACTCATCCCGTACATACGGCATTGATGAAACTAATTAAATACCTATATTGCATTTTCCAGCAGTGCCGGTCCATCTTCCTTGACAACCCGTAGTACAAACACCACTTATCTTTTGTTCCATGTCTTCATACGATTTACAATAACAGTTCTCTGAACAATCGTATCCACATCTGTTTGCCGGACATTCTAGATTGATATATGTGCAGGATGTACATTAATAAGTTACACCCACATTACCCCAAAGATAACGTGTTAAGAATATGTCTAGAAATAGATTATACAAAACGTTGGATGTGCAAGGCCTTTTAAAATCATTGTATTGCTATTGCAGAATTGTTCGACGCCGCTAGGAGGTGGTGTTGAGTATTTGGAATCCGCCACGTTGTTGAGTCATGCACAAGAGGCTAATACTCGTATATACTGAACAAAAAATGAAACTTCCGCTAAGTTTGCTTGAACATAGCTGGATGAAAACAAATCGGGGGAATCATTGTTATATATGCGTTTGAAGAGTGTTCTATGATGCATCGTTTGGTGCAAAAAAGATGGCCAAAGGTTAACAGAAAATGTGGGACATTTTGACCAAGTGACAAAAATAACACTAAATAACGGGTATGACCACCTCTTGAGTTACAATGTAAACAATGCCATTAAAGACGACCGGTGGTGAACGGTAACCATGGGCAATGGCTGCCAAAACCATCAGAGAACCCCCACCCCCGAAACGATCTCGTTCAAGAACACAATAGTCAGCAAAACTTTCAGTTATCCTACGGTAGACGCGCACCCTGCCATCACCACAATGTAAACAAAATCTGGATTCATTCTAACAAAAACGGTATTCCAGCGTCGTCGTGTCCAACGAGTGTATGCACGTGCCCAATTAAGACGATTTAGTTTTAGATTTAAGTTCTCCCGCCGACGATTACGAACAGTTTGCCCACTGATTCGGTTATTATGAAGCCCATGTGTGTAAGTAGCAGTAGCAGTGGCAGTTTGGAATCGATTGCGTAAATGCGGGTTCATGTTATAGCGGTCTTGACCACGCGTTGTAACACGCGGACGTCCACGACGTGGCAAGTCGTCGGTGTGTCCTGAAGTTCTATATCGTGCGCGAAGATTTAGTATCGCTCGACTAGAACTCCCAACATACCTTGCAACGTTTCCTGTCGACATGCCAGCATCAAGCATGCCAATCGCACGTTGGCGTCAATTATTGGATATTCTTGGCATAGTAAAAATGGTACAATGTAAAAAAATGTTATTTTTCTACAAATGTTGAAGCGTTTTCGTTTACTTGACAATAATGTCAGTAAGACAAGTAAAACAAATTGACTGAAAAAACACGGGACGTGTTGAACAATTCATGCACGTGCAAATCGAGTTTCACGTTGTTGACTATTAACAGTGCAAACATAATCGCTAAAATTCATGAATCCTGATAACATAGGTCAAGTCTAATATTACATATCTACTTTCTTTACACAATGAGTTCTTTAACACAACAAACACTATGTCTACACATCAGAAGTTTCTTTTTTCGTTCAGTATATCTGCATTATGTACATGGATGACCAAGTTTACCCCAATGAAAAAGTGTTAGTTACAATCACGTCTAAGTATAGTAAAATAAATACATATTGGATGGGTCAATACACAACAGAATATTGGCAAGAATTCTTCACAATTTTGTGTCGATATATTCCATTGAAATATTGTACTTTTCTGCGGCAAAGGCAGTCGGCGATGGTAAAGTTGCTTAACTAGCTATTCCCTTCAATCATGTTTTCTGCTGAAATGAATCAGGTGACAAGGGATACACTGTACCACGTAATCAATGAAGGTAATATAAATTGAACAAGTTATAAAATATTGTTACCTCCATATATTTCTAGTTCACATATGACCATTTGGTATACGTTTGTGTAATATGTTTGGATACGTAACTGCAGAACATTGGTATTAAGATGTACATATGTGAACGGAGGCATGTTTCCGGTATCATCATATACTATTTGTAGACCAGTCTGTGTTGCCGTTGCAGCAAGTAGCTGGTAATGTTTGATGTTATCTACACGAAAAGAATAAGCGTGAAATACACTAAATATGTAACTAGTAAAAATATATTTGTAAAACTGCATTGTAAGAAGCATACATCTAATGATACAATGATGACAACAGATTATATATAACAGTAAATGAAATGTGAAATGAAATCCGAGTGCAAATAACAACAACCATGCTATGGTTATCATGTCACCTATATACTAGTAGAAACATACAACAGCGTCGAGTTTTAAGGAATAAGGACGGCAGTAGGCCATGCCTCACACAAAGCGCACAGCAATCCCAAAAGCACCCAGTGACATGAACTATACAAATACAACTACACAATGGACACCATACACAAACATGTATTATTGGGTAAAAATAGGGGTTTCTGATAATATGTTTCTGTTCTGAAGGGAATTGAAATGCCAATAACACATTTATGACATGAAGGGGTACATGGTTAACAATTATGTTGAATAACATACCAATACTGTTTGTGTTGACTTTGACAGAATATGTATAAATCGGCATTCCAAGGTAAATATCCAAATACCTGTACCCCATTAGTACCATGGCAGCAAAGCAACTAGTCAAGTCTGTTGCCACCGTTGAACCAACTATACCATCTACTGCATTGAGCGGTGGGTAATTGTTATTGAACTGGTTTGCAGTGACAGATTTACGAAATGCAAGATTCCTTCCTGAAAATATATGTATCTCAGGAATAACACAGCGAGTGCATTATAAAAATTACGCATTTGACCGCAAAATTCCATATGTAAACATAGAGGAAAATTATTCGTTTATAATTCTATAATATAATATATTAGGTCGTACATTGTACCCATTCTGATCGTTAAATGAAAGGTTGTTAAGTTGTAGATGTAAGGCGGCATAAAGTATCAAGTGCGCCGAGGACGAAATTAGCGCCTTATAAATGAGGCGGGATTTGTACATGAACGACCTCCTGAATACAGTCGTTTATTAGTGGAACGTTATTATTATTTTAATTTATAATGTCGAAATGTCAATTCAGAAGTCCCTATCGTCAATTGATATCGGGAAATTAACTATTCCGTCACCGCTCACTCGACAACGTTGGACATGAGTTTCGTGTCATGTAATTTAAAAATCAGCTGCCATCCTATTGGTCAATTTTTTCAAATCTGATCTGTTTCAGAAAAGGAAGACTTTTACGTTTATGTTCCTACGTGTAATAGTGAATACAATAGAGCGCGTCGTTTTTATGATAATAATTCAATTACTCGTTTTACACACTCGTGATTAAAGTATTGCAACATTCAAACCCATACCCATGATGGGAACATATTAATTAATTATACAACTTCTTATTTGTTAAACATTTAGACTTGGTATGAACGGTTGTCCATGTGACAAATCAAACTATCTTCAGATAGAAGAAATATGTAATTATAAAACAAAGTTCAATATGACATACATGTTGTACGTGTACATGCATCTACATGTATAAGTGTTTGCTTACTTAGCATAACATGAAAGAGTAAAGATAAAGAAAACAACAGCCTGAAGTATATACATCATTATTGGTGTACTAATATCTAGCATTGTTTACCGCTTAAGTCATTTCCAAGCATTTCAGGCATAATATGCAAAGTCACAGAAATATGCAAATCCAAGATCATACTATTGTAACTTATTTTTTGAATTATGTAATTCATAATGTTACAGCCAATCAACATTTGATTATATCATACACATGTATTGAAAATTAAAGTATTTACCTGCACCAATTCTAACATCACATAACACAAGCTGAGATTTTACTTTCGACAGTATAATTCTCACTTGATTTCCAACTAAAGCTTGTTCACATTGTACATGTATTTGTATACTTCCTAGTTCAGTGTTATCGTGTTGGTAACATGTACTATTATATGTTGGTACATAACTATTGTTTGAGCGTTGGTTTTCAGGTACATACTCCACGGTGACTTCAAAACCAGCAAAATAGTCTGTAATAATATAATAGTCAAGTATTTTAAACGATACGATATATTTTTTGTGGACTATTGTGTCCCAGGAAAAGTGTATGTATGTGGCGTTCCCTGTAGCAACGTATTCTCTAATATATATGTGAAATACAAGTAACACGGTGGCAAGTATCGAAACGGTACAACTAAGATAAATAACATCTACTTATACGATAATCGTCAACCTAAGTGGCTAGAAGAGAAAAAAGGAAACAACCTAAGGTACTGCGTGACTTTTCTAATAATAGTTTCTGATAGAAAAAAGCTTCCCTTGTTTAAATAACAATTTAATCAAATATTGTTTTTTGATTTTTTGAAAACATGACATTAATACCATAGATGACCAAGACATATCACCAAAATAGTGTTTCTAATATTTCTATATAAAGGACAACACATCATAAAATGGAACCCAGATTCTACATGATGAAACGAACAGATTTTGCAAATGCGATTTTCTCTAGATATTCTATTGATCCTTCCAGTTTCGATATTGAGTGAATGTGAGCATAATCTTAAGGATGTATGTTATTGTATTAATTTATCATTATCAATCAAGCAAATTTATACTGTAAAATTGAAACAAGTTTTTTGAATTTTTAAACTATGCTGATCTTGGCAAATCGTTTACAGTCGATTGTCACTCTTGAACGCGTGATCGTCTTTTGAGAAAAGGGAGATAATTTCAATTTTAATAAATATGTTCACTAAAATTTGTACAGCCTAATTGTATATGCCCAACAACTAGCATTATAAGTGTAACATTGTTTAATGTAAATCTGCCGAATTAAAGAATTATTTGGTGATATAAATTTTAAACAGAATATTATGTATCGTTCTTTTGCTATGATATATGATGGGTATTAGCCTAATTCTCTAAGAACAGCAAGAGTTGGAGTGTTTGTACTGAACACTCCACGGGAAATTTTAATTGTTAATTATCAGTTGAATTGCAGAGTGAATAAACAACGATGTATTGTCTTTCATAAATATCTTAAACAAAAGAGTAAAGTAAATAAATTAAAATCTGTCGAAGTGTCAATAGTGGTATAACTTCGTACGAAAATTTATTATTTTCAATTGTGACAATTATGTTCCAGTTTAGTCGCTCTTACTGGTGTTATTACCGTGCGTCTAAAAATAGAACATTGTCCTTATAATTCCGTAGTGTATTTAAGAATAAACGAATTATTTAATTAAATCTGTGTTGTTTTCCTTTCATTTCCTTTTTTATTTAGTATTATTATGGATTATGATATTACTATTGATCTACGTGCATGAAAATTTACAACACAAAAACACACACAAAAGCCATGTTTTAGCATGCTTAGTACACTTGTACCGGCGTCAGTCAGTTCGTACATACACACGTATACCACATACCACAGATGCATCGAACAATAGATGGCTCGAACTAATTAGATTCGACGACAGTTTGAGGTTTCGAAGTTCTACTGTATAAGTTTTGTAATTTCAATTGTGCAAAATTAAACTGAATATTTTACCGATTATTATGCTAACTTACCAAGTCCGTCATTCCTAGTATTTATGTAAACATCTCTAATTGTTTCATTCTGTGGAAACCACACTCTCCACCATGGCTTAGTGTTACTGTCTGATGCACTAGCGGTAAAGCTACATGTTGATGTGTTTCCATCATTTGCTCTTTCACCATATTGTGGTGGGTTTTTGTTGCTGTTTTGTCTTAAATACTGGTCCTCGGCTAAATCTCCAAGAAACAAACATAATGCATTTACAGACATGCACGCAAAATACAATACTACATCAGAACGTAATACACGTATATATTGTAAAAGAAAGCTTATAAAATCTAATCCATGAACAATATACTTAGTCTTCATGCGGTAAAAATTAGTTAGTATTACTATATTAGTTGCTCATGTATTTACTGTATTGACATGGTGGTCCGCACTCTCCAACAAGGCTTAGTTATACTGTTTGTTGCACATGCGCTATAGCTACATGTTGATGTGTCTCCATCATGCGCTTCAAACGAATATTGTGGAGGGTTTTGTTACGGGCATGTCTTGATAACTGGTCCTCAGATAAATCTCCTAGAAACAACATCATACACAAATGTATCGAGCATTTGTTTCACTTTTATTTTACGAAGTAAGCATAAAAGTTTTGACGTACACCAATATGGCTGAATATTTCAAACGCAGAATTTTAAAATCCTGTACAGATGAGTGTCAGTTGTCAGGATTAATGATTGACAGCCCAAAAGTAAATTTGCAAATTTGGAAAGCGTATGCGCTAAAATTGATAATGGTACGTTGCACATGCAATTTTATTGAAAATTATATATCTCAGACGACGGATTGCTTTCGCACAAACTGTTTCAAATTGAAAGTATAATCTGCCCAGCAAGTCAGTCATTCTTAGTTTGTATACGTCTCTAATTGTTTCATTCTGTGGAAACCACACTCTCCGCAAGGATTGTTACTCGGTATTACTACAAATCGACGTATTTCCATTACTTACCTTCATAGAATATTACGCAGGGATTATGTTACTGTTTCAAATACTGGCATATTTGTACTATTAACGCTCCAGAAATAGTGCACAACGTTATCCTTTAAACCGCCGGATAATGGACGTCAACAACAAAGATAGAAAGTCGTGCCATTATCAAATTATGTTACCAATTGGGGAAGACAGCATACTCGTAACAAACAATTGATCGATGAACGAGGCACTTTACACAGGAGTTGAAAGATCACTATAGTTCTGATGGTTCTAAATGTACAACTATAGGAGGAAAGATATCTCAGACAAACACAAGAAAAGGTACGAAAGGTAATCAGACGTTTGTGGTTTCAGAGGATAATCGCAACATAACATTCCCCATAATTGATAAATAGCGGTACATACACACATTTCAGCAAAACAAATTATTAATACATTGAAACAGTGGTGCAACAGTTAGTACAACAAACTTTATTCTGAAAATGTTTACATATGACTACTGATTCTTTTCATAAACGCTGTGCGCTGTAATATCGACGTCATAATAAAGAATCTATTTATTAACGTATTGTGTTATATTTAGAAGAACCAGTTTGTAGTACATCATTCACTACTGTCGCCTCTATTTATTTTGTACTTACTGTATTGACATGCTGGTCCAAACCAGTTGGTATCACATCGGTCAGTACATTCTCCTGTAATGGTATCACAACTTGCACCATTCTTACAATGACACATATACTGACATTCTGATCCAAACGTATTAACACCGGGTGTATTTACATTGCAGTCCCCAGCTGGAAGTATGAAACAATACATTAAACTAAGTATGATAATTGTCGCTAAAATTACGTTTTGCCTAATGGCATAATGCATAATGAAACATAGATATGAAAGGAGGAAGTACTAGGGTTAGTGTTTAACTTCATTGTATCGAGTTTTAATAATAGTTAGTTATTAAATCCTGTGTTTCTTCGTTTATATATTCCATTCTTATGCTACTGCGGCTTTCATGGTACTGCGTAAACAGATTTTATCCGAGAACTTTACGTTAGGACCACCTACTGGATGTTGGCATAATCCCTTGAGTAACCTGGACGCTGTTCTTCCGAATGCACATTTTTTACATGAAGACCAGGACTTGCGTTCCTATACAAAACCAGTTCAACCATTTTCTACAACAATCGACTAAAAGCTCGTGTGACGCAACCAAACCCGAAGACACCTGGTTTCTAAATTTAGCAATTTGTCTAGGAAATGAAAGTATGGAACAATCGGTTAAGAAATATTGGGAAATATTAACTTAATAGTGTACGAGGCTTTACATAGTTGCCTTTTTTGCTTCCACCGGTAAGTGACCATAGAACATAACTTTGATTTGTCAAATTCGAAAATTGCTGCATACTAGGCGGGAATTTATGAACAATGACCAGATATTTCAAGTATTGGAATAATGAAGTAGAATGAATAAAGCATTAAAAGATGGGAATTGTAATGTTTCTTCTTGATCATTTTGCGAACGTTATGCGAATGTACTAAATGTACATACGTACATTATCAAACGTATCGCTTTTACGCATGTGTTGTAATGATAAATATGCAATCGTTATTTGTAACACATTCTTATTTTAAACAGTTTTCAATATTGTCATCAATGACACCATTCAACTTCTTCGCCGCACATACACAGAATGTTTGCTATGTTGTTTGTTGCATTATCATGTTTCCATTTCCAGTGCAAACGATATAATTGTAAGAATATCTCCTTAGTCAAACGAGAAGTATAGCCTGCACAAACGACATATCAAGAAATCGCTCGGCAGTAAAATGGTTTGGCTTGTGACATTGCAGTTCCTGACTGAAAAAATGACAGACTGGGTCAGTTTCTATATTTACTTCTAATCACCTGTTCTTGAGGAGGTAAAAGGGTACATGTGTTAGGGAACAGAGGCACAAGAAATGGCCTGGCAGACCATAAGGAATTACTGGGAGAACAAAGAGAACAAACAGTGAAGGGGGATTAATGGATGGAAACGATCACAGGACAAGTCAAGAGAGCTGGTAACAATATACCGAAACTGGGCAGAAAATAACCCGAAAACTATATAAAGTGAAAGAATTGCACAGGGGAAAGAGAAATATAACATACATTATAAACACAAAAAGAAATAATAACCATACAGCGAATTACAGTATTGGACCTGTCAGTAAACAATTCTGGGGGTTTAAATCGATTTAACAGCTAGCTAATCTCACACCTAATCGCTACATGATCGCTGAATTCCAACATATATACATTAATTGACTAAGTAGGCAGTAACTAATCATAAAAAGCAATTAACCGTTACGTACATTACAGACACAATGTGTATAATCGAGCACGAAAGGAACAAGCAGCCTCATACTGACCTCGCTCCCAGTAACTAAACTATCAATATCACAATGTGAAATAACCATAAACTATCAGATTAATAACTTAAAGTAATGTAAAGTCACTCGGATAATAACAATTAAACAAGATACTAGTAATACTGGAATTTAAAAAAAAGACAACTAGATGGTTGTTTTTTAATAAAAACATATGTCTCCCAGATGGAAGTTTGTCAGTAATTGTAATACTGATACAGGATGCTAGAATAACATATCAAGCAAACAAGAAAGATAGTCTTTGGTCAGTTCACCATGCACTGTATATGTATTAAAACATCAAAGGGCAATAACTCATGAACAATTATCTGAGCGGAACGAAATGACAAGGATGCACAACTACACTTAATGCTTATTAATCCTGTGAAGTTTGGTCGAAATCCAAACAGCCGTATTTGAGATGAAGCGCGGACAAATTCAATATGTATAAAAACATCAAAGGGCCATAACTCAGTAAAAAATTATCCGAGCGGAACAAAACAACGAAGATGCACAACTACACTTGAGGTTGATCAATCCTATGAAGTTTTGCTGAAATCCAACTAGCAGTATTGGAGAGGCGCGGACAAGCTAAAATTGGACGGACGGACAGACGGACGGACAGACATACGCCGAAAACAATATGTCTCCCTCGGAGAGAGGGAGATATAACGAGATATAAACTTAAACAAAACTATATACGAATGTACCAAATGAATATTAAGATGTGTTATAATAACATCCCGTACAACCAGCTGTATCGATGGATGTTCTGTAGATTGATGGATGTGCTATGTGCAAGGTGCGATATTTACGAATGGTAAGTTTTTGCTATTTTCGTTGCGTTTTTTGTTGCTTTTAAGAGTAACCACTTATATGTAACGTTTAAACAAAGAACAAGTAATTTCTACATATCGTTTGTATGCGAGTGAGTGCCATATTTACCGAGCAAACAAGTAATATATACGCCGTGTTTGCGAAAAGTTCGACGTTTTCTTATTTGACATTAGATTCTCGGCTTAATTCATGAAATCGAACAATTTTGAATAACTGGGAATAAACTTAAATCATTCTCCTGTAGTCCTACACAGTGACGCTGTGCAATTTCTTATTTTGATGGAGATACAGAGTTTTAAAATTGACGAGGTACATTGTTTTGGATAACGCTAAGAGCAGTTCCGATTTCACATGGCTAACGGTTAAGATAGTTCCCAAATATGTTATGCTAACAGCCATGACAGTTCATAGTGAAAATGGCGTGAGAGTTTTAGCCCCAATGCATTGGTTGTGGGTTACTTGTGTGTGATAATGGTGAATTAAACTGATTTATTAATAAACGTAAATTCTTGAGCCAATGACGGCTTTTATACAGGAATTTAATAATGACTATTCTCTAGAATTAGAATCTAAAATTCACTCTAGCATCGCAAGACATCAAACAGGAAAATTCAAAATACCCGTTTATGCCTAGGATTTTCATGCAAATGACCATGCAAATACTTTCGTTTTCGCGTCTAGTATACGATAAAATCCGTACCGTACGGTCTGTAAAGCCGCCCGCTCCGTACTTTACGATGAATGGAAATAATTATAGTTAATTCAAATTATTATTATTTTTGCGTAAATACTGATGATTTATGTCTCATAGTCTGTGCTATGACTATTCACATATCATTTACCTCACTGTATGTTTAGTTTATGTTTCATTTGTGGCCTAGTTTCAAGTCCAGCTGACTATTTTATACATGTATTGCTTCTTCCACGTGATTGACTAGTGTTTGGGAGTTATACACTGTCTTCATCTTTAAATTTGAAAAATGAATAATTGATAATTTGATGTATAGTTTAAACTTTCATAACCAGAATCAAATAAACAAGATATACAATATTAAACAGTGCTACAGTGAATCATCATACAAGCTCTGTTAGAAATGATGTGTAGCCTATTAAAGGCAAGTCCTATGCTATAGAATATTGGGGATTGAGGTGGACAAACTGCACTAAATACTTGTTGATTGCACGCTGTAATATAGCCTATATGACTGAAAACGACCGGTTCCAAAATTGGCTCAAGAAAAAAAAACCACCGCTAGCCCTGGTTGCCCATTCATCTAGTGAGCAAAAGACGAGACTTCCAGTTGATCGGAAGTTCGTGGAGAGAAGGTAGGCCATGGCTAGTATTTAATAATGATGAGAAAGTCATGGCCTGTGCTTCATGCATTACGTTTTATGGGGGAAACCCAACACTTAACCCCAATTTAGATCACCTGATAAAGATACCTTTACTTGAACAATAAAACTGAGAAATCTTGCTTAACAATAATGGTTATACATGTAATAACAGAACGTTTAAAATAAGGATTTGAGGTTGTTTATACTGCTCTTAACATTTCGACAGGTAAAACATTGTTGCGACAGGTAAAATATCCTGTGAAGGAGAAACAGTTTCCGCGTTGACTGCATTAACCAAATATTTTCAGCGATTTATTAGGTAAAAAAAACTCAGAAGATTATAAAGCATACACTGTTTCATGTTTTGAAATGCAACAAACGTTCGCTCCACAAAGATATCGCTGGTGTAAAAGTCTGAGCATTTTATATGTACTTAGCACATTAATCTTTTGAAGAAAAATACACTACACCAGAGACATCGAAATCTATTTTTGTAATATGTATTACCATTCGTATATCTATTTTCTATTCACATGCAGTTACACATTAAAATAAAATTACCTGAGCTGCAAATATGTCCCAGCAATAGAAATATTCCGACAATGCAGCAAAGTATTGCCATCACTACAGTAAACTCCTTACATTTTATATATCGCAAGAATGTAACTTTTATAAATCACGAACTCGAAAAGAGGAAGTACTGCTGAGTGAATGTGTTTAATTTGAAAACATCGGTCGGGTATAGTGTAGTTTTATTGACCTGTCAAGCTTTGCACATCTTCATGGTCAATGCACCCGATAAATTAGTAATCGGGCCACTTTCGATAAAGACTAATTTATCGTGTGCATTGACCATGAAGATATGCAAAGTTTGATAGGTCAATAAATCTTTACTGTACCCTGTGATTTGTGTGTATTGTCGCTTGGTTGACTGGTTTTAGTCCAAAACATTATACGTTTACATGCTCATTTAACCATATACACTGAACAAAAAAAGAAACGTCCGATTTGTACACTTAGTGTTTGTTGTGTTAAAGAAATCATTGTGTAAAGAAAGTAGATAGGTAATATTATCCCTGACCTGTGTTATCAGGATTCAAGAATTATAGCGATTATGTTCGCACTGTTAATCGTCAACAACGGGAAACACGATTTGCACGTGCATGAATTGTTCAACATGTTCCGTGTGGTATTCGGTCAATTTGTTTTACTTGTCTTACTGACATTGTTGTCAAGTGAACGAAAACGCTTCATAATTTGTAGAAAAAATACATTTTTTACATTCTAGCATTTTTGGTGTGCCAAGAATACCCAATAATGTACACGAACGTGCGATTGGCATGCGTTATGCTGGCATGTCGACAGAAGACATTGCAAGGCATGCTTGGAGTTCTAGTCGAGCGATACGAAATCTTCGCGCACGATTTAAAACGGCAGGACACACCGACGACTGGCCACGTCGTGGATGTCCGCGTGTTACAACGCGTGGTCAAGACCGCTATATCATGAACACGCATTTGCGCGATCGATTCCAAACTGCCACTGCTACTGCTGCTAACACAACTGGGCTTCATAATAACAGAATCAGTGGGCACATTGTTCGTAATCGTCTGCGCGAGAACAGTTTACACGGACGACGTCCTTACGTCGGAAGCGTTTTAACGCAACGTCATCGTGTAAATCGTCTTAATTGGGCACGTGTACACACTCGTTGGACACGACGACGCTGGAATACAGTAATTTTTCCTGATGAATCAAACTTTTGTTTACATCGTGGTGATGGCAGGGTGCGCGTCTACTGTAGGAGAAATGAACGCTTTGCTGAATGTTGTGTTCTTTGAACGAGATCGTTTCGGGGGTGGGTGTGACATGGTTTGGGCAGTCATTGCCCATGGTTATCGTTCGCCACTAGTCGTCATTAATGGCAATTTAAATGCTCAACGTTATCGCGATGACATTCTCGCTCATCACGTCATTCATCTGTTCCATAACAACGCCAACATCTCGATTTTTCAGCACAATAATGCCACATCTCATACAGCTAGAGACACTGTATATTTTCTTATAACAAATAACATTGAATTCATTGATGATTAGACCGCTAAAAATCCTGATATCAACCCAATCGAGCACATCTGGGATATTATGAGGCCTTGTCCCAACCCACCTGCTAACGTCATCGAACTTCGTCAAGCGCTAATTCAGGAATGGAACAATATTCCACAGGCAGAAATCAACACCTTAGTCAATTCTATGCGCCGGCGATGCACTGCAGTGGTCAACTCAAGAGGTGGTCAAACTCTTTATTTAGTGTTATTTTTGTTTTTAACAGTAGTCACAACCACAAGACCACAACGCACCCGATGACCCCTATATGTTCTATATGAAATTCGCCATCTTGGAATGAGTAAATTTTCAGTCACTCGGGCGTAACGCTAAACTAGCAGACGATATTTTGCCCGCCATTTTTAAACCAGCCTGGGAATTGTTTAAAACTCAAATTTCTTTCAGTAAAACCGCCAAGTAGCAGACGACATTTTTGGCCTCATGTTAAAATAAATGGCACAGTCTTCAATATTACCAGTTTTTTTTTCTAGTACATTTCGCTGTAACAACCCTTTTAAAAGACAATTTATTACGTGGTTTGATTAGTACTGTAGATATTTAGCATTAAACCTTCCGAATATATTGTTAATTATTCGTGAAAAGACTTGTTTTTAATTCCTGTTAGGACTTGTCTCATTCATGTTATGACTTGCTTTATTTTGTTATCCAATCAAACTGAAGTAAATAAAAAAAAAACTTTTCCCGATATTTATTTCATTCGAGTTTTGGACAGCGAGGGATCACCTTCACTTGGTAAGTATACTGAGCAAATGTAGAAACATCCCACCATATTCAAAGAAAGATTGCCGGAAATCTATAAGGTTGGTGGTACTAAAAGAGAGAGAATACGTAACTACAGGGAAAGCCACATACATAAGACAATGCCTAAGACCTATACAGAAAATGAAGTTTATTCGAGTGAGATAATGGCGAAGTCGGTAGGGGTCAAAATAAAAAATCTGAAGAAAATTTATTTTTTAAAAATGTTTAGGGATTAATGATTTCTATCCCTAAAAAAGTCCAAGTTGTATCCAGTATGATTAATATCGTGTGTGGCCACCATTTGCACGAATACACGCCATAATTCTACGGCGCATGGACGTGACGTAACGCACAATTAGTGCTATAGGCAAATTCCTCCACTATTGCTGTAAAGCCTGTGTCAGATCTCGAATGTTGTCAATTTGGTGGTTGGCCCTCGACTTACGACCCAGCTTATCCCAGATGTGCTATATCGGGTTGAGATCAGGGGAAACCACAGGCCATGGAAGTACGGCGACTATGTTTCGAGTCAGGTATTGAGTTGTGAGTCTGGCTGTGTGCGGGCGGGCATTGTCTTGCTGCAGTGTTATACCACGGCCGTGGCGGCGAATGCAAGGCATTGCATGAGGAGTTAGTACTTCAGTAATGTAACACTGTGCATCGAGGTTGCCCTGTATGACTACTAGCTCAGTCTTACGGTTACACATGATCACACCCCATACCATTGAACTCCCACCACCGAACCTGTCCCTCTCAACAACACAACAATCTGCGAATCTCTCGTTTTTACGCCTGTAGATGCGTAGACTACCATCTGCTTGGCTGAGTGTGAACCGAGATTCGTCATTAATTGACCGATATATGGGCGTCGTGCTCTGATTGGCTGAGCGTTGCATCGCAAGCGATTACGGATGGTCTGCGATGACACACCGTATCTCCCAGCCGTTACGATGGCTGGCAACCTACGCTGATGCAAGTGCGTTAACGTGATGTAGCGATCAGTTCTGGCGGTGGTGACACGGGGGTAACCTGGACGGGAACGATCTTGAACAGTCCCAGTCTGTTGGTACCGGGTCGCAAGCGTCTTGATGATCTTCAGACAGCAGTAAAACCTGCGGGCGACGGCACTGGCCGTAATTCCCGCCTGAAGCATTATAAAAGCCTGATTTCTTTCTACTTCAGACAAGCGTGGCATGATGAAAAGAGTAAAAGTAAAACTTTTTTCAATTTTCGGATTAGCCTGTGTCGCAAGTATCGTTCGACGTTGACTGAATTAATTTATCGAGCACGAGTATAACGCGCACGTGCATTAAGTGAAAATCAAGGTTCCGGTTGGTGAACCATTTTCACGTGTTGCATTTGGTGTCAACCTTACACAGGTGTATTTACAAATTACCAGTGTATCGCATGTTCATTCACTGAATGTGTAACATAAACATAGCCGAAGTCTGTTCAAAAAGTGGGACGTTTCTACATTTGCTCAGTATAGGTAAAATGTTTCATCTTTAGTACTCTATCAATGAACTAGCCAATCATGGTTTAAATTGTAAACACAGTTTAGGCACAAGTAATAGTTTTACCTGTGATTTTAAACTGACTACACAACCTCGCGTTACTTTAGTTCACACAGTAGCAGACGACAAAAACGGCGCTTTACTGTAAACTTGACAAATAAATAACAAAGACATAGGTACTGTTTATACAAATTTATCACACTCATAATAGTTTTCAGGTATATTTACAAATGCATCAAGTTCAAAATACAAAGAATATGTACAGTCAACGTAAATCACTGGATTTTATCCAGCTGTTAAATTTGCGCGGATAATATTTCCACTTGACGAAGTATTGTTTATTTCATCCTTTTCCGCGTGTTTTAAGAATTTTGTAAATTTTAAAGTTAGAATTTGGATCATAGTCCACTTTCTGCATTTCGCATTCATAAAACGTCCCTTTTATCTCTTCATTATGCACGTCTTGTAGTCTATATACTGGCATAGTTCCTCTGTGATAGCGTTATGCACTTTGAACACCTCGCCGGAGTATGTTTGATCGTACGCTCTTGTAAACACGTTCTTCAAATGATTGATTCGCACATAATCACCAACGTTTGAGTCCATCTGCCTTGAATTCAGTTACGGCTAAAGGGAGCCCGCTCACGGTTCGCGACCGAACAAGTGTAATTGACCGCCTCGTTTGCGGCTCACAAATTTCTACTTGAAAAATTGACTGATAATAGCCTTTTGTAGCAAATTAACTGCAACATTTCGGTTGCTACACTGCGTTAAACTGATGCAGCAAGTAAGTAAAAGGTAAAATTGACAATAAGCTGTGTTTTTCACCGCAAAACTTATATTGTCTTTCTTTGTAACCATTGTTTTCGTCAATCTTTATTCGTATCACATTCATTTTTCAACCATTACATGTTGTGGCATTTGCTTTTCCATACCACTCCTTCATATTGTATTTGAATGCACTTTGTTGGTTTAGTTACACTATTTCATGACAGATATAATTTGTAGATTCATATAATGAATCATATATCACTACATATCTTCGATCACCTCTTAACCAAAACACAATTGTTAAAGAACATGTAATGATTGAATATTATTTAGCAACGACCAGACATAATACATTCCTATGGATATTGTTGAAATTTGATCCACATCAAATTACATAATTTTACCACAGGTACTGCTGCTATGCTTTCAACATCTCCTGACCCAGTCAGAGTTGAACGGTACGTCAAGGATATTGTGTCCATGTATTCAGATGTCGATTTCAAATCGCATTTTCGAATGCACAATTCTTTGTTTGAGGTATTTTTAATACTATTTATGTGTGCTTTCACATGTGCAGATACTTGTACATAAACCGGATAGTGTTGGGTTGATTTTATTTGCACCTTCAGTATATTTGAAGGCACTGTGAAAGTAAGACATTCCGTTAACTGTACCAATACTCAAGTGTTTACATAAGAAACATATTACATTTATACTGTAGATTAGGACATTTTTAAAATTATACACAAGGAATGAATAGATGTGTTGTCCATGCAACTATCTATATAATTTATATATTTTATTCCAATTTGCATATTTGCACATTTTCAAATAATCGGGAAAGGCTGATTAACATCATATTCACATTTGTATAATGAAAATCAAACACATTTGATACGTTTTATTTGAAAGACTAAGTACATATTGACAATGAAATGAAAAAAAACCGGACTCCTTATATGCGCGCACAAATACAATAATAGTTAGCTATTCTAAGGAAGCCATTTGTTATGAAATAGTTGATACGACGATGCTAATAGCCGGTTAACACCCTTGGCGTTAGCCCGGCTAAAAATGAATTTAAAAAATAAGCGCAATATCTATCAATGCTATAGAATCTACGGATTGATACAACCTTCTGTCTAATTTGTAGATTGAAACTATGGAACCGTTTTGGTGTGCTTGATGAAACAAATAATGATAAGATGAATTACGAAATACAATATTTTCATTAATCAGAATTAATAATGATACAATCTTTTAAGGATCGTTATCGGCCCAAAGGGAAACTGCAATTTCTAAATTAAATTGAATGTGTCTAGTTATCGTATTATGAGTTTGACATCATTCTGCTACTTAAATAGGGTTGAAAAACTACATTTTACTATTCTACGTCTTTAAAGTATCAGATCATTTTTAAAGCCTGATTTTACTTTCTTAGTATTTTCTTTTATATTAGATTGTAATGAGATCAACTCATTGTCAGCCACCTCATTCTGAGAGTGAGCAAAGTCATTGTTCCTAGATAAGTGAATAATTTAGTTCTTGTACATGGACTTCCCCAGAACATGTCGTTGAAACCAGTGAGAATTATTCTCAATCTCAGGCACGGACATATAAGCATATGACATACAATGGCTGTGGTCACAGGACATCATAGCAACACCGAATTATGTCAGGAAAGTCAAATATTACATTCCAGGTAATTAATATAGTATAGTTAACATACTGTTTAATCACAACCTTGCATACATCCAGGTCAGTCTCAAGTTTACAGTTAAGTCCACGTCTTACGTTTAAAAAGGAGATATTCAAATCACTCATTGTTAATGGTCATGCAAAACTTTAATGAAATGAAAACCTTTTGGGGCTTTTTGGTAACAGTATGTGTAATATATGAATGATAGACAGAATTAAGTCATCATTTTCTTAATTAAAATACTGTTTTTACTGGTTCTCAATGTTCATTTCGATAAATGTTGATCTGATTTTACCATTTCATAGTGAAATATGCTATAATTTAGAAAAACATTCATTCTTCAGCCAGAATTCTGAGGGTCAAAATGTATTTTTTTGGAAATTCCAGGGGTCAAAGAGTCAACTCAAGGGTCAAATGGAGCCTATTTACTATAATAAGAATAGTATAGTAAATAGGCCATATAGAACATTAAAGTGGTTTGCTTGAAGTACCTGTGATTATACATGTGCGCAAACATTTTATTTCAGTATCGTATGTTTTGCACACTGCATTTAAATGTATTTTAATTGTATGTACCATGTTATATGTATATTGTATGATTAAGTTGTGAAGAAGGTTAAGAAAATATGAACGTCTAGACACAATTCTTTACAAATATTAGACCTTCTGTAAAATATGATTGTTTGGCATAATCCTACTCAGAAAAATTTAACGGTTTGTTACTAAGTTTTCATTTTTATCTTTTATTATCAATTAAGTCTCATTTTTATACAACCCAAAATTCCCTCAACAGACGCCTTATATCTCTAGTAAGGGCCCTTTTCAGGAATAGGTAGGCTATGCTTAACACACATCTTTTAAGGATAATCTCATAGTTCTCTTATGAATTTTAATAAAAGTTAATATTATTGACTTGTTCTATAGGTTGACACATATTTAGCAATCTCAAGTTATCAATGAAAGGTTCAAGCCAAACTGTTAGTCTGTCGGGTCCTACACTTGTTCCAATATTCAATATTGACACCTTAATTGCTGTGTAATGATAGTTTTCACACTTCGGTAAAGGTCTGATGTTGGTCATTTTTTGTAATAAGTATTGTTGCATTGTATTAATGATAATATTCATTTGTTAATTTGAATTTCTTCGAGATATTTACTGTTATTAAAGTGCAAGAATTGCTTGCTTGAAAATAACATTAAATTTTAAAACATACACACTAATTTAATCTTGTGCTTATTGAAAATTAAGATAAGAATAGTTTATTTAAGTCTCACTTTGCATATATTTACCATTGCAATAGTTCAACTACATACAATCATCTATGTAAACCCTTCTTCCAAATATAAGAAACAAGGTATATTATTATAACCATAATTTATAACAAGAGAACTTAAGGTTTGTGTTTAACCATATTTGCAGGTATCTATGTACAACATGTCTATTGTTACTAACATTTTGTCATTTGATTTTGTGAGCATTTACATCAAAATGACCAAGTAACTGTTACCTACATACAATTATGTTTTGACAAATTTACACCATAAATGACAAAATAAGAATTTAAATATATATGAAATACTGTTCATTCTTCAATATCAATATGGAACTCATTCAGTATCATAAGTATAATGATAATAATTATTATTCATTATGATTTTTTGAAATATTTACTTAATTTTCAAATAATATTGACAATGTATGAATAATAGTTTCAAAAACTTTACATTTTAACGATTGAATGTATGGAACCAACCTATCCATTGATCATTTGATTGATAAACAGTATAATATATAAATTTGGTAAATTTAGTAAAATGATATGACAACTTATGAATGAAAGTGTGCATTGTGACATCATTATTTTCTAAGATATTGGAAAAAATAAGTATGTATACTCAAGATTCTGTAATTGTTTCCTTAGTTCTCAGCAGGGAGTCTTTGAAGTGGATGTTTTATAGGGGTCTAACAGTGTCACATGTCATATAAACTGTTACTTGTGGGGCTTAAAGTGTAGATGTATGCAGTACACTTGTTTGTTGTTGTTGTTTGTACGACATACATCCTGTAAATTGTATGTTTCTTGTCATTGAATTGAAAGTAGAAAAACAACTAATTATGTAACAATGCGATCAATTATGAAACATGTGAACACCATACGCTAATATTTATTTTCAAATAAGTATCTATCCTGATGAAATTTAAACAACGTCTGAGCAAAGAATTTACCCAGCAGACCTCCTTCATTTCCAGGTCTCATTTTGTTATCATTTGTTGTGGTCAATATTAATATATTTTTAAATTCTTTCATAATCATATGTGATTATCACAGTCTCGTCCACATTTGCAAATATATCAACATCATATGAAACAAATAAAACATGTGTCAATTCTTTAAAGAATTATTATTAAGTAGAGTGTAACCATAATTATGATACTAATAATCCTACAATATTCTTAAAACTGAATGCGATTTTGAAACCCATCTATATAGACCATAGTCGGAACTACTGTGCATACTAATAAACTGTATTATTTGCGTATGGAAAGGCAAACAATTAAACGTTATCTAATATTGAACGTACTGGTAAAATTCAATTACATTGGATTCCATTGTATAGATGGTTACAACCAATCAGTATTTTCTATCACCATCTTACACCAGTGTACAGCATTGTCTCAATAAGAACATTAATTAAAATCTTCATAACATAACTTGTCTGATGTGTGATTTTATTTATCTATGCAATTGGATTTAAATCAAAAGCAAAAGATGTTCTTTAAGTTTTTAACATGTTTTAATATGTCTGTAGACAGCATTTGTTTGTGATTTTTCTTGGCTACCATTTATTGGATTTCAAGTAACTTCACAAGACCTAACAGTACCAAGCCTAGTTGTATATATCATCGGTACATCATGCTCAGACATATTTTTAATTCTTATTTGTGCCATAGTGTTTGATATTTAAATATTAATTGTGTGATGCACTAACAAATAATAAATCACATGTCTTTTTGTGGTTATAATTCCATATGATTATGCTATTTTCCAAATCCGATACACTTTTTACCAATTAGTTATGTAGCAGTACTTCAATGAAATGTTTGCAACATGAAAGCAAGTCTTCATTTGATACATGGGGGTAATAAATGTACTTTCCTGAAAGGATACATTGAGTATGACAAGATAATCCATTAATATATAACATAATCTGTACATACTTTATGATGTCACACAGGTGATAAAATGCGAACAAATATCTTTAAAGGATGTAATGTGTCATCATTTGTACAGTAAAACTTCAATAATGAGACCACCCTTGGTCCCCTTGAAATCTGGTCTTCTTATTGAGGTAGTCTTATAATATTGGACTTGAAAATTGCATTCATAATGTTAAAGTTGAATGTGAGAATTCTTGAAGCCGATATGCCACCACTAGGCTTTCTAGTAATTCGATTTCATTTATCATTAAACTGTAATAGAAACAAATCACAATTTTAGTCATATATCTGCTATGTTTGATTTTCAAAATCATCGCTACCGTTTTGTCCATGTGGAAGACAAAAACCTGTAACACGGGCTGACTTTAGTTCAATGTTGTTGTTCAGCAACTCATTATATGAGATAAATAGCAAATAATAATAAAACGACTGGGAAAAGAATCATTACATGAATTAATTAGCATGTTTTGTGAGAAGTAACATATTTACAAGTCATGCAAAGTTACCTTATACCAAGGAAATCAAACTTCTATGTACAGCATTGGATGTGATAAATGACGTCCAAGACGTGAAATAATAATTACTATAACTCATGGTTGAACTCCATTTCTACAGATAAATACCGTTCTTGTTAAACCCCTAACGTGCGGATTTTAATGAGCACATTGATTTTCTATGAATCAGTTAAGGTAGTTCTTTATTGTACTTTAAACAATCAGGAACCAGATGTTTCGTATCTAGGTGGATATACATTGAAACTAGTTCGTGTATTTCAACATTAAGCATGTTTAAAATTCACCAATCTTTATCTGATAATTTGAAATAATAAATAAACCGTTCAATTCCATTTGCTTTTCTAGTGTTATATCATTGTTGTATCTATGGAGCCGTTTCATCATATCCCGATCCAGTAGAAAGTAGTGTGACGGACGGAATTAATTGAAATGTTTACAGAGATGAATGCGGTAGTGCAACAGGAACGACAACTCTGGCTGGAGAATATAATGAACCAACAAATGATGTGACGATGGTGGGTACATTTATAAGCGATGTATAAGCGAAAATGTAAATTGTACGATATCAATGAAATATAACATCCGTGTTCTTAAACTACAGAATTGATGAAAGTATTTCTCAAAAGGTGACACAAACTTATCGAACCACAATGTAATATTATTTTTCCATCGTCCTTGTATGACAGCTAAACAATGTCAAACAATTCAAAGATCTACACAAATAGTTGTTGATGGTATTGAACATGTTTTGAACACTGTATATTTTCAAGCAAGTGTTATATTTGTAATAATATTGCAAAAAAAGAGTATTACACAAAGATTCAGGGTGGAATGTTCTCGAAAATAATCCCGTTTTTAATGAACATCTGGTTACTAGTATTAAACAAAACCAATACTTTAACACTGACCCACTGTCTACTATCTGACAATAATGTTTTAAGTTGTTAATGGATCACATAAAGCAGGCATCAAGAAGCATTATTTTGACATATTAATAAGAAGTTGCTATACAAGTCAAGCACCGTACACAAAGCACCAACCTCCGCACAGAAATTTGACCGGTTCCGAGCACAGGTTGAATCAAATCGCTGCCACCAACAATAACCACGTGACCAAGGAAATGTCACATGTCAGGTAAATAGGCTGAATAAGAAATTTTCTGACAACTGATATCATTGGAGTTCCAGTCCTGCAATCATATCTCGGGACATTGTCACGAGTTCTTTCTCTTTATCACATCTGGAGGTTTTCGTCATGTGCGGATTTTAATGCATTGCACAGGAGAACTTCGCGTATTTTCATAAACAAAGTGTCGTTTGAAAACTAAATTATTATTTATTTATATATTGAAAACTTGATTCCCCATACTTAAAATATGGGTAACGTCACTAATCTGAATCCGCTGGGTCAGAAGTAACAAAACCGAAACTAGATATTACTACGTCATCATTTCAAACAGTTAATTACAAATGCTCATTTTTTGTTCAATGATGACTAATGGGATATCTTTTGTTTATTTGAAAGTTCGTGAAAACAAAATTGTTAATAGTTGTAACTTCTCACAGCCAACGGAAGTAACTGCTGCACGCAGTGTGACAAAACAGTCACACAAAATATTATACAGACATAACAAAAGTATAGCGAACTATGAGAAAAAGGAAACATAACAAATATAAATGATGAATGAAAATTGTGAGGATGAGTATTGGCATGCAATGGTGATCGGCAAAACACCACTGAAGGTTTAACAATGCACACAACATCACATTTATCGTAATAACATCAAATAAAGGAAACAGCGTTCAATAGATTATCAAAGGACAATGCATTGCCAAAATACTGAGCCCAGAATTAAGGAGAAGATATATATACATTGTTTCGTTGATCCGTGAAGCTTAAGAGTCAGAAAATTAAACCACTAGTAGTTAAATCCACATCTTGTACTTCAAGTCCATCAATATGCCAAGGCCTACTCACGGGTGTCAGAGTTTTCTTGAATCGTACCATGGTTAATTGTTTTCTGGATTAATGGTTCCTTCTTTGTATCTTCTTTGTCATTTGTGGAATCTACAAACACAATTGGAATCCATTCACATTAAGTTACCTGATATAAAAGCAACTTACATCCGTCATGATATTTCCAAATTTTTTTATCTTTGCTTTTTTCATGACATTTGACAATGAAACTGATATAAAATTATAAAATATAAATTATATCAATTTGTTTCTAAAACATGCCATATTTCTCCAAAGTTTGATGATTCTGGACGGTAAAATTTGATACATACATTTTACAAGATGCTATCAAAGCAAAACCTATCGGTAAGCGTTTTTCATTTTGTTATATTTTGTTAAAGAGGTGTTGTGGATAATTTTGATGTCCATTATATTAGAGTACTCACGTTATGATTTATGATAATGCTACCTTGACAATTGGTATTTCTTATTGTGACTTAAACAGTTACGTCATTTACAGGAGGGTGTATGCATATGAAGTACCACCTTTATTTTTTACAGAGCATATTATTTTCGACTTTTATCTTTATGATATCACTAGCACTTTCCTTTAAAGAATAACACACAGTCAATCAAATGATAAAATATGCTCATTTTGAACTAAAAAAAAGTTTATGCTTGAAGAACATGAGTGGAATTAGTGACCTATCAAAGCAAGTCGGTTTAATCTTAAAACTTGGTGAATCAGCAACTTTTAATCTTGCAGTAAACGAGGTACTTAAATTGTGATATATATGAAGAATACCTTTATGATACTATGTGTAGAAGAAGATAAAGTTTTGCTCGGCTTCAGTTTTTGATATTTATGTGTGTTAAAAGAAATAATAAAAATAAATTTTGCATTTAACTGCAACATAATGAATTTTTTCCCCAGTAAAAGTCCGTGATTTTGTTTCATCAGGGTTATAAGACGATTTCTTTGTGCCTAGTTAATCCCGTGTTCTTACAACAGCACTATACGGTACTGAACATGGGTGAATCATCTTAAGAACATTTAATGGAACGACGAAAGTATCGAGTATCACAGTAACGATTTTAGACACATGTAGTTTTGAGGTTGTTTTTTTAAAAAAGAAATACCATTATGGTTGTTCATCAACCCATGAAAACAAAAGAGTTATTTTTTACATGTCTGTACCAATTAAAATACTTGAACATTTCACATAGCCTTGACGAAATCAATAATGCCGTTTAAACATGTACCTTCAGAAGAAATTATAAATCAATTTAACTATGTATCAAATTCAAAGAACTCTTAGTTACACAGAGGAGTTAAAGCAAACTAGTTTCTTATTGTTTCCAGTATTTTTTGCTGACAGTTCCAAGGCTGTAATTCGCTATATGATTGTTGTTTCTGTTTGTGTTATGAATGTGTTTTGTATTTCCCTTTCCCCTGTACAATTATGTCACTTTATACAGTGTTCAGATTGTTTCCTGCCCATTTTGGCCTATTACGGCCAGTTGTATTGACTTGTCCTGTGATCTTTTCCATCCATTAATTCCCCCCTCCCCTCCCTTTACTGTCCACTTTGATTCTCCTAGTTATTCCTTGTGGTCTGCCGGGCCATTCCTTGTGCCTCAGTTCCTTAATATGTGTACCGTTTGACCTCCTTTAGTGCCTTATGTTTTGTGGATTGTTGTTTTTCCGGAGTCTGCGTGGGGAGGCACTGTCTTATGTATGTGGCTTTCCCTGTAATTACGTATTCTCCCTCTCTTATTCTTTTAAATACATGTATGCCTAACTGTTATAAAATACTTATCAAAAGCAAAAGATGTTCTTTAAGTTTTTAACATGTTTTAATCTGTCTGTAGACAGCATTTGTTTGTGATATCTGTATTTTACGTTGAACTGTTCCAAAGTGCTCATCCAAATGAAAGCGAACTAGTTTGTCTACTTCCTTATTTAAAATACATAGATTTGCTTTTACCCCTCGACACATGCATGATTGTTTATGCATTACCCTTCGACTGAAGATCCCTATACGATACAGAAGTTGGATAATTTGAAATTTCACCATGACTCTCCGGATTAGTGATGCTGAAATATTTTCAGAAGTGACAGAATATTAGATCTCAATGTCATTTACACCAACACATACGAGAATGACTACCAGTATTGAAAAGTTACAGAAAAAATAAAACAGCACTGACATTCGAAATTGAAAGCATATACAATAACACGAGTATCTTCAATATCTTTTTTTAAATAACATTTCATAACAAAATTGGAGGAAATTCGAAACCAATACATACACTGATGGTGGTTGTCTTCTCCTGTACATGATGATACAAACAGCAACAATAGTGACACAGATGACCACTATCCCCGCCACAGCAGAACCAGCGATAATTGCGATTGCATGTGGCTGGATCGAATCCTCTTTATTTGAAAAAAAAATGACAAAACATAATTTCAACTTATTCCAATACGTAAAGTATTCAGTAAGACTTTTTTATATTATGTCATACTGTCTAACAGTGGACATAGTCATAAATACTACATAAGCTGTCCTCATATGAATCCTATCAAATGACTATATTTGATAATTCAATGTCTATGTCATATTAAACAAGGAATGGAATACAGTCAATTCAAATCAAAACTGATGTTTTACTGTCATTCTATAAAAAGGAACGCACGAGCATGTTTATAAAAGCGTTTTTTTCTGAGCATTCTGAAATAGTTATATACGCTTTTCTGGATGAAATGTATTGAACACAAAGAATGGGATAGTACAAATATTGGGTCTGGAATTTTATGGAGTACGATCAGAAAAAGTGGTTCTTTAATAAACACCCGATTCCGAATCTGTGGGCTTCCATTATTTACAAATTTGATGCACCAGCACTATTCGAACTTATAAACGAATAAGTATAATAACTAATTGTCTTGTTTAACTATATTTCAGGGTTTCTTGATGAGGGTTAAGAGCTGCATGAACTGATATCATCGATACAGCGTTGTAGAGTTAGCAAGGACATGAAGATTATAACCAGTACCAGCTTTGCAGTCATCAGTATAATTGTAACCATCTAGACCAACATCAGTGCACTTTCCTGACACGACATCGCATGTTCCATTTCGACATGCACCACAGTCATACTGGCATTGTTTTCCCCATTTCTTGTCACCGCATTCTAGAGCACGTCAATGAAAACAAACAGCACTGTAGTGTGTAGAACAAATACTCTAGTAATACAATTTGCGCAAATTATGACA
This sequence comes from Mactromeris polynyma, assembly GCA_032209605.1. Lineage (NCBI taxonomy): Eukaryota > Metazoa > Mollusca > Bivalvia > Venerida > Mactridae > Mactromeris > Mactromeris polynyma. The sequence continues at coordinate 9,909,295 of JASFXZ010000006.1, read as the reverse complement.
AACTATTTTTAGATTTTCTATTTGTCTTACTAGAAAAAAGCATGAGCTAGACAGATGTTTCGCTATATTGTTCTGGCTTCTTTTATATAATTAGATACAGTAAAGCTTATATCATTATGTCAATCTTGGTTTTAGATAGAATGTGGTAATTGTAAGATGTGTGAGTAATCTGCTTTTAAGTCTCGTTTTATGTTAAACAACGAAAAATTGGCGAAGTGATAAGCCATAAGTTCGGTAGCATATATAGGTGACATGATTGATCGGATTATTATCTCGTTCACACGACTCACTAACACATACATTGTACTGGCTCGTGGGAATGAGATAAAATAAGTTCATACATGACACCTCTATGCCACCGTACGTAAGAAATTAAAGTATTGATTCTAAAATAAGAACCTTTTAAATAAAAAAGCCCACACATACGTCATTTCAGAAGCTAAGCTAAGTAAATACCTATATTGCATTTTCCAGCAGTTCCAGTCCATCTGTTTTGACAACCAGTAGTACAAACACCACTTATCCTTTGCTTTATGTCATCAAACGATTTACAGTAACAGTTCTCTGAACAATCGAATCCACATTTGTTTGCTAGACATTCTATGTTGATATATTATGTAAATAAATTACAACCACATCAATTCAAAGATAAATACTATATATTACATGAGTCGACGCCGCTAGGAGGCGGTGTTGAGTATTTGGAATACGCTAAGTTGTTAAGACATGAATAAGATGCTGCTGATGGTAATCTAACTGAAGATGTTATTATCATACTATGCTGTTACTCAGAATAAAGGAGTAAGCGCAGTTAAAGAAGTGTGAGTAACAACTCAGTCAACACTGAATGCTAATTTTACTACAGCAAAATTGATAATGTTCATGGAGAAAGGTTAGTTTTCTGTTCTGTTATAGTCGCTCTGGAGAGATTTCACTGATACTCATCATTTACAACAAATTATTAATTCATTATTAGACATATGAAGTTAAATTTATTGTTTGTAATATCTTAATACTATTAATTTGATCTACATGATAAAATGAACGATTTTATGATTCAAATAAAATTACAGATTAATGTTGCTTTATGGATGCTGATAATTGAGTACTGGAGAGGCAACCGCGCAATAATGCGTTGACGTTCTTGATGCCAGTATCAACTTATGTCTTGCTTTCCATTTATTTGACTAATGCATTTAATAATTGTAAGCTCTACCGCTTTATCAGCTAGCCATTACCATCATATTTACTGTTTGAATACGTGTTCAATGCCATGTTGTCAGTTTACATGATATGGACACATCTTAAAGAGGACCACGTCTTATCAAGAATTCACTCTTTATATACAATATGGAAGTTGAACGAGTAATATAATGATGTTACCTCCAAATATTTGTAATTCACAAAGTCTCAATTCGCCATCCTCATTTTTTTCGATGTGTAACTGCTGAACAGTGGTACGAAGTTGTGCATATGAGATTGGACGATACCTGTAACCTTTGGTACGATTATTTAAGACGTATTCACCAGTCTGTGTCACTGATGTAGTATATATCTTCAATGAACTATCTACAATAATAAAATAACGTAAGCAGTAAATAATATGAATGTATACATTTGTACAAAAATAAAGTACTGTTGCTGACCCACAGAAAAAAGGAGTATATACTGATGCGCTAGTTATAGCAAATGATATAATTATATACATGTATATTATATATACATTCAATGAATTGCGAAATGGAATCCGAGTGCAAATAATAACAACAAGTAAGCTAAAATTACAGGCTTCCAGACATATATTTTTAAGACGCTTGTCCCGGACAAGTTCAGATGTCAAATTTAACTTGTCCGACATTTCAGGTTAGTTGTTCAAAATGATTATATGTCAATATTGTACCAGATATGACTATACAATAACTGTGTTATATAGTAGATCTTACATGAGTTGTCATGTTATATGAATGTACAAAACGGGGCTTCTAAAAACGATACAAACGTGGCTTGTATTGTTGTTGGTTTAAGACGATGAGTTAAAAACATTGAATTAAATGACCACGAATGTGATATTCTATTCATGCAAAACAAAAGAAACAGCTGATTCTCGTCATAACGTTTCCTTGACCTCCTACATACAAGCAAAGTATGGCGAGTGTAATACGGTCTTTAGTAAAAAATAAGCTTGCGCAACAATATTTGTTTTTAATTTTTAACCACAAGATACGAGTTCAAATGACTATGTCACGTATTATATTCAAATTAATAAAACGATAATGTTCAATGAAATAAAATGCCATTCTCCTTAAAACAATTTGGGTTACATTGGGTGTATAATCAATGTACACCGGTTGATATGTAAAACAATTACTTATCACACATGTGCAGCAGATTTTAAATTCTAACGTCAACTTTGCTCAATGAATTACTAATGTGACTGTTGAATCGGTAGTGGGTGTGTAGCGTTTGTAACTGCACTCTTTGGCACAAGAGAGGTCCTGATAAATGTATGCTTAGGTTTAGCATACATATAAAAATGTATCTCGTTTATTTGGCTCATATCCGATGTTATCATTTACTGAATTGAAACATACAAAAACGCCCTAATTAAATGAAAAAATGGAAATGTCACGAAGTACACAGACAGACACACCTTAGGCAAAAGGAGACGTGTAAATATATATACTCGAAACCCGATTTAGAATCAGTTTCGTTTTGCATTTTGTCGATAATGAACATCTTGTCATACTTGAGAAATTTGAGCATCAAGTAGCATAATTTTTGCTAGAATTATAATTACGAAATTCGTAAATTTGATATCAAAATATTATTGGAAAATGCAAATATCATTAAATTTATTGACCTGATACATTTAAAAAAACAAAACTTTCGAAAGAAATCTTGTCATGTATACTTACAAATTATTTGAATGTTAATTAAAACATGTTATAGACTAACATACTCTGATGCAGTTTGGTACTCTAATTTCCTATGTCCTACTACCCTTATATTCATTATTATACACATTACTGTTTCATTAGGTAAACTGCATTTTTCAGTGCAGTACTTATACATATAAAGGTTTGCTTGATGATATTTTATATATAATTTTTATATCTTATTTATATTTGTTAGTCTATATGTACAATTAACGCTTTTTAGATTTGTATCAACATTTCATATTTACATTCAGTCGAACCGGAAAACAATATTAATATATTCTGTTTTGTTTTTACAGTAAAAGAATTTGAATGTCAATAACACATTTATGACATATACGAGAAGCACATATATAATGCTAACGAACAACATACCATAACTACTTGTATTGACGTTGATTGAGTATATATAAATCGAATGTCCAAAGTTTATATCGAAGTATTTGTTGCCCGTGTTACGTGAAACAAAACATCCATGCGTCTCGTGCATTGCACCAAGTTTACCATCTACTGCATTGAATGGTGGGTATCTGTAGTCGTACTGACTTGTAGTTACAGGTTTACGAAATGCAAAATTTATTCCTGAAAATGTATTTTACAGAGAACCTACAAGCGGGTACATTATAAACAATAACTAATTTGACCTTCTAACTCGATCCACAATTGAAATTTAAACATAGAGGAAAACTCCCGTTGGTAATTCTATGATAAAATAAACTGAACCAAAAATGAAACGTCCGCTAAATTAACTTGAATGGGAACATTTCGTTACTTTTTAGAGTGATCGTTTTGAAATCTGTTTGAAATTGTGAATTCATCTTTTCTCAATTTATTAAAACATTAAATCTGGAAAATATCAATTTTATTGTTGTTGTTATTTTATTTCAACCTAGGGAGGGGGCTGATTTTAAATTATGACACCAGTAACGTGTAAGACCACCGCGTGTATGGCAGCGACGTCGCATTGAGTGTACAAGCTTGTTATTATCGGATTGAGGGATATTATTCCTCTCCTCAAGTAATGCATCTTGGAGCTCATTGACGTTACCAGGTTGATTTGGGCGTCGGCGTAGACGTCTATCAAGATAATCCCAACGATGTTCTATCGGATTGTTTTTGTGAGTCAGTTGTAAACTAATACATAATACGTTTATATTGAATATTTATCATTTTGTGTTGCTTACTGGATTTGTTTTATATATTTGTGTGAATAAATCATCTTATAATATTTACTCTTGTTATTTTTCTACATAATTAAGAACAATATGCATGCAACAACTAAAAACAAAATCAGCATAAGATTGAAGACAAATATTACTTCCCCCTGATGTATTAAGCAAATGTTAAACTTTGGTTAAAAACTCTTTTATGGCCACTAATCTACCCGATGGCGAAAGGCATTGTGTTTTCAAATAACTTGATACTGACGTCTGCTACACTGACCACTTCTGACCGGTTTATCCCGGAATCGTTATGCAAAAGCGACCCCAACAAATTATTCATTTTAAGATGGCGGCTATACTATAGAATACATAGGGAAATCAAAGGTCAAGCGATCTGGATGGGCATCCCTGACTATTGATATTCTGCCCGAGACGAGTATTTGAATTACCCTCAATAACTACAAAGGGGTTCCGATATCCATAACCAATACCGGCACAGACCATAACTGACCCATCGTCCCTGAAACTATCACATATGTACTGAATATTACAAATATTTACCTCCATTAATTCTAACATCACATAATACAAGCTGTGTTCGTACTTTGGACAGTGTAATTCTCACTTGATTTCCATATAAAGGTTGCTTACACTGTACATGTATATGTCTACTTTTGGGTACAGTATTATCGTGTTGGTAACATGTATGCTTCATTTTTGGCAATAGGTAATCCATTTGTGATCTATATGTGTCACATCCATATTCCACGGTGACCTCAAAACCAGGAAAATATACTGTAATCAAACAATAGTTTCGATATATGAGTCCAATACTCTGAATAATAAATTAACGAATTATTAGGTAACAGTATCCGTTATATTGTATTTCATATGCAGGTCATACACAATAATATAATAAGATAAACCCACTCGATGCAGATCGATATCGACGGAGCTTCTTGTCAGCAATATATGTGTCTGTCGGTATTTTCCGTTAGTGATCATACATTTTCCGATAATCACCGATTGCCACCTGGTATACCATATTGACATGTAGCTTCGGGCTATCTGAGAGTTATATATCCGATAAACGCTTAGCATAATGTTTTATGCAAATAAGAAGAAAATTGTTTGAGTTGGATCTTATTGATGAAACACAAGATTATTTTAATATTGAAAATGTTTTCTCATGCAAAATAGAAAAAAAAACAAGGAATTTCTTTCAACTAGCACTTGTAATAAACACTCTGCCTTGCAATGTCCAATTCAAAGTGCAATTACATATTAGTTATATATCATTTGAATGTATGTTTGATCTTCATCTATCTAATGTATCATACATTATTGAAAGTTAATAAGAATACTATAATCGTGTATAACTTCTTCACGGTTGAACTGTTTCAACCTTCGTAAAAAGTTATTTCTTTCAAAATGATGCGTTGGGAGTGTAGGCCGGATAATTAAGACATACGAACATTGTATTTTAACACATTTACATACAAAAAAGAAACTAAATGTGACTTCTTTATATGCATATAAATACTTTTGTAAGTGAGCATGTTCCAAAATTGAATTAACCTACCTATTAATGATAACGCAACAACGTTGTAAGCAAACTATCTCTCCTGTATCACCATAGTGAGATATCTAGTAGTAGTATATTTCGAGGCAGACATAGTAGCATGACTTTGCCTTTTGCATATCAAATCTTACGTGAACCAATAAACCAACTCCTCTTCTATCCAACAACGTTTGTAACCTTGATTAGTTTACCTTTCGATAAGGGGTACGTTATATTACCAGGGGTGTTCGGTATTATGTTATTATGTACATTATGTTGCTATGAAACATGCTATGTTTTTATGCAATAAACTATTGTATTGTATTGTATTGTATTTAACGTACCCAGCGCCATTTTCCATTACCGAATCTACTTCTAATACAACCTCTGATAAAATATTGCTAATTTCTTGTTATTAAATAAATATTAGGTTGATTTAAATGTACATACATTGTAAGACAAATATAGACGATTACGTCTCCAGTGGATTTCGGTAAGGTAACGTACCGTTCAATAAGGCCTATATATGTACATATCTTAAACATATTTATTGGTTTCTTGTTATGCGTTTTGTATAGAAAAACACAAATGTATATATTGGTGGTCCATCCAAACAGGAATCGATATCCCCATGACTAGTCAACTCATAAATATATCCCAAAAACTTGTGTATGACTATTAGGACCACCAGAATTGCTTAACAAATTTGTTAACATTTTAAATACTCCATCTTCTATACATTTAAGTTATATAAAACTTATGTATGCCACCATAACCGAATAAATATTTCATATAAAAAAATGTCGTTCACATTACATATGCAAATAATATATTGTTATCGTATGTATTGTCATATTTTAAATTCGTGTAGTATTTCAAGTCGCAATTTGTAAACACCGTATACCTCTAGGTGTTTCGCAGATAGGAACACTTTGACAGTGGGGAAATACTAGGCACTTAATGTCTATCTGAGTATAGTGTCATCGTTACGTGGACAAATAGCTACATTTTTATGTAAATTAGTTTTACTTTAACTATACGAAATTACTATCGTAACTTCTAATGTGCAATATCCGACTGAATATATTACCAATTGACAGACTGACTTACCAAGTCGGTCATTCCTAGTATGTATGTAAACGTCTCTAATTACTTCAAGCTGTGGAAAACCCACTCTCCAATATGGCATAGAAGTGCTCTGTGATGGTTCAGCGGTATAACTACAAGTTGATGTGTTTCCATCAACTGCATAATAACTACCTCCATTAATGATGCTTCGACTGTTTTGTGCTGTATACCCATGCTCGGCTATGTCTCCTAGAAACAAACACAATATACAAGTTACAATATGTACAATATGTAGTTGCATCAACAAATCGTTCCAAATTTCATTTTACAAAGTATGAAATAAGCGATTATTGTGCACGCTTCCAGTAATTGGCTACACCATTGTCAAGTAGAATTGTATTACTAGTTATAGTAAGGTAGACAATAATATACAATTGATATAAACGGTAATTGCGTGCTTTAATTGGTTATTGACAAGACAAAGCCTATTTTACCCAAAGGTTTATCTAGAATTCCAAAATATGATTAATAGTGACAATAACCACTTGCGGCATGTCAATGCTATTAATTGAGTTGTCTAGTGCATGCATCAACGTAAAAACGAGTACTAAATTCACAGAACAATCAAAATATAATTGAAATTAGTATCTCAAATATAATTATGTCACAAATATTGTGTGAATATATATATTTCTAATACATGCTAATGCATTTTGAAACTTGTTTACATTAAAAATATAAACATAAAGCAGTAACAAGCAAACAAAAACTATAGTCTAAGGTATGCCTAAAATATATTTTAAAAGTATTCCGCATACTAACTTAATGTAAGCAACATGTCGATAGTGGTGAAAATAACTCTTTTAAGAGCATCTAGCGGTAATAATGAGTTTAAACATTTGCACACGAAGGCTCAATATTCTATTTTACACATACTCTTAAAACAATTATCAGGATGCCATGCAGTGAACCGATAAGACGTTTTATGTGAAATATGCCGATATAGTGTGTACATTGTGGCGATAACCGATTGTTGGCACATGTAAAACTATCTTGGTTACTATTCATACCAGTTGGTATGACATCATACACTTCATTCTAATGTATCTACTACGTACTAACTGCATTGCCATGCAGGTCCAAACGAGATGATATTGATAATGCACTACATTCTAATGTATCTACTACGTACTTACTGTATTGACATGCTGGTCCAAACGAGTTGATATTGATAATGCACATGTATCTACTACTTACTTACTGTATTCCCATGCTAGTCCAAACGAGTTGATATTGATAATACACTACATTCTCACATGTATCTTCTACGTACTTACTGTATTGCCATGCTAGTCCAAACGAGTTGATATTGATAATACACTACATTCTAATGTATCTACTACGTACTCACTGTATTGACATGCTTGTCCAAACGAGTTGATATTGATAATACACTACATTCTCATGTATTAACTACGTACTTACTGTATTGTCATGCTAGTCCAAACGAGTTGATATCACATCCTTCACTACATTCTCCTGTATTTACTATGTACTTAATGTATTGTCATCTAGTCCAAACGAGTTGATATCAAATCCTTCACTACATTCTCCTGTATTTACTACGTACTTACTTGTATTGCCATGCTAGTCCAAATGAGTTGATATTGATAATACACTACATTCTAATGTATCTACTACGTACTCACTGTATTGACATGCTAGTCCAAACGAGTTGATATTGATAATACACTACATTCTCACATGTATCTACTACGTACTCACTGTATTGACATGCTGGTCCAAACGAGTTGATATTGATAATACACTACATTCTCACATGTATCTACTACGTACTTACTGTATTGCCATGCTAGTCCAAATGAGTTGATATTGATAATACACTACATTCTAATGTATCTACTACGTACTCACTGTATTGACATGCTTGTCCAAACGAGTTGATATTGATAATACACTACATTCTCATGTATAAACTACGTACTTACTGTATTGTCATGCTAGTCCAAACGAGTTGATGTCACATCCTTCACTACATTCTCCTGTATTTACTACGTACTTACTTGTATTGCCATGCTAGTCCAAATGAGTTGATATTGATAATACACTACATTCTAATGTATCTACTACGTACTCACTGTATTGACATGCTATTCCAAACGAGTTGATATTGATAATACACTACATTCTCACATGTATCTACTACGTACTTACTGTATTGCCATGCTAGTCCAAATGAGTTGATATTGATAATACACTACATTCTAATGTATCTACTGCGTACTCACTGTATTGACATGCGGGTCCAAACGAGTTGATATTGATAATACACCACATTCTCCTGTATATACCATGTCATTACTGTATTGAAATGCTGGTCCGAACGAGTTGGTATCACATCCTTCACTACATTATCCTGTATATACTGTTTACTTAATGTATTGACATGCTGTACCAAACCAGTTGGTAACACATCCGTCACTACATTCTCCTGTATTTTCTATGTACTTACTGTATTGACATGCTGGTCCAAACCAGTTGGTGTCACATCCTTCACTACATTATCATGTATTAACTATGTACTTAATGTAATGAAATGCTGGACCAAACCAGTAGGTATCACATCCTTCACTACATTCTCCTGTATTTACTATGTACTTTCTGTTTTGACATGCTGGTCCAAACCAGTAGGTATCTCATCCTTCACTACATTCTCTTGTAGTTACCATGTACTTACTGTATTGACATGCTGGTCCAAACCAGTTGGTATCACATCCTTCACTACATTCTCCTGTATTTACTATGAACTTAATGTATTAGCATGCTGGACAAAACCAGTTCGTATCACATCCTTCACTACATGTTCCTGTATTTACTGATTACTTACTGTATTGACATGCTGTTCCAAACCAATTGGTATCATTTCCTTCACTACAATTTCCTGTATTTAATGTTTACTTACTTTATTGACATGCTGGTCCAAACCAGTTGGTAACTCATCCTCAAACGACATTTTCCTGTATTTACTAAGTACTCACTCCATTGATATGCTGCCAAACCAGTTTGCAACTCATCCTCAAACGACATTTTCATGTATTTACTATGTACTTACTGTATTGACATGCTGGACCAAACCAGCTGTTATCACATCCTACACTACATTCTCCTGCATTTACTATGTACTTACTGTATTGACATGCTGGTCTAAACCAGTTGGTGACTCATCCTCAAACGACATTTTTCTGTATTCACTATGTACTTACTGTATTGACATGCTGCCAAACCAGTTGGTAACGCATCCTCAAACGACATTTTCCTCCATATACTATGTACTTACTGTATTGACATGCTGGTCCAAACCAGTTGGTAACGCATCCTCAAACGACATTTTCCTGTATTTACTATGTACCTACTGTTTTGACATGCTTCCAAACCAGTTGTTATTACATTCTTCATTACATGCTCCTGTATTTACTGTGTACTTACTGTATTGACATGCTGGTCCAAACCAGTTGGTGTCACACCTGTCACTACATTCTCCTGTATCGTTATCGCAACTTGCACCTTTCTTACAATGACACATATACTGACATCCAGGTCCAAATGTTTTTACACCGGGAGTATCACTGCAATTCCCAGCTACAAGCATAAAAACAAGACATCGAACTAGATAGGATAATGGTCGCCAAAATTACATTATGCTTAAGAACACATTTCATATTATATGGTTTTTAATTATAAGGATGATTATGTTTTCTTTGAACCGTTTAAAGGAGTTCTTTCGGTCATTTTTTACATTTGTATAACAAGAACTTGCTTCTGAGGATATGCTTAATTATTGCATATTTGACAATTGGAGCGGTGAGTTTTTTGACATTAACACTATATTGAGCTGATATTGGACAAAACCGATTTTACAGTTATAAATGTTTAAAAATATTCCCCATTTTTTTGTTCGAATTCGCTTTTTTTGCATATTATCTTATTCAATAATGTTTATTGGGAATATACAAATGCTAGTATCTATCAATTGGATGCATGTCTTTTATCGGGGCCGAGTGGCCATATTCATTCCTTGACGGTAACGCGTCAATATAATATCGGTGTATGATATTTTAATATTATTTTCCCTTGTTTGGCTTATCGAGCAGTGGTATTTTAGTAGCTTTGATAACGTTATAGTCATTTTATATCACAAAGATCATTATCTCATAACGTAATGTTTAACGTCTGTATATATCTCTTTTCGACTTAACTCTGCGATTTTCATTGTTTTTGTTCGATTTATACCGAGTAGGTTAGTGTCTATCACTTTTCTTTATCCTGGCCATTTCTGCATTTTCTCTGTACTTTTCCCTTCTAGTGCGTTTTATGCATTTTCTTTCTCTTTTGTGTTCCCCACAACGATAACCGGGAGACATCAACGCACAAACGCAAGAAATTGTAAGAACAAACGTCTTTAGAGACGGGCAATAAGGAGTAGTCTGATTAATTACCTGAACACTTAGGGAGAATAGAATGGGGATACCAAAACAATGGGGCAAATCCATAACAGGAAAGGCTAAGAACACAAATGGACCAAAATGAGTGGTGAGAAAATGAACGTGAACATAATGTCAGGCCGACGAATCCTCCAATGGGAAAGGGCAAACTCCCCATGTCTCTAAACAGTAACCACATTCCGATTTACATCCTTGCAACTGTCATGAATAATACGGTTATTGTGCCTATTATGACAAACACTTTATAGATTTTGTATTTGTCCTACTAGAGAAAAGCATGAGCTAGACAGATATTTTGCTATATTGTTCTGTCTTCTTTTATAGAATAAAATACACTAAAGCTTATATCATTAGGTGAATCTTGGTTCTAGATAGAGTGTGGTAATTGTAAGGTGTGTGAGTAATCTGTTTTTAGTCTCGTTTTATGTTAAACAACGAAAAATTGGTGAAGTGATAAGCCATACGTTTTGTAGCATAGAGGTGACATGATTGATCGTAGTTTTATCTCGTTCCCACGACTCACTAACACATACATTGTACTAGCTCGTGGGAATGAGATAAAATAATTTCACACATGACACCTCTATGCCACCGTACGTAAGAAATAAAAGTATTGATTCTAAAATCAGAACCTTTTAAATAAAAAAGCCCACACATACATTTCAGAAGCTTAGCTAAGTAAATACCTATATTGCATTTTCCAGCAGTTCCGGTCCATCTGTTTTGACACCCAGTAGTACAAACACCACTTATTCTTTGCGCTATGTCATCAAACGATTTACAGTAACAGTTCTCTGAACAATCGAATCCACATTTGTTTGCCAGACATTCTATGTTGATATATTATGTAAATAAATTACAACCACATCAATTCAAATATAAATACTATATATTACATGAGTCGACGCCGCTAGGAGGCGGTGTTGAGTATTTGGAATACGCTAAGTTGTTAAGACATGAACAAGATGCTGCTGATGGTAATCTAACTGAAGATGTTATTATCATACTATGCTGTTACTCAGAATAAAGGAGTAAGCGCAGCTAAAGAAGTGTGAGTAACAACTCAGTCAACACTGAATGCTAATTTTACTACAGCAAAATTGATAATTTTCATGGAGAAAAGTTATTGTTCTGTTCTGTTATAGTCGCTCTGGAGAGATTTCACTGATACTCATCATTTACAACAAATTATTAATTAATTATTAGACATATGAAGTGAAATTTATTGTTGTAATATCTTAATACTATTAATTTAATCTACATGATAAAATGAACGATTTTATGATTCAAATAAAATTGCTATATATTGATTACAGATTATTGTTGCTTTATGGATGCTGATCATTGAGTACTGGAGAGGCAACCGTGCAATAATGCGTTGACGTTCTTGATGCCAGTATCAACATATGTCTTGCTTTCCATTTATTTGGCCAATGCATTTAATAATTATAAGCTCTACCACTTCATCAGCTAGCCATTACCATCATATTTACTGTTCAATACGATATGGACACATCTTAAAGAGGACCACGTCTTATCAAGAATTCACTCTTCATATACAATATGGAAGTTGAACTAGTAATATAATGATGTAACCTCCAAATATTTGTAATTCACAAAGGCTCAATTCGCCATCCTCATTTTTTTCGATGTGTAACTGCTGAACAGTGGTACGAAGTTGTGCATATGAGATTGGACGACGACCTGTTGTAAGATTATTTAAGACGTATTCACCAGTCTGTGTCGCTGATGTAGTATATATCTTCAATAAACGATCTACAAGAATAAAATAACGTTAGCAGTAAATAATATGAATGTATATATTTGTACAAAAATAAAGTACTGTTGCTGACCCACAGAAAAAAGGAGTATATACTGATGCGCTAGTTATAGCAAATGATATAATTATATACATGTATATTATACATGTGTATATACATTCAATGAATTGCGAAATGGAATCCGAGTGCAAATAATAACAACAAGTAAGCTATAATTACAGGCTTCTAGACATAAACTTCTAAGACGCTTGTCCCGGACAAGTTCAGATGTCAAATTTGACTTGTCCGTCATTTCAGGTTAGTTGTTCAAAATGATTATATGTCAATACTGTACCAGATATGACTATACAATAACTGTGTTATATAGTGGATCTTACATGAGTTGTCAAGTTATATGAATGTACAAAACGGGGCTTCTAAAAACGATACAAACGTGGCTTGTATTGTTGTTGGTTTAAGACGATGAGTTAAAAACATTGAATTAAATGACCACGAATGTGATATTATATTCATGCAAAACAAAAGAAACAGCTGGTTCTCGTCATAACGTTTCCTTGACCTCCTACATACAAGCAAAGTATGGCGAGTGTAATACGGTCTTTAGTAAAAAATAAGCCGGCGCAACAAATTTTTTTTTTAATTTTTAACCACAAGATACGAGTTCAAATGACTATGTCACGTATTATATTTAAATTAATAAAACGATAATGTTCAATGAAATAAAATGTCATTCTCCTTAAAACAATTTGGGTTACATTGTGTGTATAATCAATGTACATGTACACCGGTTGGTATGTAAAACAATTACTTATCACACATGTGCAGCAGATTTTAAATTCTAACGTCAACTTTGCTCAATGAATTACTAATGTGACTGTTGAATCGGTAGTGGGTGTGTAGCGTTTGTAACACCACTCTTTGACGTAAGAGAGGTCCCGATAAATGTATGTTTAGGTTTAGCATACATATACAAATGTATCTCGTTTTTTGGCTCATGTCCGATGTTATCATTTACTAAATTGAAACATACAAAAAAGAAGCTCTAATTAAATGAAAAAATGCGTTAGCAGAAAATGTCACGAAGTACACACACAGACACACCTTATGCAAAAGGAGACGTGTAAATATATATACTCGAAACCCGATTTAGAATCAGTTTCGTTTGGCATTTTGTCGATAAAGAACATCTTGTCATACTTGAGAAATTGGAGCGTGAAGTAGCATAAGCCTGTAGATTATGTAATGTCATTGAAGATGGGTTTCATTTTTTGCTAGAATTATTATTACGAAATTCGTAAATTTCATATCAAAATATTATTGGAAAATGCAAATATCATTAAATTTATTGACCTGATACATTTAAAAAAACAAAACTTTCCTAAGAAATCTTGTCATGTATACTAACAAATTATTTGAATGTTAATTAAAACATTTTATAGACTAACATACTCTGATGCAGTTTGGTACTCCACTTTCCTATGTCCTACTACCCTTATATTCATTTACAGATACATTACTGTTTCATTAGGTAAACTGCATTTTTCAGTGCAGTACTTATACCTATAAAGGTTTGCTTGATGATATTTTATATATAGATCTTATTTATATTTGTTAGTCTATATGTACAATTAACGCTTTTTAGATTTGTATCAACATTTCATATTTACATTCAGTCGAACCGGAAAACAATATTAATATATTCTGTTTTGTTTTTACAGAAAAGAATTTGAATGTCAATAACACATTTATGACATATACGAGAAGCACATATATAATGCTAACGAACAACATACCATAACTACTTATATTGACGTTGATTGAGTATGTATAAATCGAATGTCCAAGGTTTATATCGAAGTATTTGTTGCCCGTGTTACGTGAAACAAAACATCCATGCCGCTGGTGCTTTGCACCAAGTTTACCATCTACTGCATTGAATGGTGGGAATCTGGAGTCGTACTGACTTGTTGTTACAGGTTTACGAAATGCAAAATTTCTTCCTGAAAATGTATGTTTCAGAGAACTTACAAGCGGGTACATTATAAACAATAACTAATTTGACATTTTAACTCGATCCACAATTGAAATATAAACATAGAGGAAAACTCCCGTTGGTAATTCTATGATAAAATAAACTGAACCAAAAATGAAACGTTCGCTAAACCAACTTGAATGGGAACATTTCGTTACTTTTTAGAGTGATCGTTTTGAAATCTGTTTAAAATTGTGAATTCATCTTTTCTCGATTTATTAAAACATTAAATCTGGAAAATATCAAATTTATTGTTGTTGTTTTTATTTCAACCTAGGTAGGGGTCAGGTTTTAAATTATGACATCAGTAACATGTATGGCAGCGACGTCGCATTGAGTGTACAAGCTTGTTATTATCGGATTGAGGGATATTATTCCTCTCCTCAAGTAATGCATCTTGGAGCTCATTGACGTTACTAGGTTGATTTGGGCGTCGCCGTAGACGTCTTTGAAGATTATCCCAACGATGTTCTATCGGATTTTTTTTGTGAGTCAGTTGTCTATGATATCGATGTTGTTTTTTGTTAAAAAAACGAGTATTATCACAATCGACGTGAACTCTAACATTGTCTGGCTGTAACGTTTAAATGACACAATGGGTTTGTATGAGAGGGACAACGTGAGGTTCTAGAATAATAGTAGTCAGAGATGCCCATTCAAACGTCATTGACCTTTGATTCTATATTAAAGCCGCCATCTTGAAATGAGTTACTTTTTGGACTCGCTTTTGCGTAACGGATAAAGCGGTCAGAAGCGGTCAGCGTAGCAGACATAAGATGGCCCGCCATTTTTAAAGCGGTCCAGGTATATTGTTTGAATTTAAATTTCCCAGTAATCAATAGACCTTGTGCAAGTTTAAACATGTTATCTAATAAGTAATAAGTATGTTTATATTGAACATATTGATCAGTTATTGCTGCATTTTGAGTATTGAAAATTGTACAGTTGTGTATCATTGTATTTGTTGTGTTTCAATATGTACTTAAAAACTTTTGACTTGTCAAATAATACATAATACGTTTATATTGAATATTTATCATTTTGTGCTGTTGCTTACTGGATTTGTTTTATATATTTGTGTGAATAAATCATCTTATAATATTTATTCTTGTTATTTTCTACATAATTATGAACAATATGCATGCAGCAACTAAAAACAAAATCAGCATAAGATTGAAGACAAGTATTACTTCCCCCTGATGTATTAAGCAAATGTTAAACATTGGTTAGAAACTCTATTATGGCCACTAACCTACCCGATGGCGAAATGCATTGTGTTTAAATAACTTGATACTGACGTCTGCTACACTGACCACTTCTGACCGGTTTATCCCGGAATCTTTATGCAAAAGAGACCCCAACAAATTATTCATTTTAAGATGGCGGCTATACTATAGAATACATAGGGAAATCAAAGGTCAAGCGATCTGGATGGGCATCCCTGACTATTGATATTATCCCTGAGACGAGCATTTGAATTACCCTCAATAACTACAAGAGGGTTCCGATATCCATAACCAATACCGGCACAAACCATAACTGACCCATCGTCCCTGAAACTATCCCATATGTACTGAATATTATAAATATTTACCTCCATTAATTCTAACATCACATAATACAAGCTGTGTTCGTACTTTGGACAGTGTAATTCTCACTTGATTTCCATATAAAGGTTGCTTACACTGTACATGTATATGTCTACTTCTGGGTACAGTATTATCGTGTTGGTAACATGTATGCCTAATTCTTAGTAAGGAATCCACATCTGTTCTTTGTATGAGATTTACGTATTCCACGGTGACCTCGAAACCAGGAAAATATACTGTAATCAAACAATAGTTTCAATATATGAGTCCAATACTCTGAACAATAACTTTACGAATTATTAGGTAACAGTATCCGTTATATTGTATTTCATCTGCAAGTCATACACAATAATATAATAAGATAAACCCACTCGATGCAGATCGATATCGACGGAGCTTCTTGTCAGCAATATATGTGTCTGTCGGTATTTTCCGTCAGTGATCGAACATTTTCTGATAATCACAAATTGCCAACTGGTATACCATATTGATATGTAGCTTCGGGCTATCTGAGAGTTATATATCCGATAAACGCTTAGCATAATGTTTTATGCAAATAATAAGAAAATTGTTTGAGTTTGATCTTGTTGATGAAACACAAGATTATTTTAATATTGAAAATGTTTTCTCATGTAAAATAGAAAAAAGCATGGAATTTCTTTCAACTAGCACTGGTAATAAACCTTCTGCCTTGCAATGTCCAATTCAAAGTGCAATTACAAAATGACTTTGGGTACAATTTTAAATAGTCAAGAGAGTATGGTGACCGCAAGTACCGAGTAAAATATTTTACAGTAAATTATATTCCACATTGCCACTGCATTGCGGATTTGTGAAATGAGTTATATATCAAATGAATGTATGTTTGATCTTCATCTATCTTATTTACATACAATATTGAAAGTTAATAAGAATACTATAATCATTTAAAACTTCTTCACGGTTGAACTGTTTCAACCTTCGAAAAAAGTTATTTTTTTAATAAAATAAAGTAATAATAATTTCTTTCAAAATGATGCGTTGGGAGTGTATGCCGGATAATTAAGACATATACGAACATTGTATTTTAACACATTTACATACAAAAAAGAAACTAAATGTGACTTCTTTACATGCATATAAATACTTTTGTAAGTGAGCATGTTCCAAAATTGAATTAACCTATCAATTAATGATTACGCAATAAAGTTGTAAGCAAGCTATCTCTCCTGTATCACCATAGTGAGATATCTAGTAGTAGTATATTTCGAGGCAGACATACTATCATGACTTTGCTATTTGCATATCAAATCTTACGTGAACCAATAAACGAACTTCTCTTCTATCCAACAACGTTTGTAACATTGATTTGATTGGTTTACCTTTCGAAAAGGGGTACGTTATATTACCAGTGGAGTTCGGTATTTTGTTATTATGTACATTATGTTGCTATGAAACATTTGTTATGTACCCCGCACCATTTTCCATTACCGATTCTACTTCTAATACAACCTCTGATACAATATTGCTAATTTCTTGTTATTAAATAAATATTAGGTTGATTTAAATGTACATACATTTTAAGACAAATATAGACGATTAAGTCTCCAGTGAATTTCGATAAGGTAACGTACCGTTCGATAAGGCCTATATATGTACCTATCCTAAACATATTTATTGGTTTATTGTTATGTATTTTGTATAGAAAGATACAAATGTATATATTGGTGGTCCATCCAAACAGGAATCGATATCCCCATGACTAGTCAAAGAGAGAGAATACGTAACTACAGGGAAAGCCACATACATAAGACAGTGCCTCCCCTCGCAGATCTCCGGAAAAACAACAATCCACAAAACATAAGGCATTAAAGGAGGTCAGACGGTACACATATTAAGGAACTGAGGCACAAGGAATGGTCCGGCAGACTACAAGGAATAACTAAGAGAATCAAAGTGGACAGTAAAGGGAGGGAGGTGGTAATTAATGGATGGAAAAGATCACAGGACAAGTCAAGACAACTGGCCTTAATAGGCCAAACATGGGCAGGAAACAATCTGAACACTGTATGAAGTGACAGCAATGCAGAGGGGAAAGGGAAATACAAAACACATTCATAACACAAACAGAAACAACCATCATATAGCGAAATACAGCCTTGAAACTGTCAGCAAAAATACTGGGGGTTTAAATCGATTTTAAATCAACTCTTAAATATATCCCAAAAACTTGTGTGTGACTATTAGGACCACCAGAATTGCTTAACACATTTGTTTATCATTTTAAATACTCCATTTTCTATAATGTTAAGTTTTATGAAACTAATGTATGCCACCATAACCGATTAAATATTTCATATAAAAACATGTTAAATAAGCATTATGAATACTTTTATCTTTTGGGACATATACATTTTCATTAAGTTTTATCAATAGTTTTCACCGATTCTGAACAAAAAGTCATTCACAATGCAGTTGCAAATAATTTAAACACCGTATACGTCTAGGTGTGGTCCGCAGATAGGGAAACTTTGACAGTGGGGACATACTAGGCATTAATGTCTATCTGAGTATAGTGTCATCGTTACGTGGACAAATAGCTACATTTTTATGTAAATTAGTAAATATACTTTAACTATACGAAATTAGTATCGTAACTTCAAATGTGCAATATCCGAGTGAATATTAAACCAATTGACAGACTGACTTACCAAGTCGGTCATTCCTAGTATGTATGTAAATGTCGCTAATTACTTCAAGCTGTGGAAAGTTCACTCTCCAATATGGCGTAGCAGTGCTCTGTGATGGTTCAGCGGTATAACTACAAGTCGATGTGTTTCCATCAACTGCATACACACTACCTCCATTAATGCTTCGATTGTTTTGTTGTGTATACCCATTCTCGGCTATGTCTCCTAGAAACAAACACAATATACAAGTTACAATATGTACAATATGTAGTTACATCAACAAATCGTTCCAAATTTCATTTTACAAAGTATGAAATAAGCGATTATTGTGCACGCTTCCATTTATTGGCTACACGATTTTGTCGAGTAGAATTGTAGTACTAGTTAGGGTAAGGTAGACAATAATATACACTTGATATAATCGGTAATTGCGTGCTTTAATTGATTATTGACACGACAAAGACTATCTTACCCAAGGGTTTATCTAGAATTCCAAAATATGATTAATAGTGACAATAACCACTTGAGGCATGTCAATGCCATTAATTGAGTTGTCTATTGCATGCATCAACGTAAAAACGAGTACTAAATTGACAGAACAATCAAAATATAATTGAAATTAGTATCTCAAATATAAATATGTCACAAACACTGTGTGAAAACATTTAGTCTAAGGCATGCCTAAAATATATTTTAAAACTATTCCGCATAATATCCTAATATAAGCAATATGTCGATAGTGGTGAAAATAACTCTTTTAAGAGCATCTAGCGGTAATAATAAGTTTCAACATTTGCACACGAAGGCTCAATATTCTAGTTTACACATACTCTTAAAACAATTATCAGGATGCCATGCAGTGAACCGATAAGACGTTTTATGTGAAATATGCCGATACAGTGTGTACATTGTGGCGATAACCGATTATTGGCACAATGTAAAACTATCTTGGTTACTATTTTTACCAGTTGGTATGACATCATACACTTCATTCTAATGTATCTACTACGTACTTACTGTATTGATATGCTTGTCCAAACTAGATGATATTGATAATACACTACATTCTAATGTATCTACTACGTACTCACTGTATTGACATGCTAGTCCAAACGAGTTGATATTGATAATACACTACATTCTAACGTATCTACTACGTACTCACTGTATTGACTGCTAGTCCAAACGAGTTGATATTGATAATACACTACATTCTTACATGTATCTACTTCGTACTTACTGTATTGACATGCTTGTCCAAACGAGATGATATTGATAATACACTACATTCTAATGTATCTACTACGTACTCTCTGTATTGATATGCTGGTCAAAACAAGTTAATATTGATAATACACTACATTCTAATGTATCTACTACGTACTCACTGTATTGACATGCTAGTCCAAACGAGTTGATATTGATAAAACACTACATTATCATGTATTTACTACGTACTTTCTGTATTGACTGCTAGTCCAAACGAGTTGATATTGATAATACACTACATTCTAATGTATCTACTACGTCTTCACTGTATTGACATGCTAGTCCAAACGAGTTGATATTGATAATACACTACATTCTAACGTATCTACTACGTACTCACTGTATTGACATGCTGGTCCAAACGAGTTGATATTGATAATACACTACATTCTAACGTATCTACTACGTACTCACTGTATTGACTGCTAGTCCAAACGAGTTGTTATTGATAATCCACCACATTCCCATGTATTTACCATGTAATTACTATATCGAAATGCTGGTCCGAACGAGTTGGTATCACATCCTTCACTACAATATCCTGTATATACTGTTTACATAATGTATTGACATGCTTGACCAACCCAGTTAGTAACACAATCCGTCACTACATTCTCCTGTATTTACATATACTTACTGTATTGACATGCTGGCCCAAACCAGTAGGCATCACATCCTTTACTACATTATCATGTATTTACTATGTACTTAATGTAATATGACATGCTGGACCAAACCAGTAGGTATCACATCCTTCACTACATTCTCATGTATTTACTATGTACTTAATATATTGACATGCTGGTCCAAACCAGTAGTTATAATATCCTTCAGTGCATTCACCTGTATGTAATATGTACTTACTGTACTGACATGCTGGACCAAACCAGTTGGTAACTCATCCTCAAACGACACTTTCCTGTATTTACTATGTACTTACTGTATTGACATGCTAGTCCAAACCAGTTGGTTACTCATCCTCAAACGACATTTCCTGTATTTACTATGTACTTACTGTATTTACATGCTACCAAACCAGTTAGTAACTCATCCTCAAACGACATTTCCTGTATTTACTATGTACTTACTGTATTTACATGCTGGTCCAAACCAGTTGGTAACTCATCCTCAAACGACATTTCCTGTATTTACTATGTACTTACTGTATTGACATGCTGGTCCAAACCAGTTGGTAACTCATCCTCAAACGACATTTACTGTATTTACTATGTACTTACTGTATTTACATGCTACCAAACCAGTTGGTAACTCATCCTCAAACGACATTTTCCTGTATTTACTATGTACTTACTGTATTGACATGCTGGACCAAACCAGTTGGTAACTCATCCTCAAACGACATTTTCCAGTATTTACTATGTACTTACTGTATTTACATTCTTCACTACATGCTCCTGTATTTACTGTGTACTTACTGTATTGACATGCTGGTCCAAACCAGTTGGTGTCACACCTGTCACTACATTCTCCTGTTTCGTTATCGCAACTTGCACCTTTCTTACAATGACACATATACTGACATTCAGGTCCAAATGTTTTTACACCGGGAGTATTTACACTGCAATTCCCAGCTACAAGCATAAAAACAAGACATCGAACTAGATAGGATAATGGTCGTCAAAATTACATTATGCTTAAGAACACATTTCATATTATATGGTTTTTAATTATAAAGAGGATTATGTTTTCTTTGAACCGTTGAAAGGTGTTCTTTCGGTCATTGTTTTACATTTGTATAACAAGAACTTGCTTCTGAGGATATGCTTAATGATTGCATAGTTGACAATAAGAGCGGTGAGTTTTATGACATTAACACCATATTGAGCTGATATTGGACAAAATCGATAAATAAAAAACCGAATTTACAGTTATAAATGTTTAAAAATATTCCCCATTTTGTGTTCCTGTTCGAATTCGCTTTTTTGCATACTATCTTAATCAGTAATGTTTATTGGATATATACAAATGGTAGTATCTATCAATTGGATGCATGTCTTTTATCGGGGCCGAGTGGCCATATTTATTCCTTGACGGTAACGCGTCAATATAATCTCGGTGTATGCTATCTTAATATTATTTTCCCTTGTTTGGCTTATCGAACAGTGGTATTTTAGTAGCTTTGATAACGTTATAGTCATTTTATATCACAAATATCATTATCTCATAGCGTAATGTTTAACGTCTGTATATATCTCTTTTCGACTTAACTCTGCGATTTTCATTTTTATTGTTCGATTTATACCGAGTAGGTTAGTGTCTATCACTTTTCTTTATCCTGGCCATTTCTGTATTTTCTCTGTACATTTCCCTTCTAGTGCGTTTCATACATTTGTTTTCCCCTTTGTGTTCCCCACACCGATAACCGGGAGACATCAACGCACAAACGCAAGAAATTGTAAGAACAAACGTCTATAGAGACGGGCAATAAGGAGTAGTCTGATTAATTACCTGAACACTTAGGGAGAATAGAATGGGGATACCAAAACAATGGAGCAAATCCATAACAGGAAAGGTTAAGAACACAAATGGACCAAAATGAGTGGTGAGAAAATGAACGTGAACATAATGTCAGGCCGACGAATCCTCCAATGGGAAAGGGCAAACTCTCCATGTCTCTAAACTATAACCACATTCCGATTTACATCCTTGGAACTGTCATGAATAATACGAATATTGTGCCTACTTTTAAACGTTTTGACGAGTAATAAGACCTGGTACGCTAGTTGTTCGAAACTATATGAATTTTATATAAGACCTACATTTAACAAAAGCGGTAGGAGATTGGCGGAAAAAAAGCAGCAATATAAAAAAATGAAAGTCGTTTTACATTACATACTTAGCCAAGAGGAAGTTTTTGTAGCATTTGTCTCCCCTGCAGACAGCAAATTACTCCAAAATGGCGGCGCGGCATCGGGTATGACACATAACCTCAGTGGTAGTCGCCCTTACGTAACGCTTGAATGACGCATGATCTATGCAACTTGGTTAAGTGTTTTTTGCCCAGTGGTACGGCACGTGATCTGTCACGAGGTAAAGTTGTTTTTGCACAGTCATACGGCACGAGATCTGTCACGAGGTAAAGTGGTTTTTACCCAGTGGTATTCCCCCCCCCCCCCCCTCCATTTTATACCTACTGATTTTACGTATATACAGTAACAAAAACATCACGCACGATATTATTAGTTATACTGGTTGTGTATGGGGGAATATGACCTGTTTGTGTGCCATATAACCAGAGGTTTACTGTAGGATTAAACGACCATTCATTTGCGATAATGCATGTGGATATTATAATATGTTATATTTACGGTATATGTCAGTTAATATATTTATTTTTATTTGAAAATTGTCTGGAATCAAAAAATGTAGTTTAAGCATTAACATTTTGAAAAACATACACTACGGCAGAGGCTTAAACTCTTGATATTTGTGTACATCCGTTCTCTCTATATTTGTCTCTATTTATTCTCTAATGACACATGTTTATTTACATGGAAGTATACAATAAATGCAAATTTACCTGAACTGCAAATATATCCAAGCAATACAATTGCTCCGACTATTGTATAATGTATTGCCATCTCCCTACAGTAAACGTCCTAATAATGTGTGTATCGTATAAATAAGAATGTTAGAAAACAAAATCTAGAAAAGAGGAAGTTTTAGTCACTGTGTTTCACTTCAATGTGTCGAGTTTAATATGTGTTTATGCCGTTTTTGCAATACGTAATTATCCCGTTTTGGAAATTTGCATGCAATCGCTCGGTTTACAAGTTTATCGGGTAACGCTTGAAGTATTACGCAATTCAGGTTTGGTTGATCGTTTTTTTGTAAGTAAATGTATACTGCGTAATTCTTAAAGATATTTAATGTTCAAATATTTGTTTTTCGTTGTGTAAATGACACGTTTTACAGACTTGTTAATATTTGAAAATAATGTCTAAAGTAAAGGAATTATGGATTTAGTGAAAAATTAGATATAATGTATATTGATCGTTTTTATCATGTAACCGTGTGCTCCCAAACAGCGCTTTGATTTAACTGCCGTTACATTCACACGCTACTTTATAACGCAGTGAAATTTGAAATTTGACATTTTAACCCATCTGATATAGCCTTTGATTTAGTCGCAGCAAACGAAATCACCGTTTTTGCTTGATACTAAATTTCAGTAGACGAACGTGTTTATTATAGACAGGATTTTTAGCTAAGCGCGAACTATTACAATTATCCTTATAACCGGATTGAATATTTCATTGTCACCTAGCGGTTACAATCGTCGATGCGATTCATTCATAAAAAGTGTCCGCTATCAATCATAACATTCCCGCCCGAAGGAAATACAGTGTACATTGACCATGTTGACGCGCTCAGCAGAATCGGATATTTTTACCGCTCGAATACTGTAGCATATTCTATGCATCAATGTTAAATACTATTTATAGGTACTGTCAATCTCTTTGGTATGTTTTAAAACATGCTATGCTAAAGAATTCATTTCATCATGAACATATAAACCATGTCCGTGATAATAAAATGAAGCAATCGGATCATATCGGCTTCAGTCAATTTCCTAAATATACAGGAATAACCGAGATGTTGCGATTGAAGGTAGAGTTCAAGGTCGCGCTAGAAGTAAACATGTTTGCTAAGCGCGCATGTGATGCGATTCACACTATTAAACCGCGATGAATAGAGATATCAATTGGAAACAGGAATACGTAAACTGAAAACCATACCGGATTTCGTATAAGGATGAAAAACGTGCTTCTTAGAGGATATTGTTCGCTATCGTCGTCTCGATGCATTGTCTATTGCGTTCTGTGTCACGGGGCATAGGAAGGCGCGATGTCTATGATCAGAGTCTTCAAACTAAGATTGGATTAAATGCTAGCTTACTTACGTAATGTTTGATTGTTGACGTGGGGCATAAGTCTGATCAACAATAGCCTTAATGTGCTGACGCTAGCAATAGCTTCGATATCGGAGAGACGAATTCAGATTAGGAGTAGAAATTCAACTAGCTAAAAGTGTCTGTCATGTGAGTATGTTAGTTTATCCCTCCAAAGTCTGACATTATTATAATTATAATTTACATTGTACAAAGATAGGAAGCCAGTAAGGCTAGCTCAGTTGGTAGTGTGCTAGACTGTCACCCATCAGATCCGGGTTCGATTCCCTGTTTTGGCAGGTTATGTTCTGAAGTTACACTATCTACGGTAATGTCATGCACATGTGGTGAAGTTGGCAGCTGCTTGCAGTAGAGCTAGTGAATTTCTTCCATATAAACTGATTAGGTCAACCAGCTGCTGTATTATGACCGAAAGATTGTTGATAACCAGCGTAAAACCTGACGAAACTAAACAAAGATAGGTTTATGGAAACGCATATTTTTTCGGCTAAACTCATGATCAGGCAAAGCCTGGGTATCTGTTAGATATATCGGAACAGTATACCAGCACTACTAGTATGCGGACACTTCCCTATTCAACGTCACGGACATAGAAAACATGGATTCGAAACAGGCGAATATCAGTTAAACGATAAAAAAAAGTACTTAACCCACAATCCTCATTAAGTATCATACATTTCCACCACTTTATTGATCGGCGATAGTCGGCAATGTCCGATTATTTCCGTCTGTTCCAGGCTCTGTTGATTATATTTGTAATTACTTATTGATCTGTGTAATTCTTAATAGTCTAAATATAGTAATTTTAAAAATGTATTTATTAAGACTTCAGAAATCGCAAAGTTTTATCGTGGGTTTGATCGCGGAAGAAAATATCGCCGCTCAAGAGAGGTCAAACTATTCTTAACACATAGTAGGACGTTTTTATCCATGATTTATATGTCCGTGTCAGCGTATTGTAAATTATTCTGCGTTTTAACTGCATGCCAAGCAGACAAACATGGATTGTGAAACGTATCACTCTAAATGCGAATAACTTATAGGGATGAGACGATACGGTCATCACACGATGAAAGATGAAAACTACTTGCCCATACAATATGTTCCGATACACAATGTCGATAAATACATTCAAATAATAATTTTAACATAAAACTCCCTCCCAGGAAAGACAATGACAAGCTGCAGTTGAAACTGCATATGTACACTAAAAGTTACATTACTTGACCAGTCTTGGTTTAAGTTTACTGACTGATTTAATGGAGTTGTAAACGCTCGATTTGTATGAACGGTTGCAAATAATACAGACGAAATGTCATAAATATCCAATGATACGCTGAGTGAATATATGTACAGCTCTGAGGACTAAAGCATATTTATTATGCAACAGTCCGTTAGAGATATGTTTCCTCCCTACGACAAACACTCTGCATATCTCCGTAAAATGTTGCTAAAGAGAGGGACCACTGTAGATATTGAAATACTTGCGGACAATACTATTGCGACATTTTGAACGGTCATAATTGTTCATGGAAAATACAGTGAACACGTAGCTGTGTGTATGGAATAGAAACTGTTACAGTGCTGTAGATTCATTCAGTTAACCATTTCTAAAATTATTATATGCTAAAAGATGTTCTAAAAAAGGTGTGACTAAATACATGTGACTAGAAAAAAGAAATATAGTTATAAATTATAAATAATATTTAAATAAGGCATAGTATTAAAATCATATTTTTCAGTCCGATCAAATGAATAAAGTTTTGTCGTCTGTCACTTTTTTAGCAAATCGAATACTGCATTCACTGCAAAACCTATTATTGGTTACTCGAAACAAATCAACCAATAAGAAGTCGTGTTACTTGACTGTATCACAGGTGGAGTCGAACTGCGTATGCCATGTGTTGTTTACATTCAAAACTTCCCATCAATTTTAGAGCACGGATTTTCTGAATAGCTCACATCAGATGAACTGAAACACAGCGGAGTTTACTTAGAATAACAAAATGCTGTATTAAGCATCCACATACTGTTATGTCTTTTTAAAGAGGGGGATATATGAGTTCATCAAACTGGCGACCCTAATAGCAGGTGCAAATGTTAGATGGTATTTTCGATGTTTCCGGATTGCCTCCCTTGTGTGTATTTGTAAAAAACATGGTCATCATGTGTTGAATTCAATACAAAGTCAGCTTATTACCTGGTATCGATTGATACCTGGTCAATATATTCCATAGCCTCACCAAGTACGATTTCTACTGACCAAGTATCAACCTGTACGAGGTAATTAGCTGACTATGTTACTATAATACCATAATAGGGATGATACCATTATTTGATGCATCTCGATGCAAGAGCTCTCGTGCGCTCATACACAGCGTTTTGGTTCCACTACCGTTACATTCACACGCTGCTGTATTACCCGGTATAATTTGATATTTGACCTTACGAAATCACCGTTCGTTCCTGATACTAAATTTCAGTGGTCGGCACGATCACGTGACTACTGAGCTTATGCTAGATGGGTATTTTCCAGTGTTAAACCAATAAACGTGTACACAATGTAAAGCCTTTCGTGTCGCAGGAAATTTTGACTATCTAGCTAATCGGTTTTATTTCATGTCATTAAAAGTTTAGCATTTACAGAAGGCAGTGTTTCGTTCTTTCATCGAGGATTGTACTGATACGTTTTACAAATAGCGTTGAGAATTTTTGTAACAAGATGCCAAGTAACGATATGACGCATTTTAAAACATACGTAGATTTCGCATCGGCAGTTGTTTAAATGACCTTAAATCACTACACTATTTACAGGCATCGGAATATGTTTTGCATGCCAACGAAACGATAGTCACTAACGTTCGATTTATTTAGTTTTTCTAGCAATGTCCATAGTCACAGCGGCATTTATATGGCAGTGAAAGCTGTCTATTACATGCACACTCGCATAAGCTTTATTTACACATGTTTACTGTCCTACATTTTGGACATTAGCGAGTCGTTGTAAGCGGCTCGCTGAATGGCTGTGGACACATGTCAACTCGCCTGTCTAAATATAGAAAATATCAGTTGTGCGGGAGTTATAAAGCAGAGGGTGATTATGAAGGTATCGATATAAGCGCCCGATGCTAAAGGAGAGTAGAGCTCTCGATACTGGTATTGTGAAAAGTTGATGTACATATCTGGCTTGTTTATGCAATCAAAAATGAAGCTAACATTTCAACGTATCCGAAATGTGAGTTTTCCGAAATAATGTTCTGAAATATCGTTGGCAAGAGTTTGTTTTTTAGTTTGGTTGAATAAGCCATGATAATTGAATAAATTTTCAAATGCCATTGTTGTCTGACATTGTTTGAAGTATATTTGTGGATATGAGAACCAAATGGACTTGTCTTTTAAATTGTATTTTCTAACATTTACATGATCCAATTATATTAGAATGTTCCTTACTGTTCACTTTGTTGACTTCAAATCCTCCTTCGTTTCTTAACATTTTTCTTCCTCCCGTAATAGCATTGCACGATGTTAGGACTTGTAGTCCTTTCATTCCGTGTTAGAACCAATCAACTGTGTACACAATGGCTATGGCCATTCGTGTCAAGGGGAATTTATACGATTTAGCTAATCGGTTTTATTTCATGTCATTTAGCATTTGCGGTAGGCAATGGTTCGTCCATTCATCGAGGATTGTACTGATGCGTAATACAAATATTGTGGGTGTGACCTTTTCAAGTACCAACACAAGCTGAGTAACGGGAATACGCATAGTATACGCTGATTCCGAGATGGCCTTACTACACATTTACAGGCATCGAATTAATATTGGTAGACCGATGAAAAATAAGTCACTTATGTTTGATTTATTTTGTTATATGCCACAGTGCTATTTCCATCACAGTGAGATATGTCTATTCAGTGCACTGTCGAATATTTCTATTCACACATGTTTACTGTTCTAGTTTTAGGACATATGCAAGTCGTTGCAAGCGGCTCGCTGAGTGGCTATGGACGCATGTCTATTCGTCTGGCATAGAATAGAATATATAAGTTGTGCGTGAGTTATAAAGCAGAGGGTGATTTTAAAGGTGTCGGAATAAGCGCCTGATGCTGAAAAAGATCAATATAACCGTTGTACTTTACATATTACCATACACGTATTCGTGTTTATTAAGCGCTAGTATCCTTATACAGGTGCGGAACGTCTAGCTTGATCTAGATGTTTCCTATAATGGATTGAAATGCAGAAATTTGAAGCATTCATCTTATAAACAAAAACATTGGCTGAATACTCATACCCATCTATTAACCCCCCTCCCCTTGTTGTGCACCTAAATTATCCTGAGGTGGTCTTCATGGTTAGCTAGATCATACTTTAAACCCCAATTCCCATACATATTTACCCTTGCACTCCTCAGTGTTATCATTGTACGGCCTCAGAGCCTGATGTTTTAAATATTGTTGTTTCCTCGAGGGTCTGTATGGGATGGCATTTTCTTGTGTATATGGCGTTAATCTCTACTAAGCTTTGGAAAGTTATTCAAGTCCTAGACGATCGTTTTTGTATTTGTTCCCAACTGGTACATTTAACATAAGGCATAAGCAATACTATGTGGAACTACACTCACTGATAATTTTAACGCGTGTAAACGTCTAAAAGGGAACAAATGAGACCACACTTACCGATTACGTCCATTTTGGCGCCACAACGGTAGAATCATAGGAACATTTTCAACGCATAACAAAACGTTGTTCCAATGAGACGCAGGCGTGGTTTTTAAACAACAATTTATATTCATAGTCTTATGATCGTGTGAATTTCTTTTTATTAAACTCGTCTGTTTTCGTTTATTGCATATTAACTAATACATGTATGTGCTGATGTCAAGGTTACATGTACGTAAAAGTTTTGTTTAAATTTTACTGGAATCTTTTTGCACACCATGGGACAGCTCAAATATAATTTTCAATTTCATGATCGCTATTCTGTGGCTAGACATATTCATCTTACACCTAACCAAATATATGGATGTTTTCAGAACTTTTGAAGGATGTAAATGTTTTATATCTTTTGAAGTACATTTTAAACTTTATTTCTTATTTGTTATGAAAACTCGCAAGATGTCAACGATATTATTACGATTTAATAGGTTTATATCAGGATGATATATTTCGACATTAATTGCATTAGGGTAAACATATTCATATATGGTAATTCTGTTGATGCAAACTTGCATATCAAAATATACTCATCCAAAAAAGAAACTTTCGCTAAACTTGAATGGAAATTTTTCATTACTTTTATATGTTTGAAATTTTGAAACCATTTTATTATCAATTCATTAACAATATTTAATTGGGGGAAAATTACGAATTTTATTGTTTTATTTGATTTCAATCTAGGTAGGGTCTGATTTAAATTTCTGACTTCTTTGTGCATTGATGACGGCTTATCAGCGTGTCGTATGAGTGTACAAGCTTGTTAATATCGGATTGAAGGATATTATTCCTCTCTTCAAGCAATGCATCTGGGAGCTCATAGACGTTACCAGGTGGATTTGGGCATCGTCGTAGACGTCTATCAAGATTATCCCAACATGTTTTATCGGATTTCAATCCGGGCTTTTTGAAGGGATAGTTGCTTATGCAAATCGATGATGTTATGTTAAAAAAAAGAGAATTATCACGATTGACGTAGGCTCTAGCGTTGTCTTGCTCAACAGTTGAAATGACGTCATGAGATTGTAAGGGGTGGACAACGTGAGGCGCTAGGAGAATTTCCATGTAGAGATGAGCATTTAAATAACCTTCAATGACCACATTTGGGTCCGAAATCCATAATTAATACAGACACATACCAAAACTGACCCTCCGCCCCCAAAAACGATCCCCGTGCAGTATGCAACAGTCAGCATTACGCTAGTTCCTCCGTCGGTAGACTCTCATTGGCCATTACCCCGGGAAAGACAATGCAAACCTTGATTCGTCGGAGAAAAGAATCATTCGCCAGTTCTGCCTTGTCCATTTGATGTGTCCCTCGTCCCAGTTAAGTATGCCACTGGCCGTTGATACAGATCCAACATAGGAACGATTTCCGTTAAAAACCGCTTCCGCCAAACAAATACGTACGATCTGGGCGTTGTTAGTACCGGCGGTGATGGAAGCTGTAGCTGTTGCAGTGAGAAAGCGATTTCGTAAATGCAGCTTCAACATGTAGCGGTCTTGATCTGGCGTAGTAACACGTGGTCTATCGCTTCATGTTAAGCCACGGTACTTCCGGTCTGCGCGATTCGCCGTCTGAGACTCCTGACTGCCTGTACAGATGACACAACTTGCGCTGCCACCTCTTCAATAGGAATCCTGCCGCCAGCATCCCAATGGCTCTATCCCGTACTTTTTTGGAATCTGCGGCACTAAAATGCAGTAATCAAACCTTATATTTTGAATGTTTTTTACCAGATATGCCCACCCCGTGCGTGCACGTCGAAATGCAGTTTTGGCAGAATAAGCTGACCTTGTTTTACATCAGTCGATTATCTGACTGATTTGGCAAAGTACTAGGTCAATACTAACTACTGCATGTACAGGTTTATGAAAATTCACAATTAACCTCAAAAACTTAACTCTACTTTACGAAAGTTTCTTTTTTGGTTCAGTATATATCAAAAGATATTTAAGTTTAGGACTGAATTGATAACTGTCAGAATGTGATAAATTGAATATATCTCATGAATTATTGTGGTAAACACATCTATCATCCAATAGACAAGACATTTATTCAATTAATTCAAAGGCAATATAGTTGTATGTATCTTTCATAGAAATTACAAAACCTTCGTTTAGAAAAGACGTAAGCATGTTATATCCATACAATTATAACGAAAGTTCGTTGTATGGATATGCCGGTAACAATGTTTTGACATAACGAAGTAAATCTTCAGTTCCCCATAAGCGTGTTCCACTGTAAAACAAAATTAAACGAGCACAGCATACCATCTGGTTAAAGTGATTTATCCGAATGCAGCGATTATACAAGCTGTTAATTAACATCGAGAACGCTTATAGGGAAGAATTTAGAGAAATATGACTTCATATCGAACAAGCAAACAAACAAGTAAATACACACTGTCACACATCAGCTAACACATTTGCCGCGGTGAAGGAAATTGAAAACAAGCACAGAACTCTTCACAAATGTTGAAAGAAAACGAACATCTAATCGACATTCTCACGTTATGCGTAATCACATTTTACTGCAGTTGGTACATTGTAGCCTGCATGTCTTACTGTGTTCAACATTTCTTAAAGTTGTTGCTGGCACTCATTTTCTTTCGTATATTTTGTATTTATAATATTCGTTCTCAATTTTCAAATTTCTGACTTTTTGATACATCTGTAGAATTTTATCATCTGTTATTTCTATGCTACAGCTCTATCAGGTGAAAGTATTAATTTTGAAAATCTATAAATAAATGGAACCTTTATCTGCGTGTATCTGTTTTATCTCTATTTAATGTAATTTCATATGCCGCTATACAATGTTTTCATGTTTCATTATTGAATAAAGGTAGAACTGTAAGATTGTTACGCATTTAAACGATTCATTCCATTAAACGTTAATGTATAGCATCGTTCAAACATTTGTAATGATTAACTATAAAAATGTTAGAAGTCGCCCATAATAGTAATGCTATTTGCCTGAGTGTTGTACGTGTGCATCAAAGTATGACTGTTTTTTATTGATGAGAGATTAAATTGTTACAGGGAACGCTCCATACACAAAGCAATGCCTCCCCACACAAATCCCCGGCAAAACAAAGGCCATAAAACACTAGGCACTGAGGAGGTGCAAGGTTAAAATGTATGGGCCCGTTTCATAGACATATCTTAGCTAAGCTAAGATTTTATCGTAAGTTCCGCACTTACGATAATAGTTAAGATAAGTTTTTTGCGTTTCATAGACGCTGTCGTAACTCCGTTATCTGAGCTAAGATAAGTTTTGTCGTAAGTTCGAGAAAAACTGCGACACCGTCTGTATTATAGTCACGTGATACGTATCGAGCACCTGCCATCATGGCCGCCAAAAACCCTGAATAATTTCTAGTTGATGGCGAATTAACAACTAAGGACGTTTCGTGCGGATGAATTAACTTAAAGTACTGATTTATAGTTCGCACATGTTTTTATGATGTCAGCTGGATGCATTACAGGTTTGTATGCCATAATAGTATATTTTTACAGCTCATTTTGACGATCTAACTTCTAAGTATAAGTTATAACTCACGACCGTGATGACGTCATGACTCATGTTACCGAGCATTCAGTGTTTCTGTAGTTAGACGGTCACCGGGTTAACTCAGTCGACAGGATGCCGTACAAGTACTTAAGGGATCAGACCCCACATCGGGCTCATTTCTCCCTTGATTGTCTTCATTTTTAGGAAACGGTGACAATTTGAAAGAATAAAAACACTGTCCTAAAGGCTAAACATAATATTAATTGGTTTACCTCTACCACCAGCACATAGTGCTACTGACCAAGTTAAACAGGTGGCTTTTACCCCATGCACTCCTCCCCTTGATACATTAGAATAGATCAAGGGAAAAAATGTATAAGATGTGGAGCTTGACACACAACCCCATTCAAGGCGAGCATGGTCATTGACCACTACATGGTGTCTGGCCAATTTGCCATCAGGCACAACTTGTAATCAATTTGTTTATCTTGTGTTGAATTTGCACAGAAAATAATGAACAAAATTGACACTACATAAATTGCTTAAACATATGTTAGAAGTCTTAAAATTGTTGTGTTGTGATATAGCTTATTGTTTAATTATTAATGTGCTAATTACAATTTAATTTATTTATTTCTGTTACTTTTTGCCATGGGTACCAAACACAGAATGACATGCAGGCGGTACCCACACACAGTGCTGTCCTCTAATGATGTATACTTAATTACTACAAACTAAAGGCAAAATGAATCAAGTGTAATGACAATATTCTGTAGTTTCATTTCTCCATATAATACCATTCCAAGAGTGTTAAGTATATACAAATTGGTGAAATCTATGTATATTACATACTTAAACACAAGTCATGTACATGTTGTTGTGATTTAATTATGTACATTAATATTGTACATGTATTACAAGCAAAGTAAAATGCTATTTGATTTCTTACTTTCATACAGCCTTACTCATTCAACAGTTTTATGATCCGGTCACTTTTGCAGTTAATTCAGAACTTTTATAATCTTGTTATGTTACAGATTTTAAGTAACACAGATTTTCAGTGAACATTTCAAAGTTAAATATACATTGCCTCAGCAATTTTGGTGTAATTGTGAACATTTTACTTTAGTTTAAAGTTTGTGATATAATTATAATACTGTACATGTATGTAGACTGTTAAATTTGTTGTTTCTGTTTGAAAGGTAAGAATGTTTGAAAAGTGGTTCTTCTGCAGTGAAAATCCGGTCAAAAAAGAAAACTCATAAACCGGTTGTACTGTCAATTGTGATATTTGGATTATCGATAATGATTTTGGTGGCTAATACCCAACACTACTGATGGCATGTAGGAGATGGTACAATGTTATTAAAATAAACTTTAAAATAAATACATGTTCATATAATTTGTATCTTTCAGAGTTTGGTTGTGACACATGCAAATGACCAGCATGGTACCATCTATTACAGTTGGCAAGACAATGTTGTGATTATTTGAGAAATGAAAGGTTTTGGATTTGTGAAGGTAACTTAGTATTTATTATGGAATACTGTCCAATTTTGCCAACTGTTTGGTATGACCACTTTTCAAAAATTATACACAATCAGACTTTACCAGCATAATAATATTTGGGTGTGTGTGATATGCCACTGGGCAAAACTGGTTTTCATACAATTATTTCATACTAATGTTTGTTTTATTTGTTTAAGTTAAAACCTATATAGTTTGTAGATCAGTGTTGATAATTTGCCAGTATTGTTATTGTCCAGTTGCTGTCAAAATCACCTGAGTATTATTATTTAAACCCATAACAGACACTGACCTCTAAAACAGTCAATTTTTATTAAAGGATACAAAGCATTGATGCAAATATTTCAGTCCTCTGAATGAGTATTATGAAACCAATGCTATCAAATACATGGCTGAGTCTTACCTAAATGACAGTGCAACATATTCATAAGTAAAATAACAAGTTTTGACAAAATGCACAGTATCCTTTATATTTCACACCAGTAGTTTGTTGTCCAAAATGTGTCTTCTTCAATACACTATTTGATTTTATTCCAGATACTTCACCTTTGTTCTCCATACGCAAGGGTATACCTTCAGCGATGCACCTTACACATGACTGAGAGGTGGTTGGAGCTGTATATTGAATTACTGAGACCATCCCAGGCCCTCTTTCATCATATGGAACAGCCCGGTGTTAGAGTAAAAGATTAATTACCAACTAGTTCAATGTTCTAGCGCTTACTGCCTAACCACTGACAAAAGGGAGATAATAAGTTGCTACATGGAACGCTCCAAGACAGTGCATCTTCACACAGACCTACGGGAAAACAATCTACAAAACATAAGGCACTTGAGGAGGTGCAAAGGTACATACGTAAGGGAACAGAGGCTCAAGGAATGGCATTGCCGACCATAATGAATAACTAGGAGAATCAAAGAGGACAAACAGTGAAGCAGACATGTTGTATTGCCATGCCAAGACAATGGCCATTTGAACACTGGTATAAGTTATGTAACTAATGCCATTCACATAGGTGAACAATGAGAGGGCAAGTGAACTACTTCAGTGTGCATTTTTAGACACTGAAGTTTATTGACATTAAGGAGCAAGAGCTGTGATTGTGATTTCATTTTATGTAATGTACAATTTATTTTAAAGAAAGATGATGACTTGGTGCATTTTTTGTTGTACCACGAATATAATAAAAGGAAAAATGTGACTAAGACAAATATCCAGTTTTTCTGTATTTGTATCCTTTATTTTTTTCTTACTATTCAATATAAGCACAGAACAATGTCTTGTATTAAAATATCATTGAAATTACAATTAATCTTAACACATGATGCACAAAATAAAGTGTCATGCATGATGTCATGATTTTCAGACACGGTTCTGACCCAAATGACCACCATATACTGTCAAAGGTTGCTAAATTGCTAATGAAGGGCTTGGCACATTTTACTGGTATCTAGATCCTTTATTGAAAAGCTCAACAAAACACTTAAGTTTTTCAATTTAAAGCTTGCAAAAAGTATGGTTTGTAATATCATTTGTAAGTTCTTTAGTACATTTTGATGATAAAAAAATAAGTAGATTTTAATGAATGTTAACTAGATAGATTGTTCTTTGAAATGCATATTCAATAATTACGATGACTTTAAAGGCAACAACAATTTTTATACATATTTGGATTTATTAGCTGAATTTCAAAAATAATTATTACCAAATAAATCAAGAGAAAATGTGTTCATAGCATGACATAGATTGAAATTTAATGTCGGGGGGGGGGAATACTGTATAGCATCATTTTACATATATACATTATTTTGTGTAAGATGATATTACTGTGCTTATATCATATACAAGGCAAATGAGAAATTAAATTAAGAATCAAACAAGAGGACCATGATGACCCTATATCACTCATCTGAGCACATTGCCATGTTGGCATCAAGAGAGTACATGATGATTTTCAATGATTTGACCTCGTGACCTATTTTTTAACCCCACATGACCCAGTACCACATTTGATTTGCATTTCATTAAGACAAACACATGATCGGAAATGATCCAGTATCAAACTTGAACAAGTGTCTGTAAAGACCAACATTCTAAGCAAATTTCAACAAGATCGTGTCAGAGGTGTGACCTACAGAGTCGAGTATTAACAAGATGACCCAGTTTCAAACTTGGCCTAGATTTTATTAAAGCAATAATTTTTACTATGTCTCATATAGATAAAGTCAAAAGTTTGACCTGTGTATTGTTAATACTGTTTTACTACCAATATTAAAAGCTTTGAAAAGGTACCAAAGAAATGTGTCCTAGTAATGGCAAAGCTTAACATACTGACTGTGTTTTATCTATAATTACAACACAAAAAATAAATTGAAATAATTTCAGGCACATGATATATGATTTACATACACATGTCAAAATTCTCAACTGTCCAGTAACAGTGACACTGCAATGTATATACTATATGAATATAACAGTATAATGTGAACAAAATAACTTTATGTATGAAGAAATGGGAATAGGTGTGCAATTACTGGTCTGGTTGACCATAAAACAAGTTCAAATTTATTTCATTTGTGGTCCCGAATGAAATGTATTTAACTGTTTCAGATTGCGTTTCATTTGCTCAGCCTCTACTGCGAGTATACCATAGAAGCAGAAGAGCATTTTAATCGGTCCATTCGGACAACGTATTGAAGTTTAGATAAAAAGAACAGTATTCTGATACCGGTTTCATTTGCTTAAGAACCGCACCTCATCGTGATGTTGATTCCAATGTTTTTTTTCTACAGTTTTTTTCTCTTTATTTTTATAATTCACATCAAGGCAAATATTTGTGTTATTTTAATTGTGATAATGATTTAAGAATGATAGTTCATTTAAATCAACATCTGACATTTAACTATATTTAGCAATTTATATGGGTTTTTTCACGAATTGTACAAACTGCATCAATACATTTGAATATAATCAAATACCAGCGTTTTCCTGCTTAACCTAAATCGTACACTTAATTTTCTGTGCTCAACAGATGTTTGTGAAGCATATGTTTTATGAGAGTGTACAGCATTCAGTTGACTATCGGTGTGAGCAATGAATTTTGAAGGCGAACTTTTTAAGATTTCTGTTGAGATATACAGGTCAAACTCGCTACAGAAATACATATTGTGTTTGTTGTAAAGCGATTGTTGTTCTAGAGAGGTTTCTGTAATAAGGAATAACTGGGAAAGATAACATTTGTAGACATAGAGATGTTTCTCTTTAGGGACGCATTGCGTATCTTTGAATATAGAGATGTTTCTCTTCAGGGGCACATTGAGAGGGGTTGAACTGTAAATACACCATAGTTTCAATTTCAGTGGAGAACTATACCAATAACATTTATTAACTGCTTAAGGGCACGTGTATTTATGCAAACAAACTGCTATGGAGTCGAATTGTTCCCAGTCCAAACAGAGTCGATACAATTCAATAAACTTTAAAACGTATGGGCACGTCTAACAAGAAGTATATCGTAGTAAGAAGTAAGAAATTTAGGCTACCAACTACAGTAGCCATTGATTCCCAATTTCAAGATCATGAAGTCTTGAGTTGTTTGAAAAAATGGATGTTTGGACGTGCAGTTATATGAATTAACAAGAAATATCTTTAAAGGAAATGGTCGGCGCAATTTGAAGGTTAAGATTTGTTGTGCGACATAAAAATGCCGAGATGTCACGATTGCTGGTCATTCCAGATCCAAAATGGATTTCGGTAAATTCAGCAAATGTCAGCGGACTTCGGTAAGGTAACGTACCTTTATCGAATGGTTAACCAATCCACGTCAAGGTTACACAAGTTATTCGGTTGAAGAGAAATTGCCTTGGTAGTTTACGTAAGATTTGATTGGTTTACACAACACAAAATAGCAAAACCATGTTAGTACAGCTGCGCCGAAAACAGAACACAATGTATGTAACTATAACTCAAATATCTTTCATTAAGTGTTCTATTTGGATCAGCGGTTACAATATATCGGTAGATTGGTGAGATGTGAATTATTAGTGTCGATATGAGTGATATCCTGTTGGAAACGACGCGCTAGTTTATGCCTATCTCCGTGCAGAAATTTGACTGGTTCCTGGCGTAGCTCAAATCGAACCCCGGTCACCATCAATAACAACGTGGCCCATGAAATGTCATAGTGTGTAAAAGACATGCGCATATCCAGAGGGGGTGGGTGTCCGCAATCCTCTTGAGCTTCATGCAAGAACTGATGTTTCTCTTTTAAATCCTGTATACAGAGGGGGTTAAACAATGCGAAGACCTTATACTGTAAAAGAGAGATAATAAGTTGCTATAGGGAACGTCACATACATACGACAGTGCCTCCCCACACAAACCTCCGGGAAAACCACAATTCATACAACATAAGGCACTTGAGGAGGTTAAAGGGTGCATACGTTAGGAAACAGGGGTACAATGAATGGACTGACATACCATAAGGAATAACTAGGAGATCAAAGAGGACAGTGAAGGGGAAGACCTGGACCCCCCCCCCCCTGACGAAAATTGCTGGATCCGCGCTTGAAAGAAATGTTCCGACTATATACTACTAATGATAACGATGATTTACGCCTTCGACTTTACGGAAACATTTACTGAACGTTTTGGCCCAGTGGATCAGCCCGTAAATCAAGAATACTACAAAAAGTTTCTCATGGGAATCCTACTACCAGCGATTTGAGAAGTGGTAGTAATTGATGGAAGCTATAGTCACTGATACAACACGATAACACATCTTGCCTTAAAGCAGAGAAGGTGAAGTCACTTTTTTATTGTCGCCGCACTTCAATGTCGCCGCACTGAAGTGCGGCGTACTGTATGGAATGGGATATTTTTGTGTACATGGAGGGGCACGTGACTTTTTTTGTACGTGGAGGGACACGTGACTTATTTTTTTTCCAAGATTATTCGATTCAAGATAATTTTACCCACTGACAATAAAGTTTTACAGAAAAAGTATTTGTAATATCTTTTTATTGTTTTATTTTATTTCATTTTAAAATCTTTTAATTTATTCCCTCATGTGGTGCACGATTTCAAATGGTCAAGGTCTATTTTGACTGATAAAATATTTGAAACCAGTCTACGGAAAGTTTATTTTTAGATTCCCTCATGTGGTGCACGATTTCAGAAAATGCTCAGTTAGCACCGTTTATTTTCGGAAATTGCTCAAGAAAAATCAAATAATCGAAAAGCGGTCCCGTCGAAAAGTATGACTTTCTAATTTGGGCGAAATATTTACCGTTTGCGAATGTTTTATTCCACTCAATTTATATGATAAACGCGGTTAAAAGCAATGTATGTGATAGTCATGCAATCACTTTCGTTTTCGGGTCTATTATACGATAAAATCCGTACCGTACGGTCCGTAATGCCGCCCGCTCCGTATTTTACGAGGAATGAAAATTATTATAATAAATTCAGAATACTATTATTTTCGCAAGTATATACTGATGGTTTATGTCTCATAGTCTGTGCTATGACTATTCACATACAATTTACCTCACTGTATGTTTAGTTTATGTTTCATTTGTGACCTAGTTTTTATGTACAGCCGACTGTTTGAAACATGTATTGCTTTTTGATTGACTTGTGTTTGGGAGTATACATTGTCTTCATCTTTCAATTTGAATAATTAATAATTGATAGTGAGATGTTTGTTTAAACTTGAATAACAAGAATAAAATAGACAAGAAATAAGATAACAGTGCTACATTGCATCCCACAAGCTTAATTAGGAATGATTTGTAGACTATTAAAAGCAATTTCAAAGAAACACTAAAAAGGATTACATTGAAATAACAAAGTCCTATGCTATTGAATATTGGGGATTGAGGGGACAAACTGCACTCAATATTTGTTGATCGCGTGCTGTGATGTAGCCCCCAAATGACTGAAACCGACTGGTTCCAAAATTGGCTCAAGAAAAAAAGCCAGCGCAAGCCAAGATTGCCAAATTCATCTAGTGAGCAAAAGACGAGACTTCCAGTTGATCGGAAGTTGGTTAGTTCGTTGAAGAAGGTAGGCCATGGCTAGTATTTAATGATGATGAGATAGTCATGACCTTTACTTGAACAATAAAACTTAGAAATCTTGCTTAATTATGGTGGTTATACATAAAACAACATTTAAAATAAGGAGTTTAAGTTGTTAATCCTGTTCAAAACATTGCGACAGGTAAAACATTGTTGCAACAGGTAAAACATTGTTGCAACAGGTAAAACATTGTTGCAACAGGTAAAACATTGTTGCGACGGGTAAAAAATGTGTCTTTGCCTGTCGTTATGTCCTGTGAAGGAGAAAAAGTATTCGCGTTGACTGTTTTACCTGTATTTCACATGTGCTATTGAAATTTTCTTGAAGTGGGCAGTTCATAATTATAATAGTATATGATATAGTCATCGCTGATAATTTCTCCTTGCATGTACTAACGGAGAAGAAACTGCAGTAAGAAGGAATTTGTTACGGTGATACGCTGTTTATTCATAGTTTAGGGTGGTGCCAGCATCTAGTTTTCAGCTTCATACTGATACCATAATATACTCTTTTTTTCGCTCGCTCGCTTTAATAAATGACAGTTTGAAAAAAATATTTGTTTTCGCTCGCTCGCCCCATTTTTTTGGGGGAAAAATCCGAAAAACAAACAAATAATTTGTTGTGGCCTAATAATAATTAAAATTGCATTCTTTGAATCTTTTACATAACAAATTATAACAAATAGAAGTGATGCGTTAACTGTATGAAATAAATATTTAGATAAAAGTAGTGCTTATTCTAAGCTTATTGTTTACGTACGTATGGATCAGAAAAGAAAATGTGTTCCGGTGATAAATTTGGAGTGGCATGATAGTCTGAGATAATTAAGTAGAAACTTAATGAGAATTTATGTAAAAGATTCAAAGAATGTAATTTTAAATATTATTATTTTTGTGAACAAAGACCTTGCTATATACAGAGAAGTTGGAACTGGGTCTGTAAACAGATTAATATTTTTTGTTTACGTGTTTGATACTACTAAAATGGAGTGTAATACTTTAGTTACATGTTTTTTTGTACAAAATAATGTAAATAACAAAATAACATTCAATTCTTTAGCGGCGATCTTTGATGCTTTGCATCAATGATTTTCTTGTCGTTTAAATGGATGTTCAGCCGACAAGATTATTTGCCGGATATGAGTCCATTGAGATATTAGACTTATTTCCCAAGTTCCAAATACCCCTTTGTGGCATGCGTTCCTACAACCTAGTCACTTAGTCACAATGTTCATGGGCATATTTACAAGCTAAATAACCTCCGGCGATATGTAATGATGACCTTTGAATACTCCTGAGCTCATGAAACATAGCTCGCAAAAATGTCTCACTACACTAGTATTTACCAGTACTGGAGGTTAATATCAAACCATTGGTCAATACCACTAAGAATATGCATTGATATTATATTTTTCTAGTAGCCAATTAACGCCACAGACTGAATGTGAATTCACAAGTATGAGTTTATCCATATTTTAATGATATCAGGTTCACCAATCAGTCAAACGTGTATTTCAACAACATCTGGATTCAAGATTCATACACATGTTGTGTATTGTTCATTATAAACGTGGAATATGAAACAGACTACTTACAAGGACATCACGTGATCCTTTCCGATTGATTTAATAAAAACCAAATACAACACAACGACATATGGGTGGTCTGATGCCAAAGTGAAATAAACCACATTTTTATGAAGATTAAGTACATTGTAATTTACTGCCTGTTACTGTTCAAAATTTGATATTTCCTGCTTTCTATGCCGTCTAGAGCAGGAGCATTATTTCGAGTTTTGAAGTGAAGTATGCATGCCAAAATCTACAATCCCACAAAATCCCTTTTGTAAAAAAATGCAAATAAATATCATTTGGAACTAAATAACAATTTATGGCCATATCATCAAATAATAGCATGCATACTTCATGTGTTGTTTAGAAATTATCGTCTCTCATGGGAAATTCAAAATACTTCAAAGTCATTTTTCTCGAAATGACCAATGTGAGGCTTAGTCCACTTTAGCATCAGACCACCCATATAAAGTGCAGCTTTAGGCAAGTTTGCAAGCGTATCATTTGCTCAGTTTTATTCTTAAAATCTGACAGTGATTGGGCTTATCAAAGACAGAGCGAGTAACACGAGGAAAGCTACACAGCCAATACAGGGCATCCCACATATATATCTAGGGTAAGAAATAGGAAAGAGGAGGAGTAGAAAATAAAAACGAACATTAAGAATATAGGGAGTAAGTAACATAAAATCCGGTTTTACGCCTGAGATTCGATATCAGTATGGCTGAAGCTTATTCATATTGTTATTCTCCTATCCAATTCATTTGTCTTCAATTGAAAAGATGATAATAAACACTCTCTGAAAGACTGTGAACTGGAACTAGATATTTTTTAAAGACAACGGAATGTTGATTTAGTTTCTTTTTATTCAAACCTCCGCGGATATTAAGTACTGCGTACGAAGCTTGTCACTAAGCTTTTTGTTCTTATTTGATGTAACGACATGTTTCAATATTTAGTTACATTTGACGCGGAGATGACCTAACTAGTTTTCTTGGTCATGATTATAAGCCAGTACTAAATTGCCCTCCTTCAAACTACAACATACGATTAAGTGGTGGAGGACAACTGCACGTAGCCAATCGTCAAAAAATATGACCTGCCATGCTCGGCTCTACCAGCCAAAGGTACACTAATCGTTTAAACTCCAATGTCAAGTAAAATCATTCATCATGTGAAATTATATTCAAATATGTTTATACTCGAATTGTCATGGCTTTCTACGGTAACAGATTGATACATATTGTACAGCTGTTGTCACCAATTTATTTTCTGAAATAATTATCGATTTTATTTAAATATATTATTTAAATCCATTATTGTCTTTGTTTCGCACTGTCCATTAGCAAATGTGCAGTTGCTTTAAAAAGTAAACCACTCTTAAAGTTAAAGTATGTACAGTAAATGCGTCATAATATAGTAGTTAGAGTGATAAAACATATATGATATAACGGTGTGCTAAAAACGGATATAATATAACAGTGTAATAACACAAATATAATATATAGCAAGGGATGAAGTATTTGATAAGGTATTGCTGAATTTTTATTTTTTCAATATTGTATGGTATTCCATATTACTTCTACTCAATCGTATAACATGGATGCTTAAAATTGAAAAACTGGTAACTAAACGTACGTACTAATACAAATACTATTATGAATTTTCTTCAGAAATATCATTCACATGACCGGTCTTGCATTAATGCTGAATATGCTAACGGTGGACTGCAAGCTAAAGACCGAAGTAGATCCAAATGGGTACTTGGTGTTTTGCCTATGTATGGGTAAGAATTAAAACGTATATACCTTTTGGAACATCCATATTTATGCTACATGTATAATGTTTTTTATTTCATAGATATGCTGACATAGTGTGCATAGTATTTGGCATAACGTTGACAAGTACAAATGTTTATCAAATGCTTTTTAATGAAACAAATATTGTAAAGAGCAAATTACAAAATAATTGATTATATTAATTAGCATGAAAACCATTAACAATACAATG
Source organism: Mactromeris polynyma (assembly GCA_032209605.1). Lineage (NCBI taxonomy): Eukaryota > Metazoa > Mollusca > Bivalvia > Venerida > Mactridae > Mactromeris > Mactromeris polynyma. Next base: position 9,864,349 of record JASFXZ010000006.1, on the reverse strand, counting down.
AAAGTTCGGAAAGCGAGATGTAAAACTAGTTTTAGATGTACATTTTATACATAAACTTTGCATACATAGACTCCTAACTCCATGGACGACATCGATTTGAACGCCAGTTGTCACAGCCTGACGGTTTTTAGCTTCGTTCAACTTCAGTCACAAACATTTCGCATCCCAATTGTAAATAGTACACTAAAGAATTGTCATATCAGTACAAATCTATGCTAGGGCAGAGCACCTCTTTATTAGCATACATTTGTATATGGTGACAATGATAGGCACTCTCACTAATTGATTAAAACTCACTTGCTTGGTCAAATATTAAATATTTATTTTGAATTGCCTTGGATTAGCTGCTGCTTCTAAAAATCACTTTTCAGTTGTCCGACATTTTAATTCGTCATTTATTTGTTTCGATTGTTTGAAACCCATAAATAATGTATCAATTATATATAGTGATTTCATACGTTGTTGGTTACGTTTGGCCTCAAGCTAGAGTAGTATCTCACTCATAAAGTTTCCATCTTGAAAATGGAATGTGCTTCTAAGCTATTATTTTATTACTAATATTAATTGTCAATTAAACAGTTGATGCAATAGACACAAATAAGTCATTTATAAACTGTGTCTGAATTCTTTCTCATAATTTGTTCAGACTTTTCTAAATACAAAATGGTGAGTTATGGGGCCGTTACACCATAACGTTCTGGTCAGCGTTCTATGACGTTTGAGGAAACGTTGGTAATCGTCCGTGGTCGCTGGTATAGCACCAGAAGAGCGTTGTGTGAACGCTGGTGAACGCTGGTAATCGTCGGTGATCGTCGGTGATCGGCGGAGAACGCTGATCCGAAAATAAAGTTTTGAACATGCACAAAAGTTCTCATGGAGACCAGCGTTCTTCAACGTTTAACTTTAAACGCTGGAGAACGCTGGAGAACGCTGGAGAACGCTGGAGAACGTTCATGCAACGTTGTACTAACGTTCGCCGAACGTTGCACGCGTTCGGCTATTGCTAGTCAGTCGTTACCCTAGCGTTACTTGGTTGTTATTAATCGTTCACATCTTTGCTTTGCAGTGAACGACTCACTGGCGAACTGGCAACGACCACTGAAACCCACACGTCAGCAACACGCTAGTCTGTCGTTAGTCACACGTTAGTCACACACTCAACACGCTCCTCTAACGTTGACTAATCGTTTGTCGCGCGCCAGTAACACGTCAGCACACGCTAATAGTTTTCAGGGGTGTCTTACTTGGTCGCTGGTACACGCTCCCCATGCGTTAGTCACACGCTAGTCATGCGTTAGTCACACGTTAGTCACACTCCAGATGTGTCCACCTAACCCTAGAACGCTCGAAAATTGAACGATTTAACTTTCTTAGAACGTTCATAGAACGCTGACCAGAACGTTATGTTGTGACGTATCCATTACGTTTGTTGTACAATATATATTACTCAAAAGACTATCTGCGACACGCATGTTCAAAGCTTAAAACGTGTGAAACCAAGCATATTTAAATATTTAGATGTTATATTGACTTGTGTTATCTATAGGAAGACTTGGAAACCAAATAGAGACATTTCTGGGAACTCTCGCCTTCGCTAAATCATTGAATAGAACAATGGTGTTGCCACACTGGCTTATGTTTGGTACATCAAACGTAAGTACTTAAAGCGACATTATATATTACTTGACTTCACCAGGCTTGATTCAACATCTTGAGGTTCACAAACACGGGATGTTCCGGGGTTTCAAAATTCACAATCACTGCGCATGCTACGTTTGTTTGATTGGTTAAATATTTTGCGTTTTAAAGTTCACAATCACGGTCTGTGTCTGTTTATTTGCAAACGCCACATGATAAAGAGTAACACCTGTTTTTACATACACTGTTGACTTAGATATGAACAATTAGATACCAATGGGTTTACATTCTCTATCTATGTTTTGCCTCAGGTATCAATGGTATAATAATATTGCCATTTACTTAAACATTGTGTTGAACTTATAACTCTATATTTGTATATGTCATTATGGTTAGATAATTGCTAATGAATACTCAATAAAACATAGATTGGATCGATGAATAGATAAAAAAACGTATATCATTGCTAACTCGACAACACTTAATTGAAACTGCCAGGATTGTGATACTTGTTACAATAAATTTTGAAAGAGTGTTAGGTTCTCTAAATCTTAAGATGTTTTCAATGCGTGACAGTGCGTCCTTACTTAGGATTCCAGTTATTATATAGTGAATTATTTATAATCGTCTTCGAAATAAGAATAACAAAGAATGAAGAGTAATGATAAATAAACTATTCATTTGACAAAGTATAATCAATCATTCAATAATACAGGTACTTGTGAATGCAGTTAATATATAATTTTGATTTTGACTGTTTCAAAGTTAAGTGCTTATTTTTGATTATTTGCAAGGACGTAACTATCTAGATAGTCATCAAAACTGACTGGTCAATTGGCATAGAAACTGTAGTACATAACTCGCATCCTATAGCATATGGGATAAGTTTCCACGTTATTCATTCAAACTATTGAAGGCCGCTAACAATTTGGCAATAACAATGGCGGCACTAGTTTTAAGTGTGTAATCATCGAACACGACCTAGATGAATAGTGAAACACGGTAGTAGTTAAGTTCCAGGAAGATCACTCGAAATGAACAACCTGCCCTGTCGCACTGAAAGGATATATGACAAATACGATAATGGTCCTTGATTACCAATTATCATAGGCAATGTTCAGGGTATGAATATAAATAATCTCTTTCACTTCCCTTTTAAGAAAAAGACGATTAGTTAGCGTTCAATTGTTAACAGAATATCTTTTTCAAAACATGGACGTCATTCTGTGTCAGTGTTTATTTTTGTGAGATCGGAATTTCTATTTTAAAGAAGTTATGTAAACTCCAAATAAAGAAGGAACAACCGTTATTATTTATTTTTTGATATGTTTTCAGATTGTAAGGAGTTTTTCAGACTTTTTTAAAACACAGCCTTTGAATAAATACCACAGAGTGATAAACACCGAAGACTTTATGAATCACATTGCCAAGGAAATATGGCCACCCGAAGAGCGTTATCTCTTTTGTCCTAACAACTTTGGTGCGTGTAAACTGGAAAACGGTACGAAAATATCATTAAGTTCACACTACATTGAAATGTTTATATCAATTGCACACTATCGTGATCAACATCTTAACAAAGAATGCACATTTTGCTAGATGTGGAGAGTACAATACTCTGCAACAGATTGTTTAGGCAATGATAACAATATTGATATAGGTATTGCCAAAGAGGAATCCGGTTTAGGTAATGTTATATAAAGTGAGGGCAAATTCAAACACAAACTGACCTACAAAATACAAAAGAGCAGTAACTAGAACTACAACTTACAGCCTCGCTCTATTATCAAACACGACCAGTGTTTTGTGTTGCTTGAAAAAAACAAATACATGACAAACCAAATAAACTATTAGGAATAAAAAAAACGACAAAGCAGACCAGTCAACAACTAAAATGGAGAGGAAAATACAACAACCAGCACATTCTGGTTATCACTATTTGCATCTGCCGTATTTACTGAATACTGAAAAGTATTACTTATTCACAGGTAGATTCACCAACTCTTTTGGGTATACGTGGGATCGTCTCGGAGTAAGGTTCAGTCGCATAATAAACTATGACTTAAAACAAATACACAAATCATGGAATAGGAGGTAAGCATGCTATTCGCAATAAGTTTTATATGTCGTATAGGAAGTTTTTTTTTGAGTTAGGGTACTTAGAAGTCGAAATATTTGACACGCCCAGGAATTTGTAAATAAAAACCAATAAGTCATAACACTGGTTATTCAAGCAAGGTCTACGTCTAAAAGCAATCTGTAGTTAGGAACAATCAAATACAAATGTAGTAAATCAACCAGAAACCAGAAACGAGACTTAAGAACCGAGATGTCCGTTTTTATACTAAATAAGTCGATTTGTACGTACTATTTGTCGTGCACAAATGTACTTCAATAAAAATCACAACAAGGCAGATGGTCATTTACTCAGAAGTATGCGGATCTGTCGGCAAGTGAGTAGTTCATATTTTCAGATGAGTGTACAAACAGTACGTTTCATGTGCCGAATAAATCGTTTGGCGCTCCCAAGAGGGAAAGGAACATACTACAGTGCTCTAACGAAGGGAATAAGTTCGAGCACGTGGTTTTGAAAATTGCCTCTAGTAAAACAAAGTCAAATACAGTTATAAATGCGTAAAAAGTTCAACTATAAACAAATAGCTACCAATCACTGTGTATACACGTGTGAACCACTATACTTGGTACAAAAATATTGACTCGAAATGTTAATTCAAATGAAGAAGTGAAACAGATATTTAGATTTGTTTTGATGGTCGAAATCTTCAGTTTCCAATTGTTGGTCCTCATAGTTATTGCGTTAGTATAACTCTTGTTATTATTCAGTTTTCCAGTTATAGCATTGATGGGGGCACCAGGAAAATTTCCAATGAAATCGGAGCATAGACCTCTTGCTAAGTATCTACAATGGTCAGACAATATCGAACATCAAGGTCAAGCCTATATAAAACGGAACTTTGCCAATCAGGCGTTCGTTGGAATACATTTGAGAAATGGTTTAGATTGGGTAAGTCAGAGTTTGTCTTGAAAAGTTTGTACATAAGATTCAAAAACTTTGTTTTCTGTTGAGATTTTCAAATGAATACTGACATATTAGATTAACATAAACCAGACATTTCAGTCGTTTAGTAACATTTGGCTAAATACTAGGAGTTCAATAATTTTCAAGCGCACATATTTAGAAACATTAGGGATGACGATACTAATTTAGATGTAATTTCTCTTTAAGTTGTAGACGTCAAAAGCCTCGACAACACATACAGTAGTAATTACAGATTTTAATTATGATAAAAACCTTATGCCCATGTGTCTCCCTTTGCATAAAGTTAACGCTGGTAAAATGGAGGGAACAGTCTGAATAAGAAAGATAAGATGCAAGTAATATTAATAAAACAGCATTCAAATCATCATTTTCTAAGAATACAGACTGAACATTAAATTCAGTTTTTGGTTATCTATAGGTCTAAACGCAGTGTCTAAACTTGAATCATGTGTAACTGTTTTTTTTTCTCAGCAAAAAGCATGTGAAACAGTGCCTGGACAAACTCAATACTTTGCATCACCACAATGCTTCTCATCAGATTCTGGTAACAAACTTACAATGGATATGTGCCTGCCTCCCAAAAAAGAAGTTTTAAGGTAAATTATGTAATTAATTTATATTCGTTTCATTTTTAAAAATATTTTAGCATATACTTTACTATCTTTCATAACATTTAATCCTGAAAAACAGACAAGGAATATCGCCAATTGTTGTTCTATTTTGTCGATTAAACAATTATGCTTTCAAAGAGACATGATCGGGCAAATGCACATAAGCGCCAAACAAAGCCCCTCACGCCAAAATGCTATTTTACGATTGTACTATTATAACCCTCGTTTTATGTTGGTTAAACAAGCGAACTAACACTTTAATATAATATCAGTCTAGGTCAATTTAGATTCCACACTTTTTTAAATAGTTTATTATATAAAATGCACCAGCAAGTACAATAAATATCATGAATAAAGACCAGCTTTAAATATTATCTGAGTTTAGTACACTACATGTAACTCCATATAATATTATATGAATCCCAGATTGTTGAAAAAAGTCGTGCGAAACACGGGAGCCAAAATCATATATGTAGCAACAGATAAGAATCCGATGATTAAAGAAATCACCAAAGGCTTACAGAAATACAAAGTGAGTAAAATTACATTCATGTGACATCGAAAATCAACAATAAACCCAACTACCATCTCTCAAGAATAAGTCGGTTAGCTCTGCCAATAAGATATTCGTCAAAGTGCCCCAACAGTAACAGTATTGTCTTTCCTCATGCGATTGACTTAAAACTTTCAAAGCTTAACAAAGGAAACATTCACACGTTAATCTTATCACGTGCTATCATTTAAAAAAAATGTATACATAATGTGCTTCCTAAAATTCAACACGAGACAAAATACGGTGGCATGGTTTGCAGTAATGAACACTGAAGGCAGTGATATACCATGAGTATACTTGCTTAGTGTTTGCAGCTGGAACATGTGATAATCAGTCTTTCGTTTAACCAGAAGTGAGCTCTGCCTCTAGTCTATCGTATCACGTTTGTCTGTTACAAATTGCTTAAATCAGCCACGACGTAATTAAATTTATTTAATTGCAGGTGGCTGTATTTCATCAGGATCCCTTGTTACCACCGATTGATATGTACATACTCGGAAAATCTGATCACTTTATCGGCAACTGTATATCATCATTTACGTCTGCGGTCGCCAGAGAACGAGCGGTTACTAACAAACCAACATCATTTTGGGGATACAGCTAAACAATGAATGGACTACTTAGTGTATTTATACAGTAAAAGAAATGCATTGCTATACATCGACATTAACCGAACATATTTCGGTATGTCATTGTTATTTAGCATCATAATATACATTCTGAATTTGATCTTTGTGTTCCTCCAATTTCTTTAGTAAATAACATCGATTTTAAAATTTACAAAGAGCAAGTAATACTTATTAAATTATGCTTTCCAGTGGGTTATAGAGATTTATCAGTGAAATAAAAATCGTATTTTGATATGTCTCACTGTTCCGATTTTTGGGACGATGTATTCAAATGAGAATACATCACACATAACCTCCCTTTTGTACATGTACTAGAAAATCATGACGTCATCATCCGGTATATTTGTTGACATTTCGAAGTAAGACGCGGTTGTTTTCACATAATTTAGAACAATTATGTTCTTTATATATATGTATTTTACACATAGCGATATCTTGCCATTCGAGTATTTTGTGCCTCGGGATACTTTATTTTTCGTCTGCAACATTTAACAATAAAGTTAACATGGAACAGCTATTTTCATGGAAATGTCAATTTCAACTTCAACCGCACGGAATCTAGATCAATGGGACTCTCCCAAATGGTCAACCATTCGAATGTACAAAACCTGAGGCAATCTGATGAAACGTAGTAACGCGAAGAAACCCCTATCGACAGACAATTCAAGAGTTGTGTCATCTCTGTCTGACAGTTACAGTGACTGATAATCCTGTGCAAAACTAGTCCATTACTACAGACTGTTTAAAAGCGTTTTCCAAAGTTCTAAGTTCTTTGTTAACAAATTAATTCCATCTTTTTAACGTGTTGTCACTTTCATTCCCGACATGGCGTCGCGCTTCGATCAATTATCGATGAACATTTGAAAATTGCTACGCCATAATTTGTTGAATAATTTCTAGAAAATATTTTTTTATTTATAATTTCATGTGAAAAAATTATTTGTAAGTCACTAAATTTCATATCAAATTGTTTTTATCGACTTTTCATTGCTGTGTTATTTAATAAATTGGTAAAAGTTCGCACTTTTGTGTGAGCGGCTGATGAAACGTCATAGGGTTAAACGGCCATTGTGAGGCACCGAACAGGGTAGTAAATGAGACGCTCGAGTAGTTATTGGTTAAAATAATGTTTAGTTTTTAAAAAAAGCATTAAATAAAAAGGATGGAAGATCGAATTTTGTTTCACTCGGTCAAAAGAAAAGTATATTTCTTTGAACCACTCGTGAAATTAAGGTCGATCTTCATCGAAATCAACACATATCCTCTATTTATTATATTGGTAATTCGACAGTGAAGAAAAACCCTGTCACTTGCATACTGTACATTAAACAGACGCACAATGTATGATTTCTAAATTTTCATTGACTGACATTTTAGTACACAGGAAAACAAGAGATATCTTGAAAAAAGATGGTCGGCACAATTTGAAGGTTAAGATTTGTTGTGCAACATAACAAATGCCGAAATGTTACGAATACTGGTCACTTCAGATCCAAAATAGATTTCGGTAAATTCTCCGAAATTCCATGGATTTCGGTAAGATAACGTACCACACACAACGCTGATATGCAAAGAGCAAAACTATGTTAGTACGGTTGCGCCGAAACGAATGACATTGGTACAAAAGCGTGTGTTTTAAATGTACTGAGTATATTATGTTCAACAACGATACTGTCACAGTATGTCAACAATACCATATTTACATCATCATTCACTCCTCAGCCGCCATTTAACTCTCGTGTCTTGTCTGTCCCACACATTACGATTCCTCCGGTTTTTTGCACTTAAACGCGTTCTAGAATGGATGTTGGTGGTCCTGGCTCACAATACATAGGCAGCGTTTCACAGATCCTGTTTCATGTGTAAGTATATTATTTGTATTAATATTGCTGTCGTTATCGTTTATGTTTATGAAACAGTAAGTTTACGGAGACAATATAAAACGGTTCAGAGTATTTGAAATCATCTTCATTGTACCTCCCGGATAATAATTACAAATCGATTGCATTCTGACTAAGGGTAATATGAACTCGATAATAAATAACCGACGTGGTATCACAGTGCGGCATACATCGTCTACATATAACTGTATTATTGTTGGTAGGAAGTTAATAAGATTGATATCTTTTGTTATTTTGAGTGTTTTCCATTATACTGAAGTGTATGACAATGAAAGCGTGGACAAAATGTTTATCATAAAACGATAGAAATAGCAATATCTGACAGCTATACCAGCAAATTTAACGATCAATACATGTATTGTGCGCACGTGCGTGTTGTATGTTAGGTTTTGCATTTTATCGACGTGTATGCCTTGGACGATTTCAACATGTAGCATGATTGTATGGACTTGATACCAAACCTAGTCACATTAATTTACACGACACCATGCAAATCAGTCGTGGATGTATCATTATGATGCTGAATACAGACATGGTGACTCTAAGAAACATGTTTATGACATTCTCACGTCGTTGCCGGGAAACGAACCTACCTTTTCCTATCAAGAGACGAACACACTATCAAGGTTTATCGATACTGAACAAGTTTATGACACATTGACATAGCATGTAAAGTATATGTACGTATACCGAGGTATCTGTAATGTAATACACGAACTCTCACTGTCATCTTTTGTTACGCGGTGAGTTTCCGGACCTAATATATACACAGCATTGTTAATTTTGAATAGAAATATGACATGTAAGTGGTACTCATGTACATTTATGTTTAATGAAAGTGGTGATGTTGGACCAGCTTAACGTATCATATCCTAACATTGAGTTAAATAATATTGGCTAAATATGTTCCATAATTTGAGCATTTTCGATGGATATCGAATATCGTATGCAATGGAACACTGTTGAATGCTATGAATGTATTTATCATGTAAATCTAGCAATACAAAAGGCGTGTATCCCTCTCTGGTAACATACACATTGTTTAAAATATTTTACATGCACATTTGTTCAAACCACATAAACATATACAATATTAGTATGACGCTAGACATGTGTGATTTATAGAAAGTTTTATTAAGAAAAGTAAACATTCCATTAAGTCTTCCATGAACACATATAGAGATATATGCAATACATTCGCCAAATTTATAGCAATGGTTATAAAACATTCATTGACATATCATAACGTGAATACAAAAAGAGTAGTACAGTTTTATCAGTTTAACCTACAATAAAATATAATTGCATTAAAATGGATGGTGAATTGCTTCATTTTACAGCAATGACACTTCTATGAAATTTAAATATAAATGTACGAAAAAAGCATAAGGAGGCATGAACATACATAAAACATTGTTTATGTGTGTTGCATTGTGCCTAGATGAGACTTAAACAAATAAGATTGACCAATTATAGATTTGAAAGAGACATAAGACAATCACTCATCGTACCATCACGCCACTAAAACTATGTTGATAAAGATAACATTTCTGTACTGTTTTCAGCAAAATTTAATTAACAATGAATATCATACAATTACTTTACACTCAAATGTTTTTCCAAATGGTCACTGCATATATTGTTATATTCAAAATACAGTGACATATCAGTTAACTAAATTTGTTTTGCATCATATAACAAACATGGTTGTACAAAAATATGTTTATAGATATTTGATTTTCAGAATAAATGAATGACACTAAACAATTACAGATGAGACAGAGACAAAAAACGAACATTTATTTTACAATCACGCATATAAACAAACTATGTAATGAAAGAATCCTCGTATTTCTGATTTCTACTGGTAAAAATGTTTTCAAAATAAATAATTATATTATATATTGCTGCTCTTAAATGATAAGTTATAATGGAATTTAAAATGAATATCACATAATGATTGTATATGCAAATGCTTTTCGAATTGGTCAAACTATGTAATACCATTCCAAATAAACTCAGGGAAATACCATGTATTTTACTTTATACTACCCATAACTCAAAACTACCTTTAAGTTATGATTACACAATAGTCTGCTAACAAAGAATGTGTTTCAAACAAATATACAGCTAAAACGTTTAACCATGTACTTGTTATTATACAGTAATAATTAAACTTATCAATTAAAACAAAATTGTGGTTGTGTGACTATTTCATGATTGGTTTGAACAAAATATTTACATGTACATATTAAACATATGACAAAATTTAAAAAAAAGTTTATCTAAGAAGAGAATAACTATAAGTTATGCAGATATCAGTAGACTTAGATGTACATACATACACATGTTTAAGATACATACACTTTCAATACAAAATAAATACACAACTTGGTAGATACATATATTTACAAGATAAATGGATTTTGATATTACTTCAAAACTTGTATGTGTACGAATATTGGTCGTCTTTAAATTATTGTGTTATTGTTATGGAAAATCTTCACCTGTTCTTGATTATTCCAAAGGCATGATATATGTTTATGTACATAACGTATGATGTAAAGGACATTATGTGTGTTTTAAATGAAACAGAAGTATATTGATATTCCTAACACCTTGGTAATGCCTCATTTAATTCAAACCTGCAGTTTCAGAAAACAACCAACATCATTTCGGCCATAAGATCCATAATAATAGTACTTAACACTAGGCTGGTGGTCCCCAGCGGGCAATGACCAAATATGGAATATACTATACTAATACGCATGCGCGACGGAGGCTGCCGAGCGGAGACCACCGGAGATTGACAAAGTCGCCAAATTATCAAAATATCCGCCATGTTGGATTTTGAAGCGATGGAAATCTGCTGCGATTTCTAGACTTCTAACAGTGTTTTAGAACGCTTATCGTCTGTACGAGACACCAAAAATGGTTAAAAATGTTTGCATAAAGTGCAACAGTGAGTATCATATCCTAACTTTGCTTATATTTTCTTTGAGGGCGCTGAAACCGACGTCCGATTTGAAGTTCAAAAGCGGCATATTTTGAAAAGAAATTCTGTCTATTCAGGCCTTCTTATTTGAAGTTTTATCGTTAAAATATAATACCTATTTTGATTTATTGATTTGTAATGTGATCATATCGATAGGCAAATTAGAGGATGCATAGATCGACATTGGGCGTGATGATGAAGTTGACCTACTTTTGAACTCATGACCTACTTTTTAGATTTTCATTGTTGACAAATCAGACATCGTATTATTCCTTGTGACGTTTGATATTATACATGTACAATAATATGCTGGAACCAAATTGCCAGTATTTCTCTTACAAGCAGTACCTTCGGCATGGTACTCATCCATTTAAAATATCTATCGACCAATGTGACATGTCAGCATCTCCTTAAATTTGGTCAAATAAAATGGATAATATGAAATTATTAATTACATATGTGTACCACCTCGATAGCCTAGCGGTTGTGCGTCCGCTTCTGGATCAGTAGGTCTCAGGTTTGATCCCTGTCTGCGTCAATTTATACCGAACACTAAATGCAAATGGTACCAGTATCTCCCTTGCTTGATGCTCAGCATAAAAAAGGAAAGCTGGCTTATCTCTTATGGCGATGGATAACATCAGGGATGAGGTGTTGATAGTGATTAATATAAGTTGCTAAAACTTGTTTCACTTAATCAACCTAAAATAAATTAATGATGCAGAGCATACAGAGCTCTGTAAGTATCTTAAAAGATTTTTATTGATAAACGCGCCGGTTTTTTCGTGAAAGGCTGTTGTTGAAAGTTTTAGTGGAGGCATTTTTTAAAGTTTTGAAACCTTGAGCTTTCAATTGCAGGACTTTCTTACCAATTTATAGCAATGTTTAACTGTATTTTGAAGTAAATACAAGAGTGAAAACAGTCATCAATTCACGTAATCATTTGATGAACTTAAAAGTGTGTCCCTCTCAGTTAGGTTGACCTAGATCCATTTCGTGTTTCGTACCCAAAATATTTCGACCCTTGTTCAGCTATTGCATGAATGACCCTGGTGTTTCATACATTGCGCAGTACAGTCACAGTTTCTATTGCTAGTATATTACATGATTTTTAATCTTTAATTGGTCATCAGTAATCAATTGTTGTTTTAATTAAAACACACACTACAGTTTACTTAATAAGCTCAAACATTTGACTGCTAGCGCCGGATTTAAAGCTATAACCATGCATGGTTTGCCTAAATTTGTCTTCTATGCCGTAATCATAACCACACGGTCACCGTTAATTTTTTTAAGGATAGTACTGAAACTCCATATGGCAAAGCATGATGCTGCCACCATGCAGACTCTGAGCAGTGACGCAGTTCCTATCTGATACCGTTTTTTTGCCAAAATTAGACACCTCAGGGTCGCATTAGCACTGAAACTTAAGCAGGCACTGCCCATTGCTCAAATATGCAACTATCATCGCTCGATAAACAGCTGCCACTATGCAGACCCGGTGCAGTCCCTGTCTGATTATAACGTCTTCTTTGCCTAGTCCATGTGTGAAGGCTGCGGCCATGGCCGAGTGGTTAGTTCACTCGCCTTGTAACAGGGAGGTCTGGGTTTAAATCTCAGTTGCAGCAGGTCATACACTATATAAAATATTGACTTTCCTCCACATGTGGTTGTCAGCTTGTGGAAGGGTAGTTAGCACTGCTAATATGGTTAGGAAAACCAGCTGCCGTATATTATTATTGAACTGAAATACTGATGAAAAACAGCGTAAAACCCAATGCAACAAACAAATCTTTCCATGTCTTATTTCATATTCTTCGCCAAAATTACCCGATGCACAGTCCCTAACTGAAGCATTAGATTATAACTACTCTAGATAACTGCCCTAATTAAAATTACATTTTGTCTTCTTTATATATCCTCACGCTTTTACTGTGTAATCTAAAACTACATGTGCTTGTTTCATGTGGAAATTGTAATAATTATATTTTAAATTATTCATGTATTTACCAGGGATCATCATCAGAGTAATGCTGTTAGTTTGATGCTTGCTTTCCTTGTCAGCAGTGCCAACCAACTCAATAAATACTCTATGTTGGACAACTGAGATGACAAGTTGAGAATGCATACATCAATACATTTGGATTACTAGTAAGTTAATATTATCCAAAATGCAGAAGGTACAGTAAATTTAGCATTTCTTTTACAAGTATTATTTTGGTCTACAATAGAACAAGTTTTTATTATAAAATTCAATAACTTATGAGCTAAGCTATTAGCTCTTGACACCTCATTTATGATGGTATCCACCAAAATAATGGTATGAGAGAGGAGAAACCAGTTGTTACTCTGGATGCTCAGCATCATGCAAGCAATAGAAACACTGGAAGACTGGTACCATTGTTCTCTATGTCTTTCATATGATATGCAGCCATGGAGCAAACCCCATACCAACCGCACTACCTGTGTATCTTTAATTCAGGGCAGTCTTTCAAGATATAGCATCACACATTTACGCTAGCAACTCTAGTTGTTTACTATTCTGGCCTAATGTATTGGTCGACACACTGTAATGATATTCATTGTATAAAACCATACTTGATTTTACAACGTATAGTGAAGTGAATTATTATTTTTCAGGTTCGAAATCTTGAGAGAACAGTGTTTGTTCTGTGAATAAAACAAACCATTCTTACTTGATGGTTTCGGCGCAGCCCTGCACAATTGTGGAGAATCAATGATGTTAGAACAAACAATACAGTTCAAGCTTTACCAGGAGAATTAACGGTAAATAATTTAATAAAGATTGAGCCTATGAGTTTCTCTTACTCCCTATTATAGGATAGAAGGAAATATTACAGGCTATATGTCTGGCAATAACAGACATATGTGTAGATAAATGACAAACATGACTGAAGTGTATGATTGAATGACCAAACAACATGACTGATTGAAACATATGTCTAACTTAAACATGTCACTCACTGAAACTTGAAAATAAAACTGAAACATATGACTGACTGAAATGTACAAATTACTAGCATAACATATGAAATGAGCGACTTAACACAAAGTACTGAATGACACATGTGACTGACTGAAACACTTTACAGACTGACTTACTGACAAAATTACTGACTGAAACCTATTACTGACCTAAACATATACCTGACTTAAACAGATGACTGACTTAAACCTTTGAACAACTGAAACACATGACTTTCTGAACCTGTGACTGACTGATTTACAAATATGTCTGAATTAAACCCGTGACTGACTCAAAAAGTATACTTGACTTAAAAAGATGAGTGACTTAAACCTTTGACCAACTGAAACAAAATACTGACTGTAACACACGACTGACTGAAACACATGAATGACTGACTTACAAATGTGACTGACTGAAACCCCTGACTGACTCAATCATACATCTGACTTAAATAGATGACTGACTTTAACCTTTGACTGACTTAAACATACACATGACTTGAACCTTTGACCAACTAAAAATATGACTGACTGAAACACATGACTGACTGAAACTTATGACCTACTGTACCACATCACTGCCTGAAACACATGACTTACTTACATTAGCCTGACTAAAACATATGACTGACTGAAACTCATGACTGACTTCAACTTATTACCGAATGAAACACATTACTGACTGTAACACAAGACTGACTGAGACACTTGACTGACTGAAACCCATGACCGACTTAAACATACTATTGACTTTAACCTTTCACCAACTGTAACACATGACTGATTGAAACACAAGACTGACTGAAACAAATTACTGACTTACAACAATTGCCTGAGTAAAACATATGACTGACTGTACCTTTGACTGATTGAAACACAACACTGACTGAAACACATGACTGACTTACAACAATTGCCTAACTTTAACTTAGGACTCACTGAAACATATGACTGACTGTGACACATGACTGACTGTAACCCATGACTGACTTTAACTTAGGACCGACTAAGACACATGACTGATCGTAACACATGACTGACTGTAACCCATGACTAACTGTAACACATGACTGACTTTAACTTAGGACCGACTAAGACACATGACTGACCGTAACACAAGACTGACTGAAATATATGACATACTGTAACACTTGACTGACTAAAACCTTTAACTGACTGTAACACATCACTGATTGAAACACATGACTGACTGAAACATATAACTTACTGTAACCCATGACTGACTTTAACTTAGGACCCACTTAAACATATGACTGACTGTAACATGTGACTGACTGTAACACATGTCTTAAATAAACTTTCGACTGACTGAGACTCTTGACTGACTGCAACACATGGCTGACTGAAACATATGACTTAATTAAACTTTTGACTGACTGAGACTCCTGACTGACTGTAACCCATGACTGACTTTAACTTAGGACCCACTGAAAAAATTACTGTTCAGGTGACTGACTGTATCACATGACTTAATTAAACTTTCAACTGACTGAGACACATGACTGACCTCATGCCTAATTGAAACGCATGTCTGACTGTAACATAAGATTAAAAAAAAGTGTGTCTGATTGAATCACATGACTGACTGTAACACATGACTGACTTAAACATATGACTGAATGAATCATATTAATTTCTGATACCCATTGCTGAGGGAAACACATACAAAACGGAAACACTCGACTGACAGAATCATGTGTCTGACTGAAACACATGACCTGACTAAAACATATGACTGACTGTATCATATGGCTGAAGGAGACATATGACTGACTAAGATATAAATGACAGAAACATATGAGTGACTTAAACAAGTGACTGACTGACACAAATGACTAACTTACATCATATGACTCACTGTCACACATGAACATAAAACATCTGACTTACTGAAACTCATGACATATGGATACATGTGACTGACTTAAACATATGACTGACAAAAACATGTGTCTTACCGCAACTCATGACTGATGGATACATGTGACTGACAAAAACATATGACTGACAAAAACGTGTGTCTGACTGCAACTCATGACTGATGGATACATGTGACTGACAAAAACATATGACTGACAAAAACGTGTGTCTGACTGCAACTCATGACTGATGGATACATGTGACTGACAAAAACATATGACTGACAAAAACGTGTGTCTGACTGCAACTCATGACTGATGGATACATGTGACTGACAAAAACATATGACTGACAAAAACGTGTGTCTGACTGCAACTCATGACTGATGGATACATGTGACTGACTTAAACATATGACTGACAAAAACATGTGTCTTACCGCAACTCATGACTGATGGATACATGTGACTGACAAAAACATATGACTGACAAAAACGTGTGTCTGACTGCAACTCATGACTGATGGATACATGTGACTGACAAAAACATATGACTGACAAAAACGTGTGTCTGACTGCAACTCATGACTGATGGATACATGTGACTGACAAAAACATATGACTGACAAAAACGTGTGTCTGACTGCAACTCATGACTGATGGATACATGTGACTGACAAAAACATATGACTGACAAAAACGTGTGTCTGACTGCAACTCATGACTGATGGATACATGTGACTGACTTAAACATATGACTGACAAAAACATGTGTCTTACCGCAACTCATGACTGATGGATACATGTGACTGACAAAAACATATGACTGACAAAAACATGTGTCTGACTGTAACTCATGACTGACTTAAACATATGCCTGACTAAAACATATGACTGACAAAAACGTGTGTCTGACTGCAACTCATGACTGACTTAAACATATGCCTGACTAAAACATATAACTGACAGAATCATTCATCTGACTAAAATACATTATCCGAAGTTAACATATGACTAACTGTAACATATGACTGAATGAAAAATAAGTATTACTAATTGAAACACATTCCTTTTAGAAACATATGAGTGAAGGAACATTTGTGTTGGACACAAATGCTGTAGTAACCTAGATCCCTTGATGAGGAACTGAAGCAGTATAATGTCATTACATGGAGAGATGTGCAGTACTGTGTAGTTATAGATTTTATAACCTATTAATTATCTTGTCATAATGATTTTGATTTAAAATAATTTTGGAACCAATTTCTAGTAGTTTTATGCACACAAATAATAAAAAGTATAAAATTTGGTGTCCTTAAATCAAATGCAAGATGGAATATTGTTATGCAATGACAAGAAGCACATAATAGGCTATAATCATCGCACTCAAATCACAAAATTTAAAATACTCTTTGGTCTATGAACAGTGCATCATACCACTGAGTAATGTATGGGTACTATAAAATGTAGAAAGCTATGAGTGACTTGCATATTGTCTGTGTCCAAAAATGTTTTTAAATTGTGGTCACTGTTGTAAGCTGGAAAGAAAAAGTAGGTACTTATTTGAAATAGTTTCTCCTGTATCTAAATTCCAGTCATTTTATGTAGTTTTGGATCATAAGCTGGCACTATGTGAATCGAGACTGTAAGTCTTAGCAAGATGCAAACTATTGACCTTATGTATTCCTAATGCTGATCCATAACTACTCCATATTGGAAGAGTTTTAAAGAGTACACAATAAGTTTGAGTGTAATATGAGATACAGGAAAAATAGTCTTTACTAGGGTTGATGAGTGACTGTAGCACCTAGAAGCAAGTTTCAAGATTATTTTTCTATTTCATAATACACATGTCCATGTATTATAATTTATAATTTCACTTTTGGTCTCTTAATGTTTTGACATGTGTCTACATGATTATTTTTCAGTTTTAAAAAAGTGTGAAAGACAAGTTTTGTTAATGGGAGCAATATTTCCCTAGTTGATGGTTTTACAGTCAATAATGGACTATCAAGGATAATGGAAACAGTTGAAACAGCAGTGTCAGACTTGTGATGGTAATGAAACCTGCTTGACTATCTGATTGTTTTTTTACTGTATTTATTTTACTTACAGAATTATTGAAGTTAAATAAGTGACTTGTTTGTTGAGCTAAATGTCAGATTAACACTATTTTAACAGTCATATATTAGAGCTTGTTGTGGTAAAGTGGAGCAAGTGGTACAGTGTGGTACAGTGGAGCAAGTGGAACAGTGGAGCAAGTGGTACAGTGGAGCAAGTGATACAGTGGAGCAAGTGGTAAAGTGGAGCAAGTGGTACAGTGTGGTACAGTGGAGCAAGTGGAACAGTGGAGCAAGTGGTACAGTGGAGCAAGTGGTAAAGTGGAGCAAGTGGTACAGTGTGGTACAGTGGAGCAAGTGGTACAGTGGAGCAAGTGGTACAGTGGAGCAAGTGGAACAGTGGAGCAAGTGGTACAGTAGAGTAAGTGGTACAGTGGAGCAAGTGGTACAGTGGAGCAAGTGGTACAGTGGAGCAAGTGGTACAGTGGAGCAAGTGGTACAGTAGAGTAAGTGATACAGTAGAGCTAATGGTACAGTGGAGCTAGTGGTACAGTGGAGCAAGTGGTACAATGGAGCAAGTGGTACAGTGGAGAAAGTGGTACAGTGGAGCAAGTGATACAGTGGAGCTTATGGTACAGTGGAGAAAGTGGTACAGTGGTACAGTGGAGCAAGTGATACAGTTGAGCAAGTGGTACAATGGAGCAAGTGGTACAGTGGAGCTAGTGGTACAGTGGAGCAAGTGGTACAGTGGAGCAAGTGGTACAGTGGAGCTAGTGATACAGTGGAGCAAGTGGAACAGTGGAGCAAGTGGTACAGTGGAGCTTATGGTACAGTGGAGAAAGTGGTACAGTGGTACAGTGGAGCAAGTGATACAGTTGAGCAAGTGGTACAATGGAGCAAGTGGTACAGTGGAGCTAGTGGTACAGTGGAGCAAGTGGTACAGTGGAGCAAGTGGTACAGTGGAGCTAATGGTACAGTGGAGCTAGTGGTACAGTGGAGCAAGTGGTACAATGGAGCAAGTGGTACAGTGGAGAAAGTGGTACAGTGGAGCAAGTGATACAGTGGAGCTTATGGTACAGTGGAGAAAGTGGTACAGTGGTACAGTGGAGCAAGTGATACAGTTGAGCAAGTGGTACAATGGAGCAAGTGGTACAGTGGAGCTAGTGGTACAGTGGAGCAAGTGGTACAGTGGAGCAAGTGGTACAGTGGAGCTAATGGTACAGTGGAGCTAGTGGTACAGTGGAGCAAGTGGTACAATGGAGCAAGTGGTACAGTGGAGAAAGTGGTACAGTGGTACAATGGAGCAAGTGGTACAGTGGAGCAGGTGGTACAATGGAGCAAGTGGTACAGTGGTGCAGTGGAGTATTTGGTACAGTGGAGCTAGTGATACTGTGGATTTAGTGGTACTGTGTACCTTGTGGCATATTGGAGCCAATGGTACAGTGGAGTAAGTGGTTCATTTGAGCAACTGGTACAGTGTAGATAGTGGTACGGTGGTGCTAGTATTGGGTTATATGAGGTTGAAAACTAGGTCATTTAGTCAAATCATAGAAAAACTTTGAAACCCTAGAGGTTACAATTTCATCCTTATCTTTTGAAACTTTGTCACAATGATCATCTCTAATAAATTAAGGTAAATATTGATATTGTGTCATTTTGGTTAGAAACTAGGTCATTAAGTCAAATCATAGTCAAAACGGTGGTATGCATTATAGGCTGGTCTTTTCACTGTATCTTAGTAAAAGTTGGTCGCACTAGCGGATTCAAGGGGGGGCGCACCCGGCGCGCGCCCCCCCTAAAATCGCCGGAGCATAGGTTTTTTGTGTTTCATTCTGAGTGATAGAACATGATAAAAAAAATTTCTTGCTCGCTTCGCTCGCATAATACCTTATTGGAATAAACTTCATATCAGTACAAAAAAAGGTTTGTGGTGCAAGGAAAACTCACACATTTTTTCTAGCTCGCATCGCTCACTTTGTACCTTTAATGGACTAGACCTTAGTACATAAAAAGGTTTGTGGAATGCTTTATAGATAACGTATTTTTTTCTAGCTCGCATATTACTATTATTGCAATATTCCTTGGTACAAAATGAGTTTTAGCTGAATGATGCATATGTAAACATTGCGATTTTTTTCTAGCTCTCTTCTCTCGCATATTATCTTTATTGGTCATTATTATCAAATAAAGAACGATTTTATGGATTATGCTGCTTGAATAATTATTTTTCAAGCTTGCTTCGCTCAAACAATAACTAAGTTACTTTTTTGGAAAAAAAATCAGGTAGAGAACGAGTGTGTGAGGCATTCTGCTAAGATATAAACATGTAAAGTGTGTATGTGTGTGTGTGTGGGGGGGGCGGGGCTTTGGTTGGGATTGTCAATATTTACGCCCCCCCTAACACCAAATCCTGGATCCGCCCCTGGGTCGGAATGCTTGTCTAGATAAAATCTAGATAGAGTTCCAAAATAGTCATCTGGGTGTCAAGAACTAGGTCAATGGTTCAGCTACAACAGGTGAGCGACCAAGGGCCTTTTGCAATCTCTTGTTCCTAATCTCAGAAAATTGTGATTTTCAGCTTTTAAATGGTGTGACATATTTGATTTGTAAGTGTAAGCTGAACGCTGTCCAAACTGATGGTTTACAGTCAATCAAGGAGGAGCTGTATTGGAGAGAATTGACAAAAAAGATCAGTGTCAAGACTTGCCAGGACCATTGAATGGTAATAAAAACTGATTTCCTTTTTACTGTAAATAATTGTCTTTTTGTCTGTCTGTGCGTTCGTACACACCCAGAGGTAGTTGTGGGGTGTGGAACAGTAGGCTAATTTTAGATTCAATTTATTCCGTCACTTGTGGGGTGCAACAAAACAAAAAAAAGAACAATAGAAAACCCCACATTTACTTGCTCGTACTTACTGATAACCAAAACAGATTCACTGACCAAATTACCTGTATATTGATGGCTGTTTTGGTAACTTTTTGGCTTTGGGTCAAAATAGGATATGTATTTGAACTTTAAAAATTTCATTACAGTGCTGACCACAATATTTGTAGTCAATAGAATGTAACTCAAATTTTTGGAGAGTTTATACTCTTTTTCCACGGCAAAATATCTGCTTCTGTGACAAGTTGGTATTGTAAGGGCCTTATGTATGAATTCTAGTTTATTCTCTGAATGACATTATTTAGTATTTTCAGGTTTAGATGTCACTGTTACACTATTGTGAAGATCCAAATGAAAATAGATCAAACCAAGGTCTGATGAAACAGCCATCAGAAGAAGCTGTCTAAAATATTCCTCTTTTGCAAGACATTATATTATGAACATGTATCTAATGTTGGACAAATGATTTGCTTTTTAGTTCACCGGGTCATGAAGTAACAATGTGAGCTTTTTTTATCACTCTTTGTCTGTTGTTCATCTGTCCGTAGTCATCAATTGCTTTGAAAGACATCTATTTAAGACAAACCTGGTCAATACATTGCTGAAAATAGGTGTCACAATTTCACTTCATCTTCATGATTATCTTGGTTGAAATAATAATTTTTGTAAAATCTTTAGATAAATTGGATCATCAAGGAAACATGGAAAAGGGAGTACTATAAACCAACAAATTATTCTGCAAATAATCTGCAAACTTAAATATCTGCAAATTTGTTCTATAACCATTTTCTTTAATTTTTCTGCACTTGCATACACCAACATTTGTAGTCATAATGGGCAAAATGTAACACCCAATTTTTTATTCGCGAAAATAAGTTGGTTTGTAGCTTTTTATAAATTCCCTGCATGGAAAAAACGGGGAATTTTACTTTGAAATTGGAATGAAAAAATCTTGGCTATTGGTAGTGTCTCTTTCTGACTTTAGTAGAAAGCACTATTTGCCATATATTTTACTTTAAAAGCAATTGACCAACCCAAAAACACAAAGGATCTCAGTTAATGATGAGATTTGCTTTATGGTAGTCTCTGTATGGCTATTAGGGAAGGTTTGAGGTCATACATATGCAAGCTGTATTTGAGCTTTGTAGGCAGCACGAATTTCAGGGGAAATCACCTTTCAGTCAGGGAAAACAGGGAAATATGAGTTAATTGCGTTTTTGGATTTCTGTTCTACAATGTATACAGACTGTTATATCTTGAACATATTTTTGTTTTTTATTTTTTTATCCAAACACTTAAAACTGAAATATTATATTATGCATCAAATGCAGTTGAGAATCTATTGATAATCATTCATCCAAATCGAATTAGGTTAAATCACATTTTTGCACAAGTAGCTCGAGGACGTGTCTCATTTACGATTATGTTGCACCTATTTTATAGCACATGAATAGGTCAGATTAAAAAAAAAAAAAAAAAATTGAAGACAAGGACACTTTGCTACTATGAAATCGAAAATGGTAGATCGATTTGCTTACCAGTAAGGTTGCAACATTGTCGCTCAGTTTTATATCGTGCTTAATTTGTTTTGTTTTATTTTTACTCATGTGTGCATCACTATACGTCATGATATAAATATAAAAACACTGAAAATGAAAGAAGTTAGTAAAATATTAAATTTAAGCGTGATAACTCTTTTGTAATTACCTCCCTTTTTTAGCTTATTCACAGATTATTTTAAACATTATTTAAACTTCAATTTTACCGTAAAACGATGGCTTTTAATTTTCTATGTTTTTGCAATTCTAAGTTGTACATCCTATATGGCGTTTGAGTTAAATTTGTTAAATTTCATCTTTGTTAATTAAATTGTAATTAAACCATAATTGAAATAAAGTAAACAATTAAAATTTTGACAACGTAGTTCTGACAAATCGTTTTTATTTCAGTCCAAATTTTAGGAAATACCTATTGAAAATAGCTTAAATACGAGAAATGACTAAACATATCCATCGTATATTACGTATTAATAGAAAACCTTAAAGTGTTCGGTTAGCTGTTTGTTTAGTATATGTACTTATCAAACTGGGTTTATTGATACCTTACAGAAGGATACACTTTTGTCATTTGGTCAGCTTTAAAGCTCCTAATGGTTACGAATAATAAATTTTTAACACATGAGCATGTTTCCATTGAGGATCAGCATACTTGGTATGTCTGTACCTGTGGATACCATTACATTTTGCTATATCCTTTTCATGAAAGTTTGTGTAATTTTCGCAATTAATTTGCAGTTCCGCCCACCCCCCAAACTTAGCCTTTTTTCAGGAAGAGCTGATAGGAATTTGTGAAAATTATCTGATTATCTTATGAGTAACTATGCAACTATATTTTACAAATAAACTGGTGAAATGTTAACTAGATTTATTATTATATTTATGATAGGATCTTCAGTTATTGTAAATTTGAGAAGCTAGTGTTAATCCGTTTGTCAGTCAGTTCTACACTAGAATGGCACATACATCTTTATAAGAGTCTAATCTCTGTACATGTACAATAATGATAATATACTGACATAGTTAAAACACCATGAAATTACACAAAAAGTTTGCAGCTATAGCAGGATTCATACCCATACTGATCGGCACCATTGCCTAGCAATGCAAAATAGGGACGCATTAAACCACTCGCCCATCGCAGCAAACTGGAAAAGTTGCACAAACAACCGATATCAATGTGACTTACTTCACATACACCAGTTATGAGTTAATATGGATAACATCACTGACTATATGTATGAGGCTATTTTTTCGACTGCCACCAGCACAAATAGGGCTGTTGTGAAAAAAATAGTTTGCACCTGTGACATAATAAGGTGGTGTGTAGCTTTGGTAAAAAGCATGGCCTCATTCGACCAAGATATGCAAATAGAAAGTCAATATCAAAAGGAAGCATTGTGTTCAAGGCTTTGTCATGCTGTCGAATAGCATAGGAGCTTTCTTGTCACCCCACAGAGCCAAGCCTCATTCATACTGTAAGTCTGTCACAAGTAGTGGATTATATGCACATCATTGTTCATAGCTTGCTAGCATCACCACATTAGGTTAGGGCCTGGCTAGTTTGCACAGGGCAAAAGAAAAAGATTGATGGTAACTTTGAGAATGTCAACGCTCGTGAAATACACATGAGAACGAGTTAACCATACAATTTGAGATATAAACAATGATGCCTACTGCGGTAGTCAATTGTAGTAGTTAGTTTTATACGACACACACTATAAGGAACGTACACGCACGGTACATACATGACTGTATAGAACATATCCATAGTGAGTTATTATAAACACTCATATATATTACGGAGATGTCTATTCAACATACCGCTTCATAGTTGGCAGTTCAAGGAACGTCGTTTAAAAACAATTTGCATGAGACACAATAAACAAATACGTGGGATAAACCGGATCATTATCATAAAACTCGATATGGTTGAATAATATACATCAACATTTGATCCTGTAGAAAGCGGAAAATTTCTCCTAAAGACAGTTCAGTTATAAACTGAAACATACACAGGGTCTAAAAATACCAGTTTTGAATAAGGGCAATAACGTCGACCTTGCGCACACGGTTGACGTCAACGACGTCAGACTAAATTCACGACATGAGTGCTTTTAGTTATTACCGACTATTCTCTCTAATATGCAGCCGATCGAACAACGAATGGATCGGGAACTCTCGAGTCATACTCGGGGTGGTGTTCGCACGAAAACAACCGGGATTTTAACTTCTACAAGCTAGATCGTCTAGTATGTTTCAATGGTTGTGTGTTGACTCGTTTGGTCAAAAATTGTGGTAAATGATTGAGGCTATTTATGGAAATTGAATGAGTGTAGACCTGGTCTTCATAAGGGATTTCCTTGGTAAGCGTGTTGTTCCTGTGGAAATAACGAACAAAGTGACTTCTCTTCGGTTTGCGTAGGTCGCATGAGCCGTCCCGTGTTACGGGATGAGTCAGGTAACATAGGGAAAACCATAGGGCATATAAAGAGCAATCGAATGAATGTAGAAAGGGGTTGTAGGTGGACAAGTGGTCTAGTGGTATGGGCCACTGACTACTGATCGGAAGGTTGTGGGTTCGATCCCTCATCCAGCCGGACAAATTTAGAAATGCTTTCAGTGTTTCCCACCTAACATAACTAATTTCACTAACAGTCTTTCGGACGAGACTTTAAAAATCGAGGTCCCGTGTATGATGCTTTACATCGGCACGTAAACGAACCAGGGATGCGTCTGGAACTGGGGCATCTTCTGTATCATGCACTATCCCCCAAAAACTAAAATGACTAACCACTTCTGGGGGCTGTCGCCCATATGGGTCACCCGGTGGCGAGGCTAAATAAACGCATTATCCCCATGTAGAAGGGCTTAACGAGATAATTTCCCGCATCATGACTGTTATACAGAAGGACTTATCTATCAAAGAATAAACCACATATTTGTTTTGGTTCAGCAGATACGATAAAGTTATAGCATTATGTTGTCTGAACAAAAGTTCATATACTATTCTAGTTAGTGAACTTTTTGTTTAATTATAGTCACGGCAGAAGATATTTGTCACAGAATTACCGTGAATATAAAAAATGTGCGTCGCACTAATCACCTGAACGAATGATCGCACGTAGACCCGACATTTTAATTTTAATAGATGTGAATCACACGAGTTTTGATTATATACGTACACATTCACCATCTGATGGAGAGATTACGTCATAATGCGTTTCTAACTTGGCAAATAAGAGATCGGTAGATGTTGATACAGTTACAAGTGTTATCGAGTAGCAGAATTACATTAGTATCTGCAATGTACGAGTAATAGTAGTATCAATATATAACGAGAAAATGCTTATAACTTTGTTACAATACATTGTTTTCTTGAAATATTTCATATGGTGATTAAAGCATGTATTATCAGAAATCATACGAAACAATGAGCAAATATATTGAAAAATAAATTGTTAAGAGCATTTTTGCCGACCTATGAATGCCGTAGGCGGGGCAAAGTCATTTATATATTTTTTTTACGTAAATCTGAGTATAACGTTTATCATTGTGACGACAATACTCAATAAGTCCTATTGTTGTTCTTTCTTCAAAAGTTTTCATTATACTCTCCTTAACCATTCATATATTTCTGTATACTGTAAAGTGAATCAAATAGTCACCCTATGGAATTTCGGTCAGCCCATACAACTCTGTGTACGGTGATCTGATGTCGACGTCGCATTTCGCCATTTCGCGGTAGATCACTACTGTTTTCTCAAACATTGTTAAAACTCTCCTGCTTTATATAAAGCATATCTTTTGTCATAGTATGATCACCAAAGTATACTTATTCTCACGCACAAATATTTTTTTTTCTTTTTACTTCATAACTTTTCGTTTTCTCGAACGTTTGGTCTACAC
This sequence comes from Mactromeris polynyma, assembly GCA_032209605.1. Taxonomy (NCBI): domain Eukaryota; kingdom Metazoa; phylum Mollusca; class Bivalvia; order Venerida; family Mactridae; genus Mactromeris; species Mactromeris polynyma. Next base: position 9,837,683 of record JASFXZ010000006.1, on the reverse strand, counting down.
AAGTATGACGTAATATATGAAACAACAACACGTGTATGAGATCATTATCAGTAAGGCGAGTCTTAGGTGACCATAACTACTAATTGTCATTAAATTACAATTCCTAATATAAAAGTTGTAAGCGTTTTATTTTGCATGAAAATAGGCGAAAACCTGCAAAATGCCCCGCCTTAGCATACTGGGCGTTACCGTAGATATGAGCACTGTGTCACTGTAATCTTGAAAAATTAGCGATTGGTTGCTAATATATTTTACCACATTTTGCTTAAATTTGAGTAAGATCAAATAAAAGATATAAGCATTTTCTCGTTATTTATTGATCATCCCTCGTACACATGTATTTATTTACTGTTGCCAACTAAGTGCACCGACTATTTGATTTAACGTGTGCACACCTGTTCATGTTTGACATACTTCAATAATCTTCATGTAGTAGTTTAATTGTCCTTCAGAAATATTTGATCCAACGTGTACCTGCTCATTGTGAACATAGATTGTCCTATACAATGGACATATTGATCAAACTTGTACCGGTTCATTTCGAAAGTTTGTCCGTGGTGCTATAGTATGGAAAGATCTGAGATATAGTTTGTCCTATGCTACACACATATTTGATCCCGGGTCCTACACTATGGTAATATTTGATCCGAGATATAGTTTGTCCTATACTTCGGACATATTTGATCCAACATGTACCTGTTCATTGCGAACATAGTTCGTCTTATCATGGAGTTTATATATAATGTCCGTGGTCCTATACTACGGAAATATTTGATTCAATCTATAGTTGGTCATATCATACAGACATTTGATTCAGCATGCACCTATCCCGTTCATTTGGGACAAAGTTGTCCTGTACTGCGGACATGTTCAATAAAAAATAACAGTATCAAGCAGTTTAACAATTTTATTTTCACTAACATATGGTAAAACAAATATTTTGCTTAAAACACATTAAGCAATATGTGATTCTTGTAGCAGAATCTCGACATTATTGACCTTGTCAAGAAATAACCTGATTATTACTTCACTGAAATAGAGAACATGTCCATTATACATATAATTATTGTTTTAAAATTAGATAAATAAGTAAGTTTATTAATTCAGTTTAGATATTTAAAGATATATACACAATTAAATGATAACTGAAAACTATGATCCAAACTGGGGTTTGAACCCAGACTTACTGTATTCAATAAAGAAATAACAGTTGTCCTTACTTAGACCATTTGGATATCCAAAGTTTCCATGGTGTTACCAATTGTGTGAATATTAAATGAAACTGAATTTTTTAATGTTGAATTGCACTAAAAAGCATGTAGGCTATATTTTTTAAATTATCTCCAGAAACTGAAGCAAAATTCTAAAAATTAGTACAGAAGTAATTAGTCCCTCCTGCTTTTGCACTCGGGACTTGGGACCCGACGTTGGTGCAGTTACCTAATTTTACCGAGTATATGGTTATATATTATGACAGGTAGGTAGTAAATTACACATCACCCCGAGTATATGGTTATATATTAAGACAGGTCGGTAGTGATTAACAAATCACCCCCGAGTATATGGTTATATATTAAGACAGGTCGGAAGTGATTAACACATCACCCCCGAGTATATGGTTATATATTATGACAGGTAGGTAGTAAATTACACATCACCCCGAGTATATGGTTATATATTAAGACAGGTCGGTAGTGATTAACACATCACCCCCGAGTATATGGTTATATATTAAGACAGGTCGGTAGTGATTAACACATCACCCCCGAGTATATGGTTATATATTAAGACAGGTCGGTAGTGATTTACACATCACCCCCGAGTATATGGTTATATATTAAGACAGGTCGGTAGTGATTAACACATCACCCCCGAGTATATGGTTATATATTAAGACTGGTCGGTAGTGATTAACACATCACCCCCGAGTATATGGTTATATATTAAGACAGGTCGGTAGTGATTAACACATCACCCCCGAGTATATGGTTATATATTAAGACTGGTCGGTAGTGAATTACACATCACCCCCGAGTATATGGTAATATATTTGGACAGGTCGGTAGTGATTAACACATCACCCCTGAGCAGTTGAGATATAGCAACTTGCACATAAAATTATTACTAAAATAGTAAAGCTAAAAACATACAAAATTATGATTATGATTAAAATCAACAAAGCTTGGACTAATGCAATCCTGCTAATGCAACTTTAATCTTCTTTTGATAAACATTTCTTTTCTTGATGTTCCACTGATGCAAAAAGAACTGAAGATAAAAACAGAAATGTTCTTGTGTCATTTGTCTGGCCGATTTTTTTATGTTTTGTAAATAACTGTTAAATTGTTCACATATTTCAGAGTTAACAGATTCAAATCCTTGTAAGCGGGATGACCTAAACGCATGTGAGCATTTGTGAGAGTAACTGTGAAAGATGTCATGAAAAAATCGAACATTCTTGTAATATGCATTTTCCCTGTTTAAACTATACTCTTGAAGACCACAGGCATAATCATAAAATACTTCTGATGGTGGAGTTTCAAGATAAGAATAAAGTGAGGCAGATGGATCTTTTCTACCCTCAGCATATGTCATATGAAATCCATAACAATGACCATGATCAGCACAGAACCAAAGAAATAAACTTGTTGTACCCCTAGCAGAAATGTGAGCCTTGGAAAATAACTTTTGGCACTTCTCAAAGTCTTGGGCAGCATCATCATGATCATCATTATTCTTAGAAGATTTGTTACAATCGATTGTGAATTTTCTTACTTCCCTTAATTTTAAACCCAATTTATTAAAATAATATGCTCTACCGTATTTAGCAGGATTATATGAGCCAGGCTGAGGTGTTGCTGGATCTGCCTCATGAACAGGCAAACTTAATGACTCATCAATTAAATACCTCAAAAATGAGGAGATATATTCTTCCAATTTGCCATCATCTGAAGGATTTGCTAACAGTGATTCAGAAATAAAATCTCTAAGTTCAGGCGCATAATATCGCATATTTTTCATGACATTGTTTAATGTAATGACATCAATGGTGGGTTCAAGCAGGCGTTGTAATTCTGGACAATATTTCGGGGGTACTAGGCTTGTTACTGAGGCAGTTGTTGCTAACATTTTAAGAAGCACAGCATAAGCAGCTTGTTCACCTTCAGGCATATCAGATGGTCTATCAAGAGGTTCAAATTTATCAAATGAAAGAAAAAATTCTTCAGGCAAACATAACTTTAATGATATTACTGCATGACTTCGGTCTTCAGGAGTTAATATTTCTTCTGTTTTTAGCTCATGTAATTTTTCTCTAGCCAAATAATCCATTATTTTTCTATTTTTAATCATCTGAGAAACAGTAATGTTTCCTACACCATTTTTTAAAAAACATCTGTCCATTCTACGATGTAATGTAGGATGCTCAGGAGCATCAGAACTAACCTTCTCAATTTCTACAAAGTTAGCATGCCTGAAGCCTACCCCTACTTTTGTACCATCACAGCACAACCTTTTAGGCTCATACCCACACACATCACATGCCTCCCTGAAATCAATTTTCATATTAGCTGCCCAACTAAACCACCAATTGAGAAAAACAGTTGCATCCATAAATTTAGCTCTAGAATCTCTAATTTGGTAACACTCATTTTTAAGTTTACAGTATGAAGAAAATGTACAGCCAGAATTCATTACCATAGAAACAAACTCCCACCCAATTTCATCCCCAGCTGCTGTGTCCCTACTTAAAACATGCAAAGATTCTAAACTCCCTTCATCCCAGCTAATTTTACATGGATTTTGATCATTGTAGCAAATCCGACTATGAATCTGGCATTTTACAGGTGCAACAAAAGTATAAACATTTAAAACCCTGGAATTTTCCTGTACAGTCCTTCCATTTGGATGGTAATTATCATCATCATCCCTCTTTAACCAACCAGCACCACAGTCACACGTGTTGTCTGGCATATCTGGAAATAAACTAGGACCAATTAAGCAACCATCTTGATCTCTCTTTAAATTGTTATCATTCCAAAGATCTCTTTTTAGCAAATTGGATTTTAGTGATTCACTACCTTTAGTTTTTGGTTTATGAGAACTCTTACATTTGTATTGCCAATGACCAGTTTGTTCATCAAAATTAGTTGCCGACTCGGACGAAACTATTATACTGTCTACCGAGGTAACCTCATTTTCAAGTTCATTCAAATTGTTATTCTCATCTTCATTAGTAATAAAAGTTTCATTGCTTTTCAAATCTTGCCAATGTTCTAAATGATTTCGAAGAGTAGACAGATGTTTGCACACAGACGTTTGTTCCCAAGTTTCAATATTTCTCTTGTGCCCTTTTTTGGACAGACATTGACCATTCGTACATGACACAATGTATTTCCCTATACTAGAACTAAATGTCAAATTTACAAAACTTGGTTGTCCTTCTTCTGGAAAAAATACTGAAAATTTGCGTGTATTATTTTTTTTAACAAGTTCAACTATCTCCTTCCCTTTGTCTTCAACAGCCTTGCGAATAAAATTGTTGACAGGAGATTCACTATCTGAAATTTCAGAATGTACATAAGGAAGCACATATTGGCTTAAAAATTTACAGTGCATACATGTGACACAGTTTTCTCCTGCAGAACCTAAAACAACAAATTCATTATTACTTCGGGAGTCATCAATATGTAACAGAGTAGAGAATGTACGGCAGCTACAAAAAAAATATTTTCCACCATCCTGAGACATGTTATAAGTATAAACAAAATCTGTTTCACGAAATGAACCATCAGTCTCGCTGTAATCATTCATGGCACATACAACATCCCCAGATTCATCTATAGACTGAATAGATAATTTCCCATGCTGTAAAAGTTGAAAACAAAAAGTATCAAATAATGGTATCGTGTCTGTCTCTGTGGTTGATGAAATGTTGGTTGCATCTGGTTTTAGCCTTTTTTCCAGAACCGACTTGTTTACTGAAACACTTTTAACAACAACAATTTTCTTCTTTTTGGCACATGGCTCCTCAGCCGTTACTGAAGTTTCTGGAATCGCTGCTAACTGATCACCTAGTTCTGGAAAATATCTAATGAGGAATGAGTGCAGAAGAGTTAAGTCTTTCGCTAAATATAAAATAAAAATATGATTTCTAAGAGACGAGGTATAACAAGGACTCTTCAAGAAATTAGCATTGTATCTTCCTGGATGTTTGAATAAATGTTTACTCTGCTCCCTTTTAATGTTGCTAGATATACAATTGAGGACTATAGATTGCTGAAATAAAGAACTGTTATTAGTAAGAAGCTCTTTCTGAAAAATATTGCTGGAGGTCACTGTCTGTCGTTGTAGGTTATTAATCCTGAAATCTATCAAACTATTTTTGATATCAACCAGACATAAAGGGTTACTGACTTCAAGGTATGGGGTCTCAGGACTTTCAACTGATGTGTCTGGTTTATATGGCCAAATGTTCACAAGATAAGACTCCAAATTGACATTTGATGTTTCCACAGGTGATGAAATCAAATTCTGCAAATGATAAACATTTAATGGCAAAGTATTTTTAACAACATTTTTACGTATTTTATCTGGTCTTGTTCTTTTCGTCTTTTTGTTGTCAGCTACCTTTTTCATATCTTCAAAATCTTCTACAGTGTACACACAATGAACAAAACAGTTATTGTCACTAAAATGATATTTATCAGAAAGAATCTTCATATGCTTTTGGTGCATATAACCAGAGAAACAACCAGACTCTAAATACCTAATATAGATAAATTCTTCCTCATTAATAATGCATTTAAAAACAAAGCAAATGAAGGTCCCAGCAGTGCATTTCTCAGTTGATGATAATTTGGCAGCTTCCTGTTCAATGTTAAAGAAAGTTGGATTATTAGGATCAATCATGCCACTTTCATGAATTTTGTCCAGTATTTCCTGCTGGTAACAAATAGCCCTGTTACAATTGGATAGATTGGATAGTAAAAGTTGAAACCATGGCATATTGTTTTGATCTAAATCTACAGTCACCAAATTTTCATGTTTTCTTTTTGAAACTTTCTTTGGTTTTAGATGTGATCCTGAATAGTACCTACTAGATAATTCCGGCCTAGTGGTTTGCACAAATTCGTACTTGGTCTTGGAGGGCACGGAATAAAATTGTCTTTGGGCTTGGTGGTTCGAATCGGACTGTGAGTCTGAAGTAGAAGCAGTCGGTTCACTTGAGGAAGCCTGACCTATATAACTTGACCAATCTTCTCCTAGTAACCTACGTTTTGACAAAAAATTATTCTCATCCTGTAAAAACTTAGTAGGATAATGATAAAATTGAAATGATAGATACTCCCCGTGATTGATTGTACTGTAATATTGCTTTGAAATCTCAAAATCTTCATCAAACAATAACATCTGCAGCTTTGATCTCTACAATGAAAAGTTAAAATACGATGAGTTTTAACATAGGTATCAATGTCTCTGTTTATAGTAACTTACTTGTTTAACAGCAAATCATTGAGCAGAAAATGTATGTTCATCCTTACTTTGGATGATCAAACAAGGAAAACAGACACAAGGGCTTCAGTGGATGGAAATTAAAGCGTTCACTAGGCCAAAACGAATATAAGCATTTGAGGCAATTTCACAACACTTACCAAATGTTTTGGGCAACAATGTAAATTTTGTGTCTGGTCAAACTTCCCACCTGGCTGTGCTGCAATCCATTCTTCAAATGATGGGAATAATGCCTCATTCTGAAACATGTTAAGTTGTTATATAACATTGACAGTTAATGTTTGCCAATGAAGCTTGATATTTTGCTGATATTCCATGTGTTATATTTTTTTCTTGATGTAAATATCATGTGGAGCTGAGCTAATTTTTCTTTTTAGGCACCTATACTGTGTTGGTGCACCGTAAAACAGATTTTCGGTTGATTTTTGTTAAATAAGATTCATGACTTATAAGTAATTTCTGCTTTTTCATTTCTTTTCACAATCTTAGAAACACAAACTTATGATATAGAAGAAGGCTATAAGTCAAAAATTAATTTAGAAATATGATGATTGTTTGGTTTTTAAATTATAGTGATATAAACCAATGAACATTTAATAACACATACGTCATAAACATGTCGGATGGTGTGGATCTCAAGTTGATGAATTGGGGTCTCAATTTTGAATCTCTGACAATCTTCCCATCTGCAGCATTTATCGCTAGCAGCATGTGCAACAACATGTGCGTCACATTCTCCAGCTGTAGAGAAGGTCTCCAGACAATTCTCCCATTTGCAGTTAAAGATCTACAGAATAAAAATACTAGATTTGAAAAATGATTTTTTTTCCTTATACCAGATAAGTTTTGAGTAAATATATACGTATAAACAAGAGCTTTCGCTGTTAAGCACACTCGTATGTATCAGAGATGCTTTATCTAAGCGAGTCTTTAAAGTAAACAAGTGAAAGCAAATACCTTTGATAATATAAAGAAAAAGTTACTAACTAATTACAAAATTTCCTATAGTACTGATTAATAAAAATGTTAAGTAAACAAACCATGTTTAATAATAATAGAACTATTTAACATTAACAAGACAACTTAATGTTTAATCAAAATTATTAATGTCTAAAGTGCCAACTTATTTAAAAAAAATCTCCATCAATGCCAAGCAAATGTTTACTTTTGCTACAGCAAATTGAATCATGTTTAATAATGTAACTTACCGGGCCTGGATTGGTCTCCACATCATTAGATAAGAGAAGTCTTATTCCTGACAAGTTCACTTCTTCTGCAGTACCTTAAAATCAAGCATTATCATGTTTAATTGTGCTATTAAACATACTGAAACAAAACAGTCTCTCTTTTAAAACAGTCTTTAAACAGATAGACATATATGAATCAGAACAAATATTAACAAGGGCTAACTGATCCCAATTACTACACTGCAGGGCCTTTTTACCTTCTATAGTAGGGGTCGAATTTCGGTGGCTTCCCAATTGCAAAAACATCATTTTTTTCCAAATTTTTTTTTTTTTTGGGAAATTTAGTTTTCAGCAGGCTACTGGTGTTAAATATATCCTGATGAAGCCAATAAACTAAACATGTTTGAAATAAATACAATTCATGAACTTTTAGTGTTGTTATTGTTGGAAATCAGTACCAAATATAGAATGCTGACTGCCTTTTGTTAATTGATGTATTTTGAAAGTCAGTCAACCTTTTCCCAATTTTGCCAAAAATCGCGCTAAAAAAAATGAAAGGCTAAGGCACCTTCCCAATTTTTGGAAAAAAGGCCCTGCACTGTATCTTGTATTACCCTGTGTTAAAGACAAAATGATATGAAGACCAGTGAATGTTATTACTTGAAATGATGATACATACATAGATCAGTGGAAGGACAGGTAATGTTCTCCTTGCTGCTGCTAGTGTATACCTCATCTGTAGTAGTGTCTGTCTGTAGGAAACAAGAAGCATCATTATCAGTGAACACCAAGAATCCAAACTATAACCTCAATCTTAACCTGGATATAATCTTAGTCACTAAACTAAAACATTTTACATAAAACAGTGATACCCCATACTGTAAACTGCTTGAATTAGAACCTGGACACTTTACTGATGTTTTTGTTTGTTTTGGGTTTACACTTTTTAACTGCAATAAACAAGGGTGTAAGCATCCTGTCACAAACGATTTTAAATATGATGAGCAAAAGATTGATATATGCTCAGCATCAAAAGGTTCCCAGTCATATCCTCATGTCACTGAACACCATCAGGATTGAGGTGTGGCTCATGATAAGTATAAGCTGTAAGAAATTGTTGACACAAAACCTAAAGTAATGTAGTATAAACTATATAACACAAATATGCCTGTTCCTGACTAAAGCACACATTAAATAATAAATATTTTCTGAATTGCACAATTGTCTGGAGAAATAAATTGTTGAAACATACTGTAGTTTGTGAAAGTCTACATGCAGCTTTCTGAGAAGAAGATTCAGGTGCAGCCTTTTGGTTGACATGGCGCCGGATCACATGGTCTAGAAGAAAGTCCTCCCTCGAACATCTGACTTTACACTCTGGACATGGCAACCATATCTTTCATAAAAACAGATAATTTCATAAATTCATCATAATTATAGAGTAAAACTTTATTCTTATTAAATTGTTTAATGTTTTACAATTTAATAAGAATAAAGGCCATGTGAATTCTAGGACAGAGGTACCTGATTCAAGGACAGCATAACTAAGACCTTAAACTTACCATTAATAATTTCTAGTATTTGCAAACAGGTTAGACTTACTTTGTCCCTAGTTTTAAATTAATACTTTTTATACAGTAGTCACATGCAGTCACAGATTGGTCATTCAATTTTCACATTTCTCATAGTTAGCAGGGTACTTTTATCATGTTCACATAAAAGACATAATGTCTAACATACCACTGCATTGTTTCACCCTGAGATAGGTTCAGGAATATTTTATTACAAATCATAATCTTACCATAAACATAACTATGCATAAGCCAACTAATTACCTGGTTTCTTGACAATCTGGTCCTTTGGTTAACAATGCGTCTCGATTTAGGCTGTGTTTCACAAGGCGTGGTTGATTCCTTTCTTTTCTACAAAACAATTTCAATCATTATGTTTTAAAGGAAAATAAATTTAAAAATCTTGAAATACATAACTCACTTTAACTATGTGAATCAACATATGTTCTTTCATTGTTTATATAATAAAGATTCATCATAATCTGGGGACTATATACATTTCATTAAAACTTTAATCAACAGCACTACAAGAAGTAAAATATTCTTTGTTGTATTCCTGACAACTAAAGATTATTTAAATCTATACTTACTGAACATGCTCCTGATGTCATTGAAGCTGGAATCTCTATTGCCACATCATTGGTCAGGCAAACAACTACATAATCTAGTGGTTGCTTTACACTCCTACAATATTGATGACAAAAACTTATTTAACACTTTTAAGCTTGAAGATTACTAATGATTGCCAAATGTACCAGGTTCAAACCCAGGCCACCACATACCAAATTCATTACTCTTACTTATGCGGGCTTTATACAACCATTTTACTGGTATGCTTATCAAAGTAACCAAACTTTATTGTCAAATTTATTTATTATAACAGATAATCACAGTAACAAAGGCCAACACAATAAGGGTAGTTATTGAAAGACTCATCATAACTTGCTTGCTTATTGCAAAGGTGGTACTTGTTACAATACAGTCTAATTATACTGGTAAGACGAGTCAGTCGGCATGATTTAACGGATATATAACATTCAAAAATGGATTTAACATTCCAAAGTAACAAAACTTGAATCAAACTGGATTAAACATTCCAAAGTAACAAAACTTGAATCAAACTAACAATTAAACAAACAAGAGGACCTCAGAGCCGCTCATCTCTAAGACTCATGAAGATTAAACAAAAATATGGCCCATAGATCAAAATATCAAATTTCAGGCACTTATAGGGGCTGTTATTCTAGAACCTTTAGATCTTATGGTTTTGTTATAAGTATAGCCTCATTCTTCTTTTGAGCAGACAAAACTTAATGTCTGGTCTTTGCAGGGGCTGTTACTCTAGAAACAATAGTGGAATGGTAGTCATTTGAATAAATTGGGGTCATATGCTTAAGTCTTAAATCAAATGTCATCAGCACTTCTATCCTGCAGATCAAGTGTTGACACTTGTACAGACAATGAGTGATCACAAAACACACATTTGTCACTATGAGACAGGTGAGCTAAATTTAACTTCAATAATAACAACTTCTTTAAATTTATACCTCATGTCACATTTCCTTGCAAACTGAAAATTGTATTATGAATATTATACATAATTATGACATTAACAGGAGTATACATGTAGGAACAGTTTTGAAGTTGAAGCATAACTTGTCATAAATAGTGTACTTCTGTTACCTTATGTTTAAAGATGATACATTAAATGGTTAGAAAGTTATAAAGAAATCTCATGAATGAAAAATGTGGACCAACAGACAGAGGCTTACTACAGGGCACTTATAACAATAAAATATAGGTAACAAGTCCAAGAAAATAGAAAATTCAATTCATTACCTTCTTTTTCAGCCATCGTTTGCGACCTTGTTTAAATATGCGCTTCTCACTTTGTCCTGTTCTGTGATGTTTGCGCTTCCTACTCACAACCTGAGACAAAACGAATGCTTTATATTTATAATTTTCTATATGCCACATAACATATACAAGATTATGGTACAGTCAAATCTTATTACAATGACACCTGTCATACTGACAAATTCACATAACAATATCAATTTGATGGGGATCAATCTTTTACAACATAACTTGGATTGGTTTTAACAGAATATTTGTATACCGACAAAAAAGTCGGAAACCAAAATTGCAATGTAAATGAAATTTTCAGTAGGATGATTTTAGTTTGTAACTATACTTGGAAATATGTACATGAACCCTCAGCTCACGAAATGTCAATATATACTCCCATTCAATATTCAAGTGAAGGCCATCAGAGCCCAAATGTTGAGCAACCTAATGATATCAAAAAATTATTTAACAATATGGCTTTTATAACAAATCATAACATGTAATATGTTCAACTGTGAGTACTTAGTATAAGTTTTCTTTAATAATTAAAAAGGTTTTGGTCTACCGACAGACGTGCAAAACAATATACCAGTCCTCTTTAATAGAGCCACTAAGTATACCAGATTTTTAAAAGACTATTTTCACAATTTATTTTAAGACATTGAATGTGAGATATTTCAATTTCATATCACTCTCGACACCTCATTTGTGATGGAACATAATATCACCACAACAGTATGCTAGAAAAGAAGTCATGTTTTCCATCTTCATGCTGAGCAATGGAAAACATGTGTACTAAGATTATGTTTTTTTGTATGACTTTGCTATGGACTATGGAGCAAACATCTAATCTCCCACACTCAGAAGCTCTACTGAGCCGAGTTATCAAAGCTGGTGTAATTTAATCTTCAATATATACTATTTACTTAACAGAAAAGAACTCATTTTTCCTACTCAATGTCAAGACATAATTCATAAAAGAATTGTTTACCAGAAATCTACCACATGCGAGGAATCGAACATAAGGTGTACATGCACTTATTTCCTTCAATGTGATGTTAGCACACACAATCCACTTCCGCATTGCCTTCAGTGTTGTTATTGGTACGTTCTTCCTCAGGCTGGGTCCCCGTTGTGGTATCTCACACAGTATAACTTCAGTGCTTGGACTAGTTTCATGAACTAGGTCACACACCTCAGTCACATTCCTAAATTTGCACAATATTTCCTTCATTAGTTACCATAAAAAATATATGAGGAAATAATTAATAGTGAAAGCAGTCAGTCAGTCAGTCAGTCAGTCAGTCAGTCAGTCAGTCAGTCAGTCAGTCAGTCAGTCAGTCAGTCAGTCAGTCAGTCAGTCAGTCAGTCAGTCAGTCAGTCAGTCAGTCAGTCAGTCAGTCAGTCAGTCAGTCAGTCAGTCAGTCAGTCAGTCAGTCAGTCAGTCAGTCAGTCAGTCAGTCAGTCAGTCAGTCAGTCAGTCAGTCAGTCAGTCAGTCAGTCAGTCAGTCAGTCAGTCAGTCAGTCAGTCAGTCAGTCAGTCAGTCAGTCAGTCAGTCAGTCAGTCAGTCAGTCAGTCAGTCAGTCAGTCAGTCAGTCAGTCAGTCAGTCAGTCAGTCAGTCAGTCAGTCAGTCAGTCAGTCAGTCAGTCAGTCAGTCAGTCAGTCAGTCAGTCAGTCAGTCAGTCAGTCAGTCAGTCAGTCAGTCAGTCAGTCAGTCAGTCAGTCAGTCAGTCAGTCAGTCAGTCAGTCAGTCAGTCAGTCAGTCAGTCAGTCAGTCAGTCAGTCAGTCAGTCAGTCAGTCAGTCAGTCAGTCAGTCAGTCAGTCAGTCAGTCAGTCAGTCAGTCAGTCAGTCAGTCAGTCAGTCAGTCAGTCAGTCAGTCAGTCAGTCAGTCAGTCAGTCAGTCAGTCAGTCAGTCAGTCAGTCAGTCAGTCAGTCAGTCAGTCAGTCAGTCAGTCAGTCAGTCAGTCAGTCAGTCAGTCAGTCAGTCAGTCAGTCAGTCAGTCAGTCAGTCAGTCAGTCAGTCAGTCAGTCAGTCAGTCAGTCAGTCAGTCAGTCAGTCAGTCAGTCAGTCAGTCAGTCAGTCAGTCAGTCAGTCAGTCAGTCAGTCAGTCAGTCAGTCAGTCAGTCAGTCAGTCAGTCAGTCAGTCAGTCAGTCAGTCAGTCAGTCAGTCAGTCAGTCAGTCAGTCAGTCAGTCAGTCAGTCAGTCAGTCAGTCAGTCAGTCAGTCAGTCAGTCAGTCAGTCAGTCAGTCAGTCAGTCAGTCAGTCAGTCAGTCAGTCAGTCAGTCAGTCAGTCAGTCAGTCAGTCAGTCAGTCAGTCAGTCAGTCAGTCAGTCAGTCAGTCAGTCAGTCAGTCAGTCAGTCAGTCAGTCAGTCAGTCAGTCAGTCAGTCAGTCAGTCAGTCAGTCAGTCAGTCAGTCAGTCAGTCAGTCAGTCAGTCAGTCAGTCAGTCAGTCAGTCAGTCAGTCAGTCAGTCAGTCAGTCAGTCAGTCAGTCAGTCAGTCAGTCAGTCAGTCAGTCAGTCAGTCAGTCAGTCAGTCAGTCAGTCAGTCAGTCAGTCAGTCAGTCAGTCAGTCAGTCAGTCAGTCAGTCAGTCAGTCAGTCAGTCAGTCAGTCAGTCAGTCAGTCAGTCAGTCAGTCAGTCAGTCAGTCAGTCAGTCAGTCATGAAATAAGGGTGATACAATAATACAGCATTAATGATTAACAGGACTCATTCATGTTTCAGTCTCTGCTTGGTAATTGAAATCATGAGGTTACCTAATTTCAAATTTCTTCTTAGAAATCATAAATAGAGAAATATTAAGATCAGCTGTTCATGAAGATCAAAACAAAATCTGGTTGATTGAGAAATAACAGTTCAATGCAAAAAAGGCAATCAAACATCAGCAAAGTAGTGCTTATATAACCAACCTGTAGAACAAAATATCATTGTTCAGCACATCATTGGATCCCAGGAACAAGTACAGTTGTTTGTAGCTGACCTTCTTCAAACACACACTCAGCTGATTCCTGAACATTTTCTTATCATCAATGTATCTAGCTCCTACAAATTATGAAATTAAGCAATAATTATACAATGAACAAGAGCAGTTTTCAAAAATGGTATCTTTACAAATCTGTTGAACGAGCATTTACCTTGAACTAACCTATGATGAGTATTAAACACGGAATATTTACCAGTTACCTGCAGTGCCATTTTAAATAACTGTGTGGTATTGTTGCGACCTGAGATTTGACAGAGGACCTTTCACTCTCGAAGCAGACGCTGGGTAACTACTAGTGGTGCAACAATATACCGGTACCGGTATATTGCAATACAGCGTCTGGCCAATACGTATTGTGGTACGACTTCCCTGTATTGCGATATTTTATCTAATATTTCAGCACATATTGCAAACAATGTAGCCGACTTTTAAAACTATTGAAGACCGCTACATCTTTTAGAATGTCTAGTATCTTAGATCAAATGGGTCGCCGTTTGTAGAGACATCAAAAAGTTGCCACCACAGCCAACCGATGTATAAGGCAATGCCGCCTTCAGTGTTTCCCTTTGATTCCTGTTTGATTTTGATGCTATAGCTACAAGGAAATAAATCTATGGGTTCAGTTTCATTGTGTTTTTCTTTACATAAAAGTGTGTAATGTATTGCGATACATATCGCAATACGGGTTGGCTGTATCGTTGCACCCCTAGTAACTACAGATGCAGACTAATATTCCTGTTTAGTTTGATGAATGAACAGTGTAATGGTAGCTCAAACACTACTAAAGTTAAATGCAACAAATTGGAGACAAACAATTTGACAGATGACAAATCTATATATGCCCCCTCTTAACGCAATTGGTGGTGTTGGTGGTGGTTAAGTAAAAACCATTTGCAATAGATTCAAAAAGATTAAACAGACTCACCAGAGACGGGTAGACACTCTATTGTTGCATCTTCATCCACAACATTGTTGATTCGATGAACATTGGAATCACCAGCAACCAATGCTAACGGAAAACCTGAAACTAAAACTTCCTCCAACCGATCAACATAATCCATACTGTATCAAATCTACTATAGAAAGCCAGTAAAAGATCAGAAATTCAAAGCTTATATCAATTCTCACACCAGAAAGTAGGTAGCAGCCTACTACTGAGAAGTCAGAATCTTTAATAATTAAATATCAATACAATATCAAAAACAAAACAAACTATTCTCACGTCTGGAAGTAGGTAGCAGCCTAGTCCAAAACGATTAACTAATCTTAATCACAAAACAAACTGATCTTAATGATTAGTAACTGATTCTCACGCCCCAAAGTAGGTAGGTACCTATTGTAAAGCAAACAGAATCAACAATAGTCTAAAGAAAACAAAATCAACAATAATTTGTCAAAACAAAAAGTTCTTACCCCAAAAGTAGGTAGTCACCTATTCCAGAGCTTTTACACTAATCTAACAACAAACGAAATGATCCCAATCACAGATTCGGACGTCCGGTATAAGGCAGAGGCCTTATTCAGAGCAATATAATCTACAGAACGATTTTTTGAGCACAAAAAGAAAGGATCGCGAAAATACAATACAAATATTCCGCAAAACCAAATCTTCTAAGTAAGAGAAACTATGTGCTCAAACAGACTAATGCCAGGAAGAAATGAGGGCAGATCTCACACACAGTACACTTTAAGCAACTATATACGTCTCGATATCGCTTTGAGTCGTGAAAATTGCAATAAGCAAAGTGTAACGTGTCTTTCATCAACGGTATAAACCTCCGAAAGAAAGAGTATCCACGATTCGAGTATTTCCCGCCACTAGACTCCGACTGTGGCCGCCACTTTCCGTATATTTCCGTGAGATAATACCATATTTGGTCATTGCCCGCTAGAGACCAACAGGCCTCTGCTAACATCTGATCGGCAGTACACGGATCGAAGTCCGCTACGTCATATGCTACGTCATATTGTTACGAACAGAAATCGTTTTGAGATGACCCCCATTTAGCGCAATTGTCTTGTCAATAATAGACGATCGAACAGTTATAATCTTCGATAGGTAATAAGTTTCACGACAAATATATTATAAACAAAATCTAAGTTTGCGTATTTTCTTTTGTATACAAAAAAAAACACATACTTACGTAGTAGAGCTAGACTCTTGCGATTCCATGACTGCTTGTTTACAAATTATCACGCTGTGCGCGCATGCTCGGAACAGTCTTAAATATAGATCGAGGATTCCGCAACCGGCGTTACTTTCGGTTTGCTGACCCCAGGTAAAACTCGTATTTTATCAATAACCAGTTGAAATCTTTCGGATTTTTGGCTGATGTTTGTTAGTTTATGTTGATTGTATGTGAATTTGCCGGTTTTCAGCGAATAAGTGGATTTGACGTTGAAATCACACTCACTACCTTTAAGTCCATTTCTCTTAGAACGTTTTAAGGTTTTTGGACATTTTCTGTTAGACCGTTTTAAGTTTTTTTGTCATTATCTCTTAGAACGTTTTAAGGTTTTTTGGTCATTTTCGCTTAGAACATTCTAAGTTTTTTGTCATCTCTTAGAACGTTCTAAGGTTTTTTTTGTCATTTTCTCTTAAAACGTTCTAAGGTTTTTAGTCAATTTCTCTTAGAACGTTCTAAGGTTTTTGGTCAATTTCTCTTAGAATGTTCTAAGGTTTTTGGTCAAATTCTCTTAGATAGTTGTATGTTTTTTTTGTCAGTTTCTCTTAGAACGTTTAAAGGTTTTTGGTCAATTTCTCTTAGATAGTTGTATGTTTTTTTTTGTCAGTTTCTCTTAGAACGTTTTAAGGTTTTTGGTCAATTTCTCTTAGAACGTTCTAAAGTTTTTGAGTCAATATTTCTTAGCAGCTTTCTATGTTTAATGGTCAAATTCTCTTAGAACGTTCTAAGGTTTTTGATCAATTTTTCTTAGAACGTTCTAAGGTTTTTGATCATTTTCTTTTAGCTCGTTCTATAATTTTTGGTCAAATTCTCTTAGAACGTTCTTAGGTTTTTTCGCCATTTTTTCTCGGCTCGTCCTATGTTTTTTGGTCAATTTCTCTTAGAACGTTTTAAGGTTTTTGGTCAAATTCTCTTAGAACGTTCTAAGGTTTTTTCGCCATTTTTTCTCGGCTCGTCCTAGGTTTTTTGGTCAAATTCTCTTAGAACGTTCTAAGGTTTTTGATCAATTTCTCTTAGAACGTTCTAAGGTTTCTGATCAAATTCTCTTAGAACGTTCTAAGGTTTTTGATCATTTTCTTTTAGCTCGTTCTATAATTTTTGGTCAGTTTCTCTTAGAACGTTTTAAGGTTTTTGGTCAATTTCTCTTAGAACGTTCTAAAGTTTTTGAGTCAATATTTCTTAGCAGCTTTCTATGTTTAATGGTCAAATTCTCTTAGAACGTTCTAAGGTTTTTGATCAATTTTTCTTAGAACGTTCTAAGGTTTTTGATCATTTTCTTTTAGCTCGTTCTATAATTTTTGGTCAAATTCTCTTAGAACGTTCTTAGGTTTTTTCGCCATTTTTTCTCGGCTCGTCCTATGTTTTTTGGTCAATTTCTCTTAGAATGTTTTAAGGTTTTTGGTCAAATTCTCTTAGAACGTTCTAAGGTTTTTTCGCCATTTTTTCTCGGCTCGTCCTAGGTTTTTTGGTCAAATTCTCTTAGAACGTTCTAAGGTTTTTGATCAATTTCTCTTAGAACGTTCTAAGGTTTCTGATCAAATTCTCTTAGAACGTTCTAAGGTTTTTGATCATTTTCTTTTAGCTCGTTCTATAATTTTTGGTCAAATTCTCTTAGAACGTTCTAAGTTTTTTTCGCCTTTTTTTCTCGGCTCGTCCTATGTTTTTTGGTCAATTTCTCTTAGAACGTTCTAAGGTTTTTGGTCAACTTCCCTTAGATAGTTGTTTTTTTATTTTTGTTAATTTCTCCTAGAACGTTCTAAGGTTTTTGGTCATTTTCTCTTAGAACGTTCTAAGGTTTTTGGTCAATTTCTCTTAGAACGTTCTAGGGTTTTTGAGTAAATTTTTCTTAGCAGCTTTCTTTGTTTAATGGTCAATTTCTCTTAGAACGTTCTAAGGTTTCTGATCAAATTCTCTTAGAACGTTCTAAGGTTTTTGATCATTTTCTTTTAGCTCGTTCTATAATTTTTGGTCAAATTCTCTTAGAACGTTCTAAGGTTTTTTCGCCTTTTTTTCTCGGCTCGTCCTATGTTTTTTGGTCAATTTCTCTTAGAACGTTCTAAGGTTTTTGGTCAACTTCTCTTAGATAGTTGTTTTTTTATTTTTGTTAATTTCTCCTAGAACGTTCTAAGGTTTTTGGTCATTTTCTCTTAGAACGTTCTAAGGTTTTTGGTCAATTTCTCTTAGAACGTTCTAGGGTTTTTGAGTAAATTTTTCTTAGCAGCTTTCTTTGTTTAATGGTCAATTTCTCTTAGAACGTTCTTAGGTTTCTGATCAAATTCTCTTAGAACGTTCTAAGGTTTTTTCGCCATTTTCTCTCGGCTCGTCCTATGTTTTTTGGGTCAATTTCTCTTAGAATGTTCTAAAGTTTTTGAGTCAATATTTCTTAGCAGCTTTCTATGTTTAATGGTCAAATTCTCTTAGAACGTTCTAAGGTTTTTGATCAATTTTTCTTAGAACGTTCTAAGGTTTTTGATCATTTTCTTTTAGCTCGTTCTATAATTTTTGGTCAAATTCTCTTAGAACGTTCTAAGGTTTTTTCGCCATTTTTTCTCGGCTCGTCCTATGTTTTTTGGTCAAATTCTCTTAGAACGTTCTAAGGTTTTTGATCAATTTCTCTTAGAACGTTCTAAGATATTGCATGTTTTCGTGGTTTGCTAATGAAATTTTGTGTAATTTTATTAAAAATATTATGAAAATAAAGAGAGTTTGTACACCATTCGTACTTTTTCGTCTTCAGTTCCATTTTTTATGTGCATTATACACAGTAAAAAAGCCTTAAAACAGGGGGTAAAACTGGGAGTAGTGCACGAAGTCCCTTTTTAAAATATAACGTGTTAATTAAGTTTAAAATGTTCGTTCAACGTGATAATTAGAGATACAACATCCAATCATTACTTAAGAGATTCAAGACAAACGATGATAAAACTGCATTGGGTCAGGTTTTATTTACGAGTACCGACAATATATTCTAAGTATTCCAAAAGAATCATCAAAATCTTCATTTTCCTGAAGTACTACTTTGCCATCACCACGTTCTAAAGGAACGTCAACTGATTTGACTTCTACAACAGCATTGAGTTCATCAACAATGTTATCTAACACATGTGTGATTACGTCGCTGGTATAGAGGTCGAGTTCTTCGTTATCATCAATTTGACATTCTTCTGCTTCTGTTTCTATGTTAGTCACAAAAACGCTTGACTCCATCTTGTTCATTTCCGGTATGAAGTTTTCAGTGGTTTCTTGAAACACACGGGTTTCGACGCAGAGATCGACCTTAATATCTTCTAGAAAGTTTTCAACTATTTGATTTGCAACGGATTCAACATCACTATCGTCATTAGTATAATTCAATTCATCCGCTATTATTTCGCTCGCATCACTATGAGCTTTCCCGTCATTAATTGTGATGTCATTGATTTCTGACGTTTCCTTGTCATTTACAGTAATTGTTCTGCCTTTTGTGGAAATTTTGCTTTCTGAACATATATCTCCCCTACAAACTTCATTTAATTGATCGATTGTTTCCTCTGCTTCACCAGCAACAACTGTTTCGGGCGTAATGTTGTCACAACAATCGTCTTTATCACTAAACTTCCGTCTCGTTTTGAACAAACCAATCAAATCCTTGACACCTTGAACACAAACTGCTTCATCAACAAACGTCGCTTTAGGTTCAATATTGATTGCATCACATTTGTTCATTGCCTTCTTCATTGAAATCACCAACTTCATTTTATCATCTGGGCATACTGCAATACAAAGAACCAGTGAGGTAATAGTGTTGAATTAATTAGATTTTGGAAATTTGTTTATTATAATAAACCCAGAGGGTTTCGAACTAATACATTTCAATAATAAATTTCCAAAATTTGCCTGAAAGCTGCTGTCCCAGGCATTCATAAAGGCCTTGGTTGCGTGACTGTCAGTGAGACATTCAAGTAGCTAAAGAGTTTCACAATTAATTGGATTTATTCAATATCTAGTGTTCTTGTATTAAATTTCTAATAAAGAAAAGAATGGAAGATTAAAGATTTGTTTGTGGTGGTGGTGGTGGTGGTGGTGGTGGTGATGGGGGGGGGGGGGGGGGGGTTCTCATTCAACATTTATCAAATATTGCAATTATAGGTAAATAACAAAGCATATATATTCATTCGTGTTTTAATTGTAAAAAAATGTATTCAAACAATGTTTGAATCGTCTTACTGTTCATCATTGTCCTGAAACATATAATTTAACAATAACAAGATAACGGAGAGCGAGGGATTGAACTGCTTCATTCGGTAATGTGTCAGTATGGGCCATCGTACGGAATCATGTTAGGACCGTCATACGGAATCATGTTAGGACCGTCATACGGAATCATGTTAGGACCATCATACGGAATCATGTTAGGACCGTCATACGGTATCATGTTAGGACCGTCATACGGAATCATGTCACGACCGTCATACGGAATCATGTTAGGACCCTCTTACGGAATCATGTTAGGACCGTCATACGGAATCATGTTAGGACCGTCTTACGGAATAGTGTTAGGACCGTCATACGGAATCATGTTAGGACCGTCATACGGAATCATGTTAGGACCGTCTTACGGAATCATGTTAGGACCGTCATACGGAATCATGTTAGGACCGTCATACGGAATCATGTTAGGACCGTCTTACGGAATCATGTTAGGACCGTCATACGGAATCATGTTAGGACCGTCTTACGGAATCATGTTAGGACCGTCATGCGGAATCATGTTAGGACCGTCATACGGAATCATGTTAGGACCGTCATACGGAATCATGTTAGGACCGTCATACGGAATCATGTTAGGACCGTCGTACGGAATCATGATATTTACCAAGAAAAAGATGTGATATTCGTTTGTTACATTCTTGCATCTTTTTTCTTCAAATTTGTATTACTTTGTATACAACAACTATTGTGTTTTCGTTTAAATTTCGATAAAAACGCGAGATTTTACATTTACTTCGGTGCATCTTTTGCACTACTCTGTAACCACCTGGTGTTTGTTTCTTTTTCAAATCACCTTTTAACACAAGTCTTGTCTGAGTAGACACCAGTGTTACGTAACGGGGTCGTAGTAATAAATAAATCCTGTAATAAAAAAATCTTTAACAACCTTGTAAGATCTAAGAACACTTTTGAGTTAATTAAAAAGAGATGCGCCATTGCAACGACAAATCTCGCGTTTTTTTTCTCCATTCCGACTTACTAAAAAAGATGCACCGAAGAAAATGTCAAATCTCGCATTTGTTATTGAATTTCACATGAAACGCAGTAGTCTTTGTATACAAACTTACTACAATTTGAAAGAAAAAAAAATGCAAGAATGTAACTAACGAGTCATTTTTGGTGAATTAAAATAAGCGATGGGCGAGATCGCGATTGCCCTGACAGGATTCCGCAGTAGTTCCAAAATGTGCTGTCCAGGAAGTTGGTTACATCTTGAAAATCTTGGTGTCCAAGGCTACATCTCAGATTTTTTAAACGCTTTTATGCTTGTGCAAGTACATAGTATGCTTGCCGCTTACCTTTATATATTTCGTTTAGTTTTCGAAGCTTCTCAAATTCGTCACTAAACTTGACGACTTCCATTTCCATTCTATGCTGGGTGTTTGGTGAATGCTCGTGACATGTGCACACGCTGGGGTTATATTGTTTTATTGCCAATGCTGTTCTTGGCGCATCGTCTGTCTTATCTGGAGATCCTGAATTAAAGCATAATTAAGTAGAGCATTTTTTTTGGAAAAAGGCGTATGTCCCCATTAGACTGCTAATCTACTTAAATCTAGTGTAATACATCTTAAAAAGGTAAGAGGTGGCACTTCTGGGCACTTTCAAGCCTGTTTCTAGTTTTATGATATTTATCTTATCAAAAATGTAACACGAATATTAACTAGATAGCTAGATAATTAACGTAATAATTAAGTGGTGAACACGAAACAATTCGCGAACGCTATCATGCTAACTGGTGGCAGTAATATGCCACCATAAATTGCCT
Organism: Mactromeris polynyma; assembly: GCA_032209605.1. NCBI lineage: Eukaryota > Metazoa > Mollusca > Bivalvia > Venerida > Mactridae > Mactromeris > Mactromeris polynyma. The sequence goes on along the minus strand of JASFXZ010000006.1, from coordinate 9,815,371 downwards.
AATCAAACATTTCGCTATTATTTATCTATATTTTACCAAATGTATCAAGTGTATTTTCAGAACAAATGTGCTACGTTGTTCATAAAAACTTGCTTGATTAAACCATTACATTACCCCTCAAATATCAGGTAACACCTGTTGATGAAATATTAAGATAATCAAAGTGAAGAGAACTATGGTCAATATCAGGAAAAAAGTAATAAACTCATGCTGAGCATGAACAGTTATTTTCGTTCTGGTCAGAGATAGAAAGTGGTAGTAAGTCGTAGGACTGTATTTGTGGTTTTGCGAAACATGTAAGAAAAATGACAATACAGTGTTGTAGAGTAAATCTGTATCAAAGCAATCACCAACGATTTTCGCAAGGATATTCTGTCAAAAATTAAGATTATACCTTTAAATAGATAGAAAAATTAGAAGGGAAAATTTACTTACTCCAGTGTATATTGTACAGTAAATTTGGTCTATACCATTCGTCTCTGGTCGCCATACTTCGTCGTTTAACTTCACTGCAGTGTAACAAACGTAAACTCGCTTCTTGCCTATTGTTCGTTGTCACGACGCTAACGTCACATTACGTCATTTGACGTCAGTCTCAAAATATGACAAAATACGGACTCGTGAACTTCCATTTTAAAATGAACGGTAAATAATGAAGCAGTTTTTAAAAATGAAAAAATTGTGTTTGTTTTCAAATAGATTAAGTAGATGTCTACGTATTCATTAAACCATCACGTTTTTTTAGATTCATAAATGATTAATTTACTCGTAGTGGCAAACATTCTGTCTTCTACCGTCGACACAAGGTTGTATTTGTTCAACTTGCTTTGATCAAAATCTTCAGAATGATTGACACTTCACTGTACTATCAAGAATACTGAGTGTCGAGCTTTAGTGCATAAAATACCATAACGTGGCCATCAATTTGTATGTAGGTCTATTAATTTTAGCATTTATGGGCGCCCTTTAGAGACCGGTTTTCCATTAGTGACGAACGACAACGCTGGTTAGGTTTTATACTAAACCAACATTTCCGGTGCGGGTTATTCAATACCGAAAGAGGTATATATTTTTATATATTTACTCTTCTTCTGGGCAATATACAGTATTTATGCCACGTTTGAATGAGCATATTTCGTTTATTTCTCAGTGCATAGTGTTGACAACTGTAGGAATATGAGTAATGCTTCCATTGTTATTATTCACATGTTTTCGCGACCTCATACAAAATGACAGTGTAAGGGGATCACTTTTTTCTAACTCCAACGATATCGCTTTTCCAACCTCACCCTTTGACCCGGTGTTGATGTAAACAGACACGCTTAGTTGTTGGCATTTAAGTTTTCAGTGTGTTTGACGTATGAAGTGCTTTACATGTGTAACTTACAGACTACTGTAGATTGCAAGGATAATTAAAATATATTTTCGGTAAATTATTTCCGTATCATCATGAAATCTACTATCGTTCTTGGATTTTTTGCCACTTTACATACAATGACACAGACGGAAACCGGTACATTTGGCCTTCCTATGTTTTGAGAGGAACCCGAATACTGTATTCATGCTAATTCAGTCTTGACATCGGCATTATGTTTGGAAAGAAAATGCCATTTACAGTTTATACGGCATATGACTTAGGTCCCTTCCAATAGCTTTTCTGTTTGGCTAGCTCTGAAGTGATGCGGTAGAATATTATGTCCGCTTTAAATCATAATTCATATAAGAGGTCCCGGGTGCAATCCCTGTTGGGATATGTTGTTTTTCTTGTGTGATTTAACATGATATGATGTAGAGTCAAACGGCCGCCTGGTTAACTCAGTTGGTAGAGTGACATACTAGTCTTTAGGGGTGGTGGGTTTGGACCTCACATCAGGCACACTTTCCCCTTGACTTACTTCAATGATGGCAGTGGTGTTTGTCGGCCCACATGGTTTGAGCCACAAATACCGGAATGGGGAGGAGTGTAGTGGTGTGAGGTTAGACAGTCCCGTGGTTAGCTCAGTTGGTAGAGCGCCATACTCGTGTTTAGGGAGCCATGGGTTCGAGCCTCACATCGGACGCACTTTTCCCCTTGATTCCTACTAATTGCAGTCTGACTAGTACAAACTAAAATGTTGTCTTCAGACTGTGACTTGTCGCATTCATATTTACAATAATGAAACAATGCTGAAAACTTTCCAGGCATTTGAAGTTACATCCACCTAATTTCTGTGTGGTTAAGTCAACAAAAGGATTTGGTTATACAGATAGAATTGTCTTTCAAAGCTACATAACACAATTAATTGCAGTTCTCTGAAAGCTATTTGGTAATTTAAAACCATCAAATTGATGTGCTACTGAAACTTATTGAAAATGAAAGTAGGAATTTTTGTGGTGGTATTCAGCATTTACCAAATTTATTAGATTAGTAACTTCCAAGGTATCATTTGAAATTCTGGGTATCATTAAACTTTAGTCTTTATATTTATCATTAAGTTTTTTTCATACACCTTTCATCAGACTGCCATTTCTATTTGTTAATTAATGCCTTGAACTCATCATGGACAGTAAAGTGATTTGGAATATATTTACTACCAAGATGTGGTTCTTGCAAAATATGTCAATTTTATTGGTAGTTCATTTTTATGCACTGTCAACGGTTAGAATGTCATTTCTTAATATCAGGTTTGTAAAATAAGTTTTTTATGTACATGTACACAACTTATCTAAAAATGTTAACTAGATATAATCATTATGTCACTTATGATTTGAAGCATTGTTTTTATGGTGGCACCATGCAATTTAGCCACATGGACATATATTTTGTTAACTCAACTTTAATGTATAATGCTAGCAAATCTTGTAAGTCATGGACAAATAGTTTACATTTCTTTTTAATATTAAAGGCCAAAAAGGCAGATGTTAGTACATGTTTTTGTAGCAACAACCTAGACTGAAATTCAGGCCAAAATACATTTTTCGAGTCATCCAATCCCTTTTTCTAACTTAAATACTGTTAAAATTGCATATAATCTTTAACAAAGAAATTGCATTTAGCAATATTCATATCAGCATTTGTGCATACTAGGAAATCAAAGTAAAATAACTATTACTTCTTGAAATGTCTACCTTTCTTAATTGCTAGGGGTTATATTATAATGGAGAAATTTACTGTTCAATTTGTTAGCTCAGTAGTTAGAGCGCTCAGTGCCATCTTGATTGTTGGCTTGAGAGGTCCCAGGTGCAAATCCTGGACAAGTCTGGTAAATTCTCCATGTAAATAATGTGTATGTAAAGTGCCTGTGACAGTAAATAATGATACTTTAATTAATTAAGCAGTCTGATTGTCATGTTTCATTAGAACTACAATTTGATTACCTTAAGAAATATACAGTGTTGCTCATATTTTGACATCTTTTATTCTTTTATGTCTGTGAGGTTCAGACTTGTATGAAACTAGGGGAACCAATAGTGAATATAGCAAACTGGATGATCGAGTTCTACAGTTGCCAAGTATATAAATATCGCACTGTTTTATGTGATTACTGTCACTCAAGGTGCAGCCAAGGGTGATGGTATTTCTCGAAAGGTTGACAATATTACGTTCCAACGAAAAGCTTCATATTTATTTTATAATTCTAAAACTAGCATGTACAGGCCTGTGACTGGTTGTATAGATCCCTTGAGGTTGGACACAGTAAATAATGTAAACACTACCATGTACTACCATGTATAAACCCGTAACTGATCCTATAGATCCCTTGAGGTTGGACACAGTAAATAATGTAAACACTACCATGTACTACCATGTATAAACCCGTAACTGGTCCTATAGATCCCTTGAGGTTGGACACAGTAAATAATGTTAACACTACCATGTACTACCATGTATAAACCCGTAACTGGTCCTATAGATCCCTTGAGGATGGACACAGTAAATAATGTTAACACTACCATGTACTACCATGTATAAACCCGTAACTGGTCCTATAGATCCCTTGAGGATGGACACAGTAAATAATATGATTATTAATAATATTAATATGAACGCTGCTATAGGATTTACAAACTCTTCTATAAGTGACGTCGTTTCAAGAAAACGCAACATGTGATGTTACTATGTGTAATAAGGAAACAATATTTACTCCATGTAGTCAAGTCGTTTTCATATTGCTATGGGGCACGTATTGCTTACTGTCAGTACATGGTGACGTCACATGTGACGTTTTCTGGAAATGACATCACATACAGAAGAGGTCAGAAATCGTACAGTGGCGCTCATATTGTTATTCCGAGAATCAAACACACGACCGTTAGGCTGATAGGTTTGTAGCAATTACAGTTAGCACACGACTGTCAATCGTGTATTCTATTCACGTGGAGATGACATTTTCAAAAGTATTTCTGTTAGACGACCTAGTACGCATTCGTGTGGCCTAATTCACAAGCATTTTAAGACTGAAACTCAGAATGGACTTTAAATTGACATATTTACCAGCCTTTTCGTTTTTATTGAATCTAGACAAACGAAATCTGTCTGAATAGCCGTTATTACCCACTGTACACTTTTGCCACTACATTCTTGTATTTTTAAATCGATACAGTATTTAATAACAACGTAAGGGCAAAAAGAACATTCAACATTTAAAAGTCTATGTTTGAGTTACAGTCTTAAAACGTTTGTGAATAAGGCCTCTGTTTAATTATTCAGTATTCGTATGTTTTTCTTCAAGTACCTGACAACTTCCCAACATGTTTATAAGGCTTGGTGTACAAATGACTGACTGCATTTCCTTCAGTCAAGTTGTCACGGAGAACATTCACCTCACCAAAGGTTCGAACTTGGCTAGTTTCTCTAGATTGGAGATCTGAACTGATCCCAGATATACGGGTGGACTTTTACAATACCTGAGCTAGAACCGTCACCCTCCCCGGTAGGCGCAGTGGTCTAGGGGTCAAGCGCCTGACTCCTGATCCGAAGGTCGTGAGTTCAAGCCCCGCGATATGCTTCACAGTCCCTAAATTTGGCGTAAGTACTGGTTGGTAGCCAGGAAGCAGTCATCGAGAGTGATTAACATAATTTGTAAGAACTTTTTTCACAATCGATGTAAAATAAATAAGTTTAAAATGTTCGTTCAACGTGATAATTAGGGATACAACATCCAATCATTACTTAAAAGATTCAAGACAAACGATGATAAAACTGCATTGGGTCAGGTTTTATTTACGAGTACCGACAGTATATTCTAAGTATTCCAAAAGAATCATCAAAATCTTCATTTTCCAGAAGTACTACTTTGCCATCACCACGTTCTAAAGGAACGTCAACTGATTTGACTTCTACAACAGCATTGAGTTCATCAACAATGTTATCTAACACATGTGTGATTACGTCGCTGGTATAGAGGTCGAGTTCTTCGTTATCATCAATTTGACATTCTTCTGCTTCTGTTTCTATGTTAGTCACAAAAACGCTTGACTCCATCTTGTTTATTTCCGGTATGAAGTGTTCAGTGGTTTCTTGAAACACACGGGTTTCGACGCAGAGATCGACCTTAATATCTTCTAGAAAGTTTTCAACTATTTGATTTGCAACAGATTCAACATCACTATCGTCATTAGTATCATTCAATTCATCCGCTATTAGTTCGCTCACATCACTATGAGCTTTCCCGTCATTAATTGTGATGTCATTGATTTCTGACGTTTCCTTGTCATTTACAGTAATAGTTCTGCCTTTTGTGGAATTTTTGTATTCTGAACATATATCTCCTCTACCAACTTCATTTAATTGATCGATTGTTTCCTCTGCTTCATCAGCAACAACTGTTTCGGGCGTAATGTTGTCACAACAATCGTCTTTATCACTAAACTTCCGTCTCGTTTTGAACAAACCAATCAAATCCTTGACACCTTGAACACAAACTGCTTCATCAACAAACGTCGCTTTAGGTTCAATATTGATTGCATCACATTTGTTCATTGCCTTCTTCATTGAAATCACCAACTTCATTTTATCATCTGGGCATACTGCAATACAAAGAACCAGTGAGGTAATAGTGTTGAATTGATTAGATTTTGGAAATTTATTTATTAGAATAAACCCAGAGGGTTTCGAACTAATACATTTCAATAATAAATTTCCAAAATTTGCCTGAAAGCTGCTGTCCCAGGCATTCATAAAAGCCATGGTTGGGTGACTGTCTGTGAGACATTCAAGTAGCTAAAGAGTATCACAATTAATTGGATTTCTAATAAAGAAAAGAATGGAAGATTAAAGATTTTTTTGTGGTGGTGGGGGGGGGGGGTCTCATTCAACATTTATCAAATATTGCAATTATAGGTAAATAACAAAGGATATTCATTCGTGTTTTAATTGTAAAAAATGTGTTCAAACAATGTTTGAATCGTCTTACTGTTCATCATTGTCCTGAAACATAAAATTTAACAATAACAAGATAACGGAGAGCGAGGGATTGTAACTGCTTCATTCGGGAATGTGTCAGTATGGGCCATCATACGGAATCATGTTAGGGCGTACGGAATCATGTTAGGACCATCGTACAGGATCATGTTAGGGCCATCGTACGGAATCGTACGGAATCATGTTAGGGCCATCGTACGGGATCATGTTAGGGCCATCGTACGGAATCATGTTAGGGCCATCGTACGGAATCATGTTAGGGCCATCGTACGGAATCATGTTAGGACCATCGTACGGAATCATGTTAGGGCCATCGTACGGAATCATGTTAGGGCCATTGTACGGAATCATGTTAGGGCCATCATACGGAATCATGTTAGGGCCATCATATGGAATCATGTTAGGACTATCGCACGGAATCATGTTAGTGCCATCGTACGGAATCATGTTAGGGCCATCGTATGGAATCATGTTAGGACCATCGTACGGAATCATGTTAGGGCCAACGCAATCTCGCCCTCCCCTCGCGTTTTTATTTACCAAGAAAGAAATGCGATATTCGTTTGTTACATTCTTGCATCTTTTTTCTTCAAATTTGTATTACTTTGTATACAACAACTATTGTGTTTTCGTTTAGATTTCGATAAAAACGCGAGATTTTACATTTACGTCGGTGGATCTTTTGCACTACTTTGTAACCACCTGGTGATTGGAAACAAACACAGGAGAGTTTGTGGTAAACATAGCGTTTGTTTCTTTCTCAAATCACCTTTGAACACAAGTCTTGTCTGAGTTGACACCAGTGTTACGTAACGGGGTCGTAGTAATAAATAAATCCTGAAATAAAAATATCTTGAACAACCTTGCAAGATTTTAGAACACTTTTGAGATAATTAAAAAGAGATGCGCCATTGCAACGACAAATCTCGAGTTTTTTTTCTCCATTCCGACTAACTAAAAAAGATACACCGAAGTAAATGTCAAATCTCGCATTTGTTATTGAATTTCACGTGAAAACGCAGTAGTCTTTGCAATTTGTATACAAACTTACTACAATTTCAAAGAAGAAAAGAGGCAAGAATGTAACTAACAAGTCTTTTTTGGTGTATTAAAATAGGCGATGGGCGAGATCGCGATGGCCCTAACAGGATTCCGCAGTAGTTCCAAAATATGCTGTCCAGGAATTTGGTTACATCTTAGAAAAAAATTTCAAACGCTTTTATGCTTGTGCAAGTACATAGTATGCTTGCCGCTTACCTTTATATATTTCGTTTAGTTTTCGAAGCTTCTCAAATTCGTCACTAAACTTGACGACTTCCATTTCCATTCTATGCTGGGTGTTTGGTGAATGCTCGTGACATGTGCACACGCTGGGGTTATATTGTTTTATTACCAATGCTGTTCTAGGCGCATCGTCTGTCTTATCTGGAGATCCTGAATTAAAGCATAATTAAGTAGAGGATTTTTTTTTGGAAACGGCGTATGTGCCCCTTAGACAACTAAAGGGCCATAACTCTGTCAAAAAAACATCGGACAAAATGCCGATACAATGCACAACTAGGCTTGGTATCATCACTCGTTTGAAGTTTCATTGAAATCCAACCACTGATTTAGGAGAACAAGCGCAGACCTCCAGAGGCACGATTTGTAGAGGTAGGAAAAATAGAGTTTTCATGGCGCTACGTAGGGAAAAGTAGCGGTGATTTCTTAAAACTTGGAGTGGTAGGTAGGTTTCGAAAAGAATGTAACTGACGCTAACGTTGATATAATTTGGTATGGCCTAGCCCCGCATACGTGTATCTGTACTCCGACTTGTACACGCGTGTTAAGTGAAATTCGCGAATTTTAGTTATTAAGTAACATAATAAGTGGTCAACTAGATAAGATTCGTATTACCACTTACATGTAGAAGCCAAAACTTGAATGAATAAGTGGTAACACGAATCTTAAGTGAAATTCGCGAATTTTAGTTATTAAGTAACATATTAAGTGGTCAACTAGATAAGATTCGTATTACCACTTACATGTAGAAGCCAAAAACGCATTTATAAATAAGTGGTAACACGAATCTTAAGTGAAATTTGCGAATTTGAGTTATTAAGTAACAAAATAAGTGGTCAACTAGATAAGATTCGTGTTGCCACTTAAATCTAGTGAAATACATCATAAAAAGGTAAGAGGTGGCAGTTCTGGGCACTTTCAAGCCTGTTTCTAGTTTTATGATATTTATCTTACCGAAAATGTAACACGAATATTAACTAGATAGCTAGATAATTATCGTAATAATTAAGTGGTTAACACGAAACAATTCGCGAACGCTATCATGCTAACTGGTGGCAGTAATATGCCACCATAATCTAGCTATCTAGTTAATATTCGTGATAGATGATGTTTAACACTAGATGTAAGTGGTAACACGAATCTTATCTAGTTGACCGCTTATTATGTTACTTAATAACTCAAATTCGCGAATTTCACTTAATATTCGTGTTACCACTTATTTATAAATGCAAGTTTGGCTTCTAGATGTAAGTGGAAACACGAATCTTAAGTGAAATTCGCGAATTTGAGTTATTAAATAACATAATAAATGGTCAACTAGATAAGATTCGTGTTACCACTTACATCTAGAAGCCAAAAATGAATAAGTGGTAACACGAATCTTAAGTGAAATTCGCGAATTTGAGTTATTAAGTAACATAATAAGTGGTCAACTAGATAAGATTCGTGTTACCACTTACATCTAGAAGCCAAAAATGAATAAGTGGTAACACGAATCTTAAGTGAAATTCGCGAATTATGTTATTTTAAAAGTAACATAATAAGTGGTCAAGTAGATAAGATTCGTGTTTCCACTTACATGTAGAAGCCAAAAACGCATTTATAAATAGGTGGTAACACGAATATTAAGTAGGACTGTATTTGTGGTTTTGCGAAACATGTAAGAAAAGTGACAATACAGTGTTGTAGAGTAAATCTGTATCAAAGCAATCACCAACGATTTTCGCAAGGATATTCTGTCAAAAATTAAGACTATACCTTTAAATAGATAGAACAATTAGAAGGGGAAATTTACTTACTCCAGTGTATATTGTACAGTAAATTTGGTCTATACCATTCGTCTCTGGTCGTCATACTTCGTCGTTTAACTTCACTGCAGTGTAACAAACGTAAACTCGCTTCTTGCTTATTGTCCGTTGTCACGACGCTAACGTCACAATCATTACGTCATTTGACGTCAGTCTCAAAATATGACAAAATACGGACTCGTGAATTTCCATTTTAAAATGAACGGTAAGTAATGAAGCAGTTTTTAAAAAAGAAAAAAATGTGTTTGTTTTCAAATAGATTAAGTAGAAGTCTACGTATTCATTAAACCATCACGTTTTTTTAGATTCTTCTACCGTCGACACAAGGTTGTATTTGTTCAACTTGCTTTGATCAAAATCTTTAGAAACAGAATGATTGACAATTCACTGTATTATCAAGAAGACTGAGTGTCGAGCTTTAGTACATAAAATATCATAAAGTGGTATCAATTTGTATATAGGTCTATTAATTTTAGCATTTATGGGCGCCCTTTAGAGACCGGTTTTCCATTAGTGACGAACGACAACGCTGGTTAGGTTTTATACTAAACCAACATTTCCGGTGCGGGTTATTTAATACCGAAAGAGGTATAAATTTTGATATATTTACTCTTCTTCTGGACAATATACAGTATTCATGCCACGTTTGAATGATCATATTTAGTTTATTTCTCAGTGCTTAGTGTTGACAACTGTTGGAATATGAGTAATGCTTCCATTGTTATTATTCACATGTTTTCGCGACCTCATACAAAATGACAGTGTAACTTCAGTATATATAGGTCCGTGATATAATAACGACGAGTTAATTTTATTTTTCTTGGTATATGCCACATGGCTGCTTAGAGCAACACGAGATTAAGTATCTATTTGATTAAACTATCATGTTCACTTCTTTTTAAAAGACACTTTAAAGGTGCTGAACTCCAGATTGACAAGCGAGCAAAAAAAAAGAAAATTGTCAAATATTTACATAATCTTGATATTGTTGTACGTCAAGCTCTAAAACATAATTACTTTCATTCATCATTACTCGCGAAACATTGTCATAGCGTCGTTTTTCATATTTTTCCATCGAAAAATTTACTAGGGTTAGTCTACCCAGTTAGTTTTTAAAAATAGAACAGTAAATATATCTAATCGTCCCATGACATTGCGCGAGACCATCTAACGCATGCGCAGTATCGGTTGAAGAGATAAACATGGCGCCCAAGATGACAGACAGCGCAAAGAAAAAAAAACTTGCTGCGAAACAAAGGCGCCACAGGGCCCGGTTGGTCAATATAAGCGATGAAATTGATAGATGGAAAGAACTTAAAGCTATGACCAGTGCCAAAGACGACAGTTTATTTGCGAAAATACTGATTGATTGGTAAGTTTAAGTTTGTTTTGCACAACAGGGAATTTCTCGAAATAATTAAATATATTTAGTAGTAAACAAATATTTTTGGCTTCAAATGAGGTCATAAACAATGTTCAAGTTATGTAGTCTTTGCCTTGTAAGTGTAAGAACTCGTATGATCTGCAAGCGTCGAGCAACAGCTGAGAAGATAGTCGAGCAGATAAACAATAAAATATGTTGCCTGTTTTCGGAATCGTTCGTACCTGAGTCGTTTCGTACCGTTTGGTAACTTTCGAACTTATTATTAGACTTTGGCCGTCGCATTAAGCCTTGTCAGAACCTTCACATTACTGAATGTATAGGCGAGGTGTATTCAAAGACTTTATGTTGTGTGTAAATCAAAATTCAAATGGCTGATTCTTGATATTTATATTTATGAAGATGTTTTATCTTTCTAGAAACACCAGTAAATTGTTTTACTTGAGCTCACATTTTGTTTTCTTGTAACAGCTACTTGGAGCGACACACATCACATGCTATTGCACAAATGTCAGTGCCACATGCCTCAACACCGAGGTCAATAGCACCTGCAACAATGACTGCCATAGCAGAACCTGATGTATCATCGGTATCAACTGATAGTGATGCAGATGTTGTGTAAGCTGTCATTTTCATCATTTATTCTCAACGTTACTTTCATAGTAATAATTGTATGTATCTTGAACTGGATGTGAGGCTTTTATATGAAGATTAAACAACAATCCTTCAGTAAAATTTCTATCAGTAAATTTATTAGACCAACCACAAGACCAAATGTTGTACAATCTTGCTGACATTTTACATGTGTCAGGTTAATTTTAATTATTAGTTTCCGTCATCCTATTCTGACAGCTGTTGGCAGTAGCGTCTCACTACTTCAGCACATGAATGATGAATCAGATATGAATGACAATGACTTTGTCCAAATGTCACTGACAGATATAGCCTGACCAGTCTGGTAATCTATTAGATTTAGACTAACCTGTGTAAAGAATACAGATTATTGTTGTGGTATTGACTCTAAAATGAAGAAGTTAATTGGTCTGAATAAAAATAATTGAAGGTTCCATTTATTTACATGTTTTGTCGTTGGAAATTTTCGAAAAGTTATCTTGATTTATAAGTTGACTTCTCTCAACATATTACAGAGTTGCTGGACCATCGTTGTTGAAGAGAAGAAAAACTGATCTAGAGGCAGGACATACAACAATAAAACCATCACAATTGTAAGTTTGTAGAAATTTTTAAAACTTTCTTGAACCAGGGCAGAATTCATGAATACTCACTTGCTATTATTTTCAAATGTATTTTATTATACAGTAGCACTTGCTGTCCCAGCATTTAGAATTCAGTCTTTTTGGTGAAAAAAAACAACATTTCTGACGTAGCGTGTATTTATGTTTCAGAGGTCTATACTACATAAGAGTACATTTTATGACAAGCAAGAGCTCGGGGTCTTTCGCAGGATTTATTTCAACCGCTGATTTCAATTAAATAAAGGCTGGTTCTGGACTAGTTGTATACCTGTTTTGGAAAGCAATTTATAATGTTTCTGTATTGTACATAGATAAAATATGTCAAATACATAGAATATGTTAAATTTATACATTAAACTAATCACTATACATAGGTATGGTCACCAAAAGGTACTTCTACAGATTCTGTGGTAGGGTTATCTTTCCTATGGAAATTCATGTGCTATGGTACCAAAGTGCTGAGCATGCCCGGGGAAGTCTATAGATGCTTTTTACTGACTAGTTTGGTAATTTAATTGATTTTGAAGCTGATATACTAGTGTTGTTCTCATTAATTAAGTTGGTTCGACAGTCAAAGTAGTTGATCATAAATCATAATAAAATCTGATCGATTAATTTTTTTTTTATTTCTGTAGTATTCCATATTTTCTTTCTGTTAGGTTCCGTTACATTCATACCACTTTGTGATAGGCGATATTTGCAATACTGGACCAGTAGTATTTGACATAACATTGGTTGTATCAATGTGGAACATGTTCACTGATGTTGAAATTTTACCATATCCAGGAAAAAAGTTTGCATCCTTGCATGAAGCTATTTGGCTTCCTAAAACTTCCAGATGGACCACGTACTAAAGCATCTTAATGTTGCAACAGTTGAAGTTACACACACAAACAGTGTTGGAGGTTCATTAAGTTCAATGAATAAGTTCATTAAACGTAGTGCTAAGCAGTATTTGCATAGCTGTGATAATCAATGAATAATCGATGATTAATATTTTTCCAAATCAATGATCGATCATAAAACCGATTTCCGACCCTAGTATGCTCAGACTTGATAGTTGCAGCAGTTGTCATAATGAAAAATTACTTGGCGTTCTTTGTAGACATAATTTGGGTTGATATAAATGTAATTCAGTAACTGGGAAATACTTATTTGAGCATTGTACTGCTCCTATTCACTGAAGCAATGGCACTCTTATCCCATTCATTGCATGTGAGGAAAAATGCATATGGTTTTATTGTTAAAAGACTGATAACTGTTTCATTAATGTTTCAGGTCAGCTGGAAGCAAGAAGAAACATGCAAGGTATTTTATTTGACAATTATTTATAGTATCATCTCTATGACAAAAATCAAAGACTTGGTGTTTCATTTAGAGATAACATAACCCAACTTGTGTTTTGACAATGGTACACATTTACTTCACTGTTTATGGCAAAATAATGGGGAGGGGAGACATATTATTTTGCTTGGGTTGGCTGTCGGTCTGTTCACCATATTGAGATGATGTGCAGAACAGAACACATGTTTCAAGGTCACACTTAGAGGTCAAAGGTTATATGACTTATATTATTCCTAAGTTGCTCTTTATCTTTTAAAAACCTTACTTCTTCTCCATACCAATTTTATTCAAACATCCTGTATCAATATTACAATTACTGACAAACTGCCATGGGGGAGACATATGAGACAAACATGATAATCATATTAAATTTTGGGATATGCTGTACTGTCTACGTTTCTAAAGTGATCTTTCTGAATCTACACTATATTGATAATTTGATAGCTAACTATAAGATCACAGTCAAGTTTGATATCAGGTTGTCAGTGATCAAAATATGGTTACTTGGTAAACAACGGTTGGTCAGAATTGTTGTCTTTGTTGTCATCTGGGCTTAGTTATAATTATACTAGGTCATGCAAGATTAAACTATTGTCACTATGTCATATTGTAGAAAATACATCAATTGCTCTTAAAGTAGACCCCATTTTGTACTTGATATACATGAAATATGACAGAACCCTGTGTAATTCTAACTATAGAAATGTAGTTTTATCTCATTTGGAACAACACTTGCAGCTTGTTCTATATAAACATGGTCTGAGTGTTGGTATCCATAAAATGTATGTCTCAAACTGAATCATCAGTGTTGTCAATTGCAAAATAAGAACATGTAATACAATTGTATACATTATATAAACATTATAGGGTTGATATTGAGTTGTCAAGTACAGAATTGGAAGACTTTCGTGATCCGGATTATGATCCAGATGATCCCACCTTCCAGCCACAAGATTGGATTGATATATCCATTGTGTAAGTAAAGGAAGATGTTGTGATTATGATTTTAATGTAGAGTTGCTGTAACAAAAAAGATTTATTTTTCAAGACAATGTGTTCAGTAATAACAATATGTTGGACATATCTACATTGCATACGTCTTAGGACCTAAAGCTACATAACCACTGTCACGGTTAGCAGAGCAGATTCAATGTGAAAACACCAATGCTAATCACATGCCTAAAATCAATTCAGAAATACAATGATTAGAATAAGCTTACATTAATAGTTGAATATTGAATGTAATTAACTTTGATAAACTTTATTTGATAAATTGCAGTGACTGTCAATTGGATGATGAGACTTTGGAGGAACAGGGTGTCGAAGATGCTGTGTTTGATATTGAATGTGAAGGACAAGAAGAAGTTATAGAAGAAGAAGTTACAGAAGTAGAACTTAAAGAAATGAGACAGTATGATGCTGGTGTAGCTAGACTGAAGACAGTGAAAGAAGATATCATCACGGAAGAGAAGTATATCATAACAAAAGGAAGACTAGAGGCTCTCATGGAGATGTTTCCACAGAAACAATGTCAAGTATGCGGGAAACACATAAAAAGGGTGTTGAAGACAGTTGGATGCATAGTAGATTGCAAATGGGTATTTAATTTTGTGTTACTTATCTATTATGGTAATTGATGTAAATGTCTATTATTATAACCAAGTGACCAATGCTTACAGGTAAAGGTAGACTTATGTTCCATAGGACACTGTCTGATACTAAATTTTGTCCCAACAAACTTATGAAAAGACAACAACAGTTTAACTTTAGGTCTTGAGACCATTTGAAGGACAAATGACTTTTTACTAATTCTCATTTAACTTTTGCTGTAATACATTTCCTCTTTGCAGTGCTTGGATGTAATTTGTTTACATTGTATTACAATACTTTATTCATTTTTTTCAGTCATGTGAAGATGGACATTTGACCTACAGATGGTCAAGTTCAGCGATGTTGCCAGATGGAGTTTACAGTACCAACTTACTGGCCATGTCATCAATTGTATTGTCTGGCAATAATTTCACAAAGATTGCTCTATTTGCAATTTTTTTAGGCCTGGCTTTTCCTAGTAGGACTTCATTCAACAGAATCCAGACAAAGTGTGTTGTGCCAGTTGTTGACACATACTGGGGTAATCTCAAACAAAGTGCCTTGGAAGAACATCGGGCAGTCAAAGTGACTGTTTCTGGTAAGTGAATCTTTATAACTACATGTAAAAAACATTTTAATACGAAATTTTGTTTTCTTTTCAGATGTCTGGAAGGCAATCATAATTGAAATGTATATACCACATATTGAGAAGTTCTTTTACAAAACAAATATGCTTTGATACTAGGGACTCAGGATTAGTTTGTTTACTCTTGTGCCACCACTGTGACATAAATGTTTATGGCTTCAGGTGATATTTGATGGCACTTGTCATCTGTCTTTCCACCTGTTTGTGGTACATCTGTTCAGCAATTTGTTTTTGTATAGTAACTTAATACACTTTGATCTATAATCATAGTAGGCAGAATCCCATTTTACCTTTGAAGTCGCTGGTTCAAGGGTCCGTATCATGGGAATTTCCGTTCAATGGAATGTACTCAATTTATGTTAGAAAATCTATTGGTTCTGCCCAATTACACTCAATCCAAATTAGATCATTGCTGTGACTCTAAAAGCTTTGTGATTCAAGAATGTTTGACATTCTGTAGGTGATGGCAGGATGGATTCCCCTGGTCATACCGCCAAATACTGTACATACACTGTCATGAACCAGACGGACAATGTAATCCTGGCTTTAGAGGTAGTTGACAAGAGGGAGACGGGACTAAAGTCTGTC
This sequence comes from Mactromeris polynyma, assembly GCA_032209605.1. Classification (NCBI taxonomy): domain Eukaryota; kingdom Metazoa; phylum Mollusca; class Bivalvia; order Venerida; family Mactridae; genus Mactromeris; species Mactromeris polynyma. The sequence goes on along the minus strand of JASFXZ010000006.1, from coordinate 9,799,074 downwards.
CTGATGGAGGCAAAAGGGTTTGGTAGAGCCATGAAATGTATCAAGGATGCTGGAGTTGAGCTGGGGGAAGTTGTTACAGATGCGCATCCACAGATTTCCAAAATAATGAGTGAGTGGTTTCTATAGTAACAAAATAGTGAAAGTGAAAACGGTCACAGTTCATGAAAGTAATTAACATGGCATACAGTTGTTTGTGCAATGAAATGGTGCTACACTTGCATTAAATATTGGATTCCAACAATAACAACGAGTTATATTTAGTATTAGGGCTTAACTAATTTGGAAATGTTGGCATGTGGTAGGGCCTGTTCCATTTCTATATGTTAACCTGTGTTAGGTATTTTAAATTGATGTGTACTTATGTTGCTCTGTGTTACCTATGCAGAATTAGCTGTTCATTATTTAATTTTGTATATTTAAAGTGATATGTTTCTAAGTTACTACGATGAGTATGGTCACCATAGCAGAATTGACAATGCTGTAAAATTTAAAATGTTTGTATTCACTTTCATCATTGTACATCTAAATGTCAATTTGCAACTTCTAATAATCCAGTCACTTGTTAAACAAATTGTAAGATAAAGCATTGAATTACTGAATATTTACTTTGATAAGAAATGAACAAGCTTACAAATAATTTGTCGTTTATTTTTTACCAGATATCAAGACTTGTACTCTACTAGTATTCTGATTTTTCAGGGACGTCCTTTCCTGAAGTTAGACACAGCTATGATATGTGGCACGGGGCCAAGAATCTTGGGAAAAGAATGTGCAAGGTGAGTAACAAATTTCAGAACAATAGTTTATATGAACTGAAGTTTTGTGATTGAGGACTCTTACACTTACAGGTGATGTTTTCCCAATAGTGGTTTATAATCCTTAGATTCATATACATGTACTTTTTTTTTTTTTTATAAAACATGACATTAAATGGTGGTGAAATCTATCTAATAGAAAATTAATGACTTATATTTAGGTTGCTGCTGTCAAGGGGAATGAAGCACTTACACCATGGCTGAAAGACATCACCAACCATTTCTTCCACTGTGCTGAGACATGCAATGGAAATGTTCTACATATGAAGGTCAGTACTATTACCATAACTATTATCTTGGCTTCTTTTTATGTATTGACATTTCAGCCTTTCAAACCCCTTGGTCTGCTAAAATGTTGAGAGCAGAAATTATGAAAGTTGATCTGATTAACATAACCCATAGAAACTCTTTCTATATTAATTAGCACTCATCAGATGGAATGAATCTGACATACTGGGATGGAAATTATAAGACAGTTAACATGAGTATATTCTCCATGCTCAGATTTCATTTTTGATGTATTCCATTTGGGTACATACTGTTTTATTATGTTAAAGTATTTCTATAGATAAATTATGTCACAATCAGAGTATTTATTAACTTTATAATCTTACTATTATTATTTTGGAAAGATAAAAATTAAGATTTGATGAGATTTGAACTCTGAGATCAATCTCAAGTTATATAACCTCAGATCCAGGAATAAAACTTCTGTATCAGAGTTTTGTGTGCATCTCTCTGATCTCAAGATTGTTAAAATGATTGTAAATTTCTATAATATGAAGTTATTGTTTTTAGTGACTGAATGTATATTTTTTGCTTCATGATTGTGTGTTTTCAGACCAAATGGGTTTCGATCCTGAAGCATGTAACTAATTGTCACAGCTGGGCGCTCGGACAGTGTGACCATGGCCCAATGGAGGAAGAGAGGGAAAACAAACCCTGGTTGAAGTCTTCTGCTAAAGTTGTAAAAGATCTGGAGAAGCAGGTTATGGACAAAAGATTGTTGCGGACATTTCCATACTATGTTACATGCCAGTATGTATTCTTGATTGAAAAATGTTTGATTTTGTAAGATAGTTATATCTGTTTCTTTCTTTAAATTCATTTTAAATTGATTCTTACAATACATAAGAATTGTTATAAGCATGTTTGCTGATTATTTTTATCATTATTGGTTATCAAAACGATTATACCTACACAACTGTCAAAATAAAAGGCATACTTAGGCAATGCAGTTTGAGAAGCTAATTCATTCATTGTCTTTTGTTTGCAGAACTACTTCAGAACTGAAGTCCTTCAATAATCATCTTTTGATGTATGCACCAAAAATGAATGCCTTTAGGTAAAACATTTTGTTTCAATTTTGTCAGTCTCGCTTGTAATAAGGTTGACATAGTCGCCACAATGGTGGTTCAGTGTATGTGCGTGCATCCGTGTGTCAGTCTAATTTGCTTTTTGTCGGGACCATTACTCGTGTCATTTATTAGGGGATATTCAAATCACTTGGCACAGAGGTTCACCGTAGCTCAAAAGTCAATGTAGCACTTGGAGGTCATAGGTAAAAAGTGTGTCTAACAACTTTTATTGGGGATATTACACTTTTATTAGGGAATTTTTAAATTAAGCACACACATTCACAATGAAGTAAGGGTGTCTACAGCTTAAAGACCAAGGTCACACTAAGAGGTCAAAGGTTAACACTGGGTATGATAGAAATGCCCCGTAGAGCATTATATATAACTGTATTCTCTCCATCTCTTTACAATTGGTGGGCTCAATATCTTGCCCTTGGTTATCTAGTTTAACAATTACCAAATGGAATATGTTAATACTTTTTCTTATTTCCAATGTCCATCATTGATATCTGTTGTTAGGGTAATAAAACATGACTGTTAGAGGCATATGGTCAGAATTTGCAGAATCCATGATAAATTAATTTTCAAACTAGTCCTATTGAATAATACTGTATAATTTAAAAGGACTGCTTTTTTTACTATTAAATGTTGTTTCTTCATGAGCATATAATACATTTTAATTAAAACGTTTGAATATTTTCAGCTATGCTGTATACAAATGCCGATGCCAGCTAGCTGCCATTGACTACACTAAACATCTGCATAGGACTCAAGTTGTAGATAAAGATGGAAATCCAAAGTAATAACTTCATCATAGTTATTCTTACAATTCTTTCTGAGCTTATAACGTTTTATGCTTGAAAAATGGGTTCAACCTCTGTGTGGAAAGGTGCAACTATGGGAAACATGCGTACAAGTAGAATCCATAGGCTTTTAGTAGTTATCTGTCACTCTTGTGTCTTTATACATGTATTGGGTTACATATAATTTATTAGTTCTACAGTTATATATGGTAGTCAGTTGATCAAACCAGCTTTCCTTTGTTAAAAATACTGAAATGTTCTTCCATTAGCAAATGACAATGTAGTACAAGAGAATAAGAGTGCAAATCTTCCGTCAAACTGTCACACACACACATGTATATATATACTTTGCCCAAGACCTCCTGCTTGATAGTTTTGCATACTAGCACCTCAAAATCACAGTGACATTGGTATATTTCAAATTTCTCTTTGTAAGGCTTTTTCTGACAATAAGTTATATCAAAATAGGCATCAACATTTTGTACATAATGCGTTATACCGTTAATGTTTGCAAGTAAATGCTTTATATTTTACTGCCACCTATACAGCATGCATTTTTTATCCAGATGGAGAAGGACTTACTCCAAGGCAGCTCGCAACTGGACAGTCCACCCAATTAAGGAAGCGAAAGAATACAGCTACATTCCTGGGCTGCAGTTGAAAATAGCAGAACTATTCTGTGCCAAGAATTAAAAAGAAACAATGACATTTCAACACTAGTTAACATAAATGTGTTTTGGTACATTGCTTAGCTACTTTTATCTACGTCAGACTGTCTTGCCATGTAACAAAATCTGTGTTGTTATATATCCTGAACTGTTGGACTACAGTCTTCAAACATTATAGGAATGTACAGTATATCAGAATATGAAGTTTTGCACCATCAGGGCTCCGACAAGGGAAAATGGAGTTATCAGTGGCCTTGAAATGGTGAAAAGCATGTTTGACTTTGTCGCTCATATATCAAAACATGTTTTACCTGGAGTAATGAAACTTCATAGGAATATTGGTCATCACATGAAATTGCATACCTGTTTTTTTTATGGCATTTATTTGACTCAAATAAATTTCGAGTAAGAGCATGGTTACACCCTTTGATTGAGTAAAGTGGGGGCACCTGTGTCACAATTCCGTTATACCCCCAGATACGAAGTATATGGGTGCTATATTGGAGTCACATCCATCCGTCTGAGGATTTAACATCTTAAAAGGCTGATTTTTACTTCTATTATTTATTTCAAAAGGTACAAAACAAGTCGAAAATTATCTGCTGTTCAAACGTAGGATGTGATCACGAATGAAACGAAGTTACGCAACAAGTGTTTTTTTTTCATTTTGGACCAGTTTATTGCATTATCCCTGTCAAACCTACTTTATCAACATCGAATCACAGCACTGTCATATAACATGTCGGGTCTACAGCAGCATACAAAGCAAATAGTATGCAGAGCGAAAGTTGACTAAGTTCGATGACATGCACAAACTCATTTGAGAAGACCCCTCTTCATGCTCTTGCATACGCAATAGTAAGTGTTCTAATAATAATCAACAACAAGCGCTTTGACGAATACCCAACACACAATCATTGAAAATATTGTTTTAAACTGTAAGCATCTAAGTCACTTATTGTTTACTCGCATGCAATGAACATAAATAAACAGTGAACGTTACCTGCTCGATGTTAGTAGATGATGACGCCATCATGTATGTTTATGTTTGCAGATCGATCATGCGACTCGCCAGGTGCATGCTGGGTGGAAATTCCGCAGTATTTTTAAACTGGAAAACCCGATTGCGCGATATCGCAAAGACGATTTATCAGCTTATTTGCATTATATTATTCAAATATTTATCACCTACGGTTTCAATTTACGTATATATTGATAACTCTACGCATATTTTGAGAAATTGCAGGATACAAAAATTTGTGCTTCATCTGGAGTTCAGCACCTTAAAACTGTAATTTCAGCTAACATCAAGGAGGAGATTGTCAAACCGGAAGTTGTTGAATATATTCGGAACCTCTCCAGTGTCGAGTATGGCGTGGATTCAAAACTCAAACCTTCTGAATCTGACGTGCCGTCCGCATCGTTTAGAAAGCTAAATGTTGACTGAAAGAACCATACTACAACATAGATGCTATAAATTTTAAACTTATCCTGTATGTCAAATGGGATTCCACAGCCAAGCAAAACGGAAAAAACTGTTGAAACATCACATTTGACCCAATGAACAAACAATACATGTAATACAAATTGCATAACCAAAACAAAATCACAAGAAACACCGAAGCCTAAAAGTACAGTAAAACCTCAATGATAAGATCACCTTTGTTACCCTTGGAAACTGGTCTTCTTATTGAGATCACTTTAAAGACCACCTCAATAATAAAACCTCCTCAAAATTAAGAACACAATTTTCAAGTCCATTTTCACTGTTTTTGGTCTTTAGTCAATCTCTATATTAAGCCCAGTTTCCAAGGGTCCCAATGGTGGTTTTATTATTGAGGTTGTACTGTACTTTCAGGCTCCGGTGTTTCCTGTGCTTTTGTGCATTGTTTAATTAGCGCCAAGCTAGACCTGTGCCATATAGATTATTATTATATTCAAGCATTTAAATAAAACCTTGCTAGTGTCAGGAAATGTTGAGATCAGTTTCAGGGTAAATCAAGTGGCGAGATTTTGACTACATCTCATAAGAAGTGTTGTTATTGTTGTTCCGTCATTGTTGTATTATAGACTGTTGTAAACATGTGTATTTATTGTGTACAATGTTGAAAAAATAATCAGAAAATCTCTCTACTTAGTTTGTATTACATATATATTGTATATCTACCAAAATCAATTATTTAATTGTGTGTAGCGTACCAGTTGTGTATTTTATGTGAGATTTCATTAATTTTGTGTCTTGATAGTAATTAAATACAGTCCAACCTCACTTAAAGACCACCTCAATGATGAGACCACCTCAAAATAAAGAACACAATTTTCCAGTCCAATTTATCCTTTTTCTGTTTATTCAACCTAATTATTAAGATCACCTCAATAAGAAGACCAGTTTTCAAGGGTCACAAAGGTGGTCTTATTATTGAGGTTTTACTGTATATACAGTTAACATGACCAGTAATCCTGGGTTTTGCAAAGGTACGGACTTGTTTTTCCGATGGTAAGAAAATGTCATGTGGTTTTATTTGGTACATCTGCAATCTGATTGGTCGAAACTGTCATGTGGCTTTTATTTGATGCGTGCACATAATTGTCGCCATTTTGATTTTCAAAATTCATTTGACTGGGATTGTTCAGTTTGATATATATAAATACATGTAGAGGGAGGACAACTACTAATTTAAAATCTCCTGGAAATATGTGCATAATTAATATGAACGCTGCTATAGGATTTACAAACTCTTCTATAAGTGACGTCGTTTTAAGAAAACGCAACATGTTATGTCACTATGTGTAATAAGGAAACAATATTTACTCCATATGGTCACGTCCTTTTCATATTGCTATGGGGCACGTATTGCTAACTGTCAGTACATGGTGACGTCACATGTGACGTTTTCTGGAAATGACGTCACATACAGAAGAGGTCAGAAATCGTACAGTGGCGCTCATATTGTTATTCCAAGAATCGAACACACGACCGTTAGGCTGATTTGTAGCAATAACAGTTAGCACACGACTGTCAATCGTGTATTCTATTCACGTGGAGATGACATTTTCAAAAGTATTTCTGTTAGACGACATAGAATGCATTCGTGTGGCCTAATTCACAAGCATTTTAAGACTGAAACTCTGACTGGACGTTAAATTGACATATTTACCAGCCTTTCGTTTTTATTGAATCTAGATAGATAGATAGATAGATTTTATTCAGTATTGGTTGCACAAACATGGAAATTTAAAAACAACATGTATAATAAAACAATTGAGATACATACATGTGAATTTGTAAACAACCATGACAAGCATACCAACACTAAGGATTACACAAAAAAGAGAGAACTCTTATTTCCATTGTGGTCCTCTAGTGTTGGTGGCATGACATAGAGAGGCATCTCTAATAATGAGAATAATAATAATAATAATAAATTGCACAAATGTATCAGGTATAGTCTTAGGGTGGTATCACAGTTATTCTACTACAGGGTGCTAAGTTTAATATTACATGTAAATGTATCTACAATCAATATCACAGATTTTAAATAAATTAAAAAACATGTTTAAGTGAAACAGGTTCCAATACTGAAATGCATTAATGTGAATAAACAAGTAGCTAAATGAATAAATAAATAAATATATAAAAATAAATTAATTAAATTCTTAATAAAATAGATTCATTTAATGGATAAATAATATAAATAAAATAAATAAATAGTTAAATCACTTTAAGATTCTAAATTGTCTAAAAAATGTGTTTTTACTTTAGTTTTAAAATCAGCCAACTTTTCCGTGTGTGCTATACTAGCAGGCAATTGATTCCAAAGGGTTATACCAGAAAAGAAAAAGGATTTAGACCCAAAACCTTTGACCTTTGGCACCGCAAACCCCCCCTGTCCACTCAGTCTAGTTTTATAGGAATGTATAGAGTCTTGAGATATAAAATGGTCTACCATATAGTCTGGGGCTAAGTTGTTTTTAATTCTAAAAACATGACACAGAATAATTTGGTGTTCCTAGACAAACGAAATCTGGCTGAATAGCCGTTATCACCCTCTGTACACTTTTGCCACTATTTTTAAATCGATACAGTATTTAATAACAACGTAAGGGCAAAAAGAACATTCAACATTTTAAAGTCTATGTCTGCGTTACAGTCTTAAAACGTTTGTGAAAAAGGCCTCTGTTTAATTATTCAGTATTCGTATGTTTTTCTTCAAGTACCTGACAACTTCTCAACATGTTTATAAGGCTTGGTGTACAAATGACTGGCTGTATTTCCTTCAGTCAAGTTGTCACGGAGAACATTCACCTCACCAAAGGTTCGAACTTGGCTACTTTCTCTAGATTGGAGATCTGAACTGATCCCAGATATACGCGTGGACTTTTACGATACCTGAGCTAGAACCGTCACCCTCCCCGGTAGGCGCAATGGTCTAGGGGTCGAGCGCCTGACTCCTGATCCGAAGGTCGTGAGTACCAGCCCCGCGATAAGCTTCACAATCCCTAAATTTGGCGTAAGTACTGGTTGGTAGCCAGGAAGCAGTCATCGAGAGTGATTAACATAATTTGTAAGAACTGTTTTCACAATCGATGTAAAATAAATAAGTTTAAAATGTTCGTTCGACGTGATAATTAGAGATACATCATCCAATCATTACTTAAGATATTCAAGACAAACGATGATAAAACTGCATTGGGTCAGGTTTTATTTACGAGTACTGACAGTATATTCTAAGTATTCCAAAAGAATCATCAAAATCTTCATTTTCCAGAAGTACTACTTTGCCATCACCACGTTCTAAAGGAACGTCAACTGATTTGACTTCTACAACAGCATTGAGTTCATCAACAATGTTATCTAACACATGTGTGATTACGTCGCTGGTATAGAGGTCGAGTTTTTCTTTATCATCAATTTGACATTCTTCTGCTTCTGTTTCTATGTTAGTCACAAAAACGCTTGACTCCATCTTGTTTATTTCCGGTATGAAGTTTTCAGTGGTTTCTTGAAACACACGGGTTTCGACGCAGAGATCAACCTTTATATCTTCTAGAAAGTTTTCAACTATTTGATTTGCAACGGATTCAACATCACTATCGTCATTAGTATAATTCAATTCATCCGCTATTATTTCGCTCGCATCACTATGAGCTTTCCCGTCATTAGTTGTGATGTCATTGATTTCTGACGTTTCCTTGTCATTTACAGTAATAGTTCTGCCTTTTGTGGAATTTGTGCATTCTGAACATATATCTCCTCTACCAACTTCATTTAATTGATCGATTGTTTCCTCTGCTTCATCAGCAACAACTGTTTCGGGCGTAATGTTGTCACAACAATCGTCTTTATCACTAAACTTCCGTCTCGTTTTGAACAAACCAATCAAATCCTTGACACCTTGAACACAAACTGCTTCATCAACAAACGTCGCTTTAGGTTCAATATTGATCGCATCACATTTGTTCATTGCCTTCTTCATTGAAATCACCAACTTCATTTTATCATCTGGGCATACTGCAATACAAAGAACCAGTGAGGTAATAGTGTTGAATTTATTAGATTTTGGAAATTTGTTTATTAGAATAAACCCAGAGGGTTTCGAACTAATACATTTCAATAATAAATTTCCAAAATTTGCCTGAAAGCTGCTGTCCCAGGCATTCATAAAAGCCTTGGTTGCGTGACTGTCTGCGAGACATTCAAGTAGCTAAAGAGTATCACAATTAATTGGATTTATTCAATATCTAGTGTTCTTGTATTAAATTTTCTAATAAAGAAAAGAATGGAAGATTAAAGATTTTTTTTGTGGTGGTGATGGGGGGGGGGGTCTCATTCAACATTTATCAAATATTGCAATTATAGGTAAATAACAAAGCATATATATTCATTCGTGTTTTAATTGTAAAAAATGTGTTAAAACAATGTTTGAATTGTCTTACTGTTCATCATTGTCCTGAAACATATAATTTAACAATAACAAGATAACGGAGAGCGAGGGATTGTAACTGCTTCATGCGTTAATGTGTCAGTATGGGCCATCATACGGAATCATGTTAGCGCGTACGGAATCATGTTAGGGCCATCGTACGGAATCGTACGGAATCATGTTAGGGCCATCGAACGGGATCATGTTAGGGCCATCATACGGGATCATGTTAGGGCCATCGTACGGAATCGTACGGAATCATGTTAGGGCCATCGAACGGGATCATGTTAGGGCCATCGTACGGAATCATGTTCGGGCCATCGTACGGAATCATGTTAGGGCCATCGTACGGAATCATGTTAGGACCATCGTACGGAATCATGTTAGGCCATCGTACGGAATCATGTTAGGGCCAACGTACGGAATCATGTTAGGGCCATCGTACGGAATCATGTTAGGGCCATCGTATGGAATCATGTTAGGGCCATCGTACGGAATCATGTTAGGGCCATCGTATGGAATCATGTTAGGGCCATCGTTCGGAATCATGTTAGGACCATCGCACGGAATCATGTTAGGGCAATCGTACGGAATCATGTTAGGGCCATCGTATGGAGTCATGTTAGGACCATCGTGCGGAATCATGTTAGGGCCAACGCAATCTCGCCCTCCCCTCGCGTTTTTATTTACCAAGAAAAAAATGCGATATTCGTTTGTTACATTCTTGCATCTTTTTTCTTCAAATTTGTATTACTTTGTATACAACAACTATTGTGTTTTCGTTTAGATTTCGATAAAAAACGCGAGATTTTACATTTACTTCGGTGCATCTTTTGCACTACTCTGTAACCACCTGGTGATTGGAAACAAACACAGGAGAGCTTTGTGGTAGAACATAGCGTTTGTTTCTTTTTCAAATCACCTTTTAACACAAGTCTTGTCTGAGTAGGCACCAGTGTTACGTAACGGGGTCGTAGTAATAAATAAATCCTGAAATAAAAAAATCTTGAACAACCTTGCAAGATTTTAGAACACTTTTGAGATAATTAAAAAGAGATGCGCCATTGCAACGACAAATCTCGAGTTTTTTTTCTCCATTCCGACTTACTAAAAAAGATGCACCGAAGTAAATGTCAAACCTCGCATTTGTTATTGAATTTCACGTGAACACGCAGTAGTCTTTGTATACAAACTTACTACAATTTGACAGAAAAAAAGATGCAAGAATGTAACTAACGAGAGGGTCGAGATCGCGATGGCCCTAACAGGATTCCGCAGTAGTTCCAAAATGTGCTGTCCACGAATTTGGTTACATCTTGAACATCTTTGTGTCCAAGGCTACATCTCAGATTTTTTTAAACGCTTTTATGCTTGTGCAAGTACATAGTACGCTTGTCGCTTACCTTTATATATTTCGTTTAGTTTACGAAGCTTCTCAAATTCGTCACTAAACTTGACGACTTCCATTTCCATTCTATGCTGGGTATTTGGTGAATGCTCGTGACATGTGCACACGCTGGGGTTATATTGTTTGATTACCAATGCTGTTCTAGGCGCATCGTCTGTCTTATCTGTAGATCCTGAATTAAAGAATAATTATGTAGAGCATTTTTTTTGGAAACGGCGTGTGTCCCCCTTAGACAACTAAAGGGCCATAACTCTGTCAAAAAACATCGGACAAAATGCCGATACAATGCACAACTAGGCTTGGTATCATCACTCGTTTGAAGTTTCATTGAAATCCAACCACTGATTTAGGAGAACAAGCGCAGACAAACTTTCTGACCTCCAGAGGCACGATTTGTAGAGGTAGGAAAATAGCGTTTTCATGGCGCTACGTAGGGAAAAGTAGCGGTGATTTCTTAAAACTTGGAGTGGTAGGTAGGTTTCGAAAAGAATGTTACTGACGCTTACGTTGATAGAATTTGGTATGGCCTAGCCCCGCATACGTGTCTCTGTACTCCGACTTGTACACGCGTCTTAAGTGAAATTCCCGAATTTGAGTTATTAAGTAACATAATAAGTGGTCAAGTAGATAAGATTCGTGTTACCACTTACATGTAGAAGCCAAAAAAGCATAAAAAATATAAATAAGTGGTAACACGAATCTTAAGTGAAATTTGCGAATTTGAGTTATTAAGTAACATAATAAGTGGTCAACAAGATAAGATTCGTATTGCCACTTAAATCTAGTGTAATACATCTTAAAAAGGTAAGAGGTGGCACTTCTGGGCACTTTCAAGCCTGTTTCTAGTTTTATGATATTTATCTTATCGAAAATGTAACACGAATATTAACTAGATAGCTAGATAATTAACGTAATAATTAAGTGGTGAACACGAAACAATTCGCGAACGCTATCATGCTAACTGGTGGCAGTAATATGCCATCATAAATTGCCTAATCAAACATTTCGCTATTATTTATCTATATCTTACCAAATGTATCAAGTGTATTTTCAGAACAAATGTGCTAGGTTGTTCATAAAAACTTGCTTGATTAAACCATTACATTACCCCTCAAATATCAGGTAACACCAGTTTTGTTGATGAAATGTTAAGATAATCAAAATGAAGAGAGCTGTGGTCAATATCAGGAAAAAAGTAATAAACTCATGCTGAGCATGAACAGTTATTTTCGTTCTGGTCAGAGAGAGAAAGTGGTAGTAAGTCGTAGGACTGTATTTGTGGTTTTGCGAAACATATAAGAAAAGTGACAATACAGTGTTGTAGAGTAAATCTGTATCAAAGCAATCACCAACGATTTTCGCAAGGATATTCTGTCAAAAATTAAGACTAAGTACCTTTAAATAGATAGAAAAATTAGAAAGGAAAATTTACTTACTCCAGTGTATATTGTACAGTAAATTTGGTCTATACCATTCGTCTCTGGTTGCCATACTTCGTCGTTTAACTTCACTGCAGTGTAACAAACGTAAACTCGCTTCTTGCTTATTGTTCGTTGTCACGACGCTAACGTCACATTACGTCATTTGACGTCAGTCTCAAAATATGACAAAATACGGACTCGTGAACTTCCATTTTTATATGAACAAGTAAGTAATGAAGCAGTTTTTAAAAAAGAAAAAAATGTGTTTGTTTTCAAATAGATTAAGTAGAAGTCATAAAGTGGTATCAATTTGTATGTAGGTCTATTAATTTTAGCAATTAACGGGCGCCCTTTAGAGACCGGTTTTCCATTAGTGACGAACGACAACGCTGGTTAGCTTTTATACTAAACCAACATTTCCGGTGCGGGTTATTCAATAACGAAAGAGGTATATATTTTGATATATTTACTCTTCTTCTGGACAATATACAGTATTTATGCCACGTTTGAATGATCATATTTCGTTTATTTTTAGTGCATAGTGTTGACAACTGTAGGAATATGAGTAATGCTTCCATTGGTATTATTCACAGGTTTTCGCGACCTCATACAAAATGACAGTGTAACTTCAGTATATATAGGTCCGTGATATAATAAAGACGAGTTAGTTTCATTTTTCTTGGTATATGCCATATGGCTGTTTAGAGCAACACGAGATTAAGTATCTATTTGATTAAACTAACATGTTCACTTCTTTTTAAAAGACACTTTAAAATTAAAATATTAATATTATTACATGTATGGAACTTGGAAAGGCCTCATTTCATAGTATTTCAGTGACATGTATACACATACTCAATGTAGAACTGGGAAAATGTAGAACAAGAGAGATGGTCCCTGACGGCCCAACACCAAATATGGTAATTGAACGGAAGTTGCTGAAAATGTTCCGAATGAAGCCCAAGAGATTGTGGGATGACCTTCATTCCTGAATAGCAATTGCAGAGCCGTTCAACCGTTTGTAGCAGTGATACCATTTGGTGATTGACTTACGGTAGCGTATTTTATATTGATAACTCGTGCTTATCTATCAAGAAATCCATGCTGAATCTTACTTAACTGTACAGAACTCGCAAAACACGTCTCGAGTTTTCGTCTGTTTGTAACTACTTTTTGCGACACGATATGGCTAATCTGGATCATGTCTTTCTCTCTCTTGTATTTTATTACTCATTTTGGTATCATTTTAATTGAGCTAGTTCAGGGATTGATACATCATGGTTTTGATCATTGTTGTAGTGGATATTTATAAGTTTTTATATCACTATGCCATGGTTTTATTTTTTTTCTTATCAAAATACAGAATGGTGATGCCTTGGTAATGGTTGCGTGAAAAGTGAATCGTGAGAGAGTTTACTCCAGATGACATGAGAAATGGAAAGTTTCAGCAAATTCAGGTATGAATTAACAACAGGAATTTGAATCTGGCATTAAATGCATTGAAACTATATTACAATTTAGACAACTAAAGAAATTTTATTTACCATAACATAGTGCTTCCTGCTTCAGACTTGAACCCAAGACCCCTACAACACAAATACCATGCTCTTCTAATAGTGTTATATGGCTGCTGTGTAATCCAATATGTTAGTTATTTGAGGCATAACGGCATTGACTGAGCCGTCGTCGAACGCCACTGCCACCATAATAGTAATTGAAGTGAAAAAGTACATCCGATGTGAATTGAACCCAAGACCCCTCTACATGAGACTGAGCTTACTGGTAGTGTCCAATTATTCTCTGTTTACACTTCTAGCTAGTTAGAAAAGTGCAACTGATATGGGGCTTGTACCAAAGACCCCTTCAGCACCATGACAGTATTCATATTTCTAGTACATTTCTGCGCCACCGAAAAGGATTTGAATTAATATGGTGACATAGAAGTGAGTACCAATGATGTACTAGGGAATGATCTTGATAGTTTAAAAAGCTTAACAATTCTTAAGGTGGCTGAGGATTTCCACCTTGTGGTCTACTTCATCTTGACCTTTGCCCCAGTGATCGCAAAATCAGAAGCTTTCATATACAACCTGTAGGCTATCATCCTACAAAGTTAGGAACTGGAAGGATACTGGAGTTATCATGCAGACAAGGATTTCCACAAAGTTTGACCAAGTAACCCAAATTCAATAGGGTGCATCGACTACTCGATTGCAATCATCCTACCAAGTTAGGACCTGGGAGGCCAAACAGTATTGAGCTGAAGTGGGTAAAAGTATGATTAAAAGACCGACCTACCTATATCAACACAAACTCCCTTCACTTGTGAAAAGGAGGGGGGTGGGACAAAAAAGTGTATGCTTCAATTCTTGTGAAGAACACAGTAGATTAAGCTGTACAAATTTGTATCAAACCAATCATAGACAGGCAAGCAGAAGTTGTTCCATTGAAAAGTCTTAGATCATGGACCAAGTTTTTGAGTTCATTGTCACAACTATGTAAAACACTAGATTGCTGGCTAACTCCAGACTTAACTACCTTGATCTCATTCATAATGCTAATGGTACTATTATACAGTGCAAAATAATTATGCCAGTACATGTTCTCTCTTAAAAGCTGACAGCAATGGTTTGTATTTCACTGAAATGTGATTCTTGATTGTTTTCAGATTTTAGCCAACAACTGGAATTGTTCTGTCTGAAATTTACCAAGAGGCTTTGATAGTACACATAGTCATGTTGTCTATCCATGAGATATGTATTATAATGAAAAGCCATGCTGTGGCCAGTGGGTAAGTATTAAGGTGTTCATGTGTGGTACATGCCAGTACATTTACATGTATAGTACATGCTAGTACATTTTCTTGTATGGTATATGCAATTTCATTTTTTATGTATAGTACATGCCGGTACATTTTCCATGTATGGTACATGACAGAACTTATTCATGTATGGTTCATTCCAGTACATATTCATGTGCAGTACATATTCATGTTTGGTACATGCCAGTACATATTCATGTATGGTACATGCCGGTACTAATTCATGTATGTTATATGCCGGTACATGTTATTGTTATTGCCAGTTCATGTATAGTGCATGCCAGTTCATGTATGGTACATGCCAGTTCATGTAAGTTACATGCCAGTTCATGTATTGTACATGCCAGTTCATGTATGGTACAAGCCAGTTCAGGTACGGTACATGCCAGTCCATGTATGTTACATGCCAGTTCATGTATGGTACACACCGGTCCATGTAAGGTACATGCCAATTCATGTATGTTACATGCCAGTTCATGTATGGTACACACCGGTCCATGTAAGGTACATGCCAATTCATGTATGGTACATGCCAGTCCATGTGCAGTACATGCCAATCCATGTATGTTACATGCCAGTTCATGTATGGTACATGCCAGTCCATATTGATGTATATTACATGCCGGTACTTATTCATGTATGGTTCATGTCGGTACATGTTAATGTATGGTAATTACCAGTCCATGTATGGTTCATGCTTGTACATGTTCATGTTTTGTACATGCTTGTACATATCCATGTATGATACATACTTGTACATATCCATGTATGATCCAGTCCATGTATGGTACATGCTTGTACATATCCATGTATGGTCCAGTCCATGTATGGTACATGCTTGTACATATCCATGTATGGTCCAGTCCATGCATGGTACATGCTTGTACATATCCATGTATGGTCTAGTCCATGTATGGTACATGCTTGTACATATCCATGTTTGGTACATGCTTGTACATATCCATGTATGGTCCAGTCCATGTATGGTACATGCTTGTACATATCCATGTATGGTCCAGTCCATGTATGGTACATGCCAGTCCATATTTATGTATGTCACATGCTGGTACTTATTCATGTATGCTTCATGCTGAAACATGTCCATGTATGGAACATGCGGGAATTACCTGTTTTCAGTGACCATTACATCATCTTGGACCGATTTTTCTCTCGTGACCTACTTTTTATTAACTGCTGACGTATTGAAATCGAACTGACTGTATGTTATTGTTTCGATTCTTATTACTGACTGAGCTCGGGTATTTGAGCTTGCTTTTACCTAACTATCCTAATCATCCTGCTGTAGAGTCGATACTAATCCTATTTACTGTATTTATCAATTAGAACTGTTTCGACACCAAAACATTTCGACCTTTGTCAGGAAATTTCAACACCAGTCGTTTGATTTAGAATTAAGTGTACTTTTGAGGGATATTAATGGTATTGGATTACATGGTTATATTCATTAATTGATCATAACGTTGTTTGCAGCTCTAAAGTGTTGACACTTTTTATTTGACAAAAAAGTATTTTTATTACTGTGTTGCCCCTATTTAAAGGGCCAGCCATTTCTCACCAATGAGAAGACTACTTTGAGCATATTTACTTCCCAATTCCTATTCATTAATGCCAGGCACCAGTCGGATATGCACACGGTAACCATTATTTAACTAGCTGGCGGCTCACCAAAAAGCCATATCAAAACGGACCCCTGCTGGAATTTGAACCTTAGACCTCCTGCTTTATAAGTGGAGGCCATAACCACTCGGCCAGAGGAGATGGTGTATTTCGTAAAAGAGAAATACTATTCATTTTCTGTAAACAAGAATTACTAGTGCTTGAGACACATGCCAGTACTGTCTAATCTAAACTGCTTTTGTAACTGCATTCATATTTTTTCAGTTACAGGGATGAACATTGTTGTGTATGTGTGGATGAACATTAATTGCTGACAATAGGTGCCAGTATTCCTTGACAGCCATACCAACAAAGGTATTGAATTCTCTGCTATGGAGAAAAAATGAGGATTTTATTGTTTGAATGTAATATGTTTTTAGTGTAATGAACGTCCACAGTAGCTACAGGTTTCATGTTCTGTCCTTAACTACAAACAGTTAGCAAACACTTATAAAGCAGGAGTGGTGTAAAATTCAAAATATGATATGGAATATAAGAAAAACATAAACTAGATCTTGAAATTAGCTAGCACTGATTAACTTGAGTGTTCCATTACAATTTATCTTGTTTACTAATGAAAGCATTACTTTTCTATTTGGTTTAACTCACATATTTGCTAACAGATTGACTAATCTACTTACTGTTTGCTAAGTTTGTGACTTTATAAGTGGAGGCCATAACCACTTGGCCAGAGGAGATGGTGTATTTCGTAAAAGAGAAATACGATTCATTTTCTGTAAACTAGAATTACTGATGCACTCACTGACTGATGTACTCACTGACTGACTGGTTTACTCACTGACTGACTGGTGTACTCACTGACTGACTGGTGTACTCACTAAGTGACTGACTGGTGCACTGATTGACTGACTGGTGCACTGACTGACTGACTGGTGCACTGACTGACTGACTGGTGCACTGACTGACTGACTGGTGCACTGACTGACTGACTGGTGCACTGACGGACTGACTGGTGCACTGACTGACTGACTGGTGCACTGACTGACTGACTGGTGCACTGACTGACTGACTGGTGCACTGACTCACTGACTGGTACACTGACTGACTGACTGGTGCACTGACTGACTGACTGGTGCACTGACTGACTGACTGTTGCACTGACTGTCTCACTGGTACACTCACTGACTGACTGGTGTACTCACTGACTGACTGGTACACTCACTGACTGACTGGTGTACTCACTGACTGACTGGTACACTTACTGACTGACTGGTGCACTGACTGACTGACTGGTGCACTGACTGACTGACTGGTGTACTGACTGACTGACTGGTGCACTGACCGACTGACTGTTGCACTGACTGACTGACTGGTGTACTCACTGACTGACTGGTACACTTACTGACTGACTGGTGCACTGACTGACTGACTGGTACACTCACTGACTGACTGGTGTACTCACTGACTGACTGGTACACTTACTGACTGACTGGTGCACTGACTGACTGACTGGTGCACTGACTGACTGACTGGTGCACTGACTGACTGACTGGTGCACTGACTGACTGACTGTTGCACTGACTGACTGACTGGTACACTCACTGACTGACTGGTGTACTCACTGACTGACTGGTGCACTCACTGACTGACTGGTGTACTCACTGACTGACTGGTGTACTCACTGACTGACTGGTGTACTCACTGACTGACTGGTGCACTCACTGACTGACTGGTGCACTGACTGACTGACTGGTGTACTCACTCACTGACTGGTGCACTCACTCACTGACTGGTGGACTCACTGTCTGACTGGTGTACTCCCTGACTGACTGGTGTACTCACCCATTGACTGGTGTACTCACTCACTGACTGGTGTACTCACTCACTGACTGGTGCACTCACTGACTGAATGGTGTACTCACTGACTGACTGGTGTACTCACTCACTGACTGGTGTACTCACTCACTGACTTGTACACTCACTGACTGAATGGTGTACTCACTGACTGAATGGTGTACTCCCTGACTGACTGGTGTACTCACCCACTGACTGGTACACTGACTGACTGACTGGTACACTCACTGACTGACTGGTTTACTCACTGACTGACTGGTGTACTCACTAAGTGACTGACTGGTGTACTCACTGACTGACTGGTGTACTCACTGACTGACTGGTGCACTCACTGACTGACTGGTGCACTCACTGACTGACTGGTGTACTCACTGACTGACTGGTGCAGTCACTCACTGACTGGTGGACTCACTGTCTGACTGGTGTACTCACTGACTGACTGGTGTACTCACTGACTGACTGGTGTACTCACTGACTGACTGGTGCACTCACTGACTGAATGGTGTACTCACTGACTGACTGGTGTACTCACTGACTGACTGGTGCACTCACTGACTGACTGATGTACTCACTCACTGACTGATGTACTCACTCACTGACTGATGTACTCACTCACTGACTGATATACTCACTCACTGATGTACTCACTCACTGACTGGTGCACTCTCTTTACTGTATAGAATGTTCACGAATAGACAGGATAATGAGACCCTTTATGATTAAGAATGAATCGAAAAACAGTTTAGCACCGTGGATTGTTCAATAATGTGTTAAGTGCTTTTATTACTGCATTTTTATATTTTTTCAGTTGGAGACATGAACATACTTGTTAGAACCTGTTGGTGAAAACTAATTGCTGTCAGTATGGGGCCAGGATTCATTGACAGCCATACCAACAAAGGTATTGAATTCTATGCTGTGGAGAGAGACGAGAAACAGTTTTTTTGTTGAATCATTATTATAATATCTACATTAGATAAGTACTGTGTCATAAATTGATTCTTTCTGTCATGTCTTGACTTAATGCCATCTTGAAACTGATTTTTCTGTAATGAGTGAATGTATATAAATTGTAATGGGACACTTCAGTTAATCAGTGCTTGCTAATGCCAAGATCTAATAAAATTTGTTTTTCTTATATTCCATATCATATCTTGGATTTTACATCACTTCATTGGGTTATTGTTTATAAAATTATTTTTCAGTTTATATATAGTGTGACTGTGGATTTTTATGTTATGTTAATGAGAGCAATATTTTCCTACTTGGTGGTTTTACAGTCAAAAGCTGGACAATTGAGGATGATGGGAGCTGGTACAAACACATCTTACAACCAAAATTTTTGCATAGACACTTGGAGGTTGGTAAAATGTATTGTTTAACTCACTAATTGTAGAGGTTTGCTGCTTGTAATTGACTTGTTACCTCACTGACTGAAGTTAATTTGCTTACTGATTGCTTGACTGACTGATGCAGACGCGGCCGTGGTCCAGTGGTTAGTGCGCTGGACTTGTAACCCGGCGATCTGGGTTCGATTCCCGGTCGCGGCAGGTCATACCCTGCCATGAAAATTTGACAAAAATGTTGATTTTCCTCCACATGTGGAGAAGTTGCCGGCTCCTTGTGGAAGGGTAAGTTAGTACTGGTAAGAATTCAGTCCAGGAAAAACTGGTTAGGTGAACCGGCCGCCGTATGTAACTGAAATATCGTTGAGAAACGGCGTTAAACCCAATGAAACAAACTTGACTGACTGATTTACACTGTTTTACTAACTGACCGACCAACTGATTGGCTAATCTACTGACTGATTGACAGTTGGTTGCCAACTTTCTGACTTAGATTAACTGTCTGAGGTTCACTACACTGGAACCCCTTTTAACCGGACCAGCTTGGGACCGGACAAAATTTCCGGTTTAAAGGGGTTTCCCAATTAAACGGGTTTTGAGAACTGGACAAGATTTGGCACTTTTTTCAAACGAGGATATATGGATCTATATTTTGTTTGGTACTTTAGTGATTTGTATCAAAAGAATTTAAAACTATTAAATCTGAATGTGAAAATCTGACCAAAGATACACTAATAAACTTCTATTAATTTCAATATCGAAATTGCAGAATAAACCGATCATTTAAATAATCTGTATTTAATTACCTTGATGAGTTGAACTTTGGCATCTAATGACAGTGCAGGATGTTTGCATTTTGCGAAGGTGTAGGCATTGTTTTACATTACAAGAAAATGATGTGATATTTCCGTTTTCTCTTTAAGATATGATTTCAAAATAATAAACAATTATAATGTTTGCAAATTATCAAGTTATCAAATGATTTACAAGTCACTGACTGACAGACTTATCCATTGCCTGAATGACTCACTCAGTCTCTGATATACTGCCCCCTTAGGCTTAATACATATTTCAACAATATAACAGGCAATAGGTATAAAGCAGGTATAAACAATCTTTGTTTCTTATTGAACCAGTCTTGTCGTATATGTATCCATTGCAACTAAAATAGCACTTGCGGTAAGGAGCTGTGATCAATTGTCAAATACACTAACAAAACATTTGTTGACTGAATATACAATTCGTGTGCAATAAATTATGTTACCAATCAGTATACTAGCTACTGTAAAATATCAGTATATTCTTTTGTACCATGCATCTTCTTGTACAATAACTTTATTAGTTAGCTTCATTTATTGTTTTGTAATTTACAGGTTTAGATGTTGATGTTCAAATTGTGACCAACAGTAGCAGATAAGGAAGTGATAAGAAGATGTGAAAAGAGGTGGATACTACATTGCCAAAACATAAAGTTTTATATCATTTTGTGGACATATTTAGGCTCTCCGGAGCATAAATTGTTTGAAAGAAATGTTGAGGCCCATCTGTCATTCTCATTTGATTGTTTACACTTGAGCAACGAAATTCCTGTATCAGTCTTTATCAAACTTTGTTTTAATGTATATATTTATGATCTTGAAATCTTGTTATGCATAGTTATGAGCTTTATTGGGTCATGAGACACCATAGTATTGTCCCTATATTATAAAAAAATATATATTTAACAATATTTACACTGTTATATCTTCATTTCTTCATTAATTCTTTTTATATGTTTACCAAATATGTATGGCTTTAATTGTGGGCCAATAAAACCAGTAGGTCTGAGGCTTGCTTGTTTAATGAAACATACAAACTTCACAATAACCCCAGACAGGCTATCATGGTGCATTATTGTTTTATATATAATTATTGCAATGTTAATTTGTTGTAATTGTCTTAAACTGACCGAAACCTTGATAAATCAGTTTATGTTTTGAATGAACAGTATACATGTTATGGTAATGAAAAAAACACCATATGTTTGCTGTAATAATAGAATGCAAAGTGCAGTAGTTTGCATGAAATGTTGTGGTGACGGATGTCTTTGAATGTGAATTGAATGCCTCCTGTTAGCGTATTGACTATGTTTGGGTAATAAAAGTTGTTAACTTACAGTTTGTTTGTGTTTTAAAAATACAAAAAATTGCGTTTGAACATAAGGATTCCAGCGAATGCATACACAAAATACCTGAACCTGCTTGGCCATTGTAACGAATATCTGGTCGAATGTGGTAAAAACATTCTAGGAATGCATGTTTATTATATACATTGGAGAGTGCTGAACATAATGCACTAGGGAGAGAATGTGTCGCGATGTTAATAGCATGGGCATTAAATATCTTGAAAAGTTAATTTGAAAGTGAATTACAAATAATACTATATTCGAAGTTGACCAAGAGCCGTGGTCCATTGGTTAGTGCGCTGGACTTGTAACCCGGCGATCTGGGTTCGATTCCCGGTCGCGGCAGGTTATACCCTTCCATGAAAATTTGACAAAAATGTCGATTTTTCTCCTCATATGGAGAAGTTGCCGGCACCTTGTGAAAGGGTTAGTTAGTACTGGTTAGATTTCAGTCCAGGAAAAACTGGCTAGGTGAACCGGCCGCCGTATATAACTGAAATATCGTTGAGAAACGGCGTTAAACCCGATGAAACAAACATCACAAGCATTTTAAGACTGAAACTCAGACTGTGCTTTAAATTGACATATTTACCAGCCTTTCGTTTTTATTGAATCTAGACAAACGAAATCTGTCTGAATAGCCGTTATCACACACTGTACACTTTTGCCGCTATTTTTAAATCGATACAGTATTTAATAACAACGTAAGGGCAAAAAGAACATTCAACATTTTAAAGTCTGAGTTACAGTCTTAAAACGTTTGTGAATAAGGTCTCTGTTTAATTATTCAGTATTCGTATGTTTTTCTTCAAGTACCTTGCAACATGTTTATAAGGCTTGGTGTACAAATGACTGACTGCATTTCCTTCAGTCAAGTTGTCACGGAGAACATTCACCTCACCAAAGGTTCGAACTTGGCTACTTTCTCTAGATTGGAGATCTGAACTGATCCCAGATATACGGGTGGACTTTTTCTATACCTGAGCTAGAACCGTCACCCTCCCCGGTAGGCGCAGTGGTCTAGGGGTCGAGCGCCTGACTCCTGATCCGAAGGTCGTGAGTACCAGCCCCGCGATAAGCTTCACAATCCCTAAATTTGGCGTAAGTACTGGTTGGTAGCCAGGAAGCAGTCATCGAGAGTGATTAACATAATTTGTAAGAACTGTTTTCACAATCGATGTAAAATAAATAAGTTTAAAATGTTCGTTCAACGTGATAATTAGAGATACAACATCCAATCATTACTTAAGAGATTCAAGACAAACGATGATAAAACTGCATTGGGTCAGGTTTTATTTACGAGTACCGACAGTATATTCTAAGTATTCCAAAAGAATCATCAAAATCTTCATTTTCCAGAAGTACTACTTTGTCATCACCACGTTCTAAAGGAACGTCAACTGATTTGACTTCTACAACAGCATTGACTTCATCAACAATGTTATCTAACACATGTGTGAGTACGTCGCTGGTATAGAGGTCGAGTTCTTCGTTATCATCAATTTGACATTCTTCTGCTTCTGTTTCTATGTTAGTCACAAAAACGCTTGACTCCATCTTGTTTATTTCCGGTATGAAGTTTTCAGTGGTTTCTTGAAACACACGGGTTTCGACGCAGAGATCGACCTTAATATCTTCTAGAAAGTTTTCAACTATTTGATTTGCAACGAATTCAACATCACTATCGTCATTAGTATAATTCAATTCATCCGCTATTATTTCGCTCGCATCACTATGAGCTTTCCCGTCATTAATTGTGATGTCATTGATTTCTGACGTTTCCTTGTCATTTACAGTAATAGTTCTGCCTTTTGTGGAATTTGTGCATTCTGAACATATATCTCCTCTACCAACTTCGTTTAATTGATCGATTGTTTCCTCTGCTTCATCAGCAACAACTGTTTCGGGCGTAATGTTGTCACAACAATCGTCTTTATTACTAAACTTCCGTCTCGTTTTGAACAAACCAATCAAATCCTTGACACCTTGAACACAAATTGCTTCATCAACAAACGTCGCTTTAGGTTCAATATTGATTGCATCACATTTGTTCATTGCCTTCTTCATTGAAATCACCAACTTCATTTTATCATCTGGGCATACTGCAATACAAAGAACCAGTGAGGTAATAGTGTTGAATTTATTAGATTTTGGAAATTTATTTATTAGAATAAACCCAGAGGGTTTCGAACTAATACATTTCAATAATAAATTTCCAAAATTGCCTGAAAGCTGCATTCAGTGGCAAGTCTGTCTGCGAGACATTTAAGTAGCTGAAAAGTATCACAATTAAAAGGATTTATTCAATATCTAGTGTTCTTGTATTAAATTTCTTATAAAGAAAAGAATGGAAGACTAAAGATTTTTTTTGTGGTGGTGGGTGGGGGGGGTCTCATTCAACATTTATCAAATATTGCAATTATAGGTAAATAAAGCATATATATTCATTCGTGTTTTAATTGTAAAAAATGTGTTAAAACAAGGTTTGAATCGTCTTACTGTTCATCATTGTCCTGAAACATATAATTTAACAATAACAAGATAACGGAGAGCGAGGGATTGTAACTGCTTCATGCGTTAATGTGTCAGTATGAGGCAGTCGTACGGAATCATGTTAGGGCCATCGTACGGAATCATGTTAGGGTCATCGTACGGAATCATGTGAGGGCCATCTTACGGAATCATGTTAGGGCCATAGTACTGGATCATGTTAGGGCCATCGTACCGAATCGTGTTAGGGCCATCATACGGAATCATGTTAGGGCCATCGTACGGAATCATGTTAGGGCCATCGTACAGAATCATGTTAGGGCCATCGTACGGAATCATGTTAGGACCATCGTACGGAATAATGTTAGGGCCATTTTATTTACCAAGAAAAAAATGCGATATTCGTTTGTTACATTCTGGCATCTTTTTTCTTCAAATTTGTTTTACTTTGTGTACAACAACTATTGTGATTTCGTTTAAATTTTGATAAAAACGCGAGATTTTACATTAACTTCGGTGCATCTTTTGCACTACTCTGTAACCACCAGGTGATTGGAAACAAACACAGGAGAGTTTGTGGTAGAACATAGCGTTTTTTTCTTTTTCAAATCACCTTTTAACACAAGTCTTGTCTAAGTAGACACCGGTGTTTCGTAACGGGGTCGTAGTAATAAATAAATCCTGGAATAAAAAAATCTTGAACAATCTTGCAAGATTTTAGAACACTTTTGAGATAATTAAAAAGAGATGCGCCATTGCAACGACAAATCTCGCGGTTTTTTTCTCCATTCCGACTAACTAAAAAAGATGCTCCGATGTAAATGTCAAATCTCGCATTTGTTATTGAATTCCACGTGAAAACGCAGTAGACTTTGTATTTTACAATTTGAAAGAAAAAAAGATGCAAGAATGTAACTAACGAGTCTTTTTTGGTGAATTAAAATAGGCGATGGTCGAGATCGCGATGGCCCTAACAGGATTCCGCAGTAGTTCCAAAATGTGCTGTCCAGGAATTTGGTTACATCTTGAAAATCTTGGTGTCCAAGGCTACATCTCAGATTTTTTTAAACGCTTTTATGCTTGTGCAAGTACATAGTACGCTTGTCGCTTACCTTTATATATTTCGTTTAGTTTACGAAGCTTCTCAAATTCGTCACTAAACTTGACGACTTCCATTTCCATTCTATGCTGGGTGTTTGGTGAATGCTCGTGACATGTGCACACGCTGGGGTTATATTGTTTGATTACCAATGCTGTTCTAGGCGCATCTTCTGTCTTATCGGGAGATCCTGAATTAAAGCATAATTAAGTAGAGCATTTTTTTGGAAAAGGCGTATGTCCCCCTTAGACAACTAAAGGGCCATAACTCTGTCACAAAAACATCGGACAAAATGCCGATACAATGCACAACTAGGCTTGGTATCATCACTCGTTTGAAGTTTCATTGAAATCCAACCACTGATTTAGGAGAACAAGCGCAGACAATTTTTTTTGACCTCCAGAGGCACGACTTGTAGAGGTAGGAAAAATAGAGTTTTCATGGCGCTACGTAGGGAAACTAGCGGTGATTTCTTAAAACTTGGAGTGGTAGGTAGGTTTCGAAAAGAATGTAACTGACGCTAACGTTGCTAGAATTTGGTATGGCCTAGCCCCGCATACGTGTCTCTGTACTCCGACGTGTACACGCGTCTTCGTAACGTTGTGCAGCGACAGTATAGAGATGTGACGTCTGTGGCTGGACTATGTATGGCCTAACTGCTGCTTAAACCAGTAAATGTTGGGCAAAACAATATTCTCAAATCTAAGTGTAAAATCTAATGAGAGTCAACCAAACTCTTGATATTGCCACGAATTTAATTTTGGCAGTGGCTACGGGTACGGGTCCGTACCTCTAGAATCGGATTCAAGGGGTACGTAACCGTACCCGTAGCCACTGTCTTTAATTTTGTAGAGATTTGTATTGCTAATCATAAATTGGAAATCGATTTAGTACCATTGATAGAGATCTGCGTTCAAGATCGTACGTCGTAACTTGTGTAACAACTTTGTGGGTGGCGATTTTATACGGTGTGATTTAATGATGGGTGTTAGCTACAGACACATTGAAAACATCAATGGCAGCGATGGAAACTACAAATGGCGGACTAAGTTAACAGCGCTTTTAAAAGGTAGATTTCTAGTCTATTTTTCTATCAAAATATGTCAAGTGATAATTATTTAGAACATGGCATATTAATTCATTTAAACAGACGTAGCCTTCTCTAAAACACTGCAGTGTAACCTTCCTTTAAAGTTTCCTTGAACTGCAAAACACGAGTCTGATGCAGATATTCCTTAAGACCTTATGATAGCGCTAACTTGGCTCCGTAGGTTAGCGGATAGAAAATACTGGTATCGAACACTTACAAGTTCTTGTTTGTACATTACAACTGTTTTCGTGTGTTTCCACATATATCTAATTAGGATGTTATGAAAGTTGTTTTTAAGCATTCGTGTTGGTAATTGCTATGGTGGCATATTACTGCCACTAGTTAGCATGATAGTGTTGGCGAATTGTTTCGTGTTTACCACTTAATTATTACGATAATTATCTAGTATGGTGGCATATTACTGCCACCAGTTAGCATGATAGCGTTCGCGAATTGTTTCGTGTTAACCACTTAATTATTACTATAATTATCTAGCTATCTAGTTAATATTCGTGTTACATTTTCGGTAAGATAATTATCATAAAACTAGAAACAGGCTTGAAACAAGTGCCCATAACTGCCGCCTTTTACCTTTTTATAATGCATTTCACTAGATTAAAAAAAAATGTAACACGAATATTAACTAAATAGCTAGATAATTATCGTAATAATTAAGTGGTTAACACGAAACAATTCGCGAACGCTATCATGCTAACTGGTGGCAGTAATATGCCACCATAATCTAGCTATCTAGTTAATATTCGTGATAGATGTTCGGTAAGATAAATATCATACAACTAGAAACAGGCTTAAAAGTGCCCAGAACTGCCACCTCTTACCCTTTTATGATGTATTACACTAGATTTAGTGGTAACACGAATCTTATCAAGTTGACCACTTATTATGTTACTTAATAACTCAAATTTGCGAATTTCACTTAATATTTGTGTTACCACTTATTTATAAATGCAAGTTTGGCTTCTAGATGTAAGTGGTAACACGAATCTTAAGTGAAATTCGCGAATTTGAGTTATTAAGTAACATAATAAATGGTCAACTAGATAAGATTCGTGTTACCACTTACATCTAGAAGCCAAAAGTGAATTAGTGGTAACACGAATCTTAAGTGAAATTCGCGAATTTGAGTTATTAAGTAACATAATAAGTGGTCAACTAGATAAGAATCGTGTTACTACTTACATCTAGAAGCCAAACACGCATTTATAAATAAGTGGTAACACGAATCTTAAACGGTTGTAGAGTAAATCTGTATCAAAGCAATCACCAACGATTTTCGCAAGGATATTCTGTCCAAAATTAAGACTATACCTTTAAATAGATAGAAAAATTAGAAGGGAAAATTTACTTACTCCAGTGTATATTGTACAGTAAATTTGGTCTATACCATTCGTCTCTGGTCGTCATACTTCGTCGTTTAACTTCACTGCAGTGTAACAAACGTAAACTCGCTTCTTGCTTATTGTTCGTTGTCACGACGCTAACGTCACATTAGGCCTACGTCATTTGACGTCAGTCTCAAAATATGACAAAATACGGACTCTTGAACTTCCATTTTAAAATGAACGGTAAGTAATGAAGCAGTTTTTAAAAATGAAAACATTGTGTTTGTTTTCAAAAAGATTAAGTAGAAGTCTACATAATCATTAAACCATCACGTATTTTTAGATTCATAAATGATTTCAGAATTTATGGGCGCCCTTTAGAGACCGGTTTTCCATTAGTGACGAACGACAACGCTGGTTAGGTTTTATACTAAACCAACATTTCCGGTGCGGGTTATTCAATACCGAAAGAGGTATATATTTTGATATATTTACTCTTCTTCTGGACAATATACAGTATTTATGTTACGTTTGAATGATCATATTTCGTTTATTTCTCAGTGCATAGTGTTGACAACTGTAGGAATATGAGTAATGCTTCCATTGTTATTATTCACATGTTTTCGCGACCTCATACAAAATGACTGTAACTTCAGTAATATAATAAAGACGAGTTAATATCATTTTTCTTGGTATATGCCATATGGCTGCTTAGAGCAACACGAGATTAAGTATCTATTTGATTAAACTAACATGTTCACTTCTTTTTAAGAGATACTTTAAAATTAAAATATTAATATTATTACATGTATCGAATGAAACTTGGAAGGCCTCATTTCATAATCATAGTATTTTGAAGGTTGTGAGTACAAGCCCAGTGTTATGTGGGATTAAATCACAAAATGCACAATCCCTGAATTTGGCGAGAGTAAAGTAATGTTTGTATTTTGTTGAAATTTCAGGAATGGATTTTCTTGTTGAACTTGGTGAGAATCAAGCGGCTGAAGAAAAACTTGAGTGGTTGAAAAAGAGAAAACAAAATCTGAAAAACAAATTGGAAATACTAAAGAATGAGACGGTAAAAAATCATAATTCATATGTATCAAGTAAGGGTTTTCCCGTGAGTTTTTCAAATTCGGGTCCTGGGACTCCCACAATTGCAAATATGGGAGTCCCTGGTACATTTTGGGGGTCCCAAGAGTAGAGTTTTGGCTACAACATATTTCAAACTACAATTGTGATCAAGTATTACTGAGACCCTTGCAAGGTGCGAGCACTGATCAATATTGGTTTGAAGTAATTTAATACCACAAAGTTGCTTAGATTATTGCCAATTTGCCGAAATTGGCTTATCAGACACTTGCGGGTCCGCATATGCACCCATGTTCAAAAATGTGGGTCGCTGGCCTGAAAAGTGTGTTAAAGATGCAGAACAAAGGCATCCGGGAAATCCCTGATCAAGTTTCTATAATTTCAAAATAGGAGTCTACTGAATTTAACAATAAATGGTTAGAAATGGAATAATAAAAATAGGAATCCTCAGAACAAAAGTTGGAGTTCGTGAATTTCCCGGTACGAAAAAAAAGTGAATTCCATATGTAATTTGTCGGGGTTTTGTTTGTTTATTATCATCTGCAAATGGAAGAACATGTTCCCAGCGACTACCGCGTTATCGTGTCGGTAGACTGTCTTGCAGACCTGTAGCAACAGTTTGTTCGGTTAAAATTTTGTAATATTCGATCCCATTTAAAATCAAGCAAAGTTCAAGATGGCAGGGCCCTAGCTTGGAAAGTCATACAAATACTGAAAAAAGCATGCAGTAGCGGATAATAGGAAATGAATCAAATTCGGATAGAATAAAGCGAGCATGGAGCTGTATAATATGTGTTTGGTCTGTCTATAATTCTGATCAACACATATGTGTACGATTTGATGCTTCGTTATAAACGTCTTGATTGGGAAAATGCATTCATCTAGGATAGCATGGAAGAATAGCTACACAACTAGAATTTAGAACACACAATGGTAAGCCTTCTTATTTAGTTTTAGTTCAGAATCACCCTGTATGACATGTCAGTGGTTGTGTCCAGATATAACATACATGTATTTAGTTTATGGTAAGAAATAATTAATCAGTTTTCAAGGAAATGTAACTTGGCAAACAGAAGCTATTAGAAGTGTAGATTATGTAAGCCATCTTTGAGGCATATCCACCAAGGCATTAAGGAGTTATGACCCATTAACAGAAACTAGTTGTGCATCTCATGGTAACATTCAAGTCTAAGTGGGTAGCTCACTGATGTCTAGTTTTAAGTTTGCAGCCAGCATTGCTCAATGTTTTTGTTACTCAATAAATGGATAGAATTGGAGAAAAAAGCACTGTCAGTGAAATTTTGAGAAATATAAGAAAAATAAAATGATAATTAAAGACCTGCCGCCTGTGAAATTTTGAGAAGTAAAAAAAATACAAATACATGTTTTACTCGCTAGCCCCATCGTTTTCTTTAAAAAATCTGAAGAACTAATGATCAATTTGGTGTGGCCAAATGGTCTTTTATTAAAGCCAGTAAAACACTTAACACATTTAAATAACATATATATGCCAAGGCTAATTAGTTTCAAACGTATATACAGGCATATTGAATTCTATAAAATTTACCTTTATATTGTCATGTGTGGCATCTGTCTATCATGTTTCCTTACTTTAAAATGTTGACACTTAATTATCATATCATGATATCAAGTCAGTTTTGTGGTTATCCTGTTGTATAGTTTCTATTACTCTTTTCTGCTTCATTTTGATATCATAATATACATTTTTTTTTCGCTCGCTCGAATAAAAGACAGTTTGAAAAAAATATATATATTTTTTTTCGCTCGCTCGCCCCATTTTTTGGGGGAAAAAATCTGAAGAACAAAAAAATAATTTGGTGTGGCCCTGCAACAAGATAACTCAACACCTATGGCAAGCTAGTGATATCATAACTTTATGCCTGGGCATACTGATTTTACTCTAAGTTAGTGCTGATATAATTTAATATCTCATTTTATAATTAGATATTCACAAACGTTACATAAAGGGTCTGATATCTTTGTATTTAATTTATTTACAATCGTGACAAACATTTCACTTGTTTTACAATTATAACGTACTACCATTATTACTGACCATTTTTCTTTATTTCGGTTTGAAAATCTAGCATTTCTAGGACAAGTCAATTTGAAGATCTCTTGGAATTTTTTTTTACTATTTTTCAATAATTTTTTATTCTTTTTCGCATTTCTGTCTTATGTTTTAGTTTTGTTTCGTATTCCATCTTACCTATTTACATATACTTTGATATTATAAAACTGTCTAGTTACAAAACGGAAACTTGTATGCAACGAGTTGCCAGCTTGACTACAGAGACGAGTGGTACCGTCCCACAGCACTTTTGTGCTTTGATTTTATGTATGATTAGGTTCTAGAAAGATCACCAGTCCTTCTTCAGCGGTTATGAATATGATAGCCCTGGTTCAGTTATAGCCCTGGTTCAGTTATAGCCCTGGTTCAGTTATAGCCCTGGTTCAGTTATAGCCCTGGTTCAGTTATAGCCCTGGTTCAGTTATAGCCCTCGTCCAGTTATAGGCCTTGTCCAGTTATAGCCCTCGTCCAGTTATAGCCCTCATCCAGTTATAGCCCTCGTTCAGTTATAGCCCTCGTTCAGTTATAGCCCTCGTTCAGTTATAGACCTTGTCCAGTTATAGCCCTCGTTCAGTTATAGCCCTCGTTCAGTTATAGCCCTCGTCCAGTTATAGCCCTCGTCCAGTTATAGCCCTCGTCCAGTTATAGCCCCTTTGGCAAAATGATGTTAATTCTCAATTGAATACACTAATTAAAAGAAGACATTTTTATAAAAGCCTCACTGTTAGTAAAAAGAATATATTGTCAATTAGTCAAAATAGAAGTCTGTCTTTTTTACAGTTTGATGTTGAAGTTGAAAAACAAACCCAACAGGAGAAAGCTGTGCAGAAATTGGCTGATATACTGCAGTTGTATCGTTTGTTGGGTAAATATTATGGCTTTCTTTCTTGCATGTGTCTGCTTCTAGAAAACTTTGCTTACAGTAAGCTGGTTTCTTAGCAACATCTGAATTGGGTGCACTCTTTGGCATCATATTCATAATGGCCTCATAAAAGTCAGGTTCCTTAACTCTGATGGTGACTTTATACAATATATAAATTAGTGCTGTCATCAACAATTATTTTTCTGATGATCAATATTCGATACACACAAATTTGGATAATTACAGGCTGTCAAGGGGTCCTTATTTTTCCTACTTTTTCTTTATTTTTTTATTTCTTCCTACTTTTTGGTCCAAATTTTCTGAAATTTCATACTTTTTGGGTTCAAGTTGTAAACAAAAATAAACGCGAGTTGATATTGAAAACGAAAGTAGGAATATTCAATAAAATCTAGGCAGCCTTTACGGTGAAAAATCTCGACAAATTCGCCTTAATCGCAGTATTCATTGCATTATCGCACCTTTCACTGGTCGTCCGTTTGATCAATTTATGACAGGCTTAATTTGTCGTCTGTTGTTTCTCCACACGTGTTGTGTAAACACACTCATGTCGAAATTCATTACAAAGCTAAGCGCTCATTGGTCAGTTTTAGTCGCTTATCCAATCAGATCTCGCCTTACATTATAGCGGTAGGCACAGCTTAACTTTCCACAGTCGAACACTTGGGGTTGTTTTTTGATCAATATTGTTTAAACCGGGGAAAACCCGATGATAGGTGTTTATACAACGAATGCACTGCGGATGTCTCGCTTGATTACACAAAGGTTTATATTGTTTAATGACATGTCCCAGAAATTTACGGCAACTTATTTTTCGCTGTACTTTTGAAAATTGGCGAATGAATGGACGTTCGGCGACTTCTTCGCCCACTTCGCCTAGTAGCTTGTTTCCTGACATTAGCATGTAAGGCTAGTTTCTCATAAGGTTATTGAAGGTAAACAGGTCCTAATATGTAAGATGATAAATGGAGTAAAGATTTATATTTTACTTTGAGAGTTTTCTAGCATTTGGTTGATACATGGCTAAAAACGAAGGCTTATTGTATGCACACTATAATTTCTTCAGCGTGTGACTAGAAACATGCTTTCTTCTTATTGTGGATATATGTAAAACATAAACTGACTGGAAGCTATGCACATTTTGTTAATTTGTATGTTTCACAACTATCAAACATTAGGCCATAATTAAAAAAGTATTTGTTTGCCCTTTACCGACCCTAGATTTTAGAGGTGGGTAGGTAGGTAGGAAAAATATTTTATTTTATAGTGGAAATTTTAATATGTTTTAGTCGAAATGTATTGTTCATGCGTGCTAATTTTGGCACGTGGTACATTGGGTGGGCGGGTACAAGAAAATAATTATAAATATTAAAAAAGATTCGATTAAATGACATGTGGTTGTCAAAAACATGGTTAACATAAGCTCGGATCAATTCAGAAAAAATTAATGTTGGTAAAATGAAAGCAAAATTGACACTTTTATGTGTACTTATTTTTAATGCTTTATATAGCCCGTCTGTTTTAGTGAGTATGAGCACGAGGCTTCAATAATTGTTGATGAAAATATTATAAGGGCAACTATGACCATTTTTGTGTCATACTTTTTTCTAACTTTGGGTTCCAAAGTTTTTCTAAGCAAGAGGAAGTTATCATAAGGCAAACATAATGAAACAAAAATAGTCATTGTTTTGTAACTAAGAAGAACAAACTGCACACATCGTAGTTTGACATTATGGTGTATAGTCGGGTTTATAACCAAAAAAAAAAAAAAAAAAAAAATTAAAAAAAAAAATTAAAATCCGAATTTTGCAATAAAATTATTTGAGTCGGCGGCCAAATCTCGGGTCGGTCGGTAAAGGGCAAACAAACCTAATTTTAATTTAAGCCTTAGTAATTAAAAGATCCAGTGTCATGAAGAAAAAAACAAGATCAATGATGCGGGCGCACAGCCTCCACTTCTCCCTAATTTTATTTCTCCCCACTTCTCCCTATTCTCAGGCGAAGGGAGAAGTGACTTCCCCCAAAAATTCGAGCTAAGCTTGTCCCTGTATAAATAGGTCAATCGACTTCAATTCTGCCATACAACTATGTGTTCTATTAAATTTTCCACAATCAAATAAAATATTTTTCCTACCTACCTACCCACCTATAAAATCTAGGATCTGTAAAGGGCAAACAAAGACTTTTATAATTTTGGCCTAACGATCATGCCAAGGGGAAAGATGTATAAGAGTCAAAAGACCTGTTTATGCAGTCTTGTCAAGATGTATTCTAGTTACTGTAGTATCACTTAAATTCGCGGGGGTGAAATTTCGCGCAAACATCAAAAAAGGCAGTTTCGCGCGGGCCTAAATTCGCGCATTTTAATTTTTTGAAGAAAACAAATCAGACAAAAATGACGGTATCGCATCGCGTGTTATTATTTCGTACATCCGTATCATAAGCTGTAAATAGCAATATTCTGCGTATTAACTAGTAAGTTGGGGGTTATCTCTGTAATAGGGTCGCCAATTAACAATTTTATTGCCAATTGTCATATCTGAATACAGTAGATACGTGTGAAACTTGAATAAACAACATGACTAGCGAAGTTCGCGTCATATTTTGATCAGTGTCACCAAGCGCTTGATTACCTGGTTATTTCAGCGAACCAGTCGGGAACGAATTAAAACATACCCCATAACAATACCACAAACAATATGACACGTCCAACTATTAATTGGCGTTAATTGACACGACTGTACAAATTGTTCAAGAATTAAAGTATGAAGAAAAACGTTGCAGTGCGTGCAATCCGGATGACAACGATTTTATGCAGTCGTGTATTCTTTATACAGTAAAAACTCATGATACGACCAACTCGATTTTAAGACCAACTCTTTATTAAGACCACTTTTTTCCGGACCCGAATTTTTCTCTATATAATTCAATGGTCAGGTTCCCATCAATAATAAAAGAACATTTTCAACTCGAAAATACGACCACGTACCGTTCCGAAACAGACGATGTGTAAAAAACTTACGAACATTGGTAACACTTTAATCCCTCCGTGCGGTATAAACACATCATCAGGTAGGTATTTTACAATTTGGCATTTTGTGATACCCTGGGGTCAGAATAGTTAATTATATTTGAATGAGATTTCTAGATCTATCTAGTTGATTAAAGATTGCTACAAAATCGGACAGTAGCAGAAAGCGTACTGACCTTTCTGTGAAAATTAATTTAATCAATGACAGTCAGAGAAAGTTTGACCTCTGCTTTACATAAATGTTAGGATACCATCTTAAAATATAATTAATAGTTGTTGGCAATGAAAGTTTTAAATTAACATATTAAAATTACATTATTGAAGGAAAGAGCAATTAATTTCTTAAATAGAACTGTCTAGTCTGTGGCATTACCTATTATACTTATCATAACACACTTCTAGTATTTATTCATTTTTCGTAATAAACGTGTATCTATAATAGTTTATGCTTCAGTGTTCAGGTTCATTCAATATGCAAGAGGAAAGCGAAACTGGCTGAAGGATATGTGGATGACTATTCTGTTTGTCCAATATGTTTATCTCAATAAAGTTATACAAAAATGTATTGTGTTATTAACCATTTGTTCCATTATTGATTTTTCGACGTAGCTGTATATTATTGATCTTGACCTACATTTTAGACCAATCAAATATTTATATGAAGCGCGTTGTTTAAATATCCAACACATTAGATGATTTGATTGATTCATACATTAAGCGGAGAGGCACCCAACGGGGTGTCTCGAAAAGATAATTCACTTTCCTGTAGCCTACCCCTCTGGCGAAATCAAAGTTCCGAAATAGGGCGATTCTTTAGACATCATTCTATCTACGCCGCTCATCTATAGATAGTTGTTGTTTATAATGTCACACATGTATGGGACACAGCAGTATTTACAAGATCACAAATATGTTGAGAAAAAACCTACCGTTTTTTAATTGGAAGATTTCCAGTACTGATACACAGTATGACTTAACTCAATAATCAGACCAACTCGATATTAAGACCACTTTATGGCGGACCCATTTGTGGTCTCATTATTGAGTTTTTACTGTATAAACATCGTAAACAATAGCGTGAAAGAATTACAACAACAACAAACAAAGAAAAATCTATTTATGAATTAATGTTCCATTTAAACCACTCTTACGTACTAGTCAAACTGTGTCAAAATATTCAATGTTCCTTATTATTCCACACAGATTATCAGAAAAAACAGCGACAAATTATGAAAAGAAAAAACGTAAGTGCATATACACACATTTTCGGACAGTCAAAAATTCGGATAGCCATGTTAGTTTCGGAAGTTTAATAATCGCGCGGACTTAAATTCGCGCTTCGTCTCTAGCGCGAAATATGCGAAAATT
The DNA here is from genome assembly GCA_032209605.1 of Mactromeris polynyma. NCBI lineage: Eukaryota > Metazoa > Mollusca > Bivalvia > Venerida > Mactridae > Mactromeris > Mactromeris polynyma. The sequence goes on along the minus strand of JASFXZ010000006.1, from coordinate 9,762,369 downwards.
AGACCTGCGCGAATTCAAGTGATACTACAGTAGCAATTTATGTCTGTGAGTTATGCAAAGTTCTGCACAAAGTTATGTGAAAACTCCTACTTTTTTAGTACAAATTCCTTATTTTTCCTACTTTTCTCCTACTTTTTGTTAAATGTTATTCCTACTTTGAAAGAAATTCACTTGACAGACTGTAATATAAGTACAGGAAAATGAATACAATCTAAACATTATGTTGCTATGTAGCTGGACACTTGTTACACAGTGTTCTAGTGGATAGTGCATTCCAAATGTAGGCAATACGATATAATATATTGTGTAGTTAATTTGGATATATTTCTTAAATGATATCTTGTTATATCATAAAAGCACAAGTTGAACATTTAAATATGTAGGGCATACACACATAAACATACAAAAAATAGGAGTTAATAGTCTACTAAAGGAATTTAAAAATAAAAATGATATATCAATATATCGTCGATATTTGCCTCCTGATACATCAGTAGAATCTTATACATGTATCCATATATCGTTGATATTTGCCTTCCGATATATCAGTGTCATCTAGAGCTTTAACGATTCGATGCGATGCATCGGAATTCGACTACGGAGCTCATGTCGGACATGTCCGGTATATTTTCATTTTGACCGATGGAATTTCTGTTTTTGTCGAACACATTTACGGTGAAAATTTCAATCAGCACCATTTATTTTCGGAAAATGGCTGAAGAAAAATCAAATAGTCGAAAAGCTGTCTGTCGAAAAGTATGAATTTCTAAATTTACCACTCAATTTTGATGATAAATGTGGTTAAAAGGGGCTGAGACCAGTTCTCAATGTCTGTGATAACCATGCAATCACTTTCGTTTTCGTGTCTAGTATACGATAAAATCCATACCGTACGGTCCGAATTTTACGAGGAATGAAAATTATTATGATAAATTCAGATAACTATTATTTTTGCCTGTATAAACTGATGATTTATGTCTCATAGTCATACTCTGTGCTATGACTATTGACGTATAATTTACCTCACTGTATGTTAAGTTTATGTTTCATTTGTTGCCTAGTTTTTTTTGTACAGCTGACTATTTTAAACATGTATTGCTTCTTGCACATGATTGAAAAGTGTTTTGGGGTATACATTGTCTTAAAATTTCAATTTGAATAATGAATAATTGATAATTAGATGTATAGTTTAAACTTTAATATCAAGAATAAAATAGACAAGATATAAAATAACAGTGCTAGTGCTCTTAGTCACGTCGTAGTCGCTTCCCCTGTTGTTACCGGAAGTAAAGTTTAGTTTTCTTAAGTCTATTAATTTTTATTTGCAAAACTCTTAATTTCCACTGGCCTGAAATTAATGCAAAAGCCTTAAGATGAATGAGAATGCTGTTACGTATACATATACAAAATTGAATAGAATCGGTTGACAGGCGAATCGTTGAAGCTCTAGTATCATCAAAATGCCAAAATTTGGAAAAAAATGACAGACCTTGTATAAATGTAATTTTACACTCTTCAGGGGTATCTGTACAATCTGCTGATCCAGTGCTGGTGTTACGGTTTGATCCTTTGTATCGGAACCAGTATCCGGCCACAGAGTTCTACAATGTTCAACTGAAACCTAACGAAGACAAGTTTGTACTAGGACCACACAATTTGCCTCCCTTTGTTCCCGCAAAACGACTTTCGGATACTCATTTACGTGAGAAATTATTTCTGCATTGTTATCAGTGTTGTGTAAACCAATCAAATCTTACGTTAACCGCCAAGGCAATTTCTCTTTAACCGAACAACGTTTGTAATATTGATGCGGATTGGTTAACCTTTTGATAAAGGGTACTTTACCGTACCGAAATCCACTGAATTTCGGTGAATTTACAGAAATCCATTTTGGAGCTGGAGTGACCAGCAATCGTAACATCTTGGCAGTTTTTATGTTGCACAACAAATCTTAACCTTCAAATTGCGCCGACCATCTTTTTTCAAGATAGTTTTTGTGTATTATGGCTGCCTTTTAATGTATGTTAATTTGGATCTTTCGAACAGTATATATTGATATTTCTGTTTATGCATATAATGCACAGAAGATTGTCACGAGTTCTTTCGTTTTATTTCTCATATAGAATTCTCTCCCTTTGCCCAGGGTTCGACACTAATGCACGTCCGAATGACATTACCTGGTTAAAAGCTGGTTCCGTCTAGTCGTTCCCTTGTCTGACTTACCCGACTGGTCACATTGATAATTATTGTGAATTAACCAAATCTTAACACAATTGATCTGTTTGAAGGCATATTTTCGGTCTCCCTAATAAGCGACAAGAAGCCACAAGAAAATAAAAAAAGTATTTTATGACTAAATTATGATTAAATATGTATGAAAATATGTTTATCTAGAGTATTTCGAGTGTTATAATACAAAATTATTAATTAATGTAGCTATTATCGGTACGCGTAAGAAGATTGCATTGTGGAAACAGAAACAGCAACGGATGCTGTAAAACCCGTCCGATCCGTAAAGTTTCGACGGATTTACATGTGAGCACCGTTTACTTCGTTATACTACGTTATATTTATCGATTTTTCGTACACCAGTCTATAAACGGTTTCGGATTCGTACTCATTTTAGTTCGTATTTTCTTTAGTTTCGTCCACAATCGATACGGGCGTTTGTATTGTATCAAATCAAACAGTTATAATTAAAATTACCATTAAAACTATCATTTGATTGTATTACACGAAGTATAATAATAATCTGATTAGAAATAGTGTTAAGTTGGTTTGTTTCGCTTCTTGTCGCTGACAACTTCTACAACTTATAGAGTTTTGCAATATAACACTCGAAATACTCTAGATAAACATATTTTCATACATATTTAATCATAATTTAATCATAATTTAGTCATGAAATACTTTTTTTATTTTCTTGTTGCTTCCGGATGCTTCTTGTCGCTTATTAGGGAGACCCCATATTTTTTCACTGAAAAGTTCGGTCTAGTTGACATTAGGTCAGGTCTAGTAAGTTTGATGGCTAGCTTGTCCACTGGTCTAGTTCTAAAAAAAGTTTATGTCGAACCCTGCCTTTGCCCCTTCTACATACATGTATGTATATATACCGGTGTACTAGAAGGGAAAGAAAGGGAAATAACTGGTGACAATCTCTTGTGGTACAATGCTTACATATTTTAAGCCAGATTGAGGGTTTCATTCTGTTGTTGGGTATTGAATATGTGTCTGTTAAAAAATAATTGAACTGATTTTCATTCAACTTCTTATGTTGTTTTCAGCAACCGATATCCCTGAATTTGTAAGAAATATACAGCGATATCTTTATGCTTATGTGCAAAGAAGAGAAGGTGTGAAACATGCACAGGTAGAGATTTGTATATTGTTGCTATAGTAACAGTTGGAAATATATTGTAACAAGAAACCTGTCTAGATTGCCTTGACTGAAGCCCGGAGAATGTAACTTTAATTTCGGACTAGCTGAAATTCCTGAGTTCTAACCCAAATGGGCAAGTGCTTAATTTTAGTGAATCTTTTTTTTCAAAAAGGAGGGAAAAAATAAAACCCATCCATGACTACCAAATTCAATACATAAATGAATTGTACATACTGAAAATTGGATTTAAAAAAGCATTACCTCACCCGAGTATCTACTTCGACATGACTGTGAAATGCAACATACAGGACTGAGAATGTATTTTTATACAATGTATTTGTACATTCGTTATAAGATTATTATGTCATCTGTGGCTATGGTCCTCTTGATCTGAATTTTTGTTGTTACAAATCTAAAAATACTGTTTTATGACCTAAGACATATCTGTTTATTGACTTGTATTAACATTTACAACTGTGTTGCTTTATTTAGGAGAGCTTTCAGAAATACATTTTAAACGACCCTGAAGTGGATTTAGCTGTCACCTATGTGAGACTGCAGTTATCTCTAGGACAGCAGATTCCAGATATGGATCTATCATTAACATATGACCTGCTGAAGTGTGTTCCAAATGGTGTTCACATTAAACCTTGTATGTATACCTTAATTGCTGACATTAAACCTTGTATGTATACCTTAATTGCTGACATTAAACCTTGTATGTATAACTTAATTGCTGACATTAAACCTGGTATGTATACCTTAATTGCTGACATTAAACCTTGTATGTATACCTTAATTGCTGACATTAAACCTTATATGTATACCTTAATTGCTGACATTAAACCTGGTATGTATACCTTAATTGCTGACATTAAACCTTGTATGTATACCTTAATTCTTGACATTAAACCTTGTATGTATACCTTAATTCTTGACATTAAACCATGTTTGTATGACTCCATAATATATACTGAGCTCTTCTGTCTATGTTTGCAAAATGAGCAACAGGTGGTGACGGACCATAAAGCAACATTGATTTACTCTTCAGACATGCATGTACGTTTGGAGATCCCTCCCCCCTCTATGGATCAGCTTGTCTGATGTTATATAAAATTCTAGTCTTAAAATACATTGTGCTGTGCCAAGTTGATAAATAGTCACATCTGGATGCTATAAATACATTTAACAAAACTTTGTGTGCAGGTATAATTATGACCGTATCTTGGTCAGTATCTTGGTCAATATTAGTATGATCTCGCTGAAATATCGCATAGCTACCTGGCTTTATTTCAAGTCATAAATCCATAGATTGAACGAATAAACTTAATATATGTGATGATGCAATAAAAATCAGTACTGATAATCTGATAGTGTGTGTTGCCCAACCAGACTCAACGCATCATGTTTTTTAAATCGATAAATTTGATCAATATCATAAGATTATCATAATCAGCACAAAGCCAATAACCAATTTACAAAATTTCCTATAGAAATGTAAATCAATAAAAAGGTTATTGGACATTAAAAAAGTGCACACAAGTTTTGTTTTAAGTGTTCATGATTTGGTTCATTATTGACCCTTGAGTTCTACATTGAACTTTTATATTTTCACAGGTGGAGAAGATGCCACAAAGATGTCACAGAAACGTTGGGATCAAACTGTGAAGGATTTTAAAAGCATTTTATTGTCATGTGATTTACATACAGCTTTGACAGAGATTTTATTGAAGAATTCTTGATCATGCACTCTCATGCTGCTTTTTGTGTTTCAAATTGACCATAGGGCTTGCCTCCATTGCTGTATATTTAAATTAGCATTCATAACTAGTATCACTTTATGTTGCACTTATGATATGTCAAACTACATCTTGAAAACTCAGATGTATAAAGATGATTTATTCTGTTAACTTGATTTTTGTCTTAGAGTTAGACCTACTAGGTTACATTATCCTTTATTTGTTATACAGTTACATACAAAGTCACTTATATATAAATTCAAAATATAAATAATTGAATTTAGCAGTGCACTGTTAAATACCAATGGCAAAGGCATCTGATCTCTGTCTAGGAAAATCACTGTGAGTACTGTATCAAGGGAGACCACTATGTGTACATTGTCAAGGGAGACCACTGTGTTAACTTTATCAAGGGGAACAACTGTGTGTTCATTGTCAAGGGAGACCACTGTGTGTACTTTATAGGGAGACCACTGTGTGTACATTGTCAAGGGAGACTACTGTACGTGTACTTTATAGGGAGACCACTGTGTGTACATTGTCAAGGGAGACCACTGCATGTACTTAATCAGGAAAGACCACTGTGTGTACATTGTCAAGGGAGAGCACTGCACGTTTTTTTTTATCGAGGGAGACCACTACATAGTATGTTGTTTGTGATATGCTACCAATGTAGAAGCACTGAGCAGTTAAATGATCCCAGTATATAATCGAAAAACAATGCAAAACTCAACCAGTAAATCAGAACATCAGAAATTCTCTTTCATATCTTGATTATTATTTGGATTTTTTTTATCAGATACTCAAAACAATTGATAAAAATGCAACACTTTACTCTGTGCAATTTATTTCTCTCTCTGTATACTGCTTGCATGTAGAAAACATGATGTATTTTCTCAATCTTCATAGTTTTCCTTAAGTCGCACTGTATACCAAAGACATTGGTTGTCATGAACAGCATGTATACACACCATTGTGTTGGAGTTTCCTTCTCTTCTCATCAACATTTCCATTATGAACGACTGTCAGTTGACATAAACAGTTTTCCTGAGTTACCATCGGGTCAGCAGGGCTCTATAAAATTCTATCAAATACAGTTGTCCTGGACTAGTGTACATGTTAAATTTGACTTGTTCGACATGGGAGGCTAATTGTCCGATATAAATGTCTATCAAATACAGTTGTCCCGGACTAGTGTACATGTTAAATATGACTTGTTCGACATGGGAGGCTAATTGTCCGATATAAAATTCTATCAAATACAGTTGTCCCGGACTAGTGTACATGTTAAATTTGACTTATTCGACATGGGAGGCTAATTGTCCGATATAAAATTCTATCAAATACAGTTGTCCCGGACTAGTGTACATGTTAAATTTGACTTATTCGACATGGGAGGCTAATTGTCCGATATAAAATTCTATCAAATAATGTTGTCCCGGACTAGTGTACATGTTAAATTTGACTTGTTCGACATGGGAAGCTAATTGTCCGATGTAAATGTCTATCAAATAATGTTGTCGCGGACTAGTGTACATGTTAAATTTGACTTGTCCGACATGGGAGGCTAATTGTCCGAGAATAGAATGTTATTCCGCAAAAGCAAGTGACAACTGTCCACATGAGTGAGAGAGGGAGGATAAGCGATGTTTGATACAACCCGTTTTGCAATAAAAACGCATTTTTTTCTGTGGAAGAGAAATTGCCTTGGTGGTTAACGTAATATTTTATTGGTTTACAAAACACTGATATGCAAATAGCAAAACCATGTTAGTACGGCTGCGTCGAAAAACAACAGTATGGCCTTACTTTGACTCGAGCGAAAACGACTACGCGGTTGTTCAGCTTATTACTATTGATCAAGCTCTTATAGCATATAATAATCTTCTTTCTTTATTCGATAAAGTTAAATTAGTTATTGGAACTAAATTATTGCTTTTTGAATCAATGGTAGTTTTTGGGAATTTGTAACTATAAGACGTAGATGAACTTGATATGAGATTTTGTAAACATATACTTGAGGTTAACGGCGAGCTAGGCAGGTTCCCATTATCAATAATAAGCAAAATAAGATATTTTTTAATTTTTTTGGTTAAAAATCATGAAAAACAATCAATCTTCAATGTATGCTTTGTATCATGACCTCACTGAAAATATTAATGGTATTACTTGGGCCTCACGTATGAACTCGGTTATTGACCATCTTGGCTTTCAGTACGTCCGAACAAACTTTAATTTTAGAAATAATTATTTAATAACTATGAAAAGGAGAATACATGATCAATTTATTCAAGACTGGTATGGTTCAATCAGCACAATGCTGAAACTAAGCTACTATTGTAAATTTAAAACAAATTTTGAATTCGTAAATTATCTTGATATAATTAGAAATGATAAATTAAGATTTCGATTTACACAATTTAGACTCGGCAGTCATTACTTGGAAATTTAAGCTGGTAGACTTCTCGGTATTCATAGAGATAATAGAATATGTAAAACATGCACTCAGAATGTCGTAGATACAGATAATCATTTCTTACTATGCTGTCCAAAATATCATGATATGAGAGAAAAATATATTCGTTATTATTCATTGCCCAGCTTGGAGACATTTAATCATTTATTAAAGTCAAACAAGAATAAATGCCTCCTAAATACTGCTGAATTTATAACTGAATCATTTATTATCAGAAAAATACATTGGAAAATAATAATATAGACTAACCCAACTAAGGTAAGTTATTAATATTAATTAGTAAATGGATTATGAAAGTGAAATTGCAAATTATTTCTTCCAGAGATATATATGTCATTATATTTTTGTGTTTATATTCTTAAATTGTTCGTTTTGTGTTTCTTGTGTCTGTAATACGAAAGATATTCATTTTGATATTTCAGATTTGTTTAATGATATAGACTGTTTTTCTTGTGTTTTAATTATTCCACATAAATTGTGAGTCTTTGCCATAAAATATTGTAAATGGCCAAAGGCTAAATACAGCCGAGTTGCCAATATACGAATGAATGAATTAATTAAAATTATATTGTTAAGTTTTGTATAGTGCCTTAAGGGAGAAAATATTGTTTACATTAAAATTATGTATTTTTCACTTTTAAAAACGTCGACAATACCTATATGTCTGGCACAAGTATCGCTCAATTTGCAGTGTGTTAAATTTAGTAACCATAAGCATAATTCATGTAGTTCACACGGTCGTTAGGAGTTGTTGTATTTTATCTAAAATGATAAGACAACGGGGCTGTATCCTAGTTATGATGACAGTGATGTTTGTGCTAGCGATTGAAGTCAATTACCATTATATGGATGTAGCCTATATGCGGTTTAGAATGCAGTCTGTGAGACACTTCCTTAACTCTAGTATGTATGGCACTTCTAGATTGGATACTAATATATCGAACGATCGGAGAGAAGGTGTTCCCCCAATAAGTTCGATGAACCAGCAAAATTTGGAAACGGAAGCTACTGGCGCATTAAGAGATTTCAATGAAATTTTAAAGGCGGATCAACCAAATAATTTTAATATTACATTCACGCCTGAAAGGGACACCAACGTGCTAGTTGATAACAATCCTTTAAATGTGAATATAAACGAAGCTTATGGCACTACAGATTTAAGAGATTCCAGAAAGGCGGAGCAACCAACAAAGCAACGAAGAGACGCCAAAGTGTTGGGAAATTACAATTTCGTAAAGATGAATATAAACGAAGCTTATGGCACTACAGATTTAAGAGATTCCAGAAAGGCGGAGCAACCAACAAAGCAAAGAAGAGACGCCAAAGTGTTGGGAAATTACAATTTCGTAAAGATGAATATAAACGAAGCTTATGGCACTACAGATTTAAGAGATTCCAGAAAGGCGGAGCAACCAACAAAGCAAAGAAGAGACGCCAAAGTGTTGGGAAATTACAATTTCGTAAAGATGAATATAAACGAAGCTTATAAAAAAAAGGATTCAGTTGATTCCATGCCACAGACGCGTTCGCACTATCGACTTATTTGGGACGAGAAAGACTTCAGCGAGAAGGTCATGCAATGCTCGTATGATTGCAGGATTGTGTATGTACCAATACTGCGTGGTAGAATGGGTAACAAAATGTTCCAAATAGCTTCATTGATTGGAACAGCACAGGACCTTGATATACCCGTGATAAAGCCGACTTTTTCATTGCACCGATACTTCGAACTCCCAAATGCCATGAATTTGATTGTAGAGCATGACAAAGAATGCGTAGAATCGGGAATTGGTATATATACAAGTTGTGGAGACCAAGATTTGACAGGACAAAACGTATCTCTGATCGGTTTTCGACAATCATGGAAATACTTTGACCGTGTCTCTGACGACGTTAGGAAGATGTTTCGCTTCAAGAAAAAAATTATGAATCGTGCTAAGGCGCATATGGAAAGTATTGGCAAAACTGGTCACAAGATCGTCGGCATACATGTTCGGAGAGGTGATATTACACCTGAAAGACTACGCTCGAGAGGCCATCGTGTGACGGAGAAAGGGTTCTTTGAAAACGCAATTGGGTACTTTAGAAGAGTTTATAAACGTGTCACTTTTATAATAATGAGCGATGGCATGAAATGGTGTAAAGATAATATATATGGGAAGCATGTACTTTACAGTCCTTTTAAAGATCCCGGTAATGATATGGCTTTGATGACTTTGTGTGATCATATGATACTTACTTACGGTACATTTGGATGGTGGGGTGCTTGGCTGTCAGGCAAACCGGCAGTATATTTCTGGGAGAACCCAAGACCAAAAAGTATTGGGGCGTTGAATCGGAACCAAGCGGATTATTATCCTACTGACTGGATACCAATGCCCAATTAATCCACCAAGGACTAAAGTATATTACACTAGTTCGCTATGTTGGCTCTGTCTGTAGAACCCCAAATTGAAACACTTAAGGTCTCAGTTTCGAGTCTATGTGAGACGTGTGTTCTACTTAAATCGATTTAAACTGACAACATATCTATATCGTCGGAATAGAAAACATGGAGAAAGTTAATTTATGTCTATTTTGGAAACGTCTTCATTGAAAAGACACGGTTAAAATATACGAGGTATTCGCTCATTTTGACCACGGACCTGGTTTATATTGGTCCGTGGTTTGACACAATGCATACGAATGATAAGTTTGAGCAAAACATAAATGTGCAAAATGATCGTTATCACACCTGAAAACTTTCTGTGGCCATATAACATTGACAAAATACTTTCAGTTCCACATATGCTATTTAACAATAACAGTCATAATAACATAGAATAGTAAGCAAACTCATACAGACAGACGACGCGTGTATTTTTAAGGTAAGTTTCTAAACGGTGATGTTGTCGCATTTTTCAGAACATCTGGCATTTATATACTACTCAAAATTTGATAGAGATTCCATTTTTCTACATTAGTCCACAGCAATGTGTAAGCCTTTGTAATGTATCTGCAGAATATTGAATTCGGCATTAATGTTTAAGACAGATTACACAAATTCATACATAAAGTCGACGTTTGTACTTTTGTGATAATTTTTTTTTTTGCAACATTGAATTGGTATTCAATGGATGACATATCAACACTGCACGTAGAATTCTGTAAACGTGACTATTTCTGTAAAATTGAAGGTGAAAAACGTCATTATATTTAATATAAGTCCACAGAAATGTGTAACCGTCTATACTGTATCATCAGAAAATTAAATCCAGCCATAATGTCGAAGAAATTAACATAAACTCCTGCTGAACGTCGACGTTTGTAAATTTGTGATAATTTTGTTATTGCTACTTTGAAAAGGTATTCAATTCAGGAAATATAAACATCGCACATATAATTTTGAAAACGTGTCTATCTCTGAAAAATTGAAGTTGAAAACGTAATATTTTCAAAATAAGTCCACAGAAATTTGTAACCGTCTATATACTGTATCATCAGAAAATTAAATTTAGCTATAATGTCGAAGAAATTAACATAAACTCCTACAGAAAGACGACGTTTGTAATTTTGTGATAATTTTGGTATTAATTGGTATTCAATTCAGGAAATATTCACATTGCACATAGAAATTTGTTAACGTGTCACATTATTTAAGCTTGGATTTGCCAAACGTCCTTGTCTGGGAAATTTAAATTGTTGCATGTTCCATTGATTAATAGAGTTTAATAATGATTAAAGACATCGAGCAGGACTAAACTCTGTAGAGAGCACAGGCAACCGAAGAGGACTAGGAGAAATTAAAAAATATACATACTGATTATCAGTGTCGCCAGGAAATGCCATTAGCACTGAAACTAGGTGTTTAACTATTGTTTAGAGGTGCACTAAATCCTACATTTATACTACAATTCCCCAAATAAAACGACACGTATAAATACAAACATCCCCGCCGTGACAACTCCACACATACGAGACGCTTACACTTGATAACGTCAACCGAACAATTTCGTTGCGCTATTAAGAAATGCCCCGCCGGAAATAATTTGCTATAATTGGTCATGAACTTGTGGATCACGAGTTTTTCATTACCAGCCGTAGCGCGTTGTGTTTTCCATCCTGTGCTTATTATGTATTAACTGAAAATTTAAGTACAAATGAATTGAAACAACGATTAAAACGTGTAAATACCATCCTCTTTCCATCAGGTTTCTTATAAAATATACACAGCTTATAAATCCATTTAAAGTATCCTCTGGATTAGCTTATGTAAATTGCATGTGACACTGCTCATGTTTTTCTTTAAATACGTGATATTGCATAGTGCATAAAAAAATCCAATAATGTTCTGATCACGCACGAGTTCACAGACGCTCACATTTACGCACATAGACATGTATTATAAGAGCTACAATTCTATAGATAAATACTCATCACAGTAACGCGAATTTGCATGTGACGTGACGTCAGGAATACAATAATGCATATTTTTGACAGCTGTTAACTGGAATATTACTCCCAAGTACATTTGAAGTACATATTTAAACAGGAGGTCAGTAACAATTATTTTTCTAAAGGCAATGATTTCACAGAGCGTGTTAATAAGGATTACATACGAAACAATGTACGTGTTTACACAATTTTATTGTCACATTCACAATATAAGATTTGAACCCATAGTTAAATTATTCGATGCTATTTGCTATTTTCATCCTCTCGGTGAGTATAAGGAAGTAAAGCGTAAAGTTAAATAAAAGCGGGATTGGGCACAAACATTACTTCCCGGGACATCGAAATGTAAATACTGGCTGATTACAAACAACGTAGGTCGAAAAGCAACGACGTTACATAAACTCGATTGTTGTAAAAATTATGATGGTCAAGTTAATTTTTAGACTCGCGCTCAATCGGACGCATTTACATGCAACGACGTACACGTACGTGTGTCGCTGAGTAATTTACGCGATAACTATTTTACAATTATCTAAAATAGATTTTCCGTTCTGATGTGGGTAACTGGTGGCAGTTGTGGACACTATCTGACAATTTTTCGTGTTAACATATTTATCAGGTTTGAAAATTTATCACGATACTTATCTAGATAACAAAATGATTTTCTAGTTAATTTAGTAATTATCTAGTTTCTTTAACGTGATAACAACATACTTTTCTAGTGAATTAAGTATATAGTTTACTGGTGGCAGAAATATGCCACCATACAATACTATCAAAAACATACAATAAATATCTTATTGTAATTTTATTTTTTCGGAAAAAGTGTAGGCCGCAGTCTACACGGCCTATAGGAATGTACGCCCCTGCATTTATACGAAGACTTTATAGTGTTTATACTTACCGCGTGTATATATTGTCACTTTGCCCAAATCATAAACATAACAGCATACATACTTTCAGGGTTAACTATGTTTAGTAACCTGTTTCAATCTAAATTGTCTCAGCATGTTACATATATAATGCATTGTACCTTGATAATGATGGTCTTATTAAAACACCCCTGAGTTATCGCGTTAAATTATTAAGGTTTTCATGGCTTTTCTTAAGGTTTGTTTCATTCATTCAATCGGTTGAGATAGATCAGTTATAAGTTTAAAGAGGGCTTGCCAGGTTTAAAGGTAGCTAGTTTGATTTTAGTCCCGAAATTGACATATTTTATAAAAACTGGCTAATTCACACTCAATCAACGTAAAATAACAAATAAAAACCAAAATTCAAAAAGATCACAACAAATTATTAGCATAATAACCGTTTTACTGGTGTCCGCAAACCAACATTAAATTCTCAAACGGAATCCTCGATCTATTTTTATCTGTGTATTTCGGGATGCGCGCGCAACTCTAGTATTATTGGAAAAACGTAAACAGACATGGAGTTTCGCGACTCAACTTCAACTACGTCTTCGGTAAGTAAGCTTTTATTTGTCAAAAAAGCTGTTTGTGACACTAGTTAAATAAGTAAACTTGTATTTACATTGAAACATAAATCGACGTTAGGTAATTATTGCTTGATCATGAATTATTGATCTATCTGCGGTAATAGGCTAAATTACGCAGACTAGTGCGGCGATCGTTTCAAAATTATTGACGTTAATGCGGTCTCGATCAACAGCGCTAAATACGTAAATGTTCACTGTCCATGGTGGATTATCTAGTTTGATTTTACTTAGATCTACCTAATTATAAACATTATCACGAGTATATGTATGGTGAATCTAATAGACTCGCTCGAGATGCGCCGATGTTTACAAGTGCACATGCACTACAGCCTTACGTACTGTAGGCATACATGCGCGGTTCCAGTTTGTTTTAGAGGGGGAAGGGGTAATCCTTTTTCTTAGTAACATGGGCGTAGGAGAAGGGGACCAGAGGGCCAGGCCATCCAATGTCAGGGCGCGGGGGGGGGCGACATATAGTTTGCCCCCCAATAATCCAGACCACAAACATACTTTTCAGTCATAAAACAGTCTGGTAGCATTGTTGAAATACTCGCATAGTTAAAATAAAATAAAAAATATACATTTTTTTCGAGCGCGTTTCGCTCGAATAATTCAACTTTCAAAAGGTTTATGAATTTGTCTGGCATGCTGCTCAGATAAAGCTTGCACAAAAGCTATTTAAATAGACATTCATGTTAAATAGCCCTTGCCAAACCCCTCCCCATAAAAAACGTCCACATAAAGTTCTCAGCAATTGGACTTAGAAATTACAAGGTATGCAAGAATACGCATAACAATTCGTAAAATAAGTACTATAATTGCCTTGATTTTGTTATAAAGTATGTCCGGTTTAATACCAAGTAGATCTAAGGTACCCCAGAAAGCATCAGATGGATCCATTGTTTCAAAAAAATCCTGAGGGAGTAAACCCCCACAACCCCCCCCCCCCCCCAAAAAAAAAGAGTTATATAATCATGTTGTCCTTACCCGCCAAGTATTTTTGATAATGTACAAACAACACGCATGCGCATCTATCTCAGTTGTTAAGAACACAAACACTTGCAACTGTTCACCTACGTTTGTCCCCCTTAACATTTTTTGCCCCCCCCCCACCCCCTTGAACATTTTGTCCCCTCAATGTTCTGGTTTCCCGCCCCCCCCCCCCCCCCCCAATGTTGAAAAAGCTCCTACGCCATGAGTATTAATTGTCTACTATCCAAAGATTTTGCTCAGGGGTCCACCCAGCTATTGTCCCAGAACTTGTGTCCTGTTCAGACTCGAGAAATAACCACTGTCCAGCCTAAAGGTCACTTATAGCTATTTCAGTAAATATTGGATGTTTGACTGTCCACATTACTGCATACTAAAAGAAATTCATATACCACTTTTTATTCATAAATTATCATGGATCAGGCCCCCACACATGTGAATTTTTATTGGTACAGGTCTGATTCCAACGAAGGACAATTTTAAAATTTGATTACATCAAACTTGTTGTGACTACAGTAACTGAGCTCACTCAGACTATGTCATTGACTTTATTTTTAGGATGACGACACATTATTATATAGTTTCCATATTCCTGAGACAATTCGTGGAAGGAGAGGTGTTAGAGGCAGTAGAGGGACGGGAAGAGGAAGAGGTAGAGGAGGTGGTGTTAGAGGGAAGAGGAAGCAGAGGGGCAGGCGGTTAGGGGAAGGCGAGGTTGAAAGGTTACAGCAGTTGGCAGAAGACAAAAAGCTAAGAGCTAATGTAAGCACTTTTTTCATTTTCCGTGAAGTATATATTTTGTGCATGTTTGTTAAAATACTGTAAATTGCAATTATTTGTGATGCGGTTATTTTCGCTATGATTCGCGAATTGATTATATCCGATTTCATAATTCATAAATCTGCTGATCTCATAACATGGAAACACATAAAGCAGGAGCCTTAGACTGCAAATTCCTTGTTCTTCAAAATATATTATAAATATGTAACTGATGATATAAGTATGTTATCAATGAGAATTTTAGTGGTTTACATTGCCAAAAATATCATTATATGTTACTAGTTTCTCAAATTCTGAGACCCATTGTAGATCTTCATTTCAATACACATGTTGGTCAGGTTTTCTGAGTGTCAGTCTTATCCAACTGATTTTTGTTCTGTTAATCAAGACCGGTTAGCCAAGGAATCTGAAACTTTACAGAATTCAGGGACATATTTAGTAGGGAGGGGGGGGGGCTTTGGAGCTGAAGCTCCCCCTAGCTGGCTCGTTATATACCATTTTGAATAAATAAATTGGGGGCTAAATAGTCACAATTTTTAGTCACCTGTCATAAAAGTGACCTGCATGATGGACATTGTAAATGACATCCTATAAATTTTCTTCATTGCTGTATAATAATTATTTCTGGTTTGATTTCAATTAAAAACATTTAATTCAAACATTGACAAAATCTTCGTCGAGAATGAAATAAAAATGGACACAATATTAGTAATTTCAGGTTTGCTTATAAAGTCAAAAGTGCAGTATCCCCTCCCGCACCCACCCAACATCAGCCCCCCCCCCCTTCAGACCTCCTCTGGCTACAGCCTTGGAATAGATATACTCATTATCAGCAGATAATTTGTACTGATTTTGAGGTCAGTATGTTTATGATCACTGAGGCATTTCATAGCAAATGTTTCAAATAAAAAACTCAAGAGATCAAACTGTATACCTCATTTGATCATCATCTGTAGATGACCTTTATTGAATTTAGGTCAAAGCTTACTCTGACCTTAAACATAATTGGCCTTTGGCTGTCATTTATATGATTATCCTTTATATGTCTATAATTTCAGGAACTAGTTGATCAACTTAATGAAGATGAGGCCAAAGAATTACTTAAGAAAGTTGCCCAAAAGATGCCATCCGTGCTACTTGATATATCGGCAACCCTTTCGCAGCAGCACACGCCAGAACCTTCAGGCTCAGGGGAACCAGATGCATCAGGTGGGAGTGATGAGTGGCCATCCTGGTGCATCTGTCAACATTGTAGGGAGATGCTGACGGACAGAGAAAAAGTGTGTTGTGGAATGCGTCCACATCTATGTTCAAGTATCCAACCAGTAAGTTCATAAATGTATTACTTTTATTCTCAATACAATTTGATTTTTACCCATTACATACTACAGTACAACCTCTCTAGAGCAACACCCATTGGGAAACACACAATTTGGTAAAATGTAAAGTAAATGGTTACTTTGGGAAACAAATGATTATGTTGCTTGAGAGGTTGTTGCTCTGCAGAGGGCAGCTCTGGAGCTGTAACACTGTAGTTAAACTAAATGTTTGTCTAAGCTTCAGCTTAATTCAATACATCGCAAACACATGCATGTTACTTTAGCTGAAAACAAATGGTGTATTTGCAAAATTATACACAGCATGTGAGTTCATAGAATGTTTTTGATAGAATGATATTGGTTAACATTGGTATATATCAAATGATCAATGATGTGAGCTATTTTTCTTCCCCTGATATTGGCGCCCCTTCACCTTTTTGGCAACTTATTATCTTAGAGTATTGCTCGTATAATAATCTTAAAGGTTCATCAATGAAACTTGGTACACAGACAGATGGTTGTTACCAACAATTTGTCAAGATTACTCACAAATTTCCTGGATAATGCCCCTATGTGGCAGAGCGCCACAGTTGAGGGTGGCATCCATCTCTTGTTATTTATCAAATACACATGTATCAGAATATTTATGAAAGCAGAAACTGCCTTGTCCGAATTCCAACCTTTGCCTAAACCACTTAACCACGAGAGACAGTATTGTATGTCTAAATATTTGAGTGTTATGCATATTTTAGGAAATGGAGCTCTTCATACTGGACGAGATGGCATTACACCTGTCAATGCTGTACAGAGACGATGTTTTGGCTCTTGGTGCCATCGAAGAAGAGAATGTGAATAAAAGTTATCGCCATGCTGCCTACAGGGCATATATACTACATGAATATGGACGATTAACAGTTAGTGACAGAAGGGTGGTGCCATCTTGTGTGACCTGGAAAATCAGGGATAGGTACCCTGCTCAAGATGGTGCATATGTTGGTTTTAAACCATCTCTTTAGGTGTTATTACATATTATGCTGTAATCAATTTTGAGTAATTGCCTTTTGCATCTGTTTTACCAGTGCTTATTTTTCTGAAAAAAAAAAAGTCGGTCAATATTTGGATTCACGAATATCACAAATATAGTAAAGCCTCAACTAAAGACCCCCTCAATTATGACCAACTCAAAAATAAGGACTCAACCTCACTGTAAGACCTACCCAATAAGGAGATCTTGATTACTGAGGTTATATTGTATCATTGTATAAATATAAATGTACAATTTCTAGTCAAACATGTTGATGTCCTATGTGCAATCATTCTTTTTTTGTATTTACATTTCTTTATGAAGATGTTGATTTAAATATGAAATATCTATGTTCGAGGTATAGAAGTACAAATGTAAATTGGAGTAATCAAGTACTGTCAAGACATTTTTCATTGAAATTTTATTTATCATTTTAGATTTGTTTGTTTCATTGGGTTTTTCAACAGTATTTCAGTTATATACAGCGTCCAATTTCCTAACCATCACCAGTACTAACTACCCTTCTACAAACCGACAACTTCACCACATGTGGAAGAAAATCAATATTTTATCGAATTTTCATTGACCGAGATTTGAACCCGAGTTAAGTAACCACTCAGCCATGGTTGAGGCTTTTATTTTAGTAAATGGCGTCGACAGTCCATATGATGCAAATGATGATTGATTTCAGTTCTGAAGTTGACCATACCAATTATCATGTGTTGACTACAAGATACATGTAACTTTATTCTACCTGTTTATATATTAAATATTTTGTTATATTTCACAAGTCATTTATAGCTATAAATATAAAAATACATAATAAAGTCAGTTTGTTTCATTTACATCCACATTTTATTTTCATGCACATATCAAGTTGATATGAATCAACATGAGACACAATGTTATAGTTACAGTACTAGGTTCTTTATCTAAATGTCGTCTTACACAGGTTATAGTACAGTTTTGTAAGAACAAAAACTAAATTTTCCAAGACGAAGCAAAATATAATTTGTTTGTCCTAACATATCTGATCTGTGACCCTCGTTAATGACACTTAAGATAAAAACAAGGCTATGAGAGTATTGCAAGCAATACAAATTCACCTACTGGTAGGAACCCAAGTTTTTGGGGACGGACAGACAGATGCACAGACAAAGTTGTGCATAATCCTCGCATTGCTCTTTACATGTATACCAAGTTTCATGTCAATATCATAAGTACTTTTCAAGTTATGGCAGGATCCAGTTTTTGCAGACTGACAGACAGAGGGCAAACCTATAGTCCCCTACCGGTTTTGTAATAAAAACTAGTACTACGTCTGTTTGAACAGTGTCCATAGAAATGGATGCCTTAATTTGCCATACAGGTCTTGGGAATAAATATGAATCAAAAGTCTAATGAGCCCAATTACACCTTTTTGGTGGGAGGGGGCATGGAACAAGCATCATTGAACTAGTTTATACGAGTGAAATAACATATTATGCAAAAATTTGAAGAAAACTATACCATAACTAAACAAGAGGGCCATTGGCCCTAAAGCGCTCACCTGACATAGCCCAGTGACCTAGTTTTTGACCCTAGATGACCTATTTTCTACCTTGACCTAGATTTTACAGAGGCACACAAAAATAATAAGTCAAAATTGTGATGTCTGAAGTGTAAACAAGGTTTCTCTTTGATAAAGCCTGGTGACCTAGTTTTTTACCCCAGATGACCCAGTTGCAAACTTGGCCTAGATTTTACAAGTACACACATTGTGACCCAGTTTCATAAAGAATAGTTAAAAAATGTGACCTCTAAAGTGTTAACAAGGTTTTCTCTGATAAAGTCTGGTGACCTAGTTTTTAACCTCAGATGACCCAGTTGCAAACTTGACCTAGATATTGCAGCAACACACATTGTGACCTGGTTTTAATCAAATTAGATAAAAAATGTGACATCTAGGGGGTTAACAAAAGTTATCTTAGATTTGACCTAGTGACCTAGTTTTTGACCAAAGATGACCCGGTTGCAAACTTGGCCTAGATTTCACAGAGACACTCATTGTGACAAGGTTTCAGGAAGATCAGCCAAAATTGCAACCTCTAGAGTGTTAACAAGTTTTTTCTTCTATTTGACCTAGTGACCTAGATATTGTTGATAACCTCAATTTTAGTGGGACCAATGTTTACAATGCTAGTAGTTTGTATCAATCATAGTGACATATAGTACACATGTTCACAGACAGATTCTATACAATATTTTTCTTGGAACCAAACCGCAACATTATATTGAGACGACCCGATTGTAGTAACATAATTGCTTGTTAGAATAATGTGACAAAAACAGGCAAACTTAATTCCATGTAATGACAATACATATTGAAATAGGACATACTTCACTATCCATGTAGAAGCAGACGTGTATACATAATTCACCAATGACAATACAAGTCTGTTTGACACAAAGTTACAATTTCAATGCAGTTGCATCATTCAGTGCTGGTTGAGGGCCTAGGCCATTTCTCAAGTCTAGATTTGTAGCTTTGTACAAGTTCATCTGTCTCTGGTGGTGTGCGTGGTGCAATGGTTTTTGTTATCCTTCTCGGATCTTCAGGGGCTTGTTCAACCCGTCCACTTAGTGGTAGATCTTTGTGATGTTCCGCATATGTGTTAATAATTTCCAGCATTAAATCAGCAATGTAGCCGTAGGACTTGGGCTCCTTCACTTGTTTAAAAGTCCAATGGTTTGCTGCCTTGGAGTATGTTCTGCTGTAGCTACAAAGAAAATGTTTAGACACATAAAGAGGAAATCAAGACAAGAGATGTATGGAAGACATTCGTTAATTGTTCAAAAATGCTTCTCACTGTAATGAGGTCACTGGCGTGGTGTCAAACAGTCCTTATTATTATTATATAGTCACAGTCAGATACAGTGCATGTGTATAGTTATTCTTCTGTAACACAAATGGTGTTGGTGAATGTTGACTATAGGTCAACACTTAACACTCGTTTTCAACAATAGTTCTTCTAACCAGTTTTCCTTGACTGCAATTCATACCAACTTACATTTCCACAGTGAAACAGGCTACTTCTTAAGATGATGTGGAGGAAAACCTGTTTTTGTAAAAAAATATTGATTCAGGATTACCCAGTAACAAACCCGGTTAACTAACCACTGGACTGCTGCCAATCAGACAACACCACAAGCAGCCAATCTGTACATTCCCATTTTTTTTTTAAATTCAAGTCTCACAATACAGGAATGGTGGTACTCCTGAACCAAGATATTATGTCCATAAACATTGTCACCAGTTTGAAGATAATCAGCAAAAAACAGATCAAAGAGTTCATACATGAAGTATAATATTGTTTGACTTTGTTGTAAAAAACAATGCACACTTACTATGGTTTACCATTCTTTGTTTTTCTAACAGGTCTATCAATATGGTACATATAGTCTATCGCAGCCAGGAATGATCTACATCGGTATACTGGAAACCTGAATAAGAAAAATATGATGATTTTCAATGCTGTAACTCATGTATACGCTTTAAGGACAATTCAGAAATAAACCACATGATTTGTATTTATCACTCCTGTCACCTCATTTCCAAAGGTATCCATTAGCAAACAGGTTAAGAGAGTACAATCCAACTTTCCTTTTTTTGCTAAGCATCAATCAATGCCAACGCTTCTCGCCTTTTGTATGACAATCCAAGGAAAGATTCACACCCAACACTCAAAGCTGATGCTCTCTCCATTAGTGAGCTACCAAGGCAGAAGCCATATATATATATCATGTTTTGTCTCAGAATGGCAAACTATATGAAGATAATCTAATGTAGTCATTAAACAATAACTCCGCTATGTCTGGATCAACATAAACATGCGATGTATAATTAATTCAAGATATAATACTTAACATTTCAGGATTCCATACCGGTATTAAAAGAGGATTATGCTTACTTCAGTAAGAGCAATGTTAAACTGTATTTAACCATCTGTTGAAACTGAGGTGTGTATATATTAACTATAAGGAGTATTACCCTAAATTAAATACTTACGAAAAGCCATGCCTCTTTGAAACATACATTAGCAGATGATTATTAAAAGACTCCAGTTCTGACGTTGTCCTGCAATGACACAAGTAAATTGCTAAAATTTATTTGAAAAATAACCACACAAAACATGATATTAATATGAGTTGAAATACAGAATCACATTTATATCCACAACTTTGCCTTATACACCTGGGTTCTGTCAAAGAATTCAGCATGGTTTATAAATAAAATATTTTAGTATTATCAGTGAAATTGTTGAGTATTATAGACCTGTATACATCTTAGTTATGTATGTTTTTAGGAGCAGTGGCCTCAAGGTCAGATACACGCTTTGGAATAGAGAGGTCCCTGGTTCAATCCCTATGTGAGCCACTGATTAATTTCCTTGACCAAGAATAACCCACAATGCTCAATTAACTCAGATTTAAGAATGTGCACATGAAAGGATCAAAGGTCAATTGGTTGGCCTGTCATCAGGGGTATACAGTACAGTCAACGTTTGAATAAATGATCAGGGGTAATTATGACCAGCTGGCTGAACGGACAAGTGAAGTATAAAAGTAGATTTTAACTTGGTACTTCTTTACAGTAAAGTTTATATAGTCAAGCTCCCATCTAACAATTGAAGTCAAAAGAGTTAGAATGACCTATTGATTACATTATGATACAAATAATTATTAATGAAAAAAATGTACATAAGACTTATTCATGATTATACATGAGTAGTATATTTTCTTACTGGCAAGTAACATAATGGTGTAAATTGTTAGTGAATCTTCTGTCTGTAATGACTTTCCTAAGAGCCTTCATTTCTGGCCCTTTTGGATGAAGCCATTCCTTATCCCTGGTGTCATCTTCATTTATGGGCTCATGGTCACATCCCCCAAGACCCCAAACATGCTTGTTTGTGCAATGCTTTGTCAACGAAAAAAACTTGTCCTGAAATAAACAAAGGTAGTCATAAATGTAATATATTACAAAATAAGGACACATTATCATAATGCTGAAACAAATCACGGAATGGACTTAAAATAATACAGGCCTGGTATTTAGCAATCTATCTCAATCCTGAAAATTCAAATTTTCATTATTTATTTTTTTTTAATATAAAAAAAAACAATTAGAATTCAGGATTCAATAACCTGAAATCAGAAACATGATCGAAAATAACCAGGCCTGATAAAACAAGTTGAAGCTTTTACACCAAGTTAGTTGCCTAATTGGATACATACTAAGTTGGACAGTTGCTGCGACTCTGGTCCATTGACAAAGCCCTAACTGTAGGGAGATTTGATCTATTAAATAGGTTATTTAATTTCTAAAACAATAACTTAGCAAAAAATAGAAATAAAAGTATTCATCAAAAGACAGTATTATAGTTTATTAACAAATATAATGAAATGTGTTAAAATACCTTCAAAAGCACTACATCGCCATTACACTGCTCTGCACTATAAAAGAAGTGATTGGTAATGTCAGACACCCAAGGCTTTAGTCGTTGATTTCCTTTCTCACTTGCAGCCTGTCATAAACAAAAAGAGTAATAGAAAAGTTTGTGTCTTGTGTCTTCAGTCTCATGATTTACATAAAAATTGTTAATTAGGTAATATGAATATAGAACCATACTAATCTTTCTAGGTAAATATTGCATGAATGTGTGCCAGTATTGTAGTTTATTCATGAAGGAAATCATAAAAATTTCTCCAGTACAGCTTCAGGCAGATCTTTGATACCTACCCAGCAGTTGCAGATGTAATGTTATCTTTTATAGGTACTTACAGCACATAATTTCTTGCCCATGTTCTTTGCACCATGCCACATGTCCCAGCTGTGTCTTATCAGAGGGAACTGCTTTTCTGTAAAAAATGTGGGTACTAAATTTCTGCTATAAATACCGGTAGTAAAATATATTTAGTTTGATATCGGTATACTGGAAGCTACCCGCTGACTGGTTAATGAAAAAGGTTGCCTAATATGACCCTCCACGTTTGGCAGTGCTTAGTGGGTTTAGGATATAGTTTTTATTAGATTGGTGTATTCCAGTTATAAAACATGTCGCGGCAATTCCAAGAAAACAAGGTTTTCTACTCTTGGCAAAAGTAATAACTTTGAAAATGGAATTAGTGAATATTTGGCTTAACTGGTAGGGCAATTTTCTTGATTTAATCGATTATTTAATCAATCGATTTATTTTAACAGTGACCTTGATCCTGGCGGTCCTAATTCAATCCCAACCAGTATCTTCCCACAATCTACCTACATAGCAAATTTCATTATGATGAAACAGGCAATTAAAAAATGTTTGTATCATAAAGTTATGTATGATGAAACTGTGAAATAGTCTTCAAAAATTTAAATAAATTTTCATGTAAAATCACTCACTCATAATTGAACCAATCTGTGGATGAGCATCGGTGACTACTTCTACGACATTCACTCCTGCCTCCATTATGTCATTCATTGCTCTTTCAAAACCCTTTGCTTCCATGCGATTTGAAATCAACTGACATTCTCTCTTGTCCACAACTTCCATGGCAAGAATTTTCTTCCCATCCTGATTCATCATGGTGTATGTGCAGAAATTTGCAGTGTGTCCAGGACTATCCATTCTACCATCTCCTACAATAGATCATAATTAACAATAAAACCTGTAACTAGTATACTGACCCAACTCGAATTCTGGTGACTGATGAGAGGATTTAGTTTTCATTGTTAATAACCTTCGAACTTCAAATGCTTGCAAATTCATATGTATTCTCTTGAAAACCTCAAATCAAACAGACAACCTTCGACAAAAACATGGTTAGAGCAACCACTGCACTGGCATATATTTGGTCAATCACTCTGTAGTACTAGTACTATTAATACATATCATTCACTTATAGCCTGAATCTATCTCACGATTTTGGCCCTAATCAATTTTTCACGAGTTCAATTTTCGCGATTTTAACTTATCTGGATACCAATTTCATATTATGTGATTATTTTAACAAGTTTCTTTTTTCGCAAATTTGTGGTACTCCCAAAAATAACGAAAATAAAGTTTTAGTGAAAAAACCCCACTTATATACAGTAAAAGCAAAAAGTACAGTTTCATAACTTGGTGTTAAAATCATAGGTTTTGAATCACCTGTCTGTTTCTGATTCCCTGTGGCTGGGGGGGGGGGGGGCTCCCTACAGAGGGACAAAAATGGCAACCACAGTGCTGTTATATCTGCAAAGATTCAACTTGTAAATGAAAAGATCAATTTAATTATTTCATACCTGCAATTACTATGTTAGATAGCCTGTGTTCTTCTTGAGCACTGGCCTTGATATTTTGCCAGTAGGCATTCACCACAGGTACAACAAAATGGCTCTGGATCTTGTTGAATGATGTTTGTGAGGGAATGCCAACCCGTAGGAACTTGCAGAAAAGGGCAATTTTCGCATAATTATTACCGGACAAGATAATGGATGCTGCCATTTTAAAGTTACTCAGCATTACCCCATTAGGCAGTACAGAATGGCTTGCCCATGAAAAGGAAACATGACGATTTTTACACTCCTGAAAATAGAAAAAGTCAGAACTAAAAGACAGCACAATAATGGTGGACAGATGATCTCTTTGACATCATGTTAAGGGTTCAAGAGTTCAGGGCATACAAACAATAAGTAATTTTGGGGTTTTATCTCATAACACTGAACTTGAAGCAACACATTTAAAAACATTGTCTGTATTTGGTGAACTTTTTATTCATGGTAAATGTGAAACCCTACTACAATTACAGGGAGGTCATAAATTGCTCAAGGATACAAAGATTATGACAGATACATGTAGTGTACATACAACATATAATGTTATCATATATGTGGGGAGCAGAAGGCTAGAGGTAGCCTATGTGCTTTGGTATCAAGAGATCCCATCTTCGATCCTAATCTGCGCCACTGGTCAATTTCTCAAAGAAAGAATAACACACATTGCTCCTCTTACGTTTCCGAAACATGTGTGTAATAAATGGCACCTGAGTAGGTCACAAGCCAAGGCAGGGTCGCAATCTGTGACAATCAATTAGACTTGGAACTTTGAAGTACTAGCTACCTATATCTATAAGTTTGAAGACAATCTGAGGAAAACAGGTGGAATTAGAGAGCAAACAAGAAACCACTGCCAACCCGTCACAGGTGTTCGTTCACATAATATGACTGACATATAAAAAGTGTAGCTGAAATCTGATCAATATTGCCGCTTTTACAGAAATTAACTCCAATAGTGCTTATTTACCCCTTCTTACCCATTTCAACTTCCAACCACATCCTTCAGTCCGACGTTTGATTTCAGTTTTTTCTCCGCATTTGTTGCAATTTGCATGAGGAACCATGTTTGTTAGAATCTTGAGACAGGAAGCCGACACCATCACCATTTGTTCTTCTTCATCTTCCTGTCCAACATGACTTAATTTCATGAATCCGGTAGCTGAAGAATCAACTTCCACAGATGGTGCATCGTTGTTCTCATCAAAGTCAATGTCATGAACATCCATATCTATGTCGACATCAACAACTTCACCATCAGGGGGTGCCCTAATAAGACATTTTATATAATCAGTTTTATACAGCCAAGTGCATACACAGTTATTGTAATACTTACTGAAATAAACATGTTAGTTTGATTGGATTTAACCTTGTTTTCAAAAGTATTTCAGCTGAGTTTCCTAAATCATACCATCATCCGTACAAAACTACCTTTCCACAAGAAGAAATAAACATGTTTTAAACGTGTGAATCATGTTTGTCTTATATAATAAATTACTACAGACAAGTGACAGTAAAATTGATAAGAATATAATATTTGGTCATGGTAAACAATTTTGTATTTGAGCATGTTGAATCCGAGTGGTATGTGTGATAAAACTGTACTGTTATTGTTTGGAATAACAACCAATGAATGTACAGAATCCAGATGATCCAATGAATTTGAGTGGACAGTAATGCAGTTATTCATGATTCTTTTATGAATGTGTGTGTCCTTATATCAGTTAAGTTATAAATTATAACAATGTATATCCTCTATGCAAGGACCTCAAAAGGACTAACATGTAAACTGACTTACACATTCATTGATATATCCCACTCAGAGGGAAAATAATCTGGGTCATTTTCATCAACAACTTCGCCAGCATCAAATCTACACAAATAAACAAAATAATAACAATAAAATAAACAAATAAGTAATGTAGACAACAATGTTAAATAAACTGTTACATGATCACATTACATTCATATAACAGAAGTAAGATTTCTCAGGCATGATATTTTTTTTATGTAATGGTTTGACCCCAGATGAACCAATATTGATTTTGACCTAAAGTTGGTAGATATGATCATTGTGACCACGTTTTATAAGTGACTCTTATGCTTAACAAAACTGTGACATCTAGCGTCAATGCCTCAATAGCTTAGGGGCCGGGTGTCCGCATCGTGTACAGAATGTTCTGGGTTCCATCTTAGGCAAAGACATAACATGTTATAAAAATGATACAAGTAATTTTGCTAAGAGCGAAGCATAAAAGTGGCAGGTGGTTTCTCATATATGCCCTCCTGGCAGTTTATACCATCAGCAATGATATTTCAAAAGTGATTAACATCAGATGCAAAAACAATCAACCTCAAATAAACTTGTGATTAACATCAGATGCAAAAACAATCAACCTCAAATAAACTTGCATGAACTGAACTCAATAAGCAAATTGTAGATAAACTGATAGATGAAGAGTGATCACAAAATTCAAAACAAGGATATATTTCTAACAATTTAACCAACAGGATACATGTCACAAATAAAAAGAACAAATATGTTTGCTTATAATCCACCTCCATATGATTCCAGTATTATGTATACGCTTGTAGGAAAATGGTGGTGTATTTTTTTTTCGATGTTTGGGGAAAGGCTCTGAATAAAAAAATATCTGTATTAATACTTACGATATTTGAACTGAACTTTCTAATTCAACAGGAACAATACTTTTATCAGAGCTAGGCTGAGAAGAAGACTTTCCGGTTGTTGTTTTTTTTCTAAAACAAAAAATATATTATATTGTTATTAGTCACCTTTCATATAGAAATCTAGAATCAATGGACCCCATTGGAAACAAGTCTTTGAAGAACTAATTGCAAGCAAAACAAAAGTCCTCTACAGGTTTTAAAATAAATATTCACTATTTCCGTTCCAAAGCAACCACATTGTTTTGTTGAAATTAATAAGAAGGTATAATCTCCTTATTGACCTCTATCCACATACCAAGTTTCATAAACCTAGCTTGGAAACTTTTCAAGTTATGTCAGAATCCAATTTTTTTACCAACAGGGGTCAACCTTTACAGTACAACCTCTCTAGAGCAACACCCACAGGGAAACACAAATTGTTTATGTTGTACAGAGGTTGTTGATCTGCAGAGGTAAAATGTATAGTAAATGGTTACTTTGAGAAACAATGATTATGTTTCTTGAGAGAGGTTGTTGCTCTGTGGAGGGCCACTCTGGAGAGGTAACACTGTAGTCACATCTGGTAAAAAACCGTTAGGGGACTAATATGTACTTGAACTTTTATGAGTTATTCTTAACTGAAATGTCTTAAGAAATACAATACACTAGAATTGCCACACGCTGAGGAATAATGCCCCCACAGCACTACCTTGTCACACAAACCAGGTTTTATGTCACTTAAAAAAATATATCTTAACAAGATACCTGCTGTTCAGTTTTCACATAAGCGAATTTCATCAGAATGTATCATTCCAAACTAAAGTCATTAAGCAAAAATAACTTAGTTTTGTGGGGGTATAATTACTTTTGTAACCCACTGTATACTTGTTATTGATTTTGATTAGTTTTGTCTGTATTTAACTGTTCATAACAATAATCTGACCAATCCAATATTCAAATTTTGATCACCCAAACAACTCATTTATGGTCAACTAAATGCACGCCTGGTAATTAGCAATCATTCTCAAGCCTGAAAATTGCAGTTTCAAAACCTGTAACTCTGTTTTTTAATATAAACAAAGAAGGAAAATTCATGATTCAAAAACCTGACATCAGGCACATGCCTAAAAAAATTACCAGGCCTGTACATGTAAGTTACTGCAATTGAACCAGTGTCACGAATTATGACATAGAAAATTACCAACCTTCTTAAATCAAATGTGGTATGCTTGTACACTTCTTTTGGAGTGGAAGTTGAAGGAAATGGCACCGCAAATGTCCTGCGTAAAAAAGAATCAATCAAATACAGCACAAATACAATCTATTCAAATCAATACTATGAAAAGAAATATGTTTGATCCCGAGACTGGAGTAAAATTACCTATTTCAAACTGTATATTTATTTATTATACATATATTCAACCTTAACATATGAAATAAAATATGGATGTCAAAGTATCTCACAAAGTCATTTTAACCATCTTGCACATGACATAATATACTATTGCTTACCAGATATGTAGGAATCAACATAAATAAAGTCAACACAAGTCATTACAACACACCAGAAACCTTAGAAAGAAAAATTATTGGAACACAGATTCAAGAGGTTACCCTGGCATAAAGCCAACTGTCCCAAACATGCACATCCTCTACTAAGGCTATAACTTAATTCCACACTTTTACTGCATAAAAAGGTCAAAAAAATATGTAATATTTATTACTGATGAATTTAAAGAAGGAAAAAAATATTAAATGTAAGCATAGTTTTCAGTGTCTTATCATTAATTCAATGGTCGTGATTACAGTGATTTTTCATACATGTATTACACAGATTTAAGAATTATTTCTTGCTTTACAAAAAATACAATAATGGATAAATTAATATCACTTTACCCTATATCTGATTCTGCAGATGACAGTCCCTCTATCCCTGACATCTGTATATCTCTACAATAAATGTATTAATAATCATATTTCTATTCTAAATTACTTTTTATTATAAGCAACCGAGTTGAACTTAGAGTTGAACCCAAACATTGTGATTACTAAACAACTTAAATACAGCATCATCATCTTAGATGATTAAAATTGTTAAATACTAATAAAGCAAAGATATTTTGAAAACTTAATGGCCCATGGCAGAAATATAGTAAATAAAATTGAGTCATGGCATATTCCTCATTAATTTGATGATTCCTTGCCTAAGTTGAGCGAAAACCACAGTCATCCAAGCAAAATGGCACAGCACTTCAACAAAGTAACATCAAAATCAATATTGCCATTTAGTGTAGGCCTACTGAGGATGATACTTCCATATAAAGTTTGAAGACCCTACATTTACAGTCACAGTAATTGACCAGACACTGTTTAGCAACTGGACCTATCAACCACAAAATCAATGTCTAGTGATATTGAACACTCAAACATGGAATTAAAAAACACATTCCATGACTCAAACTACCCACTTTGAGTCAAATCATAATGGAAGGACTGACATTTGCAAAGATAAAACAATATGCCACATACGCCCATCATTGATAATTTGTTACAATTTACTTATTAACATAATTATTATGGATTATGAGTATAAACAGCTATGCATGATGCATCTGATACAAATAGTCAGGATAAAACATTTGTGAGAGCCCAGAGAGGATTTACCTCTTTGAACCGGATATACTGGAAGTATCTGATGCTGTTTTCTTTCTTTTTCTTTGTTTGGATTCATTGTAACTACAGTATGAAAATAATATGATCTGAATGGGTGCATTAAAGATACCAATTTTGGTTTTAATACAAGTAGTCTCCGCCTCCCAGTCATAATCGTATTTGATTGTTCGGGAGTAACTCATAGATGTAGATGTAGTCTACATACTACAGATACTTAATGTTATATATGAAACCGCCTCTACTGGAGGGGGATATTTCCTTGCAATTTATGTTAATTGAATTTGAATTAATAATACCATTCATTGCAAATTAATACTGCATACAATCTCTTGCATTATCAGCAAACTTTTACGAAAGATGTTTACATGTCTAGACAGACATGATTATCAACAAGCTCGACAAAATGGGTGCCAATAGACTGATACTGAAAGAAAGGTACGAACGGACTTAGTACGAATCGGTCATAGAAATATTTATCAATACACTGGCGATTGTACAACAATAATTAGTTTAGAATCAACATCTATATGACACACATAATTAAATCAATGCGTTAATTTAGTCGATTATAGTAAAGATAACATTCGCTCACAGCGTGAAAACAAACATCCACAATTCAAATTGAGAAAACCACTCACCACGCAACTAGCGTCTCCGCGACTTTTTCATCCGTCATAAAATTGTTCTCTTGCTTGATCAAGGTCCAAGCCTCCAGTGCTTGACCGATCCGAACGCTCTCCGCACGCTTACGCTTGGATTGGGCGGCTTTCTGTCGTTTCTTAGCGGAGGCTGACACGGATCGTGGCGGTCCAGGCATTGTTGTGATTATCAGAACGAGGCTATTTCACCCTACGACCTCATGCAACCGTCCCAAGATGCAATTCGCATATTTGGCGCGAAACTTTAAATAGCTAACTTGGCCCACGGGGTCAGGTTAGGAAACACCGGTTTTAAACGAGTATTTTGATGGTTACGAAGGGTCAGTAAAAAAACTAATCACGCAGACTTAAAGAACAAGTCTGTATGAAGGCATAGCCATAGGAAATTCAAGAAATTACGGGGAATGATTTTGTAGATAAAATCAAACTAGCTACCTTTAAGGGATCTATTAAATATTTAATGAAGTCCAAACGGGAAATTTTAATTGTTAATTGTCTATTGATTGCCGAGTGAATAAAATTCAGAAATAACAAATTATCGTATTTTATAAATATCTTAATCATAAGCGCAAACATCATTGAGTAAAATCCTTCAAATGTTGATATTGATATAAATACGATCAGACATTTATTACCCTTATCATTATCAAAATGAACAACAACGAAAAAAAATAGAACATCGTAATTGTTTACTATCTCGTCTGTATATTATTCTTGTGTGTAAGAATAAACGAATCAATTACTTAAATATGTTTTAGTTTTCTTTCATTTCTTTTTAAATTATTATTATTATGAATAATGCTGTGACTATTGATCGACGTGCATTCAGTATGAAAACACTAACAACACACAAATACCAAGTGTTAAGCATGCTTAGTACACTTGCACCGGTGACAGTTCGTACATATATACGTATACGGTAGATGCCTCGAACAGGTAGATGGCTCGAACTAATTCCTCGGTCCGACGGCAGTTCGAGGTTTCGAAGTTTTACTGTATATCAAGAATCCCATTCATATCAAGAATCCCATTATTATCCCATCAATGAAACTGTTGTACTACTATCATTTTTAATTTAGACACCCTCTTTACTAACAGGTGAATGACTCGAGATAAACGTAATGGTAAAGTACTATTACAAATGTTGCCAAGTGACTGCTACCTATTATAAAATGTAGATTCACGGTTAGACACTGAAATCAGTTATACATTAAAGAATGAAGATTTTAATGCAAAAAAATGAGTGGTTGAAAAGACTAATATAAGTTCTGAAGCTTGTTTAACAGTACGATGACTTGTATAAAAAAACCCGATGTAAAGATCAAGTCATAAACAAGTCACTACATGTCTTTAGTTATAAGAGTGATTATAATTCAGAAAGGTTTAACAGTGGTTGTAGGTAGTTTAAATCACCACTCAATCGTCAAATAGAATGAGGATAGATGCAACGGTTATTAATTCGATATAATTTGTGCTAAACGCGTCGTCTGCTTGAACATTACTTATGAAAACACTGTCATATTATAAATAGATACATTACGCAAGAATGGGTCTGAACATTCCCTCATTTTACCATCGATCCAAGATGGCGGCTTTATATAGATAAAGAAGAAAATTCCCTCCCAAAAGTGGTATATATAGGCAGCCTTGAAGCTTGTTTAATGACTTGTCTCAAAAACCCGATGTCAAGATGTATAACTGTAGCGACAACAACGACTAGTTTCGCGGTAGTTACTTCCCCTGTATTATGTTCCGAATCAACCGCATTTGACGCGTATAGGCTTTGTGAGGATGCGAACAATTGTTCTATCATCAGAGTTGCTGCGAACTAGTATGGTACCGCAATGAGAAAGACACCACAATGAGCAAGGTTCCACAATGAGCAAGGTGCCACAATGAGCAAGGTTCCACAATGAGCAAGGTTCCACAATGAGCAAGGTACCACAATTGTGGCGCTGACTCCTGTCCATTCTCCTCTACTACGTTGATATTGTAATGCCCGTGTGTGTGAATCTCACAAGTGTGCAAAAAGTAAACCTGCGGGCTTACATCCGCAATCTATTTCTAAAGATTGCCAAAGTTGGTTAAATATAACCAATCTCCCTAAAGGGGACCGGTAGAGGTAGCGTAATACACAGCCTGGTAGCGGCTAGGCTTTATTAAATGTATAAACATATTAAATGTATAAATATAATTTTTACCTGATGATTATAAGATAAAAGTTGAATTAGAAATAATTCAAGATGCAGATTACTTAAGGAAAATAAGAGCGTAAGATAGACACGTCTAAACTACTCGGGAGACAGAGGCAAAGTGAAGAGTTGATACTATGAACGCTGGTATGCAAATTGTTATGGTATGCAAATTAATACATGGTTTGCAAATGAAAGTTTGAGATTAACGTCTAAAGAAACCCAATTAATAGCAACAATATATGTCTTAAACTATTACCAACATAAATAAATATTAATAATAATTGACTCGAGTAATTACAGACAAGTTTGCTACGATAAACATTAAAAGTATTTCATCTGACTTCGAATAGAGATTTATCGGTACTAACCGGAAGTGACAACACACATGGCGGATAAATGTAATAATGCAGTTGACAGTACGAGATTTATCTGAAATATTACAATACAGAAGTGACCTAGCATGTAATTGTTACGGTAAATAGCTAATTTATATAAATATTGAGTATTTCTGCATGACATTGTAAAATATAGCGGAGATAGCTTAACACCTCTTACGAATATACATGGATACAATAATGAAATATACATGTGGTTGACCTAATTAACATTGGACTTCAATATTGTTGTATGGTTGTAATTAGTATATAGAGGATATTGAATGAGTATTGTTGAGTATTGAATTTATTGAACGCGTTGAATAAAATGATTTAATATTCTATTTATCACATACCCGACAAATAACGAGAAAATCCACATCAAACTTGACCTCATTATAGAGACAGAAGCGTCGCGAAAGTAATTAGGCTATTGAATTAATGAGCCGAAAAAGTAGCCCGATTTACAAAATCATTATTTCTAAAATCATCCATAGATCTATCAATATTTGATTATTTTCCAGTTTATTAAATATATTTAACAATTCACTAATATCAAACGTAATTGTAAAACGTAAATTAAGGCAAACTTTTCCTCTAAAAATGTCATCGATAAATATGTTTAATGACGTCATCACATAAACAAGTCTCTGACGTCATTCAGTACACACGCGTTCAGTGAGTCCGTTCCATCTCTATGACTCGAACCGCTATCAAGTGTGCGTAATCTAGTCAATTTTAATTGATATAGGATTGAGCTCTTCGAACAAAGATAAATATGTTGATTCAAATTCCTGTGTACACTGATGTTAACGGTAAATATTATCATATTTCTTTTTGTGATTGCTGCAGTGTTCATGAGAATCCCTATTTAATGCATTAAACGTAGGCGATATGGATATTTGTTATCAATACTCGTTTTGTTAATTGTAAAACAAGCAGCGTATGGATTTCAATTAGGTTTTCCCGCACATTTGCAGATTATATATGCACACTGTGCAATACGATATTTATTGCATAGTAGAAACATGCACGGGTATGTGATAAAGATATATATATAATTTATTTAAGGATAGATTAATTGGAAAGAGGCCATTCCTCACAATATTAATACATGTACATTAACTATTCAGTTAGTCACAATTATCATAAAAAGATATGGGTTGATTGGCAAGTATTTGTTTGTTACAGCAGTTATCATGCACGTCTTTACGTCATGTGTACTTACTCTGGCAGACTTGAAAATATTGTGTCCACAAAATTGTGTCTACGGACGGAGGAACGGACGTATACCCCATTACAACTTCGTTTTGCAGGTATATAAATGATTTAAATATCTGAGTAAGTAGAGTATGAACAATAACCAAAGCACTTTGATGCGGAGGTTAAGAATGCGAAGCGTAGTCATTGGTACACCATGCAGGTGCGAATTGTAAAATGACTAACATGGGTCAGTCCACTGATATCAACAATATCATAAACTTAATTGCTTTTTGCATTTATAAGTCATAGTTGGTCTCTGAAAGGAGAAAACGAGGAAATTTTAAATATTTCTTTATTAATGAATTTAAGCTAGCATTAAACATCTTTAAAACACAAACGAAAGCGTCAACTTTTATACAACAATTTCAGAAGTACATCAGTAAAGATAAATGAAGGGAACAAATCATCACACGCTCTTCTTTCTGCTTTCCTTTCTATGTAATAGGAATGTAAGCATTTTTGTATATGCAATATGTGGAATATTCAAGTTAATTTAGTTTATGCAACGCGAGTGTAATGTTGAAATTGTTTATATTTTCGGATGTCACCATACGTAATTTATAAAATCTTTGTAAAGATGACATTTAGTACAATGTGATACTCGTCTTCGGTAGTATTTCATAATATGCATTGTCGTTGTAACTGGCTTATGACATCATCCGCTTCAACCTATGAGCAGACTCTCGTAAGCTCATGTTAAGGCATTTAACAAATACAATCATCTTCGATTGTTTATTTTCGGTCTAAACAAGTAATTATCAAGGGTATCGATCACAATCGACAGATCACGGTTGTAAGCGTTAGCAAAGAACATATCTGTATTGGACTCGAGTTTTGTAGTTCCAAAAAACGTTTAAGAAAATGATTAGTGCAATGTTTTAGATTACGTCTGTTTGAGGCATTAACATGTTTTTTCTCAAAATTGTTACTTAGCATTTTACGTTTAATCTAAATAACGTTTAATAATTATTATTTGTTAGGTTACTCAGTAAAGTGTAACAGTTTTGGTCACGTTTTCGTTTTATGTATTCGGTCATATGTTCTTATTGTTCGTTGCATTTACTTCGACCAACATCCAAGTATAAAGAGGTTTGAGTTCCATTTTCACTATCTTATAGTTCAAATTATTTAATCCATCAACAGATCGCCTGGTCTTCATTTTTTTCAACAACCTTTTCCTGAAATATAGAATTGAACTAACATGATACAGTTATGCGTGCGACAAAATGTACTAGATATATAGGTCTCTGTGGAAATTATGTAATCCAATTATTTTGCATCAACTTTTAATATGAATTCATCTATTCATGTGCCCTTTTTTGTGTTCCATCCTCAGTCACTTAGTGCTTTCGCCATTTTCTTTGCGTTATAAGCCTCGTTTTGGATAATCTCGGAACGAGGCGTAAATAGAGTGTATAACGGTATAAATGTGTCCCTGTGGTAACAACTGTTGTAAGCAAGACCCTGTCGTGGCAATGTTATAAACGAACTCCCGTGGTAGTTATATCAAACGTGTGCGTGCAACAGTATGATCATTGTGTGTCCATGCTTCACGTAAAGCATTATGAAAATGCCATATATACTCAGTCCATTTAAAAAACGCACAGTTTTAGACCTGTGGAAAGTTTGTAAAACGTCATTTTATGTTAATGTGAATCTCATCTGATATGAAAAATACCCGTCGATTGTTATAAAATATGTACATGATGCCTACATGTAACCATGAACTAGTATCATGGCATATGACTTGAGACAATTTGTATTGTTTCTTTTAATGTGATAAACATCAATATATATGCATTAACAAAGAAAACACCAGGAAAAATATTCCCTTCTATTTGTCGAAAAAAGAAGTTTGCAATATACTTAAATTCCATTGTTAACAAGCGAAAGATTTACGAGCTTTATCCTTGTGTAACATGATCAAAATGATTGTCTTAATCGGATTCACATCGCAATAGTTCACATTAAAGATGTTTAACGTAAATTTAACGATAACACTGGATGATCTTTCAACTATATCTACATCCATGTTCAGCCCATTGTGTCTACATCTATCAGCTTTCACCACGACCCGGACTTATAGTAAAAAACAGACATCAGGGGTCTCTGCAACTATCAGCCGATATAGTTCCAATACAGTCAAAGTTATATGATAACAAATGTTGTTTAAAATACAATTAAAAAAAATTTGATGTGTATAAAGAATAAAAGGCATTGTATTGCATTACCTATGAGGGTTTCTTTTTTCATGTGAATGAGACAACATATGGTATCGTCCCTCATTTCTCGACAGTCTACTGATTGTAAAGTTTGCGAGAATCAGTCTGAAAGAATCAATGCGGTTTGGTTTATCTTATCCTCTGTCGTGATATTATTTCGGGAACAAGGAACGTAGTTATAATATCATTCACGCAGAATGGAAGGACCTCCTTCAGGTCAATATTTTGGTTACACCGTCTAAATTATATGAATGTTACGTTCCAGATTCGGGCTATAAATGTGCACGTCAAGTTGTTTTTCGGTCACAATAATTCGGACATTATTACATCACTTTGATACAGTTGACTTTTGAAAACAATATTTTAGTGCCAACTACGTACAGCATGTAAATAAAGTTTAAAGAAAAACATCCAACAGTTTGAGTCTATAGGACGTCATTGTTCCAACCGATAAAGCTACCAATTATAATATATCAAATGGCGTGTGTTCTTCGCCCTTGAGCTCTGCAGTTGTCAGTTGCGTGTGGAGGAGCAGGTTAGTACTAGTTAGAAACACTGGAGCACTGGTTAAGACTACTGACTGTCATATAATATAAATACTGTTGAGAAACGGTGTAAAGCCCTAGCGAGCAAGCACGAATGGACGAACGAATGACTCATTTAAATCTGATCTATCATCAGAACATGATGAAGTCTTTGAACAACTTGACAATTATAATAATGTCAAATTACTGTTACCAGAACTGAAAAGAAAATATGACCGGTGCTGTACGATTTCCAACCTATTCTTTAAGTGACGTCATTTCCAGAAAACGTCACATGTGACGTCACCACGTACTGACAGTTAGCAATATTTGCTCAATATGGCAATATGAAAACGAAGTGACCGTATGGAGTAACTATTGTTTCCTGCTTGCAAAAAGTGACGTTTGCGTTTTCTTGAAATGGCGTCTCTTACAGAAGAGGTTGTAAATCCCATAGCAGCGCTCATATATACAATTAACAGGATACATATACAACCACACATGCATTGACTACTACCATACATCCAAACTATTTATTAGTTTGACTTAAGAAAATGTTCAGCGAGTATGTGACGAGATATTACGCGATATAACTACGAGAACTGTACGAGTGAGGGCGACGTATGACGATTTGGGTATTAATTATTGTGGTACGGCACATCTGAATCATTCTGCAATCCAATTCCCCTAGAGCTCCTTTTGTATGTCTGTGAATTTATTATATATATACCCCTTTCCCCTTTAGCCTGACATCTTGGTTCCCAGCAACAGACTCGGGTTCCATTCCTGGATCTAGGTCTTGCTCTAACCCCTCTGACTTTGGCTGGTAATTCAAAGGTGGTGAGGGCGCAGGGGGCGGAGACTCAAACTCAGCTGCTAGCTCTACAGCCGCCTTCTTTTTAACGGAGCATTTTCCTTCATCTTTGAAGGCATAAGGTTCAGCTCTTGTGCAAATGGTGACGTGGAGTGGTCAAGAGAACTGATGCCGATCAGAACATACATCCCTTTTAATATGATCACTACAAATCGTCCGAACTCGCAGCAATATCGAAGACAAGTCGAAAATATCATGCACATACTCCATACATGTAGAACGAATCTCGAGCAGAGATCGTATCAATGTCCTCCAAATGCGCAGCTACACTCGTAGTGTGTCGAACGACTTTTTACCCGGCAACAAGTGAAGCCATGTTAACCGCACTTGTTCAAGTTTGAATGACACACAAAGACATGTTCTTCGACATGCAACGACATGGCTACGAGGCCCATACGACACCTGAAGAGTTCTGGTGGATGTAGCACGCCACAACTATGGACAGTATGACACGGAATTAACGGGTTGACCCTAGACAATTGGTATTACTGAACGGGTTCTTTACGGTGCAATTGGCATGCTTGATGCTGGCATGTCGACTGAAAACGTTGCAAGGCATGTTGGGAGTTCTATCTTATATATTTATATACATGCCTTTTGTATAAATCATTTGCTTTGTAACATGTATTATGGGCCGGAGGCCTTTTATTGAAATAAACATTTTGATTTGATTTGAAGTCGAGCGATACGAAATCATCGAGCACGATTTAGAAGGACAAGATACACCGACGACTTGCCACGTCGCGGACGTCCGCGCGTTACAACTGGGCTTCATAATAACCAAATAAGTGGGCAAACTGTTCGTAATCGTCTGCGGAAGAACGGTTTACACGGACGACGTCCTTCCGTCGGATGCGTTTTAACGCAACGTCATCGTGTAAATCGTCTTAATAGGGCACGTGTACACACTCGAGTGACACGACGACGTTGGAATACTGTTCTTTTTTCCGGATGAATCCAGATTTTGTTTACATGGTGGTGATGGCAGGGTGCGCGTCTACCGTAGGCGAAATAAACATTATGCCGACTGTTGTGTTCTTGAACGAGATCGTTTCGGCGGTGGTGATAATTTTTGCACCAAACGATGCATCATGGAACACTCATTAAGCGCATATATATCAATGATTCCCCCGATTTGTTTTCATCCAGCTATATTCAAGCAAACTTAGCGGAAGTTTCTTTTTTGTTAAGTATAT
The DNA here is from genome assembly GCA_032209605.1 of Mactromeris polynyma. Classification (NCBI taxonomy): domain Eukaryota; kingdom Metazoa; phylum Mollusca; class Bivalvia; order Venerida; family Mactridae; genus Mactromeris; species Mactromeris polynyma. The sequence continues at coordinate 9,722,738 of JASFXZ010000006.1, read as the reverse complement.
ATAATATTAAATAAATATGTATAATATGAAGGGATGTCAACGAATGGCAATTTTGATATTCGAATATTCGGTCAACCTTCCGAACGACTATTCGTACATTCGAACTGCATCCATTACGAACGGCACCGAGTATTTGTTTATTATCACATTTTCTGCTTGCACATATACATTATAGTAGTTTGTACTTTCAGATTGATTTCGTGAAAGGCGTTGTTACAGGTAATATGAACACATGAGTGGTGCTTATTGCAAATAGTTAACGAACATGAAAGCAATTGAAATGTCTATATATCCGTCATTATATTCCGATCGGATCAAATCATGAATTATCTGTCGCGCAGAATGCGAATTATAGGAGTAAAAGCAACGCTAGTCAGTGATATAGACTTGCGTCGAGTTAATGCGTTGATAGCTACATGTCAGGTTTTTAATACTAATACATTTCAATTTAAATGTTTAACTTTAAGCTTATCATTTTATGTTTTAAACTGATCGCTCAAGTTGTAAAAGTACCCGCGGTAACTTAAATAATTACAGGGCCTAAAGTGTCACCACCAGAGTGTTATATCTCTCTTACCACCTATTATACAACATGACTTGTAAATTAACACCTTTATATATTATTTTCACACGTAATAGGTCATTCAATGCAATGATGCCCA